>OU906975.1:87500-700000 GCA_918317495.1 Synanthedon vespiformis
ACACACACACACACACACACACACACACACACACACACACACACATACATACATACATACATACATACATACATACATACATACATACATACATACATACATACATACATACATACATACATAGCTAGTCTCTCACAATGACTTTAGCCATATTTGCTGTGTTCGAAAACTAATGTTCCATAATTCTCCGCCATCACTGTGACCACACCCTGACAACATGTCGTTAAGTGTTATGGGTTTAACGTGTTAATCGTCCGCTGCCTTCCTATTGTTACTCCACAAAATAATTGACTTTTAATTTGTGGGAAGACTTCATGAAATAAACTTATGCTTTTTTAATGTTAAGAGGAAAGTATAGCTTTGCTGCTGTAGCTCGTGACGGACAATAGACACTTTTTTTGGTGAAATTTCCATTTCGGGAGAAAACAGTTTCCACTATAGGTTCATGGGTTTCGCTTTAAAAAAAATAGATTGTTTTTATAAAACAAACGGTTTAATTCGACAAAATTATAATCACAAAATTACTTTCATTTTTAGAGATATCGTGTTTATAGGGTTTTACAATATTTTTCTGTATGTATGTATGTTCCTCCATAACTCTCAAACGAATTAACCGATTTCCATGAAACTTGGTAGATAAACATTTAGACGTACTAGACACGGAATAGCCTACTTTTTATCTTTTTTAACGCGGACGAAGTCGCGGGCAACGGCTAGTTAATAATAACTGTCCCCTTTTTTGGATGAAACCCTATGTTCTTTTTTGTGTTGCAAAATTTCATTTGATCGATTGAGTCCGCGTCTAATTTATAATCCTCTTCTTTATCACATGTTTCAACGCGGACGAAGTCGCGGGCGCAAGCTAGTTTAAAAATAAAATGCCTCGTTTAAAACAGCTTGTAGAGAGCGCAAGTGCCTCCGAGATAATGGCTGTGTAATAATGTTGTACCGTACGCTTATCTACTCTTAACTTAACTGGAAGTTTTAACCCTAAACTTTAACGGCCACACAAACGGACCTCATTAATTCTGCTAAAACCACAACAATCTACTTGTCTTTCAGACTTTGAAATGGAGTGGATGTAAACCTATACAGGGTGCAATTTTGTAAAGCCACCTGGAGGGAAAGTACTCTTAAGGACGTGTTTACGAATCTGACAAAACTTAGTTGTTTTTCGGTAGATTTTGCGACCAAATGAAACCAAATCAAATAAAACTAACAGGTGACACAGTTAGATTACTTCTTTATCTGCAAATACTATAAAAAATAATTTAGAAAAATATGATTTTTAGTACTATAAATACAATTTCTGATCGCCTCGTCACACAAAATTTACGAAAAGTGGTCGTGTTTAGGATCATTTTTATGGTTTTATGTTCCAAATTTTGTTTGTTTAAAAATACTAAAAGATAGCAGACATAATCAACTCAACATTGGTCAAAAAAAAAATCTAAAAATATTAGAAATTGCCTCACAAAAAATTAAAAAGTCCCGTCAAAATATTCACATGTTTTGATATTATGCATGAATCTTAATGGGTGACAATTAGGATTTATTTAGTCTATACACAAAACATTTCTAAAGAAATATCAGTGATCACTCCCTCACTCAGCCTTTTCATTTCTCGTTTCGCCTATTCATTTCGCAAACACGCCCTTAATACTGTAGATAGAAAGTTTTACTCAAAGAAAACATTCCTTTACTTTTGAATAGAAAGAAAACTGCATTCAAAGATTTTCGAAAATTCGCTAGCCACACCCGGGAATCGAACCGACTAAAATCTATAAAAAGTGCAGCCTAAACTTTTATTGCATCGATCGTTAGGTAGGTAAGTAAACAGATGGATCTTTGAGTTAAAGAGCCTTAACTTGACTCATTGTATTTATAAGTCCAGATTTCATGGTTTTCCTTTCATTTAATTTATCAAGTTTGTTAGAGAGATTTCATCCTTATAATTGACCCTAACGATCGATGCAATAAAAGTACAGGCTGCATTTTTTATAGATTTTAGCCGGTTCGATTCCCGGGTGTGGCTAGCCAATTTTCGAAAATCTTTGAATGCAGTTTTCTTTCTATTCAAAAATAAAGGAATGATTTCTTTGAGTAAAACTTTCTATCTACAGTATTAAGAGTACTTTCCTTCCAGGTGGCATCACAAAATTCCACCCTGTATATGTATACTATCCTTATTCTTACATATTATAAAACAATTTTATAATTATATTGTCCGCCTCTTTGTTCGTAATAAACTCAAAAAATACTGCACCGATTTTCATGCTGTTTTCACCATTGGATAGAGTGGTTCTTGATGAAGATTTTAGTATATAATTTACAAATTTAAGTCGCGGGCAATCACTAGTTTATTATAAAACCGTATACATTGGCATGATAAAATAATTACTTATCTTGTGGATTCGCGTTTTATGTAAATCTAAATCACAATGAAAATTAATCAAAATCATTTAATCGCATTGAATTATCATATTATTAAAACTCTATGAGTGGCGAAGGAAACCCGTGTAACTTATGTATGTATGCGAACGAGTAATAAACCTCATACATTAATCAAACCCCATCAAATACTCATATATGTCACAGACGATATTCAAGGACACAGAATCAATAGTACAAAACTCTAATCGATCCATAAATAAGTAAATTTCAACTCATTAATATTTAAAAATAAATTAAAAGTATAGAGAACATAATATTTTTAAATAATATATAAAAGCTACAGAGAGAGAGAGAGAGAGAGAGTTTAAATGAAAAAATAAATGTTACATTTGAATCTCTAAATGTGACCTGTTTGTTTTGCGTTGAACAGGTGGTTTTATACGCGTTGTAGTTCGCGTCGGAGAGCGGTGACACATCCGCTCGCTGTCACGGCGCCAATAAAACTGAGCTCGCAGCGACACCCAACTCGAGGGATGCTAGTGGCGTACTAACGAAGTCACGAGTCAAATGAGGTAGTTAGTAAAAATCATTTTCTGTTATTTATTTGTTTACAAAAACATATATATTTTAGTTAATTAGCTATGAAAGCACACATTGACTTCAATAAACCTGGACAATTATCCTATACAAATTACAGATACTTTCATGTACCATTTTGAAGCGCCGCCGTACGAAAGTACGGGAACTAATTTTTGACGTTTGCGTATTTTTAATCCATAGATAATAGTGTCTGTTTTATTCACGTTTTATTGATGTCGTATTGATTTGTTGCGAAATTTTTATATAAAAAGAAAATATATTTTTATATAAAGAGAAAACATTTGTATTTTTGTTTGTAATGAATAAACTCAAAAACTACTGAACCAATTTTAAAAATTCTTTCACCTATAGAAGGCTAAATTGACAGAGAGTAACATAATATGCTATATTTTATAGTCACGCGGACGAATTTACGTGCCACGGCTAGTATGTAATAAAGAATGAATCACTCATTCGTGTCCCATCACTATTCAGCTACTCCTTCACGCTCTGTTGGATTCGCGCTTGCGTACAATCAATCAGGAGTTTCAGGAGCCTTCTGTCCCACGTCAGTTGCGTTTCGACTCTATTACTTTAGAATTAAGTTTCAATATTGCATGCGAAATTGACGAGTGTCTTGCAGATTTATCGTACAATCCAAAAGACTTTCAACGCGTAGCACTCCGATTTCATTTGTAACTTAATGTGATATCATTAACGTCCATTTTCGATTGAGCGCTTTGTTGGGGACTCGTAAAAATAGGATATCTATCGGGGATTCCAATGTTAAGGCTTCTTGAAATGTTGTATCAAACTAAAAGAAATCTTACACTACTGTATTAAAGTCTCTTTTGCAAAGATCAATAAGATTGTCTTGCTTGGTTTCGCGTTTGTTGTTATTTTTGTAGTTAACAAGGACTCGTGATAGGGTTTCGTTTGAAGTTGAATCGTAAGGTGTGTACATTAAGGTTGATAATGCATTGAACGCTTTTGAGACTTAGGATGATTTATAGTTATTAAATATAGGAGACTGTGAGGCGCCACCACAGGAAACGAGATATTTTTCCTTTTATTTCTGAGGCTCAATGGAGGAAAATTATTTGATGTACCTACATTAATAAATGATCAAAAATTACTTTTCACGATAAAATGCGGCAGACAATCCACTTTTTTCAAACAATGAAAAAATATAAATTCGATTTTTCTGAATTAAATTCCCTTTATTTAGGAATAAGTCCCTTTCATTGCCTAAAACCTTGGATGTACCAAATGTTACAAGCATCGTCTATACTTATAAGTATATGCAGGGTCAGGGTCGTCCAGGGTTTGAATGTATAGATTTTCCATACATTCAAATGTATATTTATTATTTCTTAACCACGGCACCTGAATTTTTTTCTTATTTTTCAATCGCTGTCTTAAGACATGTCATACAGAAAAAAATCTATGCGAAACTGAGTACAGAACTCTAGTCTTTACTTAAAAAGACTTCTTTATTATAAAGAGAGACGTTTTGATGTTTTTAATGTAATAAAGTTAAGAACTAGTTGACCGATTTTGAAAATTCTTTCTCCTATAGGAAGTTACATTATCAGCGAGTAATATAGGCTATATTTTATAAAATTACGCGGGCGAAGTCGCGTGCAACAGCTAGTTAAGAATGAAATGATGAGAAAAATCGTAGCACAGTATACATCGCATTTAATATAACTCTGCGAGCAATACATCGTAGCTCGACGAGCTCGTAGCGCCGCTCGTAGCTCGTAGCGCCGCTCGTAGACGGTAGAGCTACGCGGTCACTTGTCGTAGCACACAACATGTGGATAATTTAAACTTGATAGATTTTATACAATGTGTGGTATAACTGACAATTTAATTAGTCTATACTTACTTACTAATATTATAAAGAGGAAAGATTTGATTGTTTGTTTGTATAGAATAGGCTCCGAAACTAGTGGACCGATTTGAAAAATTCTTTTACCATTAGAAGCTGACATTATCCGTGATGAACATAGGCTACTTTTTACCGCGGGAAAATGCTTGATTTCTACGGGACATCTATCCAAAATACGGTAGATGGCGTTTTATACTTTTCTACACGGACGAAGTCGCGAGCACCGGCTAGTATATGAATAAATATGTATTACTAGTGCCATGTATTGTATTTAAATTGCTGAATGTATGCACATGTCGGTAATACTCAGTGATTTTCGGAAATTATCGGTAGACTATAATGTAAATGAAAAAAAGATTTATTTATTTTTTTAGTTAAAAAATCAAACTTAAAAATATTATAGAAATAAAAATTCAACACCTGATAAAAATATACGAACAATAAATGTTTTAACACTTAAAAAAAACATATATACTGTCGATTATTGAGAACCTCCTTTTTTTGAAAGCTATACTGTTAATTAAACATTGTTAAGCTCTCGTTAACTATGTATTGTATTAACTGTCAGTTAGCGAGTTTGTTTATTTCATTAATTAAAACAATACAAACGCATTCATTTGGCTTCGAAATCGGATTCACGGTTGACTATAATATAGTCAATATATTGACTCGCTAATGAGTTTTAATGCAATTATAATGTCATTGGCTTTTGAATACACCGCTATATCAATTACGTAGTTATTAATATTTAATATCATTCATTTAATGTGGTTACCGTAGCCAATGTCAAAAATAGCGAAATAGGAACAAAAATAAAATTGGATTTTTGTCCATTTTTTTCTTATTAGACATATATATATGTATATATCAAATATATGCATAATATACATGGTTAGAAGCGTAATTTTAAGTACTTTTAAATCAAAGATATATAAGCATATAAGTTGCTTTATAATATATATATAAAACCATAATAAAACAACCATAAAGTCTTTTTGCAA
Organism: Synanthedon vespiformis; assembly: GCA_918317495.1. NCBI lineage: Eukaryota > Metazoa > Arthropoda > Insecta > Lepidoptera > Sesiidae > Synanthedon > Synanthedon vespiformis. The sequence continues at coordinate 93,369 of OU906975.1, forward strand.
TATACAATATGAAGGATTGTGATTGTATTTTTGCAATATAAACATTTTTGGATTTAATTTGTTAAGCGTATTAATCGCTCGATTACGCTGCTTCTAGTGCGAGGCGGGCTGCGGGCTTCGCTAATTCTATGTTTAGGACTGAAGAGGCACATAGAGAGAGAGATCGCCTTTAGTTTTTAAGCAGCGAATTGGTGCCGTGTCAATAAGTACCGCCTTCTATATCTGTCCCTTGACCCAGCCGTCTAGTGAGATGTTGGTCGAGACTCTTCGCTATAAGACCGTTTGCCTAGACAGGATTTTGACTCCATGATTGAATTGAAAAGTATGCACGCTCTTAAGAACCCGCTGACAATGGGACCTTTGACCCATGACTACGGTGAGAAGTATGCAATCTCTTAAGGTTCCTCTTACAATGGGACCACACCCCGCTAATGTCTGCTACGTCGTTATTAGACTGACTCCATGATTCAGAAATATACAATCTCTTAAGGACCCGCTTACAATGGGACCACACCCCGCCAATGTCTGCTACGTCGTTATTAGACTGTGACTCTACGACTAAGGTGAGCACTATGCAATCTCTTAAGAGCCCGCTTACAATGGGATCACACCCCGCTAATGTCTCCTACGTCGTTATTAGACTGTGAATCCATGACTACGATGAGAAGTATGCAATCTCTTAAGGTCCCGCTTACAATGGGACCACACCCCGCCAATGTCTGCTACGTCGTTATTAGACTGTGACTCTACGACTAAGGTGAGCACTATGCAATCTCTTAAGAGCCCGCTTACAATGGGATCACACCCCGCTAATGTCTCCTACGTCGTTATTAGACTGTGAATCCATGACTACGATGAGAAGTATGCAATCTCTTAAGGTCCCGCTTACAATGGGACCACACCCCGCCAATGTCTGCTACGTCGTTATTAGACTGTGACTACGGTGAGAAGTATGCACGCTCTTAAGGACCCGCTTACAATAGGACCACACCTCGCCAATGTCTGCTACGTAACGATGTAGCAAGTCTAATAATAATGGACTTTGACTCCATGACTACGGTGAGAAGTATGCAATCTCTTAAAGACCCGCTGACAATGGGACCACACCCCGCTAATGTCTGCTACGTCGTTAATCACAGTGACACCATCCAGAAATGGCTATTCAGAACTTCATGTGATTACGCGGGCGTGTGTGTGCTTGTAACAAATGCCCTCTTAAACATTTCAGGACAGCCCTCTTTAACATTTATTATTTACTAGCTATTGCACGCGACTTCGTCCGCATAATTTTATAAAATATAATACATTCGTGTCTGTGAAACCATGGAAATACACATACAAAATTTCAACCCAATCGGTTCAGCCGTTTAGAAGTTATATGTGAAAAAGATAAGTACGGAAGGATAATTCTTACTACCCGTTGTCCTATTACCCGTTTTCCCGTAGGAATTAAGCATTTTCCCAAGGTAAAAAGTAGCCTATGTTCATCACGGATAATGTCGGCTGCTAATGGTAAAAGAATTTTTCAAATCGGTCCACTAGTTTCGGAGCCTATTCAATACAAACAAACAAACAAACAATCAAATCATTCCTCTTTATAATATTAGTATAGACTAGCTGGTGCCCGCGACTTCGTACGCGTTGAAAAACAAAAAGTAGCATGTACGTCTGAATGTTTACCTACCATGTTTCATGATACCATTTAATTCATTTAAGAGTTATGGAGGAACATACATACATACATACAATACGTCACTTACAGATTTATTATTAGTATTAATTTTACCAACTATATAATGAAAAAGTAAGTATGAAAATTAATAATTATTCATTACTATTCGATGCAAGAGATTTCATTCGCGTGGACTTCATCCAAGACATAGACCCGCCCCCTGACTTCCCTGCTAAAGCTTAAGAGTATGTTTGTTTGTTTGTACGTGCTAATCTCAGAGAATACTGGTTCGAATTGAAAAATTATTGTTACGTGCGGGGTGAGTTAAAATGCCGTTTAGAAGAACACGATTTATTTTCACTGACCAAGATAACTTCCAAAATAACAGAGCTTCTCCAAATAATTCAGTCAACGTGTCACTAATGTACTGTCGCAGAGGTCTTCTTGTTTTCGTGTCGCTAGTTATCGCAGAACTGTCTCACTCGAGCGATCCCCTCCGTATTTATACTCACGCAATCTACCTCGATGTTTATCGAAATTACTAGAACCTTAAAATACGTAACCAACATTTGTTTACCTTTCTGTTAGCCTATTGTTGTTAGTGGAATATGAACCTTATATCGCAACCATAAAGTACAGTTTCTTTTAACGCTTACAATGGGACGAAGTAAATTTCCGTACGCAAAACAAACAAACAAGACTTGCGCTCTTGACTTTTCGAGAATATTCTGTACCTTGGTCGTAACATTATTTTTGTGTTAGATCTATTCACACTGCAAACTGTCCGTGATGTGTACGTGGCGAATGTTTTAATAAATTTTGGACATGCCAATTGCGTAGTGAAACTGTAAAAATGCAATTAAATTGTGCAAAAAGTGATAAATAGTGACGTTGTTTTACACACACTACAATAAATAATGTTGCTGCATTCACTGAGTTATAGCTTTTAGGTAGGGCCGTATCTAGTCGAGCGCAACGAGACCAATCATTTATCTATGTCGCTTGGCTATCGCTTCGCTGTGTGACACTGCCCTTTATATGGCGTCTAATCCCCTTTTCAACAGTCCCAACGACGAATAAGCCAGATTTACCACGTAATTAAATGCTTGAGAGGAAATTAAATGTTCAACCCCCTCTCTCCCCTCCACCCAGGGTTTCACCCCCTCTTACTGCAGCGGTTTAACATAATTAGCCATTCGTTGCAAAGATAAACACGCGAAATGTTCTATTTCGAGAGGATGAAACTATTTCCTCAAATTCAAAGTGTTTCTATGTTAAGATCGACAAACAAGCTGACAGTCCAATTTATGGTAAACTAAGCTGGTGTCCGCGACTTCGTACGCGATGATAAATTAAAAATATAATAGCAATTATAACGCTTGACAACTTGTTGCTAAAACACATTGGCCAGGCGTTAGTTACAGTTTTACATTTTAGATAATCCCTCGGGAACATTACTTTTTTCTTGGATAAAAGGTATCCCATGTTCTTTCTGATGTCGCAGACAACGTGTATGCAAAATTTCATGGTGATCGGTTCAGTAGTTTTTGCGTGAAAGCGAAACAGACAGACAGAGTTACTTTCGCATTTATAAATTATTATTTTTATGTTAAGGTCGACAGACAGGCTGACGGTCCACTTGATGGTTGATGGCCACCGTCGCCTATAACACAAGCAACGCCATAAGTGCTACAAGTGCGCTGCCGACCATACAAGTATTAAGGATAAGGGATAAGGGAGGGATGGGGTAGTGGGCTCTGGCATCCCTTACTCACTCACCGAAACATAACAGCACATATGCTGTTATTTCACGGTGGTATTCTGTAAGGTGGTGGTCACTGCCGCCAGACGGGCTGCCCAAATGACTGCGAAACGCAGTGTGCCCTACCACTACTTTTAAATCCAGACCGGAGTCAATTTTGAAAATTATATTATTTTGAAATTATTTTGAAAGTTGACCCCGCCGGGAATCGAACCCGGGGCCCCTGAAACGTTAGGCAAGCACCTTTGCCACTCGTCCAACGGGCTCGTCAATATTAGTAAGAAAGTAAGGATGGCTACCTTCACCTATTAACACATATAACGCCACAGGCAAGTATGATTAAATAGGGCAATGAGCAAAATGGTCTCCACGAGTTTTCAAAATTCGAACTACGCTAGTTTTCTTCATGGCAAATGATGGCAAAGAAAATTACCTATTCAGCCTAAATGTTGTTAGGCATAATCAATACTAATCTATACTATACTAATATTATAAAGAGGAAAGATTTGTTTGTTTGTTTGTTTGTTTGTATGTTTGTTTGTATTAAATAGACTCCGAAACTAGTGGACCGATTTGAAAAATTCTTTTACCATTAGAAGCCGACATTATCCGTGATGAACACAGACTACTTTTTACCGTGGGAAAATGCTTCATTAGTACGGGAAAACGGGTAATAGGACTACGGATAGTAAGAATTATCTTTCCGTACTTATCTTTTTCACATAACTTCTAAACGGCTGAACCGATTGGGTTGAAATTTTGTATGGCTATTTCGATGACTTCCTGGATTATTTAAAAATATAATTGGACCCGGTAGGTGGCGCTGCTGTCGGTATGTCACTACTAAACGGCTTGACCGATTGGGTTGAAATTTTGTATGTGTATTTCCATGGTTTCACAGACACGAATGTATTAAATTTTATCAAGTTACGCGAACGAAGTCGCGGGCGGCAGCTAGTCCATAATACAAGCATTAGTTGCTCACTGTGGAACTAGAAGGTGCTGTGTGGAATGTTAATATTTACTTAAATATTTTGCAGCTGCCTAGTAATTTCGCGTTGAGTACCTTTAAAATTTAATTAACTATAAATCTGACTGGTGATTTCAGTTATACGTTCAGAAATCCCTAAGGAGCAAAACTTAATTAAGAGCAATGTCGCAATTTACTCGGGAAACACAAATGTTTCACTATTCAATATGGTATTATACGTCCTGAGTAGTGCGTTCATTCTATTCAATTCATTTTGTATTTCTATATGTGAACACAAAATTTAAATGTACGTTTGTAGCCTATATCTATATCTATACTAATATTATAAAGAGGAAAGATTTGTTTGTTTGTATAGAATAGGCTCCGAATCTAGTGGACCGATTTGAAAAATTCTTTTACCATTAGAAGCCGACATTATCCGTGATGAACATAGGCTACTTTTCACCGCGGGAAAATGCTTCATTCCTACGGGAAATCTAAAATAGAAGTAAATACTAGCGGCTTGGCCGGGACATAGCGCCATCTATCCAAATCAGGTGAAACCTCGCAGAGATATTTCGATGGATGAAACGACTAACATGACAACTGCTTGGTGATATTCCACGGTAGATGGGGTTTGTTTGTATTGAATAGGCTCCGAAAATACTGGACCGATTTGAAAAATTCTTTTACCATTAGAATCCGACATTATCCGTGATGAACATAGGCTACTTTTTACCGCGGGAAAATGCTTCATTCCTACGGGAAATCTAAAATAAAAGTAAATACTAGCGGCTTGGCCCGGGAGATAGCGCCATTTATCCAAAATACGGTAGTCGGCGTTTTATACTTTTCTTCGCGGACGAAGTCGCGAGCACCAGCCAGTGTATAATATTACGATATATATTTGTCGAATTGCATTATAGTTGTTAAGAGAACTCTTGGTTAACAAGACGTACCGAACGACTGTAACGGCCAATGGCCGTATTAAAAGTTCTCCGAGTGGACCCTGCACGCACAGTGCAAACAGGTGCAGTATGTATACTCTGTCAATTTAACATACTAATCGGTTTTGTTTTGTTGATTGTTGACTATTCTTGGAGGCCGTCCCAATTTTTATCAATTTATTTTTTCTTTGTGTTCTTGTGTCATTTATGGTTATGTGTGTGTGTATTTTTCTTTTTTTATGTGTAATATTGTAGGTTTGATTTCTATTGTTTTTTTTACTTTTGTGTTTGCCTTTAATATTGACTATATATTTTACTAAATAAATTGATTTTGAATATTATGTATAAATTATGTATAAATAATTAATGAATATGCATGCTGTGAATATGTAACCTGTAAATGTGACTTGTGCAAGCTGAACTCTGTTATGCAATTTGTTTTGAATTTTATTTGGATTTCCCGTAAGAATGAAGAATTTTCCCGCGGTAAAAAGTAGCCTATATTCATCATGGATAATGTCGGCTTCTAATGGTAAAATCATTTTTCAAATCGGTCCACTAGTTTCGGAGCCTATTCTATATAAACAAACAAACAAACAATCAAATCTGTCCTCTTTATAATATTAGTATAGATAGATTATTATTACATTGGCTATCCATAATATATAAATAAATAAATAAATAAATAAACCTGCATTATGCCCAGTGCAGGCTGTGTTCCCGCACTCCTTCGACTGAGAAATAGAAAAGAATTTTATTTGTAGCAAAAGACATATAAAAACACTAGCTGGTGACCGCGACTTCGTCTGCGTTGAAAAGGAAAAATGTAACCTATCCTCTATCTTGTACGTTTAAATGTTTATCTACCAAGTTTCATAAAAATCGATTAATTCGTTTAAGAGTTATGGAGGAACATACATATAAATATACATAAATATACAGTCGGGGTAAGAAAAGATTCGTCATTTTTAAGACGACATTTGTTTGCACCAGAGAAATTGTCATTCATGCCAATTTTTCACTTCAAACGTCTCTCAATTGTCTACTTAGTGCTTTAGTTTCAAATGGTGCTAAAAGTCTACAATTTTGATAAAGGAATGAATTTGAAAACTGACGAAAGTTTTAAATGGGGAGATTGTATACTGCATGAGCCTTGTTACTGTGGTACAAAAGTGAGGGTATATTGTGCAAAGTTATGCCCTCTCGCGACCCGACTCCGACCAATTTGAATTTCAAAGTTATTGTAGTCATTTCAAGGAAAATATTTAAAATTCGTAGCGTCAGTTCGCCTGCCAAGTTTCAAACTCTCGCTACACCACTTGTGCTAAGTAGACGCTTGCAATAGAATACTCCTAAATCTTCAGACCTTAGTGAATCAATTTATTTTTTATTTTTTTTTCAAAAAATCTAATGTACAATGTTTATAGGATGCTAGCTCGTGCCCGCGACTTTGTACGCGATGATAAATTAAAAATATAAAAGCAATTATAACGCTTGACAACTTGTTGCTATAATACATTGGCCAGACGTTAGTTTTTTTTTTTTTTTTTTTTTTTTTTTTTTTATAAGAGATGGGTTTGCTCTTGGCCAACAACCAGCTTGGTAGCAAGGGGTAGCTTAGTTACAGTTTTATATCATACTAGCTTATGCTCGCGACTTCGACCGCGTAGAAAAGTATAAAACGCCATCCACCGCATTTTGGATAGATGGCGCTATCTCCCGGGCCAAGCCGCTAGTATTTACTTTTATTTTAAATTTCCCATAGAAATGAAACATTTTCCCGCGGTAAAAAGTAGACTATGTTCATCACGGATAATGGTGAAAGAATTTTTCAAATCGGTCCAGTATTTTCGGAGCCTATTCTATACAAACAAACAAACAATCAAATCATTCCTCTTTATAATATTAGTACAGATAGCTTTATGTGCGGTCACTCCAAAATTTTGTATAGAATAGATACAAACAAACAAACAAATCTTTATATAAATTAGATATAGATTAGCTGGCGCCCGCGACTTCGTCCGCGTTGAAACAGAAAAGAGTAAAACGCCTTTTCAACTCAGACGAAGTCGCAGGCACCAGCTAGATAAAATAGTAGATAGAATGAAAAAATATTCGAACCTGCTTGCTCCGTGAGAAACATTACACTGAGCTATAACACCCCTACCTCTCATCCCCATTAATCTCCTAATTAATTACTGCCGAAAAATAATGTTGTGGCCAACTTTTGTTTTGTCGTTCAGTGATTAATTGAGTGTCGTCTACTCAAGTGAAAAATGAGTATAACAAGGGTCTGCTGAGGGTACGAGATACTGATGGAAACAAACTTTTTATTTTAGCTTTTTTTGACGTGAAAACATGTTTTAGAGCACCTACACGCGACTCTAAAAGCGGTAGCGTAGTGGGCAGCTCCCTAGATCGCTCCCTAGATCGCCGCATATGCAGGCAAATCGTAAACTTAATTAGAGGCATTCTCACGTGAATTATCAATACTAATAATAAATGTGTAGGGGTCGGTCTTGAAGTAATTTACTTTGTTTTCAGATATATCGTGTATATAGGCTACTATAAAACGCCATCTACCGTATTTTGGATAGATGGCGCTATTCCCCGGGCCTAGCCGCTAGTATTTATTTTTATTTTAGATTTCCCTTAGGAATAAAGCATTTTCCCGCGGTAAAAAGTAGCCTATGTTCATCACGGATAATGTCGGCTTCTAATGGTAAAAGAATTTTTCAAAACGGTCCACTAGTTTCGGAGCCTATTCTAAACAAACAAACAAACAATCAATCAAATCTTTCCTATTTATACTGAAACTAAATTGACGATTTTTAGAATATTTTTTTTTGTATGTATGTATGTTCCTCCACTTGGTAGATAAACATTTAGAAGTACGGGACACGTGATAGGCCACATTTTATCTTTTTTAACGCGGACAAAGTCGCGGGCAACAGCTAGTTAAACACTAAAAATATTAACCCTTAAAAAACCTGTGACCTAATTATGTAAACACTATATAATTAACTATAATAATAATAATAATAATAATCATTTATTTTCTCAACACTTTACAGAATAGATTTGTTTTTGACCCCTACACTAAGCATAGCTTGTACCGTAAGGGTCAATAATTTGTAGTTGAAAAGTACAAAACCCAAGCAAATAGGTGTTTGATGATATTAGGTGTTGTTGAGCATTAATCTATGGATGACCCCGTGCATAGTGTGGAGTATCTATATTCAACTAAATTAGATGCTGCTTATTTTGAAGCACTCCACTATTAGCCAGTGTTTTAAGCAGGGCAGGGAAAACACCGCCATGGGGTTGTGGGACCAAAGTAATTAAAATTAATTAAATTTAATTAAAATTTATCGCTTCGCCCCTAAGTGACGGGTCCCGCGAACAGCTTGGCTTCTGATAGGTTGTGTACAATGGGACAGCATCTCGTTATACCTTCCTTACTTACATACTAGACCAATCTGCAGAGATTTGCTCAGAGCAATTTCTGTAAAAAGTCTTAAAAGAAAACCAACTGCGCTCTTGTGTGGAGAATAGTTTCATTTGCTATACTGACATGTTTTTCAAACGAGTTTATTATTTATAACATTGTTATTAACAATTTTATGCAATAAAAGCAGCGATTTTTTGCAGAAAATGGCTAATAACAATGTTATAAATAATAAAGTCGAGTGAAAAACAAGTCAGTGTATCAAATGAAAATATTCTCCACACAATAGCACAGTTGGTTTACTTCTAAGACTTTTTACATGTCAAAACCTAGGTAGCTTGGCGTATACCTTTTTTCAACCGACTTCCAAAAAAGGAGGAGGCTTTCAAATCGACTGTATATTTTTTTTATGTTTATTACCTCAGAACTTTCGACTGGGTGAAACGATTTTGATGATTCTTCTTTTATTTAAAAACTGGTGCTTCCCGTGCGGTCCCATTTCAATTTGGTCCAGTTTTGACAATGGCATCCCTGAGAAAAAACCATGAGACGGTTTAAAGTCGTGTCATTTTTGTTAAAAAAGTTATTTTTGTTAAAAAGAGTTCACCTATCTTCTAAACGGCTGAACCAATTTGGTTGAAATTTTATATGGCTATTTCGATGGTTTCCTGGATTATTTAAGAATACAATTGGACCCGGTAGGTGACGTTGCTGTCGGTATGTCAACTACTAAACGGCTTGACCGATTAAGTTGAAATTTTGTATGTGTATTTCCATTCCATGGTTTCACAGACACGAATGTATTATATTTTATAAAGTTACGCGGACGAAGTCGCGTGCAACAGCTAGTAATATTATAAAGAGGAAAGATTTGCATTTAATAGTCTCCGAAATTACTTTACCTATTTGAAAAATTCTTTCAGTGTTGAGAAGGTAATTATCAACGAGTAACATAACTAAAGTTACGCGGACGAAGTCGCGTGCAACAGCTAGTAGTATATAATTTACAAAGTAACGCGGGGAAGTCACGGGCAGCATCTAGTCCTAAATAAAATAAAATAATATTATAACCACCGAAGCTGTACCACTGTACGCCGGGCTTTACTGGCTGCTCGGTGCTCCTGCTACATTTGGGAGTGCTTATTGTTCATTAGAAAGCGTTTATTGAAATGTCAGCAGGAAATGGATGAAGAACATATTCACTACTGTGACTCTTGACTTCAACTAGCTTCGTTAATATTTTCAACCAGCTTCTGCCCGCGACTTCGCCGTACTTCGCCGTACTTCGCCATGACTTCCCCGCGTAACTTTGTAAATTATATACTACTATAGTTGGTGCTCGCGACTTCGTCTGCGTATATAGTAAGTATAAAACGCCATCTACCGTATTTTGCTGAGTTATGCTGAGTTGGAGCCGGTTTGTGACAGGGGACGTTTGTATGTGTGTGTTTTTCTTTTTTTATTATGTATTTATGTCCTTTGTTGCAAATAAACTGTTATTCTATTCTATTCTATTCTATTTTGGGTAGATGGATAGCTAACTCGCGGGCCAAGCCGCTAGTATTTACTTTTATTTTAAATTTCCCGTAGGAATGAAGCATTTTCCCGCGGTAAAAAATAGCCTATGTTCATCACGGAAAATGTAGCCTTTTAATGGTAAAAGAATTTTTCAAATCGGTCCAGTAGTTTCGTGCCAATAGCACCGTGAATTAACAGCATTATGTGCTGTTGTGTTTCGGTGAGTGAGTAAGGGATGCTAGAGCCCATTACCCCATCCCTCCCTTATCCCTTATCCTTAATACTTGTATGGTCGGCAGCGCACTTGTAGCACTTATGGCGTTGCTTGTGTTATAGGCGATGGTAGCCACCAACCATAAAGTGGACGGTCAGCCTGTCTGTCGACTTTAACATCTATACTAAAATTATAAAGAGGAAAGATTTCATTGTTTGTTTGTTTGTATAGAATAGGCTCCGAAACTACTGGACCGAATTGAAAAAATCCTTTACCATTAGAAGCCGACATTATCCGTGATGAACATAGGCTACTTTTTACCGCGGGAAAATGCTTCATTCTTACGGGAAAACGGGTAAAAGGACTACGGGTAGTAAGAATTATCCTTCCGTACTTATCTTTTTCACATATAACTTATAAACGGCTGAACCGATTGGGTTGAAATTTTATATGGCTATTTCGATGGTTTCCTGGATGATTTTAAAATACAATTGGACCCGGTAGGTGGCGCTGCTGTCTGTATATCAACTACTAAACGGCTTGACCGATTGGGTTGAAATTTTTTATGTCTATTTCCTTTCCATGGTTTCACAGACAAGAATGTATTATATTTTATAAATTTACGCGAACGAAGTCGCGTGCAACAGCTAGTAATAATAATAATGAGCAAATTTGTCTCATAAGAATGGATCTTGAAGAAACATACTGACTAAGCTGCCTCAATATATTATGGCGTTGTCTCCTAAGTAATAACAAGCTTCCATCAATCAATGTCAAACCCATTAATGGGACATCCATTATGGTAAAACTATGTATAAAATATAGAGGAACACATGAAAGATGTGCCTTCCAAAGTCTCCTGCATAATGTGATTTTGCAAAGCTCATTTCACGGCCCATAGATAATAGACTCGGTTTGTGACATGGGTATTTTAGGTTCTTTAGAAATCTGTTTATTAAAAGGTAGCTGTTGCACGCGACTTCGTTCGCGTAAATTTATAAAATATAATACATTCGTGTCTGTGAAACCATGGAATGGAAATACACATACAAAATTTCAACACAATCGGTCAAGCCGTTTAGTACTTGACATACCGACAGCAGCGCCACCTACCGGGTTTAATTGTATTTTAAAATCATCCGGGAAATCATCGAAATAGCCACATAAAATTTCAACCCAATCGGTTCAGCCGTTTAGAAGTTATGTGAAAAAGATAAGTACGGAAGGACAATTCTTACTACCCGTTGTCCTATTACCCGTTTTTCCGTAAGAATGAAGCATTTTCCCTTAAGGTAAAAAGTAGCCTATGTTCATCAGGGATAATGTCGGCTTCTAATGGTAAAATAATTTTTCAAATCGGTCCACTAGTTTCGGAGCATATTCAATACAAACAAACAAACAATCAAATCTTTCCTCTTAATAGTAACTTACTCCATGACCAACTCTTACAGATTTATTATTAGTATTGATTAATGATGATGATAGCCTACTAGCTGGTGCCCGCGACTTCGTCCGCGTTTTAGTTGAAAGGTACCCATATGTTACTAAAATGAAGACTAAATATTTCTCTAACTAAAAAAACCAGCGAAGTGAATCGGACAGCGCAATGGAGTGGGTTTTTTTTTTCACTGCGGGGAATTGAATTGATTGGTGTTTTCAAAATCAATCAAGTGTTTTCAATTGGTGTAGAGTTTGTGTGTCTGTTCTCTATACATATACGGGCCAAGCGTGTACTCTCTATACATGCTTATGCTCTATGTCATTTGTTGACGCTCCAAAAATCATAATTTTAATATCCAGCATAACTCCTAAACGGCTGAAAAAAAAAAATAAAGATGCGGATGGTAACCAGCCGTACGTCTGTATGTCCGATGGAAGAAAGGAGAAGGCGGTATGAGCTCATGCAGCTCCTGTGCACACTCTCCGAAGTGCACCTTATAAAATACACATAGACTGGCAATTTTGCGTCTATGTGTATATGTGTATATATAAGTATATACGACTAATATCGCGTAATATTACCAAAAATACACTAATGTACTGTAATTCAGAGAATTGACTATTTCGATATTAATCTTTTGCAGAAGCCCTCTTTCCGCTCCATTTGATATAATTGTTCCCGATATAATGTAATATATTGGACTTGATCGTTACAGATTAAGTTCGCTCGACTAATTGACAAACTAATGGGTAATGAAACCCTTGTCAAAAACGCAAGATTAAGGGCCTCTACAAGTAAAGTATAAATAATTTTCTATTTTATTGAATTATGCACTCGGTTTACTGCATCATTCGATAGGCGATTTTTGAAGTGAAACGCATTATACGACTTTGGGTAGGGAAAAAATGTATAGGTTCGCGTCAGCAACATGCTAATGCTGTCTACGTACGCGATCGCGTCACACATTGCGAATACCCGATTGTAAAGTCGGGGTACGAAAGCCTTCGTCAGTTTTCAAATTCATTCCTTTATCAAAATCGTAGACACTTAGTACCTTTTGAAACTAAAGCACTAAGCAGACAACTGACAATACGTTTGAAATGAAATTTTGACATGACTGACAATTAATTGCCCTAGTGCAAACAAAAATCGACTTTAATTCTTACCCCGACTGTACGTGTGTGCGTGGGACGCTAAGTTTTAAGTTTTTCACTTCAGTCGGCAGTCCTCATGACTGCCTACGTTTGTTTTTTTTATTATTTTCTTTTCAATGTTTGGGACTTGAAAAGATTAAGAATGACGCCATCTGTACGTTGAAATGTGTAACGCGCATGTCATTATAAATGTAGCATTTACAAATAGTCCGATAGGTGGCGCCACGTATCGAGACAATTATAAATTAGTATCGTTGTGTACAGTGGCGCCATAGTCGTACCTATCCAAAGAAATTGAACTAATATTATTCTATGCTCTACGCACATGTCACTTTTAAATGTTCCATAAAGTTCGTAGTGTTTTGTATGGGATGCGATTTCCTTTTGTAAAATTTTGTTGCCTGCAACAAACACAAACCCATGACTAGCGCCACCTGTACGGCCACAAGTGCAACACGTGTGGTATTATAACATATTACAATTACAAAAAATTCTAATAGATGGCACCACGTGACTAAAAGATATAAGTTAGTTAATAATATTGCGGACAGATGGCGCCAAAGTTGTACCTGATTGTGGATTGAGTCGCTTCTTGAGATATCCCATGAATTTTTCGCCATAACTCTGCTTTCTTCCATCGGATTTTTCATCGGTTATCTGTAACAAAGGATTCGTCAACAATTTATAATAATTTATTTTCACTTTGGGCTGCATAAGGATAGGACTAAGTTCCATAATGACATTGTTATATTTGTAACTAGCTGCTGCCGGCGACTTCGCCCCCGTAACTTTGTCACCAGCAAGCAGTCGAAAGTTATGACGTAATAAGCATTAAAAAAAAATACAGTCGAATTGAGAACTTCTTCTTTTTTTGGAAGTCGGTTGCATCCCGGACGAAGCCGGGAACTTGTAGCTAGTTCTGTATATACGTGACACATCTCGTCGTAAGTAAATAATGAATTCAGTATGAGCATTATGATTTACTGGTCTCACAGTACTCGCGAAACGACCTCCGCCAACTTTACTTGTTACTATGAATTAATAATCGTATTGAATTCATTATCTTTCTAGGGCAGCTTTTGGGAAATTCCGAGACATTTTCGAGTCTAAAATTCCTCACCTGCTTAAAAGCAGTGATGACACATTTGGTCCAGTGGTTAGTAACCTGCTGTTAACCAAAAGGCAGCGGGTTCAAATCCCGCTAGGGGCAAATGCTTTGATAAATGACTAGCTGAAGCACGCGACTTCGTCTGCGTAACTTTATAAAATATAATAAATTCGTGTCTGTGAAACCATGGAATGGAAATACACATACAAAATTTCAACCCAATCGGTCAAGCCGTTTAGTAGTTGACATAGCGACAGCAGCGCCACCTACCGGGTCCAATTGTATTTTTAAATCATCCAGGAAACCATCGAAATAGCCATATAAAATTTCAACCCAATCGGTTCAGCCGTTTAGAAGTTATGTGGAAAAGATAAGTACGGAAGGATAATTCTTACTACCCGTTGTCCTTTTACCCGTTTTCCCATAGGAATGAAGCATTTTCCCGCGGTAAAAAGTATCCTATGTTCATCACGGATAATGTCGGCTTCTAATGGTAAAAGAATTTTTAAAATCGCTCCACTAGTTTCGGAGCCTATTCAATACAAACAAACAAATATTTCCTCTTTATAATATTAGTACAGATATAGACACTAGCTGGTGGTAGACTATTTAGAGTACCTAATTTCCCTCCACATGGAGTATTACATCCATATTACAAATATATATTGTTTTATAGTAAAACTTTACAAATATGATTATTAACTATACTGCCGTTGTGCGGTTATAAAATATATATTTTAAAAAGCCCTGTCTGTCTCTTTTTCGTACGTGACTACTTGAGACTGTTCAAAAAATAAATTGACATTGCGGAGAGAAATGATATATTGTTATAAAATTCCATAAGGATTTTACTTTTTCGACCAACGAAAACGAAAAACCAAAAACGGAGGAGGTACTCAATTCGACGCGTATATATTTTTTTTTATGTATGATCACGCATAACTTTTGACAGGGTGGTCCGATTTTGATAATTCTTTTTTTATTTGAAAGGGTGCACCCCCAAGGGGGTCCCATTTTAATTTAAAAAAATAATTCCAACCCTAAGGATAGGAAAACAGGGGATGATTGATTGTTCACTCACCGATTGTAGCGTATAACTACGCATAACTTTTTACAGAGTAGTCCGATTTTGATAATTCTTTTTTTAATGGATAGGGTATACCTCGAAGTTGATCTTGTATAAATTTGAAAAAAAAAATCCTACCCTAAGGGTAGTAAATATTAGATTATAGCCACAAAAAAATATAAAATAAAACTTTTTAACAAAATATAAAACCGCCGAAAAAACTGAAAAGCATAAAATAATCTTATTATTTTACCTAAGTAATTTTGAGTCGGCGCCAAACAAGCAAAAATGACGTAAAGAGTGATGCGCGGCGGCGACTCAAAATTACTTAGGTAAAATGATAATATAGGATTATTTTATGCTTTTCAGTTTTTTCGGCGGTTTTATTTTTGGAATCTATATAAGCCCATATCCTTACTAATATTATAAACTAGCTGGCGCCTGCGACTTCGTCCGCGTGGAAAACGTAGAAAGTAGGCTATGCTGCACGATATCTCTTAACTTACTCCAAGACCAACCCTTTTTTTACGAGGAGTAATCCGCTTACGGATTCCCTACCGCTGCACATAGGGCTATTTGAACGATATCAGTAAATGAAACAAAGATTCTAATATTACATCGAGACATTTTTATTAAAAATAATTCTTTTTGAAAAAAATTTTAAGGCAAATTTTCATCTTCGCTTTCTGAAGAATGACCACGTTCATTCGGATTCAGGATAAGGAGAACTCCTTACAAAATCCTATTTATGTATACAAATCATAGCTAAAAATATTGAAATTTAATTTCAATTAGTAGATAATTACCTGCAATTAGTAGAAATACAAATATTCCCTGGTAAACTCTTTTAATTGCACAATAACGTCGATAACAAACACATACACCGGGCGGGATGATCGAATTCCAGCTGTACGTGGAAGCGCGGCATGAACGAGGGAAAGACGGTAAGTACTGGGTATTGTTCTCCAAGCTGTCCCCTTTTTTTTTTCTTTTTTTAGGAGGGGAAATGACATTTACGCACTACCCTCGTCGATGGGGATAGTCGACGAGGAGTGTGGGACTCGCCCGATGAAGTGACTTATCAAATACCCACTAAAACCCCCCCGGGCCACCATCTGCGGTGATGTGTGGCTCCGGGACAACAGCCGAGGCCTTATTCTCGGATCTCCAAGCTGTCCTCTAGCACAGGTAGTCGTTATATTTGACTTTTGGCCGCGTAAACCGTTCAAATACCCCTATGTGCGCTAGCTAGGCGGAAGGGATATGTGAGGGTCGCCCAGCACCTAATCCCAGCACTAAAACTCCCCTGCCTGTGGCTTCCTCAGTCCACCTTTTGAGGAGATCCACCGCGGTTCGGAAGCTGAACTAGCGTTCGTCCAGGTTCCTCCCCTCCGTCTCCAGATGCTCGACGATAAGACGGGCCATGATCCTCTCCATGGCTCCGGAATCATCCAGCAAGACTACCGGTCGGTACCCCACCATCGAGTCTGCAGGGCGGCCCTCCTTACGGATAACTCCAAGGCCAACCCTTACAATGTGTAAGGGTTGGTCTTGGTACTATTATTAGTATTGATTGGTATATTTACAACACGGATGAAGTCGCGGACACCAGCCAGTATTATTAGTACATACCTGTTCTTTGTTCTGTGGCTTTGTCTTTCTTCTGATGTGGTTCTGTGTGGCGACTAAGCCCGCTCCGTACATGTTTGCAAAATAAGACAGCTACGTATGGAAGTTGAACTGTTCAAAAGAGTCAATCTCACTTGTTTACACTTGGGCCACGAAAACCAAATAAAAAACAAGAGTCTGCGCGCGAATAAGCTCCCAAAAAAAGCATAAGATCACCAACACACGAGATACGAGTATAAGTGAAGCTTCTTAAGATATAAATGATTTTACAAACCTAAGATTGTTTAAAGAATAATTTATTAACATAAAATTTAAAAAAAAAACTCTTTAGACCATCTATACTTTTACTTATCTATACTAATATTATAAAGAGAAAAGATTTAATTGTTTGTTTGTTTGTTTGTATTGAATAGGCTCCGAAACTAGTGGACCGATTTGAAAAATTCTTTCACCATTAGAAGCCGACATTATCCGTGATGAACATAGGCTACTTTTTACCTTGGGAAAATGCTTCATTCCTACTGGAAATCTAAAATAAAAGTAAACACTAGTGGCTTGGCCCGGGATAAACTTGATAGCGCCATATATCAGGTGAAGCGACTAACTAACATGACAACTGCTTGGTGATATTTTTAGCGATCCGCTCCACGGTAGATGGCGTTTTATACTTTTCAACGCGGACGAAGTCGCGAGCACCAGCTAGTATTTTATAAAGTTACGCATACGAAGTCGAGTACAACAGCTAGTAAATAATAAAATCTTATTTAGTTGTCTGAAACGTCTTAACGTCTTCTAATATATAAAATTGTCTGTCTGCCTGTCTGTCTGTTCGCGATAAACTCAAAAACTAGTGCACCGATTTTCATGCAGTTTTCACCAACGAATAGATTGAGGAAGGTTCTCGAGGGAGTTTTTGGTATATATAATTTACAAAATTACGCGGACGAAGTCGCGTGCAACAGCTAGTAATAAATAAATTAGATCCCTCTAATTGAAATATCGTAAATTTTAAGTTAACATAAATATCACTTTCACTTTTTAATTGATTTCTTTTCAAAATATTTTTCAAATAAACCAACCTTAAAAACACAACCTCTCAACGCAAAGGCTTTCAACATACTGTCTCTACTTATATGTAGATATTTATAAACAATGCAGCTGAAATAAACAAATTTACTTCTTAATGTAAACCTTATGCGTATTGTGTTAAGATTGAATTCAGCTTGTCGAGTGAATCTGTCCACGAGGCAGGATGCGTTTCAATAGCCGAATATAAAATGTACTAGCGAATAGTTCCGAAGATTTATACTGATTGCGTACAACATCAATAGTTGGTCAAATTTCAGCACTAAAAAGCATTTATGCTTAATTAGCAATCAGCTCCCAGCTTCGCCCGGGATGCAATTTTTACTCCTTTAAGAATGGATTTCATATATGTATGTACTAGCTGGTGCCCGCGACTTCGTCCCCGTTTTCTATAGCCTAGGTTGTTTTATTCCATATGCGTCCCAGGTGCACCGGGTTCGATTCCCGGCGGGGTCAACTTTGAAAATTTTTCAAAGTTGGCTCTAGTAGCAATTTGTGACAAGGCACACTGCATATGTGCTGATGTGATTCGGTGAGTAAGTAAGGAGTCACCATCAACCTTTTACCAACATGGGCTTTTACCATCATAGACTTTTTAGTCTGTCTTAAAATAAAAACGAGAAATTCTTTTTCAAAATTGTAATTTTTTTAATTATCTCTTCGTATTTTAAAGATAATGCGTTTTAGGGTTCTCTAGGAGCTAAAAGTGTGAGAAGAATATTGGGTTCAGCAAAAAATGTGGCAGTTAATCAGGAGACATTAAATCAAGAGCCCGTACTAACCGTTAAATTAGCGAACACCGAGAAATAATTGCATATAAATTTTATACTACACACTTGATAACACGCGTTGTGTCAGCGCAGAAATGAAAGTATGGCTCTGACGGTTAAAGTAGAACGCTTATAACAATTAACCTTATATACAATATGTATAAGGTTCATAATACAATGCAGCTGTAGTTTTGGCACACTCGCACGAGCTTAAGATGCCAAGCACGCTACATATGGCGGTAGCAGGCGACCAATAGCGTGTGTGAATTGGTCACACATTTCTCTCGTTTTAAAAACTCACGTCTTCTGCGCAGGTACTAAGTGTTGTACTGTTGAGCGAGTAACAGATGCCATAGATATACTATACTAATATGTACAAAAAAGATAGATATCTAAATATACATATCGAACCCTTATAGTATAGTATAGTATACTCTAAGATCGAACCCAATATAACCGTATGCGACTCCCACTTGACCGTCGCTGATGGCAGCCAATTAACAAGTTCAAGTCTGAAATGGCAAGAATTTTAATTAAAAACTTCCTCCACGTTTTTGTTTGTAAATTGTATTTCATTGCGAATTACAAAAATTCTAAATACTCATTTTGTCTTACACGTGTTTAAGTATAATGTTTTTGAAGTGAAAACTTCAATTGGGCAATTTTGAGATGGGAAAAAACCATTGAACTCGCGACCAGGGGCCATAGACAAAGTAACCAATCGAAAACGATAACGAAGTTCGAAAACAATAAAATGTATGGGATTAACATAAGCCTTCGCTAAATCACGTGATACTTCCCATACATTTTAACGATAACGAACTTCGTTATCGTTTTTGATTGTTACTTTGTCTAGGGCCCCTGTTACCGTAACCGACGACGCCTCTGTATATAAGTAGGTATGTACCATTGTACACTTTCCTGACGATTAAAAACTTAGGGGCTTGTAAGGGCCGGCGGGTGCGTCTCGCTCTCCGACTTAACCCATATGCACATATTCATATAATTTATGTATTCATCTATTTGTAAGACCATTTGTATGTAACCTATATTCAGCAAATAAATTATTATTATTATTATTATGTTCAAATCTCCCTCTTAAAAATAAAATATTGACTGTGGCCTCCTTGTATATAGTGTTCTGAGCAAGGAGAATAGAGGTAAAGGAGCGCAAGCTCCGTGTATTAAAAGTGTCCGTTGAAAGACGACGAACTGATGGCGCTGGTGCAGCTAGTGATAGTAAACAATTCAACTCAGGTCGCACTTCACTCCGTTTCATTTCATACTCTCAAACTCTCTAGATCACTGCCCTAGACACACCAGCGCCATCTCAATTTGACGATTTTAGTTGCCACTTTTTTAGTTTAACACCCATATAAGATTGTCCTCCTTATCTCTACGCTCCTTAGTTCTGAGCTTGTACATCTGACGTTGACATTGACACTGACAGATTCATCGAAGTTTCTTCTTCTGTGGAAATAAATAACAATTTAAAAAGGAAATTCTCGCTCACAAAATAAACAAAGATAAAGAAAGACGACTGAAAGATAATTGAAATGTTCTTCAACATGTAAAATATTTAATAAAAACTTATCAGTGAACAACAATGGCGTTCCCTAAAATCGATGGATATGTGGTTACCGAAAAACTGGGCTCTGGAAGCTATTCTACTGTATACAAAGCTTACACTAAGGTTTTATTTTATTATAGTAAAATACTAATACATTTTAGCAGTCGTACTCTGTTAATCTATCGGAATATTATATTCACTGCCTTTTATGTTGAGATTCAATTAAATAAATGTTTCAACTAGCGTCTCGTGTGGACATATAAAACGCTAACTGTTGAACGCGACTTCGTCCGCGCTGAACGATGAAAGGTACCCTATGTCCTTTCTGGTGTCCAAGAGAACGTGTATGCAAA
This sequence comes from Synanthedon vespiformis, assembly GCA_918317495.1. Lineage (NCBI taxonomy): Eukaryota > Metazoa > Arthropoda > Insecta > Lepidoptera > Sesiidae > Synanthedon > Synanthedon vespiformis. Next base: position 114,077 of record OU906975.1, read on the forward strand.
ATTTCATGGTGATCGGTTCCGTAGTTTTTGCGTGAAAGCGCAACAAACAAACTCGCATTCACATCAATACTAATAATAAATGTGTAGGGGTCGGTCATGGAGTAACTTACTTTGTTTTCAGAAATATCGTGTATATAGGCTGTATCTATACATGATACTGAAACAAATTGACCATTTTTACAATATTTTTCTGTATGTATGTATCGTTCGCTACATAAAACGCAACTTGGTCCTCATTTTATGTCTTATTCTGATGTATAGCTAATATTATTGTAAATTTTCATTGAAATCCAAGTAGTTTTTGCGTGAAAGAGTGACGAACATTCACACAAACTTTCACATTTATAATATTACTAAGGATTTATTTATTTAATTGACCCTGGCAGGTATCGAACTCCGGCCGGGGTAGATACCTTGAGCACCCTAAATACTTATCCGGGTGTTGGCCATTAGAGTACAGGAGCCCTAAATGAAACTGTCGATTCCAGGTCGGAGCTAAATCGGTGGTGGCCATCAAGTGTGTGGACAAGAGTAGCGTCAAGCACTCCGGTACTGCGGTGGATAATCTTATAACGGAGATCAGGTTGTTGAAGACGCTCACACATCCGCATATAGTGCTCATGAAAGACTTCACATGGGACGACAAGTGAGTCCCAGTGTAATCTCATCTTATACTAGCTGTTGCACGCGACTTCGTCCACGTAACTTTATAAAATATAATACATTCGTGTCTGTGAAACCAAAGAAATACACATACAAAATTTCAACCCAATCGATCAGGCCGTTTAGTAGTTGACATACCGACAGCAGCGCCACCTACCGGGTCCAATTGTATTCTTAAATCATCCAGGAAACCATCGAAATAGCCATATAAAATTTCAACCCAATCGGTTTAGCCGTTTAGAAGTTATGTGAAAAAAAGATAAGTACAGAAGTATAATTCTTACTACCCATTGTCCTTTTACCCGTTTTCCCGTAGGAATGAAGCATTTTTCCGCGGTAAAAATTATCCTATGTTCATCACGGATAATGTCGGCTTCTAATGATAAAAGAATTTTCCAAATCGGTCCATAAGTTTCGGAGCCTATTCAATACAAACAAACAATTAAATCTTTTCTCTTTATAATATTAGTATAGATATATGATTGGCCCAATATGCTACTATATAACATGTGTGATGAAATATAAAAATTTTATTTTTACAGAAACATATACATAATAATGGAATATTGTTGCGGTGGAGATTTATCAAAATATATCCACAGATACGGGAGAGTTCCCGAGAAGCAGGTGAAGTGTCCAAAACTTTGACCGTCCCACACCTAATATTGTAAATACGAAAGTAACTCTGTCTGTCTACCTTTTAATGCCTAAACTACTCGGAATATCCCTTTATCATAAGAATAGTTTTTTCTATTTCAGGTATTATACTTCTTGCAACAGTTGACGTCTGCTCTGAAGTTTATGAGAGAGAAAGGTAAAATTAAGGTTTGAAGGCGACACTTGTGGGGGAATCGGCGCATTGCTAAGGAAAATGACTTATTTTCCTTTCTTATTTCGTAACTTTTCACCTCACTAACTTAACATTACAGGCAGTGTTGATATTCCTTGCATAAAATCATCGTGCGATGTCGAAGAAGAACGTTTTGTTTAGGCATTTATTCACCGTGACGTATTTACTAATACGATAAAACAATCTGTACGCAACAGCACCCAAGAGAGTCGAGACTTTTTCATTTCCACTTATCCCTACCAGGGGGATAGTTACCTCAATGGTTTGAAATGGTTTCAGGAGTGGTCCACATGGACCTGAAACCCCATAACCTCCTATTGCACAAGAACTCCGAAGGGAAATATATACTCAAAGTGGCCGATTTTGGGTAAGTTCAAGTACTTGTCAAATCTTTACGGTATACTAATACAGTAATACTAATATTATAAAGAGAGAAGATATTCTTAATGTTTATTTTATAATGAATAAACTCTTAAACTAGTGGACTGATTTTGAAAATAATTGTTGGATATATCCGACTCAGGCGAAATGGACACGAAAACAATTGTTGGATAAATCCGACTCTGGCGAAATATACCCGAAAATAATTCTAGGATAAATCCGACTCTGGCGAAATGGACACGAAAGCTAATGTCCGATATATCCGACTCTGGCGAAATAGACCCGAAAATAATTGTCGGATAAATCCGACTCTGGCGAAATGGACACGAAAGCTAATGTCGGATATATCCGACTCTGGCGAAATGGGCACGAAAGCTAATGTCGGATAAAGCCGACTCTAGCGAAATAGACCCGAAAATAATTGTCGGATAAATCCGACTCTGGCGAAATGGACACGAAAGCTAATGTCGGATATATCCGACTCTGGCGAAATGGGCACGAAAGCTAATGTCGGATAAATACGACTCTGGCGAAATAGACCCGAAAATAATTGTCGGATAAATCCGAATCTGGCGAAATGGACACGAAAGCTAATGTCGGATATATCCGACTCTGGCGAAATGGGCACGAAAGCTAATGTCGGATAAAGCCGACTCTGGCGAAATAGACCCGAAAATAATTGTCGGATAAATCCGACTCTGGCGAAATGGACACGAAAGCTAATGTCGGATATATCCGACTCTGGCGAAATGGGCACGAAAGCTAATGTCGGATAAAGCCGACTCTAGCGAAATAGACCCGAAAATAATTGTCGGATATATCCGACTCTGGCGAAATAGACCCGAAAACAATTGTCGGATAAATCCAACTCTTGCGAAATGGACACGAAAACAATTGTCGGATATATCCGACTCTGGCGGCTGAAGGGATTGGCTAAACTGAGTCGGGCGTTGTTTTTGATGATTTTCAGATTCGCTCAGTACATGTTGAGCAGCGAGTCTCGCGCTCAATGCGTGCGAGGCTCCCCGCTCTACATGGCGCCAGAAATGGCCACCGGAACTCTGACAGACGCCAGAGTCGACCTCTGGAGTCTAGGTAACTATCTAGGTCTAGGGTCTATGCTTGATTTAAAAGGCATCAACGTACTACAAGTATGGATTTCTATGTGGCCACACAAAACCGCTAGGAACTTTTATGGAACATTCAAAAGTGACATACGCATAGAGCATCAACTCTGACATCTGTCATTTGAAACCAACCAAACAGCTGTCGTCTAAAGAAAATGCGACTTTACGTCACAACGCATTGGAGTCTAAAATGAATAGTAGAAGTTGGTCGTCACTTCACCATTTCACCTTTCACCATTGACTCCGCCATGATCCCGTTGGCGCACTTTTTATGTGCCGCTTTTGCATTTATCACACAAAATCCATACTTGTAGTACTTCGATCCTTCGATGTTTTGAAAGCATATTTAGAGTTTAAGATAATTTCTGAAGAATACCTTTTCTATAAAAAAATCCCTATTCTGAAGAATGCCTTTTCTGAAGAATCCCTTGTCCGAAGAATTCCTTATTTGAAGAATTTTTTTCTGAAGAATCGCGTATCTGAAGAATTCTTTTTCTGAGGAATCACTTTTCTGAATAATCCCTTTCTGAAGAATTACTTTTCTAAAAAACCCCTTTTCTAAATAATCCCTTTTCTAAAAAACCCCTTTTTGAAGAATCCCTTATCTGAAGAATCCCTTACCTGAATAATCCCGTTATCCGAAGAATTCCTTTTCTGAAGAATCCCTTTTCTGAAGAATCTCTTACCTGAATAATACCCTTATCCGAAGAATCTCTTATCCGAAGAATTCCTTTTCTGAATAATCCCTTTCTGAAGAATTCCTTTTCTGAAAAACCCCTTATCTGATAACACCTTTTTTGAATAATCCCTTTCTGAAGAATTCCTTTTCTGAATAATCCCTTTTTTGAAGAATCCCTCACCACTCATTTCAGGGGTGATAATGTACGAATGCCTTTTCGGACGCGCCCCCTACTCCTCGAACAGTCTCAAAGAGTTGATGGCCAAGATACGCGATCGGACTCCCATACAGTTGCCCCCGAACTCTTGCATATCGCCAGGATGTCGAGATCTATTGACTCGTCTGCTAAAACACGACCCCGAAGAAAGGATAACCTTCGAGGAGCTGTTCTCCCATCCCTACCTGGACTTGGAACACATGCCGAGCAAGTGGAATTACGAAAAAGCAGTGGGTCTAATAAGAAAAGCGATAGAAAACGACTGTAAAGGTCGCCTAGACGAGGCTTTTCCGTTGTATTGCGAGTCGCTAAGGTATTTAGTGCCAGCAGTAGGTGCAGAGACAGACAGGATGAGGAAAAGTGCCCTAACAGCTAAACTTACTAGGTGAGTGTCATAAAAGTCACGGAAATGTGGAGTTTCGGGGACGTTCAAGTGTTACGAAACCCAATTAGGGGGTAGGAGGGGTCTTGTAAAACGTTACGATGCGTTACAGCATTTTTTTTACTAAAATCTCCCAAACCAGCATCTCTTTTCATTTATGTTTTACAGAAAATCCCTCGTACCTCATCTTTGTTTTGTTCTCCCAAGTTGGAAACCCTTTTTGTTGGTTAAAATGGTCACTTGGTAAACTTGGATGGTCCAGAAAAACGTTACGTCACGTTACATGGGGTGGTGTGGGGGGTCAAGAATCTTTAAAAATTGCGTTACGTAATACTTCAACTCCCCCTTAAAGTCCGCAAATAGTACATGTGTGTGTATACGTGGATTTGCTGAGTTTAAACGCAAAAAAAGGGGTATAAACGCGGATTTTTTTAGAATGAAAGCACATCCTTGAAAGCGGAAGCTGTTATGAGCTACGTGATATGATTTAACTAGTGTGATATTACACAAATTTTTCGCATTTTTCGCCTATCGCTCAGCAGAGGCATTTATGCGGCCGGCCTAACAGAACTATGTACACTCGACGGCAAATAAACCGGGCCACCCGCTGCTTTTGAACTCTGATTCGGTTTTTTTTATATGTTAAGGTCGACAGATAGGCTGACGGTCCACTTGATGGTAGGTGGCTACCGTCGCCTATAACACAAGCAACGCCATAAGTGCTACCTTCAAGTTTAGTGCGCTGTCGACCATAGAAGGATTAAGGATAAGGGATAAGGGAGGGATGGGGTAATGGGTAATGGGTTTACTCAAAAAAAAAGAATCATCAAAATCGGACCCTGTCGAAAGTTATGAGTGATCATACATAAAAAAATATATATACGCGTCGAATTGAGAACCTCCTCCGTTTTTTTTTTTTTCGTTTTCATCGGTTGAAAAGTATAAAACTTACAACTATCAAAGTTATACCTACAGAAAGTGCGTTTCATTGTGATTAGGTATAACTTTTATAGTTGTAAGTTTTATACTTTTCAACCGAATCAGAAATCAAAAGAGTGGCCCGGTTTATTTGCCGTCGAGTGTACATGTATAGTTCTGTTAGGCCGGCCGCATACACACGTTTTTCACGTTCGGCAGGCTTATTATCTAAAGCGTCTGCTGATAGTTGTAAGTTTTTTAAGTTTTGAGAAAACCGTATCAGACTTCCAAAGTAGCGGGTGGCCCGGTTTATTTGCCGTCGAGTGTATATCGATTGAGGCAGCGCTACAAACTTTTCAGATACATGGAGAGGGCCGAAGAGATCAAACAAATATTGCAAGGGAACACAAACGCCTCTCACCGATCGGACTCGGAGGTCAACACAACCTCACGGACAGGTCTATTTTTTATTATTACATATTATTAATTATAATATGTATATGTGTTCACAATAAACAGCTAAAACCTATAGTGGGCAGTGTAAAATTTTCAGAAGAAATCGAACAGAAACCGGAAGATCAAGATGGCAAAACTTCAAGTGACATAATTGACGAACAAACAGACGAACAGACGGACGATGGCCAGGCAAGTACCTATATGTAGTTAAGTGTTTACCTACGCGCACCTATCCTAATTCCTATGTCCCCATTGTGAATTTGAAGGAAAATATTCTAAATATTATTGGAGATAGCCGAAGTATTCATCCACATATTAATAAATGTGAAAGTAACTCTGTGTGTCTGTATGTCTGTTACCATTTCACGCCTAAACCACTCGAGCGATAAAAGGAGAGGACATAGAGGGACATACGGCTATATATAACACTAGCTGGTGCCCGCGACTTCGTCCGCGTAAAAAAGTATAAAACGCCGTCTCCCGTATTTTGGATAGATGGCGTTATCTCCCGGGCCAAATCGCCTAGTATTTACTTTTATTTTAGATTTCCTGTAGGAATTAAGCATTTTGCCGCGGTAAAAAGTAGCCTATGTTCATCACGGATAATGTCGGCTTCTAATGGTAAAAGAATTTTTCAAATCGGTCCACCAGTTTCGGAGCCTATTCAATACAAACAAACAATTAAATCTTTCCTCTTTATAATGTTAGTGTAGATTTTGAATTGAACGCGGACGAAGTCACGGGCGCCAGCCAGTTAACGAATAGATGATGTCGATTTCAGAAAATAGACTCAACAGAGAGTCCACAATGTAGTTCTAGTTCGAAGGCGAACGACAGATGGCGCTCTCGCTTCGCACTGAAGCGTCTCTTCAGCAAAAACAACTCGAACGTGCCCTTCTTGGACAGCAACGACGCTACTAACCTTGTAAGTACATAGTGGCGTGACACTGACAGTAAAATCGGGGTAGAAAAGTCTTGGCAGTTACTTCACGGGCAATAAAGCCTGTGAAGTAAAACATGGGATGTAAAACTTGGGCAGTAAAGCATAGGAAGTTTAATTTGGAAAGTAAATTTTGGGCAGTAAAACCTGAGAAGTAAAACTTGGGCAGTAAACCTGGGATGTAAAACTTGGTCAGTAAAGCATAGGCAGTTTAATCTGGGAAGTAAATTTTGGTCAGTAAAACCTGAGAAGTAAAACTTGGGCAGTAAACCTGGGATGTAAAAGTTGGTCAGTAAAGCATAGGCAGTTTAATCTGGGAAGTAAATTTTGGTCAGTAAAACCTGAGAAGTAAAACTTGGGCAGTAAAGCATAGGAAGTTTAATTTGGAAAGTAAATTTTGGGCAGTAAAACCTGAGAAGTGAAATTTGGGCAGTAAAGCATAGGCAGTATAATCGGAGAAATAAATTTTCGGCAGCGACACCTAGGAAGTAAAACTTGGTCTTCTAATCGTGGGTAGTAAAACCTGGGAAGTGAGTAGTGGACAGTAAAACTTGGGTAATAAAATATGGGAAGTAAAGCACAGTCAGTAAAAGGTGAGAAGTAAATCGTGGGCAGTAAAAACACTGTCTGTTTATGTCTATGTCTGTCTATGTCTGTCTGTCTGTCTCTCTCTGTTTGTCTGGCTGTGTCTGTCTGTTTGTCTGTGTATGTCTGTGTCTGTCTATCTGTCTGTCTGTTCGCGAGAAACTACTTTTTTCACCAATGCATAGTGTCTCTCGAGGAAGGTTTTGGTACACAATTTACAAAGTTACGCGGGCGAAGTCGCGCGCAGCGGCTAGTTAACGATAAAACTTTAAAGTGAAATTATAATTTGACAGATTCTCTTTTTTATTTTCTCTTCGCAGAGCGAACAAACAGATACAGAAAAGGATAGTAATAAATGTAACGAGAACGATGCCTGCAAAATTACCTGATTTCGCATTGGCCTCGTGTGACTTTTTAAAACAGCGCCATCTAGCGGCACGCGCTTTGTTTAGCTTTAAAAAAAATGTGTGCAATGAACTCGTTTATTTTCATTTCTTATTTATAATGTGTATGAGCTTTGGAAGACTTTTAGTCGTGCGAATAAAATATAGTAACTATGTATATCTTTTATATTTTGTACGAAAAGTTGGCAACACTAATGAAATTCCATAAGCTTTTTTTCTAAGTGAAAATATTTAGAAGTAAGCGTTGAAAAAGAAAAAGAATATAATGTTTATTTTGTTGCTAGGGTTGTTTGCACAGTCGGTGTACATGCGAAAACCTTCGTCAATTTTCAAATTCATTCCTTTATCAATAAGTACAAGTTTGTTGACACTCAGTACCTTTCTAATTTAAGCACTAAGCCATCAATGTACAGTCGGCCGCATAAGTCGATTAACACATTCAAAAGTGCAAAACAACTGAACTCTCAACGCGCCGTTGTCACAACTAGAGAACAAAATAAACTTCACGTACAAACGATCGTAAAAAGCTTCAGTAAGTAAGTTGAGTGTTCAGTTGTTTTGAACTTTTGAATGTGTTAATCGACTTATGCGGCCGACTGTACTACAAAATACAAGTATGGATTTCAATTTGGTCCATTTCTGACAATGGCGTCCGGCGTCCATGAGAAAACGGTTTGAAGTCGTTTTTTTTTTTTTGTTAAAAAGAAGTTAGGTACATAGAGTCGGTCCTCCTTACCTCTACCCTCCATAACAGTGACGTAAAAGCCTACTTTCAAACGTCAAAGTCAGTTTATAGAGTTAATAAGTATTTTTGGTATTTTGTTTGACACAAAATGTGCCTTTATTGTCACTTTGTTATTAAGTGTTGTAATGATGCTGTGATCTTTAATAAAATGTCGTTGAAAAATTAAAACGTGTTTCATTTAGATTTTAGATCGTTCGTTTGTTTTAGACCGAACGGACTTTGCAAAAAATATAAGTAAATTAAGCAATTAAATAATTATTTATTCTAAGCTAATTAATCTATACTTACTAATATTATAAATGCGAAAGTAACTCTGTCTGTCTGTCTGTCTCGCTTTCACGCAAAAACTACTGAACCGATCATCATGAAATTTTGCATACACGTTGTCTGAGACACCAGAAAGGACATAGGGTACCTTTCATTCAGAAAAAAGGACTAATCCCGAGGGATCATATAAAAACATAAATAATTGGAGGCCACTGTCGCATGGCGGCGCCATCGTCGTCACAGCGATATGACATTACAAGAAATCTTGGTTTTGCAATATTCGTGAAAGTCCAGGGAAGGTTTAAACCAAGGAGAATAGAGGTAAAGGAGCGCAAGCTCCGTGTATTAAAAGTGTCCGTTGAAAGACGACGAACTGATGGCGCTGGTGCAGCTAGTGATAGTAAACAATTCAACTCAGAGTGTCTAGTGCGAGTTTTACAAATGACATCAAAATACGTTACCATCGAGTCAATCGAAGAAACTCTATGCACAGAGAGCATCGAGTAAATGCGAGTGTCAGTTCCAATCGAGTATGACTTGCGATTGACGTTTCCTCACAGACAATAGTGGGCAATTGTCGATAATTTTTATCTGTAATTTGGTAGCTCTGTGAAGTCCAACAATAAACCGGCCAAACTGAGGACGTAGTTAACAGTTGCTTTTTCACTGACTAGAGTTGTGTATCACATTTAAACGGATTATAATATAACGTCAGACGTGCTTATAATTTGAATTATTAATAGTCTGTTTCTTTGGTCTGTTTATAAATATTGCGTGTGCTTCCAGTTTTTAGTGTTTTTACTGTTGGAAGTTTTTTTAATGGAATTTAATACTGGCATTTTTTATAAAGAATAAAAAGAAAAATGAGAGTGTAATGTTTTAAAGAGCTCACAGGAAAAATTTATAGAAGTCAGTTGTTTTAAGATTTTGAGAAGATATTGTATTTTGTATTGAAATGTTTTGTTTAATATAAATATGTAAAAGAAATGAAGAAATTAAATTAATAATATGAAGACATAGAAAATTTTATTTTTACAACTAAATGCGTGTTACCCGATGTTGCTCGATGTGAGAGCAACATCGGGATTATATAGAATTGAAGAGAAAGCAACTTAGAATTAGAGAGATGGAGTTGCTGACTCAAAGGGAGTGGCAAGTGGTAACTACAAGGGGTTTAGATGTACTAGAAACTATTGCTAATAATTATCGTAGAGGTAATTAAAGAGGGTTAAATATGTTTTGTTTTTAATTAATATAATAGGCCAACAATGAATACACTTTTATAATATTAGCTCATTTCTGTGTTATTTGGTGTGCTGTTTAATTAAAATTCATTTAAATTTACAATTACAATATAACAAGAGCAAACCAATCTCTAATAAAAAAAGTCTGTTCTAGCTAACACTTCTAGCTTTACTACGAAGGCACGATATATAATTAGAGTCATCTCGTGCTCTAGCTGTCTCGAACATCTTCCATGCAAAATAATTATATGCCGACATCTTCGATTTAGGTACTTTTTGGAGAGAATTAACACTGAAACTCTAAATTTTTCTTAACGGAAGCTTCTCTCACCAATAAATTCTAAGTGACAAATTTACTTTCAACGCGGGTAAAGTTTTACCTAATGTTTGCCGTAGAACTGTCAAACTTACGTCTCGCACTCGCAAAATGGCGTTCAATGACGTTTACGTCCATAATCGTGTTCATTTGTCGATAGCCGTCACTGCTCGATCGGGTAAAAGTTACCTTTATAAACTCCCACTCACAAATTTAAGTGTACATTTTAGCCAGTAGGTGGCGCTGCCTCATTCCCATACAAATTGACATTTACGCGTTCGACGAGTTTGATAGAGTAAAACTCGCACTAAGCCCTCAGGTCGCACTTCACTCCGTTTCATTTCATACTCTCCATACTCTCAAACTCTCTAGATCACTGCCCTAGACACACCAGCGCCATCTCAATTCGACGATTTTAGTTGCCACTTTTTTAGTTTAACACCCATATAAGATTGTTCTCCTTATCTCTACGCTCCTTAGTTTAAACGGTGACAACATAAATAAATAAGTAACGGAAAATACTAAAAACGACAACAATGTTCCAATACAAAATATTCCTAGATGTGAAACATTATTGATGTCTTTTGTCTAAAATTGTCACTTGGTTGTCAAATATTTGTAAGTGCGTTCAGAATTTTGTTGTAGTTTGAGGTCCGATCTCTGGCTGATTTTTGTGAATTTTTTTCGGTAGGTAAGTGATAGTTGCGAAACATTTGCCCGGGTCAAGCTAGCATAAATTTCTTCTTCAACGCGGACGAAGTCGCGGACACCCACTAGTGTTCTATAAAGCATTGATTACGGCTTTATAAGCCGTAACTTTTTAATAAGTTCGATTAGGTCACATCACTATTTTTTGTACGGCAAAAAACCTGCAATCCAGGAAACATCAAATTGTTTGTATTATGAAACGCACTTTATTGAAGTGTCTGATCCAGTTTTACCAACAACATTCTTAGTAACAGGATGATTGACAGTGACATAAGTACCGATGATTTCAAATCAAAATATTTACAAACTTTACATCTCTTTTTAAATATTTGGTTGATAATTAATTTAAATGAAGGAAAGGAGCAGTGAAATTACCGGAAATAAATAGCCTGTTGTGTGAGTTCAAAAATATGCCTATAGTTTTAATATCTATGTTCACTTGCCCCTTATTATGTAGAAGGTAGTATATAATCATTATTGATCTATAAATACTACCTATCCTAACGTGACGACGCGTTGCCACGCGACAACAACCGCTAATTTTGTAAATATATATTTTTTTTTTCTTTTTTTTATTTAGCACGGTACGGCTTACATAAATTCTATTGGAAAAAGTGTTGCCATTATTGTTGAATTTGAAAATAACTGAACTTATATAGCTTGTGATATTCTATATAGATTTATGCCACTCGATAAAAGTATTGTCATTCGTAAGTACTATTTTGTTCTATTAAATTTTTAGAGAAACTCGACATTGGGGATGGTTTACTTAATTAACTCTATAGTTACAGAGTACTTTAGTAAAATATTGTCCTAAGATTGCTAGCTTAACATGTGAGTTTAAATATTTTCCTTAAATTATATACCTACGCGTTAAAAAATTTATGATAAACCTACAGTAAGTACATAATTTAAAATTCGCAATGTATAAGTATATTAATTTATTTTATCAAGTTTTGTATTAATTTTCAGTGTTAATTCCAAGTTTCATGGCCCCAAGAACATCGGATGACTGCGTTTTACAATGCTGCGGTACCAGTGTTACCATAGACAACCTTTGTTGGATTAAAATTCTCGCTGTCCTGGGCTCAGTGCTTGCGTTGATTGCCGTTACCTTCTCGTTAATAAAAATTTATAAAATGTAATAAAACATTTAGAATTTTTTAATGTTTGATTGCGAAAACGCTTTTCTTATCGCTGCATGAGGTAAAACTGTGGCCAAAGCAATTTGGAATCAAAATGTTACGCCGCCACCACACTACTCGCGAAGTTCCTTGACGAAGTATTCGGGAAAGTTGACCGAAGTATGAAGTATGACGTTAAGCACTCGTTCGAAGTAAGGCGAGGTGCCCGTCCACACCCACGTATTCGCTTCGCTCGCCTCGACCAACTTCGCGAGTAGTGTGCTGGCGGGGTTATAGTTATCATTAGTAACCCAAACTTACCCCAACGCAATACCTCCAAATTGCTAAAGCGCCTTTGCCTGGCCGCGATTTTGATGACGTAATCTCGTTATTAGATTGCAGCACTGGCTGTATCGAGTTGTAAACGCAACGCAATCTTCTATAAGCAAGCAAGCAAGCCATGAAAATTGCTTATGGCCGCCATTTTGGTGACGTAATCTAGTGACACACTCAGTGCCGTTAAAGGGCTATCACACCTTACAATTTGAACGTATCCAATTTAGGAAATCGAAAGGTGTGATCGCAGAAAGAACAGATCGGATTCAATTTAGAGAGTTCTAACTCTCTGTTTCCTTAAATTGAATACTGTGATCGCGGCGTTTCAATTTAGAAAGTTTAGGGGTGTCCACTTAAAAAATACATCGATGTTTTTTTGTCGTAGCGATACAAAGAGGCTATGCATCGGTTAGAAACATTGATGTTTTCTCAAAATCGAGTACACTAGCTGCTGCCCGCGTCTTCGCCCACGTAACGCGTGACACGTTAATATGCAAAATGGTTAATTATTTCGTTACCTTTTTAAAATAAAAATTGAAACATACATAACATAGGTTATTTATATTTTATAACGTTACGAGGACGAAGTCGGGCACTAAAATAACTACTTAAATGAAGAAATACCTATTTAAATGAAATAGGTAATAAAATAATATACTAAATAAATAGGTAACACAATCAAGATTCTTGATTGCAATTGATTTCGTTAAAATATCAGTAACTCGTTATATACCTAACTAGTAATTTCCTAAAGTTTTATTGTTCATAAAGTTGTCAATTTTATTTGTAGAATCTAGAAAGAGAACCAACAAACGTTGCCGCCTTATGACAGTGCAAATGAATTTAGACCTTAAGTCGTAGTATGTATGTATGTATGTATGTATGTATATATGTATGTATATATGTATGTATGTATGTATGTATGTGTGTGTGTGTGTGTGTTTGTATGTATGTATGTATGTATGTATGTATGTGTGTGTGTGTGTGTGTGTTTGTATGTATGTATGTATGTATGTATGTTCCTCCATAACTCTTAAACGAATTAACTGACTTTCACGAAACTTTGGTAGATAAACATTTAGACGTACAGGACACCAGCTAGTTTTGTAAATAAATGAAGATTCTAATACCGACCTTTGTGCGCAGCAATAGTGTTCAATGTTGCTTGCTTGCGCTGCTATTTTACTAATAAATATTATGTAGGTATATAAAAAGCCGTCATTAGTCAAGATCAAAAGAGTGAGCTTTCTGTACGGAAACATTTCAAATACCAATTCATTCATTGTTATAGGTTTATGATTTTTATAAATAATACAATGAACTATCTCTGACTTATAAATAAAGCTAACTTAGTTACAGTAACTACATACATATTTAATACGATATATCGATACAAAGCGAAGTATCGGGCATCCCTACTGCGTTCACAAGTGTTGCCACATTTGTGGAGGCAAAAATCCGTACCGCCTTTCACTGTTTCCTAAATTGAATTCGATGTAGGAAATGCTTATCGCACTATTCAATTTGAACGTTTTCTATTTAGGAATCTAAGTAGAGAGCTCGTGATCACACTACGCTAAATTGATTTCTAAATCGAAGATTTAAAGTTGAAAATGGATAAACTCTAAATTGAATCCAATCTGTTCTAACTGCGATCACACCTTTCGATTTACTAAACTGTAACATCGAAGTTTTATGACTGTTGCGGAAGCGGCAGCTCTGAACTCTACCTATTCAATATACTTTGTACTAATTCAATTAAATAGAAATGCCACAATAAAAGTTATAAAGTTTTTTAATATTTTCTAAAATATATGAAACTACAAGAGCAAAATTTGTTTGAAATTCTTTAGAATTTAATTATACCGAGTGAAGTATTACTTATAAATCGTATATCGATTTGTAGATATCAAAAATTTGTATAATCCATACTATCCATACTTACTAATATTATAAATGCGAAACCTTTTCACGCCTTAACTACTCAACCGAATTTTGCATACACAATACACGTTGTCAGGGATACAGGAAAGGACATAGGGTACCTTTCTTCAAAAAAAAGTACTGTTCCTGAGTAATCGTCTAAAAATATAAATAATAGGGCGCTACCGTCGTCACAGTAATAACGATGTCAGGCGTTATTACTCATATATTTTCTTTTTCAACGCGGACGAAGTCGCGGGCACCAGCTAGTAATATAATATTTGGTTTAAACTTAAAAAAATAAAATCAATAACTATTTGTAAATGTCTTTATTCATCTTAGATATAAAATCAAAATCAAAATTTAATTCATAACAAGGCTTATTTATCATTTAGTCATTTATAGGTATGACATGCATGCTAAAAATCTGTAATGTATACCGAGAAATCCGTATTCTGGCAACACTCTTCGATTTAGAAATCTGTTTAGCGTAGTGTGATCACGAGCTCTCTACTCAGATTCCTAAATAGGAAATGTTCAAATTGTAAGGTGTGATAGCCCTTTTAGCAAAACCGGCCGGCGACTTTTTATTTGCGGATGACGTCACGTGGATGTTAGTGTAATGTGACTAGGTTTCTACCCATAAGCAATTTGCAGGGATTATGCAAAAAAAGCTTAATGTAGGTGAGGAACTTTATGCCCCTAATAAAGTCGAAACAATATAATCTGTGACAAATTTTAATTAATTAATTACAGTTAACTATTGAGCGCTTCCCAACGGTGTCGCCATGGCGGAATCAGGGCAACAATCACCGGGGCCTTTATTCAGAGTTCGTGGTCCCATACACGGAGAGAGTCGAGCGAACTGCCTATATTACACATTCCTTTCATTAGGCTGTATCGCGTTTGTACTTCTTATTGTTTTAATAATTGCTATTATAGTAAAAATGACACAAAAATAGGTAATTAATTGAATGTATTTCATTTATTTTTCATAGGGTACCTATTTGTTGAATTTTTTAAATACAGTTCTGAAAAAAGTTATATTATTAGCTAGATATAAATTAAATACTAATCATTGGTAAATAAACGCCATTCTGGACAATTATGAACCACTATTTAAAGGTTATAGCTTGCCAGTTTTTTTTTTTACTTAAGGAGTTTATCCTCCTTAACTCTATCACAATGTAAATAGTAGCTGTAGGAGTGAAGGGACCAAAGAGTAATGACCTCTGACCTCTGTCTGTCCTCCATGGTTGCTTCCTTGAATGAATTTACAAAATACATGAAAAATCTTGTGAAAAATACTTATTTTGACACAGAACATCATTGATCAAAATTCACTTTGGCTTAAAAGTCTAGTTACCAGGCCATAAAATTACAAAAAAAAAATTGGTTCACTCATCTCCTCTATACTCTATGTACTTTGTGGTAGACGAGACGTCAAAATCGTCAAATCAAAGAAATTTAGGATTGGATGCATTTTATTTTAATTATAAGTTACATGTCTAACTTTTTCAGTTGTTACAAGAGATTTTGAGCATAATATCTCTTTGCAAATCATTGGTGTGTTAAAATCTTGATTGAGAGTGTTGATTCGTGTTTTGTGTGTCGAAGTATGAAAGTGTAGCGTGGTGTTGTCGCCATGACGCAGTTTCTTCCTCCGAACTTGTTGGCTTTGTTCGCCGCGAGGGATCCCATACCGTACCTCCCGCCCGCTGCGAAACTCCCCCACGAGAAGAAGCAGAAGGGTTACGATGGAGTCGGAGCTTTTCTTAATGTTTTCGAGGTTAGTAATCAATTTGTTCAAAACCCCCTGCCGGTAAATCATGACGCGTTCAAAGACAAAATGGGAAATTCGAGGGCACGCTCTTTTTTTAGCTATACTTACATATAAAATCGTATATCCTGACTGACTAGCCAAAACTAAAAACTACTATTCTAGAAAACTGAAATTCGGAACATATTCATATTTTCAACCGACTTCCAAAAAAAGACGAGGTTCTCAATTCGACTGTATTTTTTTTATATTTGTTAGCTCAGAACTTTCGACCGCCTGGTTTTTACTATAGTCGAAAGTTACCACATACATACCATCATTAATTTGTGATGAGATCCTAAAAAGCATCCTAAACGTCACGTAAACCTGTTAACTTGACCAGCATCCGACGGAGACTCCACCGCCTACCAGGGTGGAGACGAGAGAAGAGAGAATGGAGAGACGCAGACGAGAAAGGGCCGAGCAGACAGCCTACAAGCTTGAACAGGAGATAGCCGTGTGGGATCCGGCGACCAACGCCCGCGCTACCACAGATCCTTTCAAAACTCTGTTCGTCGCCAGGATTGTAAGTGTTTTTGACTTTGAATATTAAGAGATAGAAGAGTTTGTTTGTTTGGTTGTACGCGTTAAGCTCGGGAACTACAGGTTCGAATTGAAATATTTTTTTTTGTGTTGAATAGTCCATTTATTGAGGAAGGCTATATACTATTGAAACTTTTAGTATCAACGACATGTTTTGTCCAGTGGCTAGTAACACTGGGCTGTTAACCAAACGGTTGCGGGTTCGAATCCTGCTAGGGGCAAATGTTTATTGTGTTAAAATTGCACCTTTGTACCTGAGCCATTGATGTATTTACAAGGAAAAAAGTAATGTATTTAGTATATCAACTGTCTGGTATAATAACCGGCACATAACTTGGCAAGATTTTACCGTAGCGGAAGGAGTGAGCAGGACATATGCAAGGTGCGAGAGGCACGGGGCGAGTGGCGAACCAATCGCGCGGTCGGAACTATCTTATTTTGCCCCGCTTGATACCCGACCAGATCTAAACAACGACTTCTGCCCCATTCTTGCCAAGTTACGTGCCGGGAATTTTATCCATAATACAAGCATTAGTTTGCTAACTGTGCAACCAGATGGTGCTGTGTGGAGTTAATGTGTGTGATTAATAAATCATTGGCTTTCTATTGAGAATGAATGTTAATTTTCAGAACTATGACACGTCGGAGTCCAAATTGAGGAGAGAGTTTGAAGGCTACGGCCCAATTAAAAAGGTAATTAATGACATTAGTACGACTGACTTACTTTTGACTGGCATACTTATGTCTTACTTTTGACTGACATACTTATGACTTATGACTCACTTATGACTGAGTATTGACGCACAATCAAAACTACCAAGTGTTCGCTATGCATCCACTAATAAAGGAAACGTGTTGAAAAAATGAAAATCTTTTGAGATAATAATATCAAAATATAAAATCCCACAAATTTTATTGTATTTTGAAACGACTCTTTGGGTAATTCAAATAATTAGTTATCTGTATGCCAAATCTGTTTAACTTTTTTTGCATTAATTTTATTGAGGAACAAACATCCATACAATCTCAAAAACTTATCATATCATCAATCCATACTAATAATAAATCTGTAAGTGTATAGGTAGGTATTGTATGTATGTATGTTCCTCCATAACTCTTAAACGAATTAACCTATTTCCATCAAAACTTGGTAGATAAACATTTAACAGGATAGCCAACTTTTTTCTTTTTCAACGCAGACGAAGTCGCCGGAGTCATCTAGTATTGTTGTTGTTTGGATTTTCAGATATACATGATATTCAATAAGGAGAATGACAAACCGCGAGGTTACGCGTTCATCGAATACGAACACGAGAGGGACATGCACTGTGAGTGTCACACACAAACACACACACACACACACACACACACACATTACTTGTGTCCCTAGAGAGGAGATAGAGAGAGAGAGAGAGTTGCTTAATCGTAAATACAGAATGCAAAACGAATTTCGGTCTATTTTTAAGCAATTTTCTTAGATTCGCAAATTGACTCCGATGTGTTTTCTAATTTTAGGCACATTGGGCACCTTTGGGGGATGAACGGTGCAGTCACCCTTAGCACACTCAGTTCAGTAACAACCCTCTTACAAAATAGCACTGTGAAGTAACAGCACATGTGCTGTTTCGGTGAATGAGTGAGTGAGTGAGCCCATTACCCCGTCCCTTCCTCATTTCATTATGTCCACAATAAATCGCGTACGGTATATTGTTTCTCTCTGTGTGTCTCTTTCTCTCTCTCTATTTTGAAATACTTGCATTCATTTCTTAAATAGTATTTTTGTGAGTGATTTAAAAGTGGGAATGTATTCATTTGTTGCATTTAAAAAAAAAAAGAAGTATAAAATTTCCTCCGTCACAAACATGGAGAAATGCGATCAATTTTCTTGTTCAATTTGTCTTGACCGTCAATCGATTTACTTGATGTTGTTTTTCGCACGCGATAAACGTCAGAATTCGTGTACGTTCTTCAATCAAGCACAATTGATCAAGTTGATACTTGATATTCAGCAATTAGATTCAATTCGTTTGACCGTGAACAGATTTACCACAATTATTATTCACACGCGATAAATCGAATAAAGCAAGCACACTTGAACTCACGAAAAAAATGTTTTATTTGATCAAGTTGATACTTGATTCAGCAATTTAGAATCGAAATCATTTGCTCGATTACAATAATCTAAATATATCATTTTCGATCAATATAATAACAAACGTGCCCCCGCTCTTATATCGTTCAATTGAAACTTGAATAAGAAAGTTATTGGTCAAGTGAAACTTCAACAAGAAATTATTTTATTGCCGTTTGTATATTGTTCAAATGAAACTTGAATAAGAAAGTTATTGGTCAAGTGAAACTTCAACAAGAAATTATTTTATTGCCGTTTGTATATTGTTCAAATGAAACTTGAATAAGAAAGTTATTGGTCAAGTGAAACTTCAACAAGAAATTATTTTATTGCCGTTTGTATATTGTTCAAATGAAACTTGAATAAGAAAGTTATTGGTCAAGTGAAACTTCAACAAGAAATTATTTTATTGCCGTTTGTATATTGTTCAAATGAAACTTGAATAAGAAAGTTATTGGTCAAGTGAAACTTCAACAAGAAATTATTTTATTGCCGTTTGTATATTGTTCAAATGAAACTTGAACAGGAAAGTTATTTCATTGCTAGATTGCTACTCGTGAATCGTTCAAGTGTAACTTGAACAAGAAAGTTATTTTATTGCCGTTCGTGAATCGTTCAAGTGTAACTTCAACAAGAAACTTATTTTATTGCCGTTCGTGAATCGTTCAAGTGTAACTTGAACGAGAAAGTTATCTTATTGCCGTTCGTGAATCGTTCAAGTGTAACTTGAACGAGAAACTTATTTTATTGCCGTTCGTAAATCGTTCAAGTGTAACTTTAACAATAAAGTTAATTTATTGCTTCTCGTGAATCGTTCAAATGTAACTTGAACAATAATGTTATTTCATTGCTTCTCGTGAATCGTTCAAATGTAACTTGAACAAGAATGTTATTTCATTGCTTCTCGTGAATCGTTCAAGTGTAACTTGAACAAGAATGTTATTTCATTGCTACTCGTGAATCGTTCAAGTGAAAGTTATTTTATTGCCGTTCGTGAATCGTTCAAGTGTAACTTGAACAAGAAAGTTGATTGTACGCCACTCTCGGGTTGTTCCGTTGCACCGTCCCCCGATGTTATATCCGTATGAATAACCAATTATTTTTTTTCTATTTCACGATACAGACCCCAGCCGTTAAAGATCCTACCGCACAAACGAGATAACCGGCCACAAATATACTCATAGGTTTGTATGTGGTAAGATAATGCCAACATACAAGTTTAATTGATCATTGAATACCCCTTCGGACATTGAATTTTCAACCCTATCGCTATTTGGTGTACGGTACAAATTAGGTTTAATTAGGTTCTGATTGATAGTGTAAACTCGAATAAACCGCCGCTCAATTACAACCGACTCTTATTGATTGATCAAATTGATCACTTTTGATTGATTGGTACTTGAAAAAAAAATTTTTTTTTTAATTTTTTTTTTTTTCAATTTTAATGTAAAATCAGTTAAAGTTCTCCTTTATATAGTAGCATACAATACACACGTAATTATATATATATTAGGTACGTAGATATTATTCACGGAATTGAATTTTGAATTTTTTATTTTAAATATTAGAATATTAATTGATTTTATTATTGTTATTATAATTTTTATTAAAATACTAATGCGCAAAGGATTAAAAAAGTAAGTATTGCGCACCAGGTAAAATGTGTCGGCGTGCTACCGGATTGTCTATGGCATAGTTTTTTTTTTTTTTTTTTTCCAATTTTTTAACCATAAACATTGTGCAAAAAGATCACTTTGGACTTTGAGCGTAAGTAAGTAAAAATATGTCACAAAAAAAAAGAAAACGGTGGGTATATTTAAAAAATAAACATTTGACAGTTATTTGAAAATGGCGTCTCTCGGCTGTGTCGGTAGGTATAAAAAACACGAGTAGGTATTTTTGAATTATCTCTTTAACAGGTTCTCCTATGTGTTTGGAGTTGAAAAAAAAAATTTTTTTTTACAGTGAGCATTGAGTGAATTTAAAGTGAAGAAAAATGAAATAAAAAATAATTAAATATAAATGTAGCTCACGATAAAAAAGGTTTTTTTTTTTAAATAATAATTATTTATTTATCTATTTATTTGAAGCGAAAAGTAATATTATATATTATGTCATCCCTGAAAAAAAAAATACTACCTACGGATATTAACAAAGAATCCAATGAAGGTATTTTATTTTAAATTATATATTTGTCGCAACTTTTGTGCGAGTCTGAAAAGAAAATAATTAAAAAAAACGTAGATTAAAATAGTTTATTTAAAAAAAAAAGATTTGTCAATTTGTTGTAAGGGTGCGAATTGACTGTCATATCATCCTGTCACAATAGAGTTGTGGTGAGGAATTCTATTTCTCAACTGTCACTTTAGTGTGGTGGTCAGTTTTCTTAACTATCACACTGGTGTGGTGGTTAAGAATCTTGTTTCCCAATTGTCACAAAAGAGTGGCGGTTAGGAGTGCTATTTCTCAACTGTCACCTAGTGTGGCTGTTGGGAATGCTATTTCTCAACTGTCACACCTTGTGTGTTGGTTAGAATTGCTATTTCTCAACTGTCACACCTTGTGTGTTGGTTAGAATTGCTATTTCTCAACTGTCACACTAGTGTGGTGGTTAGAAATGCTATTTCTCAACTGTCACCTAGTGTGGCTGTTGGGAATGCTATTTCTCAACTGTCACACCTTGTGTGTTGGTTAGAAATGCTATTTCTCAACTGTCACACTAAAGTGTGGTGGTTAGAATTGCTATTTCTCAACTGTCACCTAGTGTGGCTGTTAGGAATGCTATTTCTCAATTGTCACACTAGTGTGGTGGTTAGAAATGCTATTTCTCAACTGTCACACCTAGCGTGGCTGTTACTAATGCACATGCATTATTAGGAATTAGGAAGATGCAATTTCCACAGTGGAAATGGATTTCCTAATCACCACACCGGAGTGTGACGGTCATTCTGCTCCCTTTTCTAAAATGTTTTAAGATATTTAAACGTTAACAAACCTCAAATAACAGACTCGCGCATAAGTGAACTTCGTCATAGGATTGAATTTCTTGTATTATGGTGGTATGTTTGTAACAGCGGCGTACAAACACGCGGACGGTAAGAAAATTGATGGTAAACGAGTTCTGGTCGACGTCGAGAGGGCGAGAACGGTCAAGGGATGGCTGCCTAGGAGGCTGGGTGAGAATTTTTTCACATTTCTTTTTCATTTTTCAAGGAAAATCCTTTTAAAACTCACTCTGGACTATAGGACTAAATTAAAAATATTAATAATTCTGTTTTTTTAGTAATAGTCAATTGATAGGCTAGGTTAGATAAAATCTAGGTCATTGGTAAAGATTGAAAAGAAGATAATAGAAACGTTTTTGAAAAAAAATTGATTTCCAACCACAATATATATATATATACCTAAATATAAAGCTGATGTCTTATGTAATGTGGGACGTTGTCTCATATGTTATTGGACGTTGTCTCGTGTGTTATGTGACTATGTCTCATGTGTTACGGGACTTTGTCCAGGCGGAGGTTTGGGCGGGACTAGACGAGGCGGTGCGGACGTGAACATTAAGCACTCCGGCCGAGAGGACAACGAGAGGGAGAGAGAGAGGTATAGGTTGGAGCAGCGCGACCGAGACGAGAGGGCGCGACACGACCGCGACCGTAAGTATATCTGTCTGTTAACTATTCACGCCCCTTAACTACTCAACCCCGATCATTGTATTGTGAAATTTTGCAAACACAATCGTCAAGGATGCAAAAATGTATCGTCTATTTAATTTCATAAAAATAAAGTGGCGGATTGTTGTTACACGATAGGGGCGGGCGCAGGCGCTGGCGCGACCGCAGCGAGACGAAGGACGCGGTCGAGGTCGCGTCGACGCTCCGGCTCGAGGACGAGGCGACGCGACCGCGGCCGAGACGAGGAGGCCGAACGTCGCCGTCGCAGGTCGCGGTCGCGCTCGCGACGTAGGGAGCGTCGCGGCGACAAGGACAAGGAGCGAGACCGCGAGCGCGACAAGAAGCGGTCGCGCCGCGACAGGGAGCGCAAGGAGCCTAAGGTTTTATTGTATTTTTTATTTTTTATTCAATTAATGTGCCTCATTCACCAACTGCAAGTAAAGTGTTGATTAGTTACTTCTATAAAATCATTTTCTGTTTTATTTTTGAATTATGCACTAGGTTCACTTCATTACGAAATAAACACCGCACCACCTCTATACGAATTAATGCGTATAACCTGTCGCGGTGCAGCGATATCATTCTTTAAAAAATAAATTATTCCAAAATAGAAATCTTGTATGAAAAGTGTAGTTCGCGTTGAGGAACGAAACGATAGCGCGTCATAACCCGCCATCACAGTGACATAATTATGTCATTGTCTAATATAATTGTTATTTTTCGTTAAGGTGAAGCCGGAGGACATAAAGATAAAGGAGGAGCCGATGGACGACTACCCGGAGTTCAGCGTGGCGCCACTCGACATGCACATAAAGCAGGAGCCCGGCGAGGACGAGAACAAGTACAACCCGGAGGACGCCAACGGAGACGACTACTATTAGGTGGCGTCCGCCTTTCTCTGAAAGTGCACCATTGCCAAAGCGCAAGTACATTGGTGCGAGTGCAATTGCAAATGAATCGGCAATCGGAAATAAATCAATACAAGACAGTGTATTAATGCAAATGCATTAAGTGCATTATAATGCATGTGCATTAGTAAACGTGCAAAATTACATTAATGCATTAGTGCAATCGGAAATGAAACAAAGTGTATTAGTGCAAATGTATTGAGTACATTATAATGCATGTGCATTAATACACATGAAAAAGTACATTAATGGAAGTCAGTGCAAATGCATCAGTGCAGTTGGAAATGAATCAATACAAGTGTGTTAATGCAAATGCATTACGTACATTAGTACACGTGCAAAAGTACATTAATGCAAGTCAATGCAAATGCATAAGTACTAATGCACTGGTACAAGTACATTTGTGCAAGTGAATTATACATTATTGCAAGTGCACAAATGCAAGCATATTAGTGCAAACGTAAAATTGCATTGTTTGTGCAAGTGAATTGCTGCAAAATGAATTATTATTGCAAATGCATTACGTACATTAATGCAAGTGCAATTGCGAATGCATTTGTACAAGTGCATAAATGCTAATTCATTAATGTGAGTGCATTATTTCAATTATTGTAAGTGTACAAGTGAAAGCAATATTGCCTTAGTGCAAACGTGCAATATTGCCTTAGCATTTTTGCAATGCATTATTCCAAGTGCATTATGCATTAGTGTACGTGTGCAAAATACATTAAGTGCTAGTAAAAAAGCATTAATTCAAGTGCATTAGTTCAATAATGCATTAATCCAAGTGCATTATGCATTAGTGTACGTGTGTAAAATACATTAAATGCTATTAAAAAATCCCTAAAATGCATTATTAGTTCAAGTGTAGAAGCTTAGAAGTATAATATTACACATTTCTGCAAATTCATAATTAGGATACTAAATAAAACTTGTGAAGTGAGAAATCAATTTAAAAACAGAAATCAAAAGCATAGCATTTAAAATTACAAAAGAGATAAATTAGATTTTTAGTATCAAATATTTTTTTTATTATTATAATATCACTGTGTGTATTGGATTCTTTTTAATATAGGTAAATTAAACTCTTAACTTTGAATAATTTTTATTTCAAAATTCATACATTTGATTAGTTTTATTGTAAAAAAATATATAAATAAAATTAAATGGCTAAGCTCATAACTTTTATTTTATTTATTTATTTTTTCAAACATTCATAAAAGGCTCTTAAGATAATTCCGCACGTGCGAAGCCGGGATGGGGTCGCTAGTAAAATTAATAATTGCAATAATTCATTATAAAGTAGTGCGGTAACGTAATGAAATAGTCCAATTTTAACCCTTTAACCGCCAGAGTCGGATTTATCCGACAGTTATTTTCATGTCGATTTCGCCAATTTTTTTTTTTAATAATTGCGTTGCTTTCTTTAAAAAAAAAATAAAAAAGCAAATAAATCACATTTTAATAAACTTGTAAATACTTACATACTTTTACTTATGATTAAATTTAAAATCGCAAAGTATTTTCTCAGTCGCTAAAAGTTGAGCGACAATCGCGTCGTTTGTCGCAAAATCGCGTATTGCCCTTTTTTAGATAGTAATGTAGAATTTTTTTCTCAATCATTATAGATAAATACTTCTTAACTATACCTAGTTTATTTATAGACTATAATAATGTAGTGTTAACGTGTGCTTAGTTGTAATTAATTATTAAATAAATGATCTAAATTGGAAATTTGAGTTTTATTTTGACAAATTTTTAGTTAATTTGATTTAATTTTCGTTTTTAAGTAAAGCCAAGGAGACAAATTCGATGTTAAAAAAAATTGGTAATTTTTTTTTTTAAATAAATTTAATAAAGTGGGCAAAATAATATTGTCTAACTAATTCAAACATTTTTATTAATTGTTTTCTGGCTTCTTATACTCTAAGCATATACAGGTGTGGCCTTTAACGAACGAAACCTTTAAATGGTTTCAATTAAGTAATTAAAAAGAAAAAATAAATTGCTGTTAATTTTCTAACAAAATTAATCGAGCCAGCAATGAACTACTACAGACTTGACGTGTCCAATCGGAAGTACTTACTTGACATTGACAAGTATTTTACACAGCCTGTATAAAATAACTCGCCAAACATAGTATCATAGACACTAGTAAACCTAAACCTAATTTTCATTGAAAATAAGGCGTTTAAAATTGATAGTATGTGATCATATTTGACTGTGAAATGTCTCATTATTTGGATTATTCACTTCACAACCAGGCACTGAATAACACCCCATGTTGATTTTAACAATAATTTTAGGAAATTTAAAAGGATTTCTTGAGAAATTACACAAAAACTAAAGGACACTATTCGCAGCGTTCTTATATGTTACTCTAGCTCTCTTAAAACCAGTCATATTTTCTCATTGTTTCCTGTCTCTTTCGCACTCGTATTCGTGTCATAAGAGACTGCCTTCTCGCTTGCACGCTCTGTGGGTCTATTACGTAGTATATTAGTGTCTATGCTCGCCACACATAGTATTTTATCTATGCTTACAAAAACACAGAATAGTTTGAAAATCAATCAATACCCACTAATAATAAATCTGTAGGGTCGGTCGTGGAGTAATTTACTTTGTTTTCAGAAATATCGTGTAATATAATATAGGCTCTATACATTATACTGAAACTAAATTTACCATTTTTACTATTTTTTTCTGTATGTATGTATGTTCGTCCATAACTCTTAGCGCCTGTTTCACAAACGTCAAGTATGGCCTACTTGACGTAACTGTCATTTAAAGTCACCGGTAACCGGGGATTATGGAGCTGGTATACCTTTATTTGTACTGTAAACGTCCCAAATATTGAATAGAAAATAATTAAAAAAATTCGCCTATCGAATGATGCAGTAAAACGAGTGCATAATTTAATAAAACAAAACGATTTCTAAAAGTAACTAATCAACACTTTACATGACGTTGGTGAAAGAGGCGCTTAAACGAATTAACTGATTTTCATGAAAGTTGGCAGATAAACATTTAGAAGTACGGGACACGTGATAGGCTACTTTTTATCTTTTTTAACGCGGACGAAGTCGCGGGCGCCAGCTAGTATATATATAGTTTATATAAAATTGAAAGGAAGCCTAGGAATGAAAGGAAATGAAAATCTTTTTTAAACAGTTTTATTGATCAAAAGTGTATCTTTTTTTTTTAATATTGAAAGGAAGCCTTTAGAATTAGGGACAGAGGGTACACTTAAAATGAAGAAAATATATCTTTCAAACAGTTTTATTGATCAAAAGTGTATCTTTTGTACTGTGCGCCCAGGACGTAGGACTGGTCCAGGGTTTGACAGGCGGCCGCGAACTCCTCTCGGCCCCTGTACCTAGTGGTCACACGGTCAGACTTCCACTTGGCACTGAACTCGGGCTCCGTGAAGAACGGCACCGGAGTACGGATGTCCAGGGACTCTTTGGGGACTGGCAGTACCAATCTACAGGAATCGACACTTTGTTAATAACTCATATTTTTAACAAAAACTAAACCCGTCTTTTCTCATCGATGCCATTGTCAGAATTGGACCAAATTGAAATGGGACCACACGGGAAGCGCCAGCTATCAAATGAAAATAAACAAAAAAAAATACAGTCCAATTGAGAACTTCCTCCTTTTTTGGAAGTCGATTGAAAAGATGAATAATGTAAATGAATGTTGCACGACTAATTTGAAACTTAACATTTAAAAATAATAATGGTTCAAGTCGTAACACGGGTTCACCTTAAGGGCAACTTTGTGCAACTAGTTTAAAATATCACCCCAAGCTGTGAGTGCGGTGATATTCTACTATATACCACTTTTAGTGAAGCAACCCAGAATCTAGTGTATCCTTTATCAAAGAGTTCATATTTTTTGTCAAAGAGAAATTTTGGGTGCTGCATTGAGTGTGTTAAACATAGATAAATGATTTGTCTCGCTGCGCTCTACTAGATACGGCCCTATCTAGAAGCAATTGTTCCGCGAATGCGGCAACATTTTATTGTAGTGTGTGTAAAACAACCATTGACATATTATATTACTTCGTAAGGACAAGGCTAACGCTCCTAGTATGTGGCACCGACGCGCCGGTGTCAAAATCGGACAGTGACACCAATGACAGCTTAGTCACCGAGACACAGAGACCGGCTCATGTACCAGAGCTGCAGAAGTAAAGGAACTAGTATCTTAAAGTTCTAATAGATGGCGTTAGTTTTTTTCTGTACCAAATGCGCTCGAAGCAAATGTTCGAATGGTCGCATCTTTACTTTCTTATATCAATGAAAACAACGTCACTATTTATCACTTTTTGAACAGTTTAATTGTATTTTTACACAGTTTCACTTTCACTATGCAAATATTGGCATTTTATTATGCCTAAAATTTAATAAAACATTCTGCACGTACACTGTACACATCACACACAATTTGCAGTGTCACTTTATCTCTTGTACGCCGAATTCGGCGTAGTATTTGTTGCCGCATTTTTAGAGTACCGCGGCTGTATCTAGTCGAGCGCAGCGTGACCAATCAAATAGCATTGATGCTAATGCTAATACCTGGTGGCGTGCAAGAACATCCTGTGCGGTGCCTTGTCCAATGTGTTGCTGTAAGTATAGTCTCCGAGGACTGTGTGACCTATGGCTGCGCAATGCACGCGAAGCTGGTGGCGACGCCCTAGTCGAAATTCAATGCTCGGATGAAAAGTGAAATTTTAAAATTACAGCAAAAAACAGATAAATTGAATGAATGACAGCATAAATAATAGATAACAGCATTAAAAACAGATAAATAACAGCATTATGTGCTGTTGTGTTTCGGTGAGTGAGTAAAGGATGCCAGAGCTCACTACCTACCCCATCCCTCCCTTATCCCTTATCCTTAATCCTTCTATGGTTGACAGCGCACTTGTAGCACTTATGGCGTTGCTTGTGTTATAGGCGACGGTGGCCACCTACCATCAAGTGGATCGTCAACCTGTCTGTCGACCTTAACATAAAAAAAAAGAAACAAAAATCTTCACACATTCCACACAGCACCATCCAGTTGCACACTAAGCAACTAAATGCTTGTATTATGTACATAACACGAGACAGTTGATATACCATACTATAGATAAATGATTGGTCTCGCTGCACTCTACTAGATACGGCCCTACCTAAAAGCAATAGCTCCGTGAATGCGGCAACTTTTTATTGTAGTGTGTGTAAAACAACATCACTGTTTAATTGTATTGTTACACAGTTTCTTACAGTTACACAGTTAAATTGGCATTTTATAAATTGGCCCAAAATTTAATAAAACATTCGGCACGTACACGCCACAGACAGTTTGCATTGTGACTAGCTCGGGTGCGCCGAATTCGGCGCAGTATTCGTTGCCGTATTTGCCAAATACAGCGGCTGTATCTAGTCGAGCGCAGCGAGACCAATCAAATATCTTTGCTATATACATTACTTTTTTTTTGTAAATACATACAGACATACATATTATAAATACAAAACATCCATGACTCAGGTGCAAAGGTAAAATGTTAACACACAAACATTTTCTCCTAGCGCGATTCGAACCCACGACCGTTTGGTTAACAGCTAGGGTTACTAGCCACTGGACTGGACCAAACGTGTCGTCAGTATAATTCCCGGCACGTAAGTTGGCAAGAATGGCGAGATGCGCAGAAGTCGTTTTCTAGATCTAGACCCCTAGAACCTAGACAAAGTGACATGACGAAGACGATAACGAAGTTCGAAAACAATAAAATGTACAGGATGACATATGCCTTCGGTAAGTCACGTGATACTTCCCATACATTTTGTTGTTTTCGAACTTCGTTATCGTCTTCGTCATGTCACTTTGTCTAGGGCACCTGGTCGGGTATCAAGCGGGGCAAAGTGGCAAAATAACATAGTTCCGACCGCGCGATTGGTTCGCCACTCGCCCCGTGCCTCTCGCACCTTGCACATGTCCCGCTCACTCCTTCGTACACATGCGTTAGTTTTATCTCACGTGCGCAAACTTTCTCCCGCTACGGTAAAATCTTGCCAAGTTATGTGCCGGTTATTATATCAATTAGTATTTACTCTATCCTATCGACACGCTTCCAACGAACCTGTTATGGGCTTTAGTAGGACGACAGTGACAGGCTCGCCGCCGTAATATCCGGTCTCCAGTTTGAGGAGTCGCGTGTGCGCTGAGCGGGGAAGTACCGCCTCAACGGACGATTGGTTCAAAGCTAACATGCGATGGCTCGACTGGGCCGTTAACGGGTCTACACCTGAGTGTGGGGGTATTTATTACTTACTACTTAGCTACAAGCTGTTGCACGCGACTTTTATGCGATGATAAATTAAAAATACAAAAGCAATTACAACGCTTGACAACTTGTTGCTATAACACACTGGCCAGGCGTTAGTTACATTACAGTTTTATATTTTAGATAATAATCCCTCGGGAACATTACTTTTTTCTTCGATGAAAGGTCCCTTCTGTAGCACTACCATGACGAAATCTTA
The DNA here is from genome assembly GCA_918317495.1 of Synanthedon vespiformis. Taxonomy (NCBI): domain Eukaryota; kingdom Metazoa; phylum Arthropoda; class Insecta; order Lepidoptera; family Sesiidae; genus Synanthedon; species Synanthedon vespiformis. Next base: position 143,953 of record OU906975.1, read on the forward strand.
CGTTAGTTTACTTCTGTCGATAACGAACCTCTCACCCCTCAATGTGCTAGTGAATGATTTAACTACTAACGTTACGGTATTTCTCGAGAGCATCAGTCAAATTTGTAACTCATGGTACCGATTTTGTATAGAAATGTCAAGTTAAACGTTAGTCGGTAATGGTCGCTAGCGACTACATTCGATAGGTTTTTTACTTATGCAACTCATGTTACTGGTTTTAGTTCTTTGGTGACCGCTAGAGGCGCTGTACAATTTTTCATACAAATATTTTACGTTCTCGTTCATCTCTCGCTAGCGATTTCGGTAGTCATAAACTCATGGTAGTGCTACTGGTGGGAAGACAACGTGTATGCAAAATTTCATGGTGATCGGTTCAGTAGTTTAAGAGTAACAATTAACAAACATCCATACAAACTTTCGCATTTATAATATTAGTACGGATAAGTAGCCTATGTTACTCGTTGATAATAATTTATAGCTTCCCAACATGGTGAAAGATTTTTTTTTCAAATCGTTCCACTAGTTTTTGTGTTTACCCATTACAAACATACATGTATTCTTATTGTTATTATTATTTATAACTAGCTGTTGGCACGCGACTTCGGCCCGCGTAACTTTTATAAAATATAACTTAATTAAAGACTTTCTCGATAAATGGACAATAATAAATACTTAAGTTACTGGTTAAGTAACTATTTACTCTATGGTATAGACTTGCAGAAAAAAAACTCGTACTAAGCCGGGAAGCTGTCGCTACCTAGATCACTGTCCAGATACGAACCCACTCTGTATTCGATGTCCGACATTTCGCTGGCGACGTGCTCCCTCACAATGGCTACATAGTATTTTCTGGTCAACCTCTTTTCAAAGAGTTTTCCGGCCAGGGCCGCCGCTCGCTTGTTCTTCCCAATGCATAGGACGCCACTTGTCGCGTAGTCGAGTCTTTGGACAAAGTGTAGCGGGTTCGCGGACGTGGACAAATGGGAATCTTGTGACGCAATGTTATATGTTACCGTGTTCTGTTGGAGAATGGAGTTTTTTTATTTGTTTACGGTCAAAAGACAGGTTAACGATCCACTTGATGGTGGGTGTCTAAGGTTATCCACTTGATGGTGGGTGTCTGAGGTTATCCACTTGATGGTGCGTGTCTAAGGTTATCCACTTGATGGTGGGTGTCTAAATTTATCCACTTGATGGTGGGTGTTTAAGGTTATCCACTTCATGGTGGGTGTCTAAGCTGATCCACTTGATGGTGGGTGTTTAAGGTTATCCACTTCATGGTGGGTGTCTAAGATTATCCACTTGATGGTGGGTGTTTAAGGTTATCCACTTCATGGTGGGTGTCTAAGATTATCCACTTGATGGTGGGTGTCTAAGATTGTCCACTTGATGGTGGGGTGTCTAAGGTTATCCACTTGATCCACTTGATGGTGGGTGTCTAAGGTTTACCGTCGCCTAAAATACAAGCAACGCCTTAGGTGCTGCAAGATTAACGATAAGGGTTAAGGACGGTAATGGCCTCTGGCATCCGTTACTCGTTCACCGACACACAACCGCTAATTTGCTGTTATTTTACGGTGGTCTTTTGTAAGGGGCCAAAATGACTGCAAACGCAGTGTGCCCTACCACTACTTTGCAAATCGAAACCAGAATCAACTTTAAAAAGTGCATTTCCAATAGAAATCTTGCATGAAACGTGTAAGAGATTTTGAAGAACGAAACGATAGCGCGTTAGTTATAACAGTTTATGCCGGCGCAACGACATCTGTCGTCGAAAACATTAACCATTCTTTTGTGAAGCTAAGAATGACTGACTCTAATAACTTTCCAGCTAATTTATGTCACCATAATGCGATTAAGACGCGAATTTCATCTGATTCTGAATTATTTAATTAGGTATAGCGCCGCTAAGACAGGGTATACAGTTTTTTTAGAGTTTTTGGTAGAAAAACTCATAGATGTATGTGCTAATTTGGAAACCAATTCTTTGAGAATATACAGAGAGAGCGTATGCATTCCTCGTAGTATATTCTTTGTAATTTCGATTCCTAGTCGTAGCCAATAGTCACCCACCACAAACTGTATCGTCAGGCTGCCTGTCTTTTCAAATTAAATTATATAAAAAAAGATTGTAAGTAAATTAAAATTTACTTTAAAAATCAGATCTGGCAACACTGTTGTATTTTTTTTTGTAGTCAAATTCAAATGTCAAATCAAAATAAACAAAACAAAATCTATAACCTCAAAATTGATAGCTGCTTGAGATGCAATTTAATACACAACAACTTGTCATACAATAATTGTAAAATATTTAAGTAGTTACCTTTTCATTTTCGTCGTCTGAATTGATATACATGTCGTAGGGTTTGTTTACAACTAAATAATTTTCGCTTTCGTAAAGTTTTTCGACGGCCATCTTTGCTAAATTTGTTCTATTCGCCAATCACTGAACGTCTTTCTCAACACAAATTTTGCGCTAATATTCAAATCTTAGACCAGGTCACGGTTTATTTGTACATACTAAAATAATTCTACCATAAAATGTACGACTTGTAAGTTGTGTAGCTTTTGTGTAATTTCAACGAAAGATTTTGCGATATCCCCGGACTATAACGCATTAAAAAGGACACGAACGCTTTCTGAATAAATCTATCAACAAAAACGCTTACGACGTCCTCCAACGACATTATGTCCGAAGGATAATTAATTTTTATTTAAATTTAAATTTTTCACATTATATTTTGTTGAGTTTTCCAAAAAACAGTTGATTGTATGTATACATATGTATTGAATTGACATTGTCACAGTTTGACACTTTGACATGTGTAACACAGAACACTATTATATCTGGCCTACTGGCATGGCATGAATTTCAAATTAATTAGTTTTTCTTGCATATTTGATGTGTAAGTGGAAACTGCATCACTGCTAAATATATTTACTCATAAATGAATAGTTATTAATAATAATTCATATACAATCTGTAATAACCGTATATTATATTTCTCTGTTAATTAGCAAAGCTTTTTTATTTTCTTCTGCGAGAACTATCACTGTCATTTGACATGACATTTGTGACAATTATGACGTTTGACAGCTGACAGTTCAGAAAATTACATTTTTTTATTTTGTAAATTGTTTAGGACTTGACCTGACTGCTTTGGACTTGACGGACCTGTTTTGGAATACTAACAAGAGAAATTTAGACTTGACTGACTTGACTTGACTGACTAGACTTGAGTTCGCTACTTTTGATTTTGATTTCAATTTTGCCTCTTTTTTTTTAAAAAGAGGCTATTACAAATTGCTATTTTAACTTGACACTGGCAGATAATGGCCATTTTAAAATGAGCCGCATTGCCATTTAACCTAAAAAAGAAGAAGAAGTAAATTGTTTAGTTTGCTGTTTTCGTTTTCACGCCGATAATAATTTAATTAAAATTTATTGTTTTTTCTTAAAACAATGCATCGTAAAAAAAGAGATTGGCCGAAAATGAAGAAAGAGAAACCGGAGACGTCCACGTCGAAGAAATCTATTGAGGAGAAACACGATTTAGCCTATTACATCGACGACCGAGTCGCTCTGATACAACAGGCTTTTTCTACTTTGTCTTTGAAGGAAGTGAAAAGAATGGCACCGGGATGCGTCATCCATCTTTCCTCCGATGAAATTCAGGAAATGTGTCTCGAAGAAGTGAGTGGAAGTACATTAATTTTCTACTCTCGTAGGTGTTATTTCAAAAATTTTTCATTGCCCGTTGATCTTCCTTACATGACAAAGTCAAAGTCCTCCGCCGCGTCTGTCTATTCGCGATAACATCAAAAAATACTACACCGATTTGACCAATGGATAGAGTGGTTCTCGAGGAAGGTTTTAGTATATAATTTATAAAATTCACGCGTTCGAAGTCACGGGCAGCGGCTAGTTTGAAAGTTTGTATCGATGTTTGTTACTTTTTCACTCAAATTTTTTTTTTTTTTTTTTTTTATGTTAAGGTCGACAGAAAGGCTGACGGTCCACTTGATGGTAGGTGGCTACCGTCGCCTATAACACAAGCAACGCCATGAGTGCTACAAGTGCGCTGCCGACCATACAAGGATTAAGGATAAGGGAGGGACTGGGTAATGGGCTCTGGCATCCCTTACTCACTCACCGAAACACAACAGCACATAATGCTGTTATTTCACGGTGGTATTCTGTAAGGTGGTGGTCACTGCCGCCAGACGGGCTGCCCAAATTACTGGGATTACTGAACCGCAAAAATTACTGAACCGATCAACATAATTTTGTATACCAGAAAGGACATAAAAGGGTACCTTTCATCGTTCAACGTGGACGAAGTCGCGGCACCAGCTAGTACAGTCGGCCGCATAATTCGATTAACACATTCAAAAGTGCAAAACAACTGTACACTCAATTTACTTACATACTTACTTACTGAAGCTTTTTATGATTGTTTGTACTTAAAGTTTATCTTGTTCTCTAGTCGTGATAACGACTTATGGCGAGTTGAGTGTTCAGTTGTTTTGTACGTGAGAATGTGTTAATGGACTTATGCGGCCGACTGTACATGATAAGTAGAAGGGTCCAAGTCGGCTCCGCCACCATGGTGTTTTTTGATGGTTTCATTTCAAATGAACGCCAGCTCCTCGGCATAAGTTCAAAACGTCTATGCGCCACTTTGGACGGTGCGGAACCTCCCACCGATACTGAGTCTTCGTCGTCCGACGGAGTCAGTCAACAATTGGAGACAATCTCTCTGGACACCATATCGTCGGACGAAGAGGTCCTCGAAGAGATCACACACAAGAGTAAAAAGGTATATTTTTTGCTGTTATACTCGTCAATTGGTTCGTAGTAAGTAGTAAGGCTCTTGTCTTATTGCTTATCCAATCATATATCACACTAGCTGGTGCTCGCGACTTTGTCCGCGTTGAAAAGTATACCATATTTTGGATAGATGCACTATTTCCCGGGCCAAGCTGCTAGTATTTACTTTTATTTTAGATTTCCCATAGGAATGAAGCATTTTCCCGCAGTAAAAAGTAGCCTATGTTCATCACGGATAATGTCGGCTTCTAATGGTAAAAGAATTTTTCAAAACGGTCCACTCGTTTCGGAGCCTATTCTATACAAACAAACAAACAATCAAATCTTTCCTCCTTGTAATATTAGTATAGATATATCTTTTGACGGTCACACTATCTTGCTCACACATACATCTATGATGATGATAATTAAAAATATCTTATGTTTTTTTGTTTTTACGCAATTCAAAGACACTTGAAATTATTTTTGTAACAAATTTCTGCCGAAAGACACAGTCTGTTGTCTACATACACTGTAGTTTCTCTCACTAGAGCAAGCATAAACACAAGAAGTCGAAGAAGCGTAAAAGAAGAAGACGCAGGGACTCGAGCGAGCAGTCCGTGTCCACCTCCGAGGAGCAAGTGGACAATGGACAGGCTGTGGCCACCGTCTCCGCTCTGGAGCTGATCAAGAATGACATCATAAATAGGCAACTAGAAAAAGACAGGAAGGGTGAGGCCAAATCCATATACTTACTAATAAATAAATGTGTAAAAACTCTGTGTTTCTCTGTTATACCACTTTACGCCTAAACTACTTGACCGCGATCATGATGAAATTTTGCATATACATAGTCAGCGATACAGGAAAGGACAAAGGACATGCACATCCAGAAAAACAGTAGTGATCTTGAAAATAAAACAATAAATTCTGACCGACATGCGACATACGACATATGTGACACGCGACATACGACAATCGACTTGCGATATGTGACAATTGACTTGCGACACGCGACAATCGACTTGCGACAGTTGAAATATGTGACACGTGACAATCGACTTGCGCGACACGCGACATTTGCGACTTGTGACATGCGACTTGCGACATTCAACATTTGCGACAATCGACTTGCGCCAGTTTGACATATGCGACACGCGACATTTATGACTTGCGACGATTGACATGCGGAAAGCGACATGCGACAACCTTAAACCGACTTGCGACAATAAACATGCGACAATCGACATATGCGACACGCGACACGGGACAATCGACATATGCGACATGCTCGGTGAGCGTCTCGCTCAGAAAGTAATCTTGTATGAAAAGTGTGAGGAACGAAACAATAGCGCGTAATCTTCTAATGTGCAGTTCGATGGCTCACGTGTTTTTTTTTTAACTATATTATAGCGTTAGCTTCAGCGAGCGGTGAGAGATCGCGAAGATCATCAGGGGAGGTGGAAATCAAGGAGGAACCGCCCGAGGTGCTGGTCATCAGTAGCGATGAGGAAACTCATCATAAAAAGGAAATCGGTAAGAAAACTTTTAATTTTTTAATGACTAGGTACTCAATTCTTTTCCCTGTCTGTATGTGCTTAACTGATTTTAATGCGAAACTTAACAAATGGAAAGAGCGTTAAAAGAAAAAGATTTTTTTATGTATAGGTTTCAGGAAAAAATGCACGCGTGCGAAGCCGGGAGCGAGTCGCTAGTATAGTATAGTAGTAGTAGTAGTAGCTAAAAATATCTCTTCTTTTACTTATTTCTTTAACTCTAAAAACTATGTATTTCCTATCAGAGGTTAAGTAAATATTCAATAATATTAATTATTCGGTTAATTGTTTAGTCATTTTTGATGTTTTTCTTCTTTTTAGAAATTCTCCCATCGACAAGTAAACAGGACACTCAAACTGTAACTAAAGTGACTGACAATTTAATCGTGACCGTCCCACAAAAGAAATGTACGAAGAAAATAAAATTGCACAGACCTAAACAAGTTGAAACGGTCGCCACAAATTTGGAAAGCAACCAAAAGAGTGACAGTTCAAAACAAAATATAGATGAAAAATCGAAGGCTCACAGTCCAGAAGTAGATAAAAGTAAAGATAGATCCGAAAAGGAAAAGAGAAAACATAAAAAACATAAGAAAAAACGCGCAGACATAGCAATAAGCGATCCAGATGAGATAACTTTACAAATGTCCGATACTGAAATGCGTCTTCTAGAAGAGTACGATAGGAAAGCAGTAGACGATGGATCGTCCAGTTCAGAAGATACAGTCAATTGTATAGAGGATAATGTATCCGAAAAGACTGTTGTACAAAGAAAAACGACAAATGGTTCGCCAAAAGATAAAGAACTAGAGAAAGAGGAGGAAATATCTTCGCAGAAGAACGTTGCACTGAAAGAAGAATGCGGTGTTAAAACTACAGATGATATGGAAGAAGAATCAATAGAACAATCTTGCAATAAAGACAAATCCCCAGAAAAGGTAGACGATAAATCAGACGGTGAAATTACAGATGACGAGGAAAAGACAGGACAGGAAGGAAATAGTAAAGATAAAGAAGATTCATCAGATGGAGAAATATCATGTGATGGTGAAAATTCCAAAAATGATTCAAAAACTGACGATTCGCATAAAGATAGTGACGTGACAAGGGAAGAAAATAAAAGTTTAGATCAAAACAAACAAACAGACATTGGAAAAACAAGTTCTAATGAGACTGTAAGTGTAGATGGTGAAAACGAAAAAAATATCTTGGAGAGCGCTCATATTATTAAAAGTCTAAGGCTAGATGAAAACACTTCTTTCAAAGAGAAAGACGAAGACATTGAGATTATAGATGAACTCGTTGAAAATAAAGATAATTCTCTTAGTAAAGAAGACAATGCCGCCGACAATGAAACGAGTAGTGAACTTACAAATGAAACAAGAGACGTCATCGCTGTATCCGATGATGACGATGACGATCATGATGATGATGATGATAGAAATACGCAAAAACTTTGCGATGAAATTGCAAAAGATGATGAAGAAGAGACAAAAGTACAAAACGAAGAAAGCGATGACGACGTCTATGAAGTTTTAGAAATTTCCGACGATTCATCAGATTTCGAAATGAACGGCCACCAAGTGTTGTCCAAAGAGCCTACAGCTCAAGAGATCGAAGAGTTATCGGCAAAAGTCGATGAAATAGAGAGAGAAGACGTGGTCACCGATGAACAGATAGCTGAACATGAAAGATTGAGGGCTTCCAAATGCGAAATTAATGAAGCCGATGAAATTGGTGATGTCTCTTGGAAGGATCGTTACGCGCAAAGCACGAAAGTGGTGAAAGTTTTGAGCGTCGCGAAGCTTCTGAATGCTCTCAGAAAGAAGAATAAGGAAGTTAAGAATAAGTTGGAACAAGCGAAGAGCGTGATAGAAGAGGATAAAGATAGAGATCAAACTGTTGAAACAAAAGAAGAGGATAAAGTTGAAATGGGAACAATAGAGCAATACAATTTGTTGGAAGGTTCAACTAAATATGTAGATCCAGTTTGCGAAAAGAAAGATGCAGAAATAGAAGTGGATGATAAAGATAATGATGAAAGAAAAGATGATAAAGAAAATAAAGTTACTAGAGAAATGGCAACGGATGCAAAGAAACTGTTGAAGATGTACAAGAGATTGATTAAGTACAACGATATGTATAAAGAGAAAGATAAGAAGAAAAAGAAGAAGTCTAAAAAGAAGAGTAAAAAGAAAAGTAAAGATAAAGATGAAATGTCTAGCGAAAAGAAGACGGTTAGCGAAGAAGATAGAGAAGTAAGAGAAGAAGTAAATAAAGAATTAAGTGATGTGCAGATATCAAATGTAATAGATAATAAAATATAATTAAATTTACATACATATTTTATTTTTGTGTTTTTTTAGAGACCAAAATACGCGAAAAATTTATTATTTTCTTTGAACGTACTAACACTAGACTAAACTGGGTGATTAAAGTTTTTGAAACATTATAGAAAAAGAAATCAAAAATACTTGAATCCGCTATTTGACTAATTTTAGAAAATTTAAATTATTCTAAATCACATAATAAGGACACTACATTGATATTTCCTATAGATTTACTGTATTATTAACTAGCTGTTGCACGCGACTTCGTCCGCGTAACTTTGTAAAATATAATACATTCGTGTGTCTGTGAAACCATGGAAAGGAAATACACATACAAAATTTCAACACAATCGGTCAAGCCGTTTAGTAGTTGACATAGCGACAGCAGCGCCACCTACCGAGTCCAATTGTATTTTTAAATCATCCAGGAAACAATCGAAATAGGCATATAAAATTTCAACCCAATCGGTTCAGCCGTTTAGAAGTTATGTCAAAAAGATTAGTACGGAAGGATAATTCTTACTACCCGTTGTCCTATTACCCGTTTTCCAGTAGGAATGAAGCATTTTCCCACGGTAAAAAGTAGCCTATGTTCATCACAGATAATATCGGCTTCTAATGGTAAAATAATTTTTCAAATCGGTCCAGCCAAATGTAAGCGATATTACTTTTGTAACAGTTCCATTAAAAAAAAAATGATACTTTGACAGATCGATTTCTAGACCTAAAAAACACCTAACCCTAGATTTTAATCAAAATCGTTAGAGCCGTTTGCGAAATCATTGTGCGAATTAAGAGATAAATATCCAAAAAAAATTTTTTTTTTTTTTTAATTAAGGGTTTTAAAATAAAACAAAAGCTGTAATAATAATTATGATAAATTAATATTTTATTGAAATAATATTGATTTACAAGAGTATTCAAGGTCCGGCTTGAGTGTGCATATTTGGGAAAACGAGTTGCTGTAACGTCGGCTCCATGTCTTTCATTTTCTTCGGTTTCTTTGTACGTTTTCTTTTCGTTTTTATCTGTAATAAAGATTCACTGCTGAAATATAACTCTTTTTCTCTGAATATTTCACGAAAAACCTTAAGATTTCACGAAAACCCTTTAAATTTCTAAAAAAACACCTGAATATTTCACGAAAAAATCGAAGATTTCACGAGAGACCTTCAAATTTCACACGAGAAACACGAATATTTTACGAAAAACCTTAAGATTTCACGAGAAACCTTTAGATTTCACGAAACCCCGAATATTTCACGAAAACCTTAAGTTTTCTCGAAAAACCCGAAGATTTCACGAGAAAACTTTAAATTACACGAGAAACCTTTAAATTTCACGAAAAACCTTTAAATTTCTCGAAAAACCTCAAGATTTCACGAGAAACCTTAAGATTTCACGAAAAACCTTAAGTTTTCTCGAAAAACCCGAAGATTTCACGACAAACCTTTAAATTTCACGAGAAACCTTTAAATTTCACGATAAACCTTTAAATTTCACGAGAAACCTTTAAATTTCACGAAAAAACCCGGAGATTTAACGAGAAACCTTTAAACTTCACGAAAAAACCCAGAGATTTCTCAAAAAACCTGAATATTTCACGAAAAACCTTTAGACTTCACGACAAATTTGGGAGTCGTCTCCCAAACTGTTCAGTCTCACCTTGTAGTGGACCTCCCTTATGTGTCCGTAGAGGGACGTCGAGTAGCCAAAGGCGGCGCTGCACAGGGGACACCGGTGCGGGGTGTCCGACGTGTGGGCCCCGGTCACGTGCTCCTTCAGTTGGCACGCGAACTGCCCAACAACGGACAATGCACTTCACTTCACTTCACTTCACTTGCCAATCGTTCGATCGAGTCAACTAGTCGAACCAACATTAGACCAAGGGGACGAGCAGATTTGTTCTTTTGCATGTTTATTGTGAACTAGCTGTTGCACGCGACTTCGTCCGCGTAACTTTAACGCGTAAAATATAATACACATTCGTGTCTGTGAAACCATGGAAAGGAAATACACATACAAAATTTCAACCCAATCGCTTCAGCCGTTTAGAAGTTATGTGAAAAAGAAGTTAAGTACGGAAGCATAATTCTTACTACCCCTTGTCCTATTACCCGTTTTCCAGTAGGAATTAAGCATTTTCCCAAGGTAAAAAGTATCCTATGTTCATCACGGATAATGTCGGCTTCTAATGGTAAAAGAATTTTTCAAATCGCTCCACTAGTTTCGGAGCCTATTCTATACAAACAAACAAATATTTCCTCTTTATAATATTAGTAAGTATAGATTTATAGTGTCACCTGATAGGATTTCCCGCAAACGTGACACAGGTGTCCCTTTTTGCCTTTCTCTTTGCTGTGCTTGTTCTGTTCGTGGAGTTTGAGGGACGCTTGCGTTTTGAACGGCTGAAAATACATTTCAATTGAAACGGAACTAAGGCCGACGGTGACTACAGTCGCCAATGAAAACAGTAACCTAGGGCCATAGTGGCTATGGCTAATGGAAACTGTCGCCTTTGAGTATTGCCCCCATTGGAAACAGTAGCATATGGCTACTATAGTCGCCTTTAGCTATTGTTGCCTATGGTACTGTCGCCTATGACTATAGTCACCAATTTAAACAGTCTCCTATAGCTACTGTCACCTGTGGCTGTTGTCACCTTGGCTACTGTCACCTATGTCTATTGTCACCTATGGCTATTGTCACCTTGGCTACTGTCACCTATGGCTATTGTCACCTTGGCTACTGTCACCTATGGCTATGGTCGCCCTCGACTACTGTATGATTACCTTATTATTGCAAATTTGACATCTGAACTTGATTTTCTTCAAGTGTTCCCAGTCTATGTGGTCGCCGAGAAGAGTTTTCGTGATGAATTTCTTGCCGCACTCGTTGCACTCGTAACTTAAGACGAAAAAAAAAAAGGATTTTCATTTTAGTAGTCATCTCGCACACACATAATATCTCCTTGCGTGCGACATGACACCTTCATAAAATCGTAGTGGGCAAATGGCATTCATTATATTACTTGAAACTCATTATAAAACTTGGAATAAAAGTACAGTTCAGTACAAAACACACACACACGCGGAGAGAGAGAGAGAGAGCGGCACACTTACACACACGCACGCACACGTACACCTACAGACACGCACAAACACACGCAGAGAGAAAACGACACACTCACGCAAAGGCACGCGCGCGCACTGGGAAGAGAGAGACATACACAAGTGACAGCTGCAACGTTGCCATCCCTGTTAATACGTAACACACACCACAAACACCACAAGCCAGACTCACTTGCCGTGGCGCTGCCTGTCGGGCGCGTGCTGTTTGGACACCTTGAAGTGTTGCTTGTACGTGCAGATCGAGGCGAAGTGGATGTCGCACGGCGCGCAGTAGAAGTCGTCGCCCTTGTCGCGCGCCTGCGCAAACGGACATCATTCATTTATTCATTCATTTACCTACTTACATGGGTGTATTTATTTTCATTTTTTAGTAATTAACATTACAGCGTGCGCGTGAGGGTTGTGTGTGGGAGGGTTTTGTGTTGTGTGTGAGTGTGTGAGGGTTTTGTGTTATGCGAGTGTGTGTGAATGTGAGAGGGTTTTGTGTGAGTGTGTGAGGGTTTTGTGTGGTGTGTGAATGTGCGAGGGTTTTGTGTGGTGTGTTATGTGTGAGAGGGTTTTGTGTTGTGTGTGAGTGTGCGAGGGTTTTATGTTATGCGAGTGTGTGTGAATGTGAGAGGGTTTTGTGTGAGTGTGTGAGGGTTTTGTGTGGTGTGTGAGTGTGTGAGGACTTTGTAATGTGTGTGAGAGGGTTTTGTGTTGTGTGCGAGGGTATTGTGTGTGAGTGTGTGAGGGTTTTGTGTTGTGTGCGAGGGTATTGTGTGTGAGTGTGTGAGGGTTTTGTGTTATGTATGAGTGTGAGAGAGATTTGTGTTGTGTGTAAATGTGAGAGGATTTTGTAATGTAAATGCGCAGTTAGTTAATGAATCATATATTTACCCTGTGACTTCTCATGTGGCGATCCAGATTCGACTTCCACTGGTACACTCGGCCGCATCTAACGCAAGGATAGTGATTCTGTCCCTTGTGTATTACACTGTCAATGACGGAGAAATCTAGTCAAGACTTTTTAGACGACATTTTATACACAGGGCGTCTCAAAAGTATGTGACATGAATGAATTTAAAGTGCCTTAAATTTATAGTGGATAGGATATTTTACTGAAAGAAGACTTTGTTATTTTTAAAAATTAGCAACACTGCATTCAAAGGTTTTTTAAAAATTACATAATATTCTTGAAATTTCACAATAATGAATGTACTCACTTCATGTGAAACCTGTAAGTTTTCCTCGAAGCGAATGTCTTATTGCATTCAACGCATTGAGGCTTTGCCTTTTCCACTTCCCCATTCGCTTTTCTTGGCCTCTGTTCAATACAATTAAAGAAAGATTTTCATTTTGTACACACACACACACACACACACACACAGAGTGTCATTTTATCATGCCCAAAATTTAATAAAACATTCTGCACATACACATTACAGACAGTTTGCAGTTTGTTCATTTAAACGAACTATTTTAGCGCTTTCTCTTTCACTCAATTCCATACAAGACAGAGACAGCAAACGCATACCTTAATAACTTTCTTGACGGGTGCTGTCTCCTCCATTTTGATATCTTCCTCTCTTTCCTGTTTCTCGTCCCGATCGTCGTCAAAGTCCGGTGTGTCATCGGCTACGTCCACATCGTTTGCATCTGGCAATCTATCACTCGGTTCGATCTCCATCGAAACATCTCCAGTCTTTCCCTTTTTACTGTTACACTTTTGTTTCTTTTTAACTTTAGCCTGTTTCTTTTTACTATTTTTCTTGTGTGTCTGAAGTTTAAACGTAATATTAGGTACATTTAACTAGCAGACCTAATTATTAGCCTTAAAATTGTTAAAATTACAAATAAATAAAATAAATAAATTAGCAATGACATTTAGATAGCCCAATGAGTCTAACACTTTTATAACCCAACGGGTCTAACATTTAGATAGCCCAATGAGTCTAACACTTTGATAACCCAACGGGTCTAACATTTAGATAGCCCAATGAGTCTAACACTTTGATAACCCAATGGGTCTAACATTTAGATAGCCCAATGAGTCTAACACTTTGATAACCCAACGGGTCTAACATTTAGATAGCCCAATGTGTCTAACACTTTGATAACCCAACGGGTCTAACATTTAGATAGCCCAATGAGTCTAACACTTTGATAACCCAATGGGTCTAACATTTAGATAGCCCAATGAGTCTAACACTTTGATAACCCAACGGGTCTAACATTTAGATAGCCCAATGAGTCTAACACTTTGATAACCCAACGGGTCTAACATTTAGATAGCCCAATGAGTCTAACACTTTGATAACCCAATGGGTCTAACATTTAGATAGCCCAATGAGTCTAACACTTTGATAACCCAACGGGTCTAACATTTAGATAGCCCAATGAGTCTAACACTTTGATAACCCAACGGGTCTAACATTTAGATAGCCCAATGAGTCTAACACTTTGATAACCCAATGGGTCTAACATTTAGATAGCCCAATGAGTCTAATCTTGATAACGCAACATATCTAACACTCAGATAGCCCAATGAGTTTAACATTAGATAGCCCAATAGGTCTAAAATTTAGAGAGCCCAACGGGTCTAACATTTAGATAGCCCAATGAGTCTAATCTTGATAACGCAACATATCTAACACTCAGATAGCCCAATGAGTTTAACATTAGATAGCCCAATAGGTCTAAAATTTAGAGAGCCCAACGGGTCTAACATTTAGATAGCCCAATGAGTCTTACACTTAGATAGCACAATGGATATAAAACTTAGATAGCCCAATGAGTTTAACACTCAGGTAGCACAATAGGTATAAAATTTAGATAGCCCAAAGGGTCTAACATTTAGATAGCCCAATGAGTCTAACACTTTGATAACCCAATGGGTCTAACATTTAGATAGCCCAATGAGTCTAACACTTTGATAACCCAACGGGTCTAACATTTAGATAGCCCAATGAGTCTAACACTTTGATAACCCAATGGGTCTAACATTTAGATAGCCCAATGAGTCTAACACTTTGATAACCCAACGGGTCTAACATTTAGATAGCCCAATGAGTCTAACACTTTGATAACCCAACGGGTCTAACATTTAGATAGCCCAATGAGTCTAACACTTTGATAACCCAATGGGTCTAACATTTAGATAGCCCAATGAGTCTAATCTTGATAACGCAACATATCTAACACTCAGATAGCCCAATGAGTTTAACATTAGATAGCCCAATAGGTCTAAAATTTAGAGAGCCCAACGGGTCTAATATTTAGATAGCCCAATGAGTCTAATCTTGATAACGCAACATATCTAACACTCAGATAGCCCAATGAGTTTAACATTAGATAGCCCAATAGGTCTAAAATTTAGAGAGCCCAACGGGTCTAACATTTAGATAGCCCAATGAGTCTTACACTTAGATAGCACAATGGATATAAAACTTAGATAGCCCAATGAGTTTAACACTCAGGTAGCACAATAGGTATAAAATTTAGATAGCCCAAAGGGTCTAACATTTAGATAGCCCAATGAGTCTAACACTTTGATAACCCAATGGGTCTAACATTTAGATAGCCCAATGAGTCTAATCTTGATAACGCAACATATCTAACACTCAGATAGCCCAATGAGTTTAACATTAGATAGCCCAATAGGTCTAAAATTTAGAGAGCCCAACGGGTCTAACATTTAGATAGCCCAATGAGTCTTACACTTAGATAGCACAATGGATATAAAACTTAGATAGCCCAATGAGTTTAACACTCAGGTAGCACAATAGGTATAAAATTTAGATAGCCCAAAGGGCCTAACATTTAGATAGTCCAATGAGTCTTACACTTAGATAGCACAATGGATATAAAACTTAGATAGCCCAATGAGTTTAACACTCAGGTAGCACAATAGGTATAAAATTAGATAGCCCAAAGGGTCTAACATTTAGATAGCCCAATGAGTCTAACACTTTGATAACCCAATGGGTCTAACATTTAGATAGCCCAATGAGTCTAATCTTGATAACGCAACATATCTAACACTCAGATAGCCCAATGAGTTTAACATTAGATAGCCCAATAAGTCTAAAATTTAGAGAGCCCAACGGGTCTAACATTTAGATAGCCCAATGAGTCTTACACTTAGATAGCACAATGGATATAAAACTTAGATAGCCCAATGAGTTTAACACTCAGGTAGCACAATAGGTATAAAATTTAGATAGCCCAAAGGGCCTAACATTTAGATAGTCCAATGAGTCTTACACTTAGATAGCACAATGGATATAAAACTTAGATAGCCCAATGAGTTTAACACTCAGGTAGCACAATAGGTATAAAATTTAGATAGCCCAAAGGGCCTAACATTTAGATAGTCCAATGAGTCTTACACTTAGATAGCACAATGGATATAAAACTTAGATAGCCCAATGAGTTTAACACTCAGGTAGCACAATAGGTATAAAATTTAGATAGCCCAAAGGGTCTAACATTTAGATAGCCCAATGAGTCTTACACTTAGATATCCCAATAGGTCTAAAACTTAGATAGCCCAATTGGTCTAAAATTTTAGATAGCCCAACGGGTCTAACATTAAGAAAACCCAACTAACACTAAAGAATTACCTTCTCATGTAGCTCTTTTCTTCTTTTAGGTCTCCTAATGGAGAGCTCTTTCACAAATGTCTTCATGTCACCCATTTCAGACTTCAGATCAACTGGTGTGTCTAGATTAACTTCTAGCTCACATTCTGTTTTGATTTCTGGATAATTTAGGTTCTCCAAATTACATATTTCCGGATAATTTATGTTCTCTAAGGTACATATTTTTAGGTGGGGCGGTTTCGGCAGCGAATGATATGATACATTCTAAAATGGAGACATTTCTCTAATGTAATAAATTGTAAATGAGAAAGTTCAGGAAGATAAATATCGTCCACCTGTCGTGCCTATGTCGAGCAGTGGACGTCCTACGGCTGAGATGATGATGATGTAAAAAAAATACTCACATGATGTAAATGGTCTAATATTTGACTATAACATGTCTGCACTTGCTTTTTGAATATATGAAACTTTTTCAATACGGCGTTACATTCCCAACAAAGTTGAACATTTATTGCCGACATGCCAAATACCTGAAAAGAGCAAAATATTCTTATTAGATAAGAAAAATAACTGTTTTTAACAAAAAAAACAACCGACTTGAAACCATTTTCTCATGGATGCCATTGTCAGAACTGGACCAAATTGAAATGGGACCACAAGGGAAGCGCCAGCTTTCAAGTGAATAAAGAATCATCAAAATCGTTTCACCCAGTCGAAAGTTCTGAGGCCTAGTTACACTCGTAACCAGATATACTAAATTAGCTGCTGCCCGCGACTTCGCTCGCGTAACTTTGTAAATTATATACTGAAACCTTCCCCGAGAACCACTATGCATTGGTGAAAACAGCATGAAAATCGGTGTTTATCGCGAACAAACAGACAGACTTTGTTTTATAATATGTAGTAATTCTTTACCTACATTTAAAAGATACAAAAAACTTACCGGCATTTCATCAATTATCTCCGTAAAAAGCGGATAAAATCCAGTCTCGGCAATGGAATACAAATTTCTTCCTGTACACAAACACCCAGTGCACAAATCTTCCATTTTACAATTTAAATAATTAGATTATATGTTTATTTTTAAGATATATTTCAAATAAATATTAACGAATACCTTACAGTCTATTTATTTACATATAGCATATAGCGAAAATTATAAACAAGAATCCAACTTTTGCCGATCAATATATATTTTTAATTTGTTCCACAGAATAAATAAGTATATTGGCACAGAGTAAAGTATATTAGATCACTAATCTCTAATATACGTCTGGATGGGTTATCCCATACAAATTACAGATATTTTCATGTATCATTGTATCATTTCGTATATCGCCGACCGCCGTACGTAAGTTATTTTGATGTTTGCGTATTTTTAATCCATAGAAAAGTATAATAGTGTCTATTTTATTCACGTTTTATACTATTTGGCCTCTTTAAGTTTATTTGTGCCCGCTTGAGTTTTGAAACATGAAAAAATGTGTATTCTCTTCTGTAAATGTCCCTATCATGCGGACAACACTAGTTTTAGTTCTATGTACTGACACTCCATAGCCTACAGCGCCAAAATGGCGATTTTCAAATAGACATAAAAATAATTTTACAGCAGCCCTTCCAGAGGTATATTAGAGATCAGTGTGGTATACACCACCCATAGCACCACCCAGTGACTCTAGTGTGAGTTTTTTTAAATTTAACATTGTAAACTTGATATTAAAATTTATTGTTTCTATACAAACATTTTACTTTTACGCTTTCGTTAGATTAAACTCATGCTAGACTGTGCTAGACGCACTGGCATAAATGGAACAAAAAAAAAAATAATCTGCGGCCCACACATCTCCAAGCGAATAATATTACCGGGCCATTAAATTAATAAAAAAAGATGATATAACAGTGTTCTGTGATTTAACTAAACGTCAATGTCATCTATAAGTTACTCTAAGGCCATCTGTCACTGCATGTCGTAGGTCGCAGTTTTTGTTAAAAAGTTACTCTATGGTTTTTGTTATTATTCATATTCGTATTTTGTAAATAAAATAAATATTTCAATAAATAAATTGAAATTGAAGTAAAAGTGACTGAATTTTAAAGAGAAATGGACGATTTATGCACAGCTTGTTTATGTGGCGGGAGGAATTTGTATTCTATAAATGAAACAAGTTTTCACAATATTTACAGGGATATATTAAACGAAGTGCCCGTAAGTTTTACGTTATTAATTGTTTATAATTTTGAGGAACAATTTTTTAATACACACACTACACAGCACAGCACCGATGGCGTTGCTTGTGTTATGCCTCGGTCACAGCGAATACTTGCCGCGATTTGAATTGAGCATGTTCAATTTTAATTGCCGCGAAAATTAACTGTGTGTGACAAGGGTACTCGCTACGAATAGCCGTCTATTCCGCTCAGCGCGCTGCTTTAGACGTGTGCGTCGAACAGACGACATTTTGAATTTGCGCACCAACAGACGAATTCGCGAAATTCGCGTGTATAAACTCGCTATCTGTGACAAGCGGGCGAATGCATTCGCGGCGAGTATTCGCTCGCTGTGTGTGACCCAAACTTTATAGGCGACCGTAGCCAGCCATCTACCATCAAGTGGACCGTCAGCCTGTCTGTCAACCTTAAGAGCGCTCTTACGTTTCAGCGCTGAGTAAACCTCGACAAGCACTCGGGCGCGACTGAAAGCATCTCGCCGGCGCAGTGTAGTACTTTTATTTTATTTAATAAAAAAAATAATACTCGTTATTTAGAAAGTAAAAAGATGCATAATTTCAGAAAGAGTTGAAGATTATTTCAGTATAAAAATTACGTAAATATAACTTACAACTTCGGAGATATTTTGACTTGTTTTGAAGCCTTTCGGTCGATAATTGAATTACGTGTAGTTTTTTTTTTTTTCTTTACACAAAAGGCATATAACCAAAAAGTGTTTCATTATTATTAAAATAGAGGATACTTATAAGAATCTATATTGAACAGAATCTTCAAATTAGACCTCACAATTGAGGTCTTCGTGAGTTTTTGCCAAAACATGCATTGAGAGAATACTAAATAAATAAATAGGTTAAATAAAATTGGCTTCATTATTATTATAGAAGATAAAACGAACTAATATTACCACTTATTAGTTATTTCAAGCAACCAAGAGAAATCATACAAAGAAACCTTACAATCCTCGCGTTTTATTGTGAATCCCCTCTTAACAGAATTTTATAGATACTATATATTTTTTTTTTATGTTAAGGTCGACAGACAGGCTGACGGTCCACTTGATGGTAGGTGGCTACCGTCGCCTATAACACAAGCAACGCCATAAGTGCTACAAGTGCACTGACGACCATACAAGGATTGAGGGTAAGGGATAAGGGAGGGACGGGGTAATGGGCTCTGGCATCCCTTACTCACTCACCGAAACACAACAGCACATAATGCTGTTATTTCACGGTGGTATTCTGTAAGGTGGTGGTTACTGCCGCCAGACGGGCTGCCCAAATGACTGCGAAACGCAGTGTGCCCTACCACTACTAAAATTACAAGAAAGTTTCTTAATTTTGCACTAAAGATATACGAATCACCGGAGATATGTGTTCGCATATGCTGGGAGTGTCGAGCCCGCTTGTCCAAGTATCGGGAGTTCAAAACGCAGGTGCAGCTCTCTTACAAGGAGTCGAAAGAATATGTAGAGGTAAATATCAGTGCTCGTACAATTTTTTGTTAGAAACTATATCAAAACTGGACTGTTTTGATACAGTTGTGTAAGTATTGTTTATATTTTCAGAAGAAATTCCACAAATTGACACTGATGAGGCCGTCACATCTACAAATACAAGCGGTGGACAGCTTTAGCTATCCCAACATGTCAAGTGATGCCATAAAAATTGAGAACAACGAAATAGACATAGAGATTGATATAAAAAGCGAGGTGGACTTGGAGATTCAATGCGAGCCGAAAGCGTTTGTTAACGACTTGCAAGTGGATGTCGAGGGTAGTACGAGAAAAAAGAAAAATCAAGAAAAGGTGGGTAGTTTATGATAAGTACTAATACATATCTATGCTAATATTTACATTGTAAGATATACATATTATGATCAATATCAATCAATCAATACTAATAATAAATCTGTGTGTATGTATGTATGTATGTTCCTCCATAAATCTTAAACAAATTAATTGATTTTCATTAAACTTGATAGATAAACATTTAGACGTACAGGACACAGGAGCCTTTTTTTTTAAATAAAAAAAAAATAGCTTTTACAATTTTTTTGTCTATACGTGCACGTTAATCTCACAAATGGCTTAATCGATTTTAATGAGGTTTTCACTGATATATTGATGGTTACCTGGATTAAACTATAAGTTACTTTTTATCCTGAAAAAATGTTGGGTTCGTGTGAGATTTTCAAAAAAGTCCTTCTATGGTCTGTGAGTCCACTTGACGGTAGCCACCTACCATCAAGTGGACTTCAAGTCAAGTCTGTCTTAACATAAGTCTGTTTCTTAACATGGTCTGACCTTAACATAAAGCCGGCGCCAGACATAGCAACAACATTTGTACACTTATGTGATCACTTATTTGAACACTTGTGTGGCACGACTATGTGGGTATTTATTCAAAGTATGACTTGCCACTTTGCACTTTTCCATTCGGTGTCGGTTTTTGGAGCGCACATCAAAGTGTTCAAAGTTCAAACAGTGCGTAGCCTGCTACACTTGCGCAAAGTCCAGTGGAGTTATTTTCATAATAACTATTTTAGTTTAATAATAAAAAAATACCGACTTAGCTTAGCTTACTTAGCTTAATAATAAAAAATAGAGACTTTTTAGGGTAATTTTTTGTGGACTTAAATAATAGAGATATAATAATAGAGATAAAGTCGTCGTCTATCTTGTTTGTTATCTATTTGAATACTGTGAAGCGAACGTGTTGCAAAGCATGTCTGGCAGGTACAACAAACAAGTGTTCAAATGTGTGAGCAAAGTAGCTCAAAGTCTTTCTTCAAACATTTGACTGTATCTGGCGCCGGGGTAACAGAAAAGGCCATAGTTTTCACATGTGACTTCCACTTTATTTATCTACCCCCCTCAGACGATCAAAAAGAAGGTGGGAAAGAGTTATAGTTCCACACACTCGGTTAAGTCTGAACCGTTGTCCGAATTCGAGTCGATTGTAGATTACTCTGAGCACGTTAAAAGAGAGAGTGAGACAGTGACACGCGTAGAGAGAGACGCACACATAGAGGACAAATCTAAGACTGAACAGACACAAGAAGAGACAGTAAAAGAGAACGGAGTGAAAGAGAAAAAGTTGACGATGAAAAGTGTCGATGCGAACGAGAAGCCTCAGTGCGTCGAGTGCGGAAATATGTTCAGTTCAAGAAATAATTACAGACGTCATTTAAAGTGAGTATTATTAGTAATGTTCAGTGCTTAAGGTAATACAAGTCAGTTTTCCTCCATACAAACGTAGAATGATTATTACTCCGCTGTTTTATGTTTAATTTACAAAAGTAAGCATGATACCAATTTATCTTGTCGTTAACTAGGTTCCTTGGTATACAAATTAAAAAAAAATGTATTAATTTAAAAGATATGACCCTTGAAAAATCCATATTTTAACACGAGTTTTAATGCAACTTTGAGGGTGATTAGGTCAATCCAGTGCACAAAAACTACAAAATACTTTGCATACAAACATTGATTAGTTATTGAAGAGTTGAAATAATTTTACACGAAATAGATGTAAGCAGTAGTTTTGTCAAAAAGAGTATACGCCCGTTAGTCTGTTTGTGGTATGAATGATTGTGTATGTAAGTCGAGTGCTCTTCGCGCGCTTTGTGCTGTGTGAGACGAGACGCGTTTTAGCCATGAGACCGATGCGTTCGGGCCGCCGACTTTTTTCATCTTAAGACAAAGACTAACCTCAGACAAAAATTAGCACAATCTGCGACTTAAGGTGCAATATTGCACCAAAAATTTATTTATTTTTCAATTATTAACAGTTCACAAGAAGACTTAAAATATAGAAAATTAATTAAATCAAATTTTTATATGGCCTACTAGCTGGTGCCCGCGACTTAGAAAAGTATAAAACGCCATGTACCGTATTTTGCATAGATGGCGCTATCTCCCGGGCCAAGCTAGTATTTACTTTTATTTTAGATTTCCCGTAGGAATGAAGCATTTTCCCGCGATAAAAAGTAGCCCATGTTAATCACGGATAATGTAGGCTTCTAATGGTAAATCGGTCCACTAGTTTCGGAGCCTATTCAATACAAACAAACAAATCTTTCCTCTTTATAATATTAGTATAGAAGTATAGATGACAATACACATATACTTGTTTGTAACTTTTCGGAGATAACTAAAGAGATTTAAAATTGGGGAAGGTTTCTCTAAAATATTGTGTAAAATATGAAATCCATACTAATACATATACAAAGATTATAAATGCGAACGTTTGTATTGATGTATGGATGTTTGTTACCCTTTCACGCAAAAACTACTGAACCGATCATCATGAAATTTTGCATACTCGTTGTCGTTGTCGAAGATAAGACCCTGACAGATCGATTTCTAGACCTAAAAAACCTCTAACCCTAGATTTTTGTCAAAATCGTTAGAGCCGTTTTCGAGATTGTCGTGGCATACAAGAATTCCTCGTTTAGTTGTTATTATAAGATTTAGATTATTCTAGTACTTTTTTGGAGACTATACTTATGCCAAATAATATTTAGAAAATAATTATGTGAATTTTTTTATAATCACGTCGCCATTTTATTATCTAAATGTCTGGATTTGAATTTTGGGTAAGTACACTTTTGTTTTACTTACACATTTTGTAATTATAATAAACTTTACTGTGGATAATGTAAAATTTAACATAATATATCTTTAACTAGCTGGTGCCCGCGACTTCGCCCGAGTAAGGTAATACAAGTCGTTCAGGGTCGTTATAATTACCTGACACTCTGATTTGAAATTATTTTAAAAAACAATAATTCCAAAGTTTTGTGATGGAGTGTCAAATCAATAATTAATTAATAACAATATTGCATTATCAATAATTAAAAAGATTATCATAAAAAAAAAATAACAAGATCATTCATATTTACTCGTATATACATATGGTTATGAATACTGAAGAATAGTATTCGTTTTGCAGCGCTGTAAAACCTTAACTAATGAATAAATTTAAAAATGTGTATAATGATAATTGTTCCTTAAAACACCATCTATAAAAATGATCTGATATAATTTTTTTGTAAAATGATTAGAAAAAAAGTAATATCGACAAATAGAATTTTTTATTTTTACGGATTTTTGCTTATAACTTTTTTATTTATGGTTCTACGACTAAAAATTACTGGACAAAAGTTGTAGATAATTTTATTACCAACAAAAAATGTTAAATATATATTTTTTGTGAGACCTATAGTTTGGCAGATAAACCGTATAAACCATTTAACCCCCATTTCCAAGATGGCGGCCGTGGGACAAGGGTTGCAACCCCACAAACTTGCATTTAACTTTACACTAACACCCCCCCCCCACCCTTCATATCTAAAAAATAAAATTGCGTCCTCTGACAAACGCACGCTAAGCCCAAAAAATGTAACATTTCAATGGACTAATTCATATTTGACACTCATAGTAGATATCAGTGTTATAGGTTCTTGAAAATTTTACTGTTTTTCAGAAAAATATGCCGTTTAAAATTGTATCTACCCGCCGCAAATGCGGGGTTGAATTCACTAGGCACAGTACCCGCTTTATGGGAAAAGAAAGGTACACTTAGGTGGCCCAAAAGAAATGGCGAAGTAGGTGGCAAAAGACACGAAAATGCCCCACCTCATTCAGATTGGCAAACTTTCAGTTGTGTGGTGAAAAGAAGAAATTTATTGACTCACGAGGAAGCGGGAGACGAATTGACAAGAATGTTGAATCAAACAGACAGTGACGCCGAAGAAAATGAGAATGGGGGTAGATCTCAAATCGATACTTCTACGTCACAAGTTGGAGATTTTAATTCTACCGCGCAATCCTTGGTGAGTATTTAGGTACTAATTTAAATTACCCACTTACCTAAGTATATATACAGCCGATCACAGGCTATCCTTACTTCCTAATTCCTTACTAATATTATAAATGTGAATTTGCGTTTGTTTGTTTGTTTGTTACGCTTTCACGCGAAAACTACTGAATCGATCACAGTGAAATTTTGCATACACGTTATCTGCGACACCAGAAAGGACATAGGGTACCTTACATTCAGGAAAAAAGTACTGTTCCCGAGGGATTATCTAAAATGTAAAAGTGTAACTAACGCCTGGCCAATGTGTTATAGCAACATGTTGTCAAGCGTTATAATTGAAGACCCCTGAAAATTTTATTACAGCAAAGATGTCAGTCGTTATATTCCTATTCACATTTAGTCAGGCGCTACACATCCCTTACCTTAAACGCGGGCAAAGTCGCGGGCACCAGCTAATAACACTATAATCAGTTTTGGTCTTGAAACTGAAATGAGGCAGTCAAAGGTCTGTTGTTTTCCGTGTAATGTCATAATATTATCTCTTGTATATAATTCTTACCTAATGGGTTGATTTTAACAGACAACAGACAGCTATATTAGCGATAAGCCAATACACCGACATACCAAATTCCAATTTCAATTTTCCAATTTGGCTTTAATTTTCAGCAGATATCTGTGATAAAAGTAAAATGACGTATCTGCTGAAAATTCAAGCCAAATTCCAGCAATTAAAACTCCTAATATTAACAATCAAAGTTATGCTGAAGTTCCGAGACGAGAAATTATAGCAGCACCTATGCGTCAGGTACATTTTCAAGTCAGTCCTTAACTTAGAATTCCTTAACTCGATAGTCAAATGCCAAAAGTAAGGTGATATTTTAAGGTTTCTGCCTAATTATCCTAAAAGATGAAATTGAAATTGTCTTTTACTAGCCGGTGCCCGCGACTTCGTTCGCGTTGAACCCTTTCATGTCCTTTCTGGTGTCCCAGACAAAGTATATGCAAAATTTCGTGATGATCCCTTCAGTAGTTTTTGCGTGAAAGCGTAACAAACAAACTCACATTCGCATTTTTAATACTAGCTGTTGCCCGCGACTTCGTCCGCGTTGAACGATGAAAGGTACCCCATGTCCTTTCTGGTGTCCCAGACAAAGTGTGTGCAAAATTTCGTGATGATCGGTTCAGTAGCTTTTGAGTGAAAGCGTAACAAACAAACTCACATTCGCATTTGTAATACTGGCTGTTGCCCGCGACTTCGTCCTCGTTGGACGATGAAAGGTACCCTATGTCCTTTTTGGTGTCCCAGACAAAGTGTATGCAAAATTTCGTGATGATCGGTTCAGTAGTTTTTGCGTGAAAGCGTAACAAACGAACTCACATTCACATTTATACTATTAGTAGTAAGGATATAAGGATGTAGCGATACACCGACAAAAATTCGAACTCAAAATTTTTGAGTAAGCGCTTATACTTCCTTTAGTTACAGTACTTTTTACCTTTGCTACAGATTTCTGCAGGAAATTCAAACACAATGCAGCAACTATCACGTGCTTGTGATAATTGTGGTATTGAAGCTTGTGGTCAAACCAAAAATATACAATCTTTGCCTCAATTAGAACATGTAAATGTTAATAATACGTCGAATTTGGACGTACGCTCTTCACTAGTTCTGATTGTGGAGAATCAGAATAGAATTATGAAGAGATTAGCGGATATATCTGTACAATTGTCAGAAATCAAGGACAAAACACCAGTTCATGCCACATCGGCTGACGATAAATTGTATCAGACAAACAAGTTTACGACAGATCCCATTAATAGAGTGGAGGACCTTGAAAAACTCGAGCTCCAACTGTCGAACCCTGAAATATTTAGCAATTTACTGGAGAAATATTCCATTTTATGCTCTGCGGTGTCAGGAAGCGGCATCAATTGCGCTTACAGACTGCTAGATGCTTTTTTTACAAAAGATTTTTTGTGCAAGTGCTCCTGGACCGGAGGCAGTCGTGGGGCAGACTTAAAAATTGGTTTCAAAAGATACAAAAATGTCCTAAGTTTTTTCCTCCAAATGATTAGATCTTGGGATTGTACGTATACAATGCAAAACAACGAGGATTTCTTCAAATCGGTCCTAAGAAATGCATTGAAAAGGAAAGAAACCAAAAATATTCGTATATCAAGCAAGAAAATTAAGAGAACATTGAATGTTAGTTGTGCAGATGAAGAAAACACGAATAAGGAAGGCGAAGAAAAATAATTTATAAAGATATTCCACTGAATATGTTAGAATTAAGAAAACAAGTTATGAACAAATTAACAAATACACTCGACGGCAAATAAACCGGGCCACTCGCTACTTTGGATCTCAAATTCAAATTCAAAATAATTTATTTGTTGAATATAGTTACATAAGTTGTTGTACATTAAATAAATAATGTCCACATATTCAACCGGCAAGCGGTGTCCAAATTTAAGAAGCGACTAAATTTAACAATTTCGTCCATTAATCACGTGAGGCTCCGAGGGTCCGAAAGGGGCGGGGGGGGGGGGGGGGGGTCTGTAGTAAGATATCGCGTGTATTTATTTATTCGTCAAACGTGCGATTAAGGAACATGTAAATTCATGTCACAAGCAACCTAATCCGAGCAACAATAGTCTAGAGATGCACAATGATCGTCCTTCACGCATCCTCACGCGACGATCGATCGGTAGATTCTAAAAATTTTAACATTCTTTATAGGTACTAAAAATACACGTGATTTTTGATGGGGAAGGGGGGGGGGGGGTAGTTTTAAACCTCACCACGTATCACCAAGGGGGAGGGTGAGGGGTTAAAAGTGCTGAAAAACATCACGTGATTTATGGACGGCCCCTTTATTGTATTTTTCTTCTATTTTTATGCTATATTTATATAGGACGTAGTTTGCATCGTTTGTACTATATAGTGTCATCATTTAGGTATGATTCGGTTTTCTCAAAAAGTATAAAACTTACAACTATAAATGTTATACCTACAGAAAGTTATAACTTATATAGTTCCGAATCAGAGTTCCAAAGTAGCGGGTGGCCCGGTTTATTTGCCTTCCAGTGTAGTTGCAATTTCTGTGTTATTGCGTATATAAGATTAATATTAGTATTAAGATACTGCTTTTTGTATTTTATTTTGATGACTATCTATAATAAAACAAACACATAAAAACTCTTCCAGCTTATATTACTTATTTTTTTTTATTTATCAACGCGCACGAAGTCGCGGGCAGGAGCTAGTAAAGCAATATAACGCTTGACCTCGTTGCTGTAACACATTGGCCAGGCGTTAGTTTTTTTATTTTATTTTAGACTAGCTAGTGCCCGGGACTTCGTCAGCGTTGAACTATAAAAGGTACCCCATGTCCTTTCTGGTGTCCCGGACAACGTATATGGAAAATGTCATTAGTTTTTGCTTGAAAAAGTAACAAACATCCATACAAACATTCGCATTTATAATATTAGTACGGATATTTTTTTTTATTTTAAAACGCGGACGAAGTTGCGGGCACCAGCTAATTACAAATAGAAGAAGCCCATTTTAAAACTTATGAAATCGTCTGTTATACACTTAATTAATTCTGTCTATAGTTTTTATTCTGTCTGAGGTGTTTACTAGAGTAGTTTAATGGACGAAATACACGATCAATCATTTGACGTGACTCCAAACGACTTAAATCAAATGGAGCCGCGCCAAACATTGTGCCCACTCACGGTCAGTCCAATTTTCTGTCATTTATGTGTTTGATAGTGATAGGGTCGAGTGACGTTGACATGAGCTCTGATTCGGAAGCGCGGCATGATGCCACAGCGCGGCGTAGTGTTTCTAACAAGGATAGAAATGTATTCTATCCTCCTTGGTTTCTACACTCACGATCCAGTTGAACTCTCGCGATGAACTGACGTGACGCAACGGCGCGATTTGAAATCCAGTGTTTGACATCAAGCCATCGGGGGCCATCAACTCTTAATACGATTTAATTTAGGACCTAAACTGGATTGCATTTGCTATTTCGTACCATCAACTTCGTTTTTGTATAGGAACCCAAATTAAACTGCTCTGAATTTGAATAGTTTTAAAAGTTGATAGTCGACTTTCAGATTTTACCATTCACGATCAAATTTTGGCTTCACGTCAGTCCATTTGACGCGATGTACTGATCGTGTGTTTCGTCCATAAGTATTGTGGTTATAAAAATGTAATAAGATAAGATAAAAAAAGGAATCTATCCTTTAGTGTAGTGCACAAGGGACAGAACCACTATCCCTGTCCGCGGTGCGGCAAAGTGTACCAGTGGGAGACGGGACTTGATCGTCACATGAAGAGTCACAAGGTACAGTGGGGGTACGAATACCTTATAACGTAGAAAATTACACAATGCCCACAAATATATAGTTTCGTGACTAACAGCGCTGGCGGCATCTAATATGATAAGGAATATGATATCTACGCGAATACGGAGTACGGTTTATGGACATATTGCATCGTTTTATAATATTAATAGAAAATCAAAATGGGACAGATGGAAAATTAAATTAGATAACTCTTTTTAACAAAAAAAAAACCGATTTCAAACCGTCTCATGGTCTTTTCTCATGGATGCCATTGTCAGAACTGGACCAAATTTAAATGGGACCACACGGGTCAGAAAAAAAATCCTAGATTAGATTACACTCGGCCTGAATGTTAGGAACAAATTTTCTTCTAATTTCCTTAAAATGTTTGTTAAAAATGGCGGCACTTTTATATTTTTGCGACCAGCGTGTCTCACATAAACATAAGGCCGGAATGTTAGGAACATATTTTCTTCTAATTTCCTTAAAATATTGGCATATATTGCAATCAATTCTAGGAATCCTAGAAATCTTTCACGTATCATACTTTTACTTAAACGGATTTCAATGGAAAGCTGCTCTTTTCCAGCTACCATGACACTATAAGTATAAGCTTTCTTTGCAACCTTTATAATTTCATACTTTATATCATTTCTTTTTGAATCTGTGGCCATGTAAATGACGTATACATGACATTTGTTCCCAAGTTCTAAACGCTGTTTCAAATCTTGTTCGCCAGATTCAATTCTCAGATTTAAAATGCCATCAAGAATGCCTTCATGATTCTCTTTATCCCTCAAAGGCACGTCATGAGTGCCACAAAAAATAACTGTATAAATTACAGAGGACACCATATTTTTATTTTTCTCAATTTCCTACTGAGGAGCCGTATTCATCGTTACATATCCACAGGCATTTGCTCTTCTAAGGAGGGGCAGATGCCCTTCTCTGCCCGTACTTCGCTACGCCCATGCCCAAAGGAATACATACTTTGTGTTATATGTAGTGATGTGCCGGATCTTTCCAAATGTAAATCCGCGGTTACGGATACGGATCTATACTTTCTTACTCAATCGGCAAACGACCGCTCTTCTAAGGAGGGGCAGCTGCCCTTCCCTGCCCGTACCTCGCTACGCCCATGCCCAAAGGAATATGTACTTTATGTTATATGTAGTGATGTGCCGGATCTTTCCAAATGTAGATCCGCGGTTACGGATAGGGATCCAAACTTTCTTACTCAATCGATGTCGGTGCGCGTGACCTTGTAACGATAGTTGACGCCCGCCACTTGACGCTTACATTATAAAGGCGCCAAATGTTTGATTTTAAAATAATCTGAATGGAATTTAATAGTTTTTCATTGCTACCTAATCACCTATATTATTATGTAGACTTTAAGCTATGAATTAAAAATTAATAAGGGAAAAGATCCGCCAAAAAAGTTACGGATACGGATATCCGGCACATCACTATTTATATGTATAGATTTAAGTTTACTTCTGGTAGCATTTCGTATATAATAAATTGTTCTAATTAGTATCCAAAGGATTTTTATTTCATACATCCCGCTGGTCATTTTTTTTTTATGTTAATGTCCACAGAAAGGCTGACGGTCCACTTGATGGTAGGTGGCTACCGTCGCCTATAACACAAGCAACGCCATAAGTGCTACAAGTGCGCTGTCAACCATAGAAGGATTAAGGATAAGGGATATATAATTAATAAGTACCACATTATTCAAAATACAAATTATATAAATAAATAAAAAATTCTTTTTATTAATAAGTATGTACACAAAATTAGGTTGTTATAGTTGGTATTAATTTATTTTTAAACTAGCTAGCGCCCGCAACTTGGTCCGCTTTGAATAAGAAAAAATTAAGTAGCCTATCTTGTGTCCTGTACGTCTAAATGTTTATCTACCAAGTTTCGTGAAAATCAGTTAATTCGTTTAAGAGTTATGAAGGAACATACCTACAGAAAAAAATTGTAAAAATCTATCGAGAATTTTCGCAAGGGAAAAAGGAGGACGTCTCGGCAAACCGAAGCTCACGGACTATTTTAGTCCGATTATAACACATCGAATATTATAGTAGTACCAACCTGGCCATAAAATTAAGAACAAAAGATAATATAACAGTGTTCTGTCTGTGACCTAAACTAACTGAAATTTTGTTTGTGTATTTCCCTTTGGTATTTCCATGGTTTCACAGACACGAATGTATTTACGCGGACGAAGTCGCGTGCAACAGTTAGTAATTTATAAGCTGGAGCAATTTTTGCAAATTCATAATTAGATGGAGAAAAAAAAATTATAAAGGAGTTTGCGATTGGGAGTATATTAGACGAAGAGTACTTGATCTACAGATACACAATTAGTACAGTGGCTCTATACTATTTTCGCTGTAGCATGGTGCGTGTGACAGTTACGACCGTTTCGTTTCACTCAAAGGGCCAACTAACTTGAAAGTTGCCGCGATTTACAATTATGACTTTGTATTTCACCTGCACCACATTTGTAATACATTAAATCATTAATGACTGTAGTAGTAAATTAAATTAAAACAAATCAGAATGTTCTAGTCTACAAATAAAATCAAATTGATAGAAAAATTAAGCGTATAACGTAACGTCAAAGATGTATTTAGTGATGGGATGTACCGATACGATGGATAGTCGATATTTTTATTTATTTTATTTATTTATAGCGAAATTTACAGGTATAATTACATAATAACAGTGGTGGTGTGATTAGCTTCACTTTGGTCCACTTTTTTTGGGTGACGATAATTTATTTTTAGACATCCCTTCTTGGCCAATTTTCTCAATATTGTTTCTCGCGAAACAATATTGCGGCCAATATCGAGAGCTTCGGCTACTCGTTCTACAACTCGATTCGGTGGTAACAATGGTCCATAATTTTTCGTTCTCTTTCAAAGTATTCTCGGAGGCGAACAACAAGCTATGGCCTGATTACCCAAAACAGTTTTTTTTCATAACAATAAAGGGGTTTATGTTAAGAGTATCGATAGTGATATAAATGAATTGCATAACGTCTCACCCCTAGTCACGTAGTAATGACAGTTGTCAACGTAATACTGACAGCTGTCTCCCGCACCATGCTACAGCGATAATAGTATAGTGTAAGTTTTTTAATGCCCATCGCTAGCGAGGGTAAAATTTTTATATAGAAAACTGTCGATTTGGCATTTAATTTTACTGATTTCTATACAAATATTTTACGCAGTCGCTAGATTAAACTTATGATAGACCCACTGGCAAAAATTGAATAAAAAAATACTCTGCGGTACTGACCTCCACTCCATGCAAATATTTATATTACCAGACTGCCATAAAATAAAAAAAAGAACATAATTATATATATAGTATTCTGTGACCTAAACTAAAAGACGCCGTCAGTGCCATTTGCATTGCATGTCGCTGTTTTTTTGTTATTATGTATAATTATTTAATTATATCTAACTTTATTATTTTTAAATGAAAAATATTTTATATGCAATAAATTCTAGTAAAGTAAAAGTGGACTGAATTCTAAAGAGAAATGGATGATTTATGCACAGCTTGTTTATGTGGCGGGAGGAATCTGTATTTTATAAATGAAACAAGTTCATACAATATTTACAGGGATATATTAAACGAAGTGCCCGTAAGTTTTACGTTATTAATTGTTTATAACTTTGAGGAACAATTTTTTAATACGTATGGCCTTGCTTGTGTTACAAGCATCAAAGCATCAAAACGAGCAAGCGGTCTTACTTTTGTAACCGTTCCATTAAAAAAAAACTGCCTAAAACTAATTTTCTCGAAGATAAGATCCTGATAGATCGATTTCTACACCTAAAAAACTCCTAATCCTAGATTTTCGTCAAAATCGTTAGAGTCGTTTTCGAGATCTTTGTGGCATACAACAATTCCTTGTTTAGTATTACAGTTTTTTTATTTATTTATTTTTTAAAGAAAAAAACTGGACCCACGGTAATCCGCCCCCTGTTTAATCCGACATGTCTGTAGCTGTACATATTATTTTTGGAATATTTTTTGACAATATTTTCTAATGTTACCCAATACTAATACCTAGTAATATCACATACTCAGAAGCGAAAGCACAAAACACTTGACAATTAAAGAAAAATGTTATACATATGTTTGACTGCTTAAATCACAATGAATCTTTCAGTAGTTTTACAAATGAATACGGTGTAGACCGATCTACAATTTATGACTTTCAAAAAGGAGGGTCTTCGGCAGTAATCTATAATCAGACAAATTCGATAGTTCGACACTGCCCTACAAAACGTTTGTCGGATTACCGGGTGTCCAATTTAAAAGATAAAAATTAAACCTACAAGACTGCAAGAGAGTTTTCCTAATGTTGCACTACAGATGTACGAATCACCGGAGATATGTGTTCGCATATGCTGGGAGTGTCGAGCCCTCTTGTCCAAGTATCAGGAGTTCAAAACGCAGGTGCAGCTCTCTTACAAGGAGTTGAAAGAATATGTAGAGGTAAATATATAGCTGTTTGTGTACAATAGCCTGTATTTTCACTATCCCCCGGCCTTCAGACCTTTTGCACATTGTCAGACACCAACATTAGACAAGAAAAGTGTCTTGTCTGGTTTATCGTACACATTCATGCAAGACGTCTTATCCTAGTATGTAACCACAATTTATGGAGGATGAACTTGAACTTTAAACTAAGAAACTTTATACAAAAAGGTTGTGACCTCTGTCATTAAGTAAGTAGGTCATTGTATAATACGAAACTTTATGCAAAAATTGTTGTGACTTCTGTCATTAAGTAAGTAGGTCATTGTATAATACGAAACTTTATGCAAAAATTGTTGTGACTTCTGTCATTAAGTAAGTAGGTCATTGTATAATACGAAACTTTATGCAAAAATTGTTGTGACTTCTGTCATTAAGTAAGTAGGTCATTGTATAATACGAAACTTTATGCAAAAATTGTTGTGACTTCTGTCATTAAGTAAGTAGGTCATTGTATAATACGAAACTTTATGCAAAAATTGTTGTGACTTCTGTCATTAAGTAAGTAGGTCATTGTATAATACGAAACTTTATGCAAAAATTGTTGTGACTTCTGTCATTAAGTAAGTAGGTCATTGTATAATACGAAACTTTATACAAAAAGGTTGTGACTTCTGTCATTAAGTAAGTAGGTCATTGTATAATACGAAACTTTATACAAAAAGGTTGTGACTTCTGTCATTAAGTAAGTAGGTCATTGTATAATACGAAACTTTATGCAAAAATGGTTGTGACTTCTGTCATTAAGTAAGTAGGTCATTGTATAATACGAAACTGTATGCAAAAATGGTTGTGACTTCTGTCATTAAGTAAGTAGGTCATTGTATAATACGAAACTGTATGCAAAAATGGTTGTGACTTCTGTCATTAAGTAAGTAGGTCATTGTATAATACGAAACTTTATGCAAAAATGGTTGTGACTTCTGTCATTAAGTAAGTAGGTCATTGTATAATACGAAACTGTATGCAAAAATGGTTGTGACTTCTGTCATTAAGTAAGTAGGTCATTGTATAATACGAAACTGTATGCAAAAATGGTTGTGACTTCTGTCATTAAGTAAGTAGGTCATTGTATAATACGAAACTTTATGCAAAAATGGTTGTGACTTCTGTCATTAAGTAAGTAGGTCATTGTATAATACGAAACTGTATGCAAAAATGGTTGTGACTTCTGTCATTAAGTAAGTAGGTCATTGTATAATACGAAATTCTTCCTGCACCACGACCGGACTTTAGTTGTGTAAATCTTGTTGATATTTTCAGAAGAAATTACACAAATTGACACTGATGAGGCCGTCGCATCTACAAATACAAGCGGTGGACAGTTTTAGCTATCCAAGGGACGCAATAAAAATTGAAAAGAATGATATGGACACGGAGATTGATATAAAAAGTGAGGTGGACTTGGAGACTCACTGCGAGCCGGAAGCGTTTGTTAACGACTTGCAAGTGGCAGTCGAGGGTAGTACGAGGAAAAGGAAAAATCAAGAAAAGGTGGGTAGTCAGTGAACTTTGATCTATCCAAAAGTAACTCTGTCTTGT
Organism: Synanthedon vespiformis; assembly: GCA_918317495.1. Taxonomy (NCBI): domain Eukaryota; kingdom Metazoa; phylum Arthropoda; class Insecta; order Lepidoptera; family Sesiidae; genus Synanthedon; species Synanthedon vespiformis. The sequence continues at coordinate 178,887 of OU906975.1, forward strand.
TTGTTTCAGAACATAAAAAAATTTTTTGTTAATGTGATAAACATTAACAAAAAATTTTTTTATGTTCTGAAAATGTTAATATTATAAATGCGAAAGTTTTGTATGTTTGTTTGTTGCCCTTTCACGCTTCAACTACACAACCGATCATCGTGGAATTTTGCATACACAATGTCAGCGATATAGGAAAGGACATAGGGTACCTTTCATCGTTCAAAATGCGGACGCAGTTGCCAGCGTCCGCTAGTGTTTCATAGTTTTCACATGACTGTGACGTCCATTTTGTTTATCTACCCCCCCACCCCTCCTCAGACACCAAAAAAGAAGGTGAGAAAGAGACGTACAACAAAGATTAAAAAGAAAAAGAAAGCCACAACCCCCGAAGATGTTTCCGCACACTTGAATAGGTCCGAACCGTTGTCCGATCTCGAGTCGATCGTGGATTACTCGGAGGACGTTGAAATAGGTAGTGAGATAGTGACACGCGAAGAGAGAGATGCACATATAGAGGAGAAATCTAAGACTGAACAGACAGAAGAAGAGGCAGTAAAAGAGAACGGAGTGAAAGAGAAAAAGTTGACGATGAAAAGTGTCGATGCGAACGAGAAGCCTCAGTGCGTCGAGTGCGGAAAGATGTTCAGTTCAAGAAAAACGTACAGATATCATCTAAAGTGAGTATAATTATGTTAATGTTTAGTTCTTAAGAGTGCTTAACAGTTTAATTGATGTCTTAATTCATATAGGTTATTTATTAGGTTGATCTCATTTTGGTCTGAGGTTAGTCCTTGTCTTAAGGTGAAACAAGTCGGCGGCCCGAACTCGTCGGTCTCATGTCTAAAACGCGTCCTGTCTCACACAGCACAAAGCGCGGGAAGAGCACTCGACTTACATGCACAATCATTCATACCACAAACAGACCCACGGGCGTATACTCTTTTTGACAAAACCACTGCATACATCTATTTCGTGTAAAATTATTTCAACTCTTCAATAACTAATCAATGTTTGTATGCAAAGTATTTTGGAGTTTTTGTACACTAGATTGACCTGATCACCCTCAAAGTTGCATTAAAACTTGTGTTAAAATATGGGTTTTTCAAGGATCATAATATCTTTTATATTAATACTTTTTTAATTTTGAATGCATACAAACCTAGTTAACGACAAGATAAATCGGTATCATGATTACTTTTGTAAATTTAACATAAAACAGCGGAGTAATAATCATTCTACGTTTGTATGGAGGAAAGCTGACTTGTATTGGAAAGCTTAAGAGCGCTCAACAGTTATGCTCTCTTAAGACAAGGACCTTAAGTTATAGGTTATTAGGTCAAACGTTATATTGCTTTATTTTTCAACGCAGACCAAGTCGCCGGCACCAGCTAGTAATAAAAGTGCATAGCCCATTTTAAAACTTATAAAACTGCCTTCTTGTTAATATGTTGTATTTATGTATTGTACGCATAATAGAGAATGTTCACTAATAATAATTCGTAACTCATCGTATTCTCTATTGAAAATAATAAATACCTGTGAAAAAAATATTTTGATACATCGTTTAGTTTCTGAGATATATCGCGTTTTAAAAATGAGATCGCGACGCGGGATGTCACGGGCCTGCGCTCGGTGCGGTGACGTCATAATCCAACGATCTCTCGGTCAGTTCGCGCGCTCTCATATTGGAGCGAACCGACGCGACCGTTGGAGTGTGACGTCACGCGGGCGCCCAGCGCCTGCTAGAGGTCTCGTTATTTAAGAGAACTTTAAATGTCTGTAAAATCATAACTATTGGGTCTTTTTGAAAAAAACAAAAAGTAGTGTGTTTGTATACATATTTAAGCTCTAGTGAGACAAAGTTTTAGACCATTTTGCATACCTATTAACATTCTTCATTGTGTCTATAGTTTTTATTCGATCTGAGGTCTCAATTAGAGTAGAATATTGTGGGTTTTAAATGGTAAAAAAAAATACCAATCTATCCTCTAGCGTACTGCACAAGGGACAGAACCGCTATCCCTGTCCCCGGTGCGGAAAAGTGTACCAGTGGAAGTCGAACCTCGGTCGTCACATGAGGAGTCACAAGGTACACACGAAAATAAAGTGTGATAATCCATCGAAGTACTACAACTATGGATTTTGCGCACCACACAAAAGACTATATGAACTTTTATGGAACATTCAAAAGTGACATACGCTTAGAGCATATCGACTCTGACATCAAAACATCTGTCATTTAAAAACAACAAAACGTCTGTCGTTTAAAGAAAATGCCATTTGACGTCAACGCATTAGAGTCCACCATGATTCCGTTTTAGGTGTACTTGACATGTGCCGCTTTGCCATTTGTCATGCAAAATCTATAGTTGTAGTACTTGATCTTGGTTCTAGTCTTAATTATGTTGGTCATCGTGACTATGTAGTCTTGATGTTTTTGGTAATCGTGACTATAAAGTCTTGATGATATTGGTCATCGGGAAGATCTAGTCTCGATGATTTAATCATCGTGACGATGTAGTCTTCATGATCTTGGTAATCGTGACTGTAAAGTCTTGATGAATATGGTCATCGTGACGATGTAGTCTTGATTATCGTGACGATGTATATTATTTACACAATTTATAGTTCCGTTTATTTAATATAAATATCCTTACTAATATTATTAATGTGAATGTGAGTTTGTTTGTTTGTTACGCTTTCACGCAAAAACTACTGAACCGATCACCATGAAATTTTGCATACACGTTGTCTGGGACATCAGAAAGGACATAGGGTACCTTTCATCGTTCAATGCGGACGAAGTCGCGGGCACCAGCTAGTATATAATATATGTTTTTGTATGATATGTATGAATGATGTGTGTGTGTGTGTGTGTGATGTAGGCCCGCGATTCTGGCGAGTTGTATTGCGACACGTGCGACAAAAGATTCGCATCTGTTGCAACTTACAGACAACACCTCAAGATCTCGCGCAGACACGTCTCCGAGAGCGAGTTTACGTAAGTCAACCTAATTATCTTAAGTTACAGACTTATATTTTTTTTTACTTGGGTTACTTATCTCACCTGATTGTCTTAATCCGTCTACCAAATTATCTAAATTGTCTTAATCCGTCCACCAAATTATCTAAATTGTCTTATTCTGTCTACCAAATTATCCAAATTGTCTTATTCTGTCTACCAAATTATCCAAATTGTCTTATTCTGTCTACCAAATTATCCAAATTGTCTTAATCCGTTTACCAAATTATCTAAATTGTCTTAATCCGTCTACCAAATTATCTAAACTGTCTTAATCTGTCTACCAAATTATCTAAATTGTCTTAATCCGTCTACCAAATTATCTAAATTGTCTTAATCTGTCTACCAAATTATTTATATTGTCTTAATCCGTTTACCAAATTATCTAAATTGTCTTAATCCGTCTACCAAATTTAACGAAAACATTTGTCTGTTTTCAAATTCATTCCTTCATCAAGTCGTAGATAACTTAGTAGTTGACTGTGATAATTTCCCTGTCGACTTTACTTACCTCGACCGTACATTTTGTCCTTTAAAATAGGTTGTGTTTATGGTGATTGGGATTTTTTTTTTAAATTGATACAACATTGTTTATTGACCAATTTCAGATTTATATGCAACGAGTGTGGCAAGAAATTTGTCAACAAAACACGTTTGAGAGATCACATAGATTGGGAACACTTGAACAAAATCAAGTTTAGATGTCAGCTGTGTAACAAGGCAAGTTTTTTTCTTATAGAGGAGTCAAAAATTCAAAACATTTGCTTAAAACGAATGCCCTATAAGCTGAAACTAGGTTTTGCCGACGACTTCGTCCGTGCCCATAGTAGCGTCTTAACGTATTTATCGTAAAAAAAAAATATGTATATGAGTTATAATTTATTCAAATATTTTTTTGTCAGAACCTAAGAAAAAGATGTGTGAGACGAGACTATTGCTCATATATTTTTGTCAGAATTTAAGAATGAGGTGTGACGAGTCTTGATGGACATAATTTTTTCAGAATTTAAGAAAGAGGTGTGACGAGTCTTGATGGTTCATATATTTTTGTCAGAATTTTGCTCATATATTTTTTGTCAGAATTTAAGAAAGAGGTGGACGAGTCTCTATTGCTCATACAATTTTGTAAGAACCTAAGAAAGAGGTGTGACGAGACGAGTCTTGATGGCTTATATATTCTTGTCAGAATTTAAGAAAGAGGTGTGACGAGTCTCTATTGCTCAAATATTTTTTGTCAGAATTTAAGAAAAAGGTGTGTTAAGTCTTGATGGTTCATATAATTTTGTAAGAACCTAAGAAAGATGTGTGACGAGTCTTGATGGCTCATATATTTTTGTCAGAATTTAAGAAAGAGGTGTGACGAGTCTTGATGGTTCATATAATTTTGTCAGGACTTAAGAAAAAGATGTGTGACGAGTCTCTATTGCTCATATATTTTTGTCAGAACCCAAGAAATAGATGTCTGACGAAGTCGCCGGCACTAACTAGTGTTACGAACGATAAATATACATCGAATGGCACAATCCAGATTTTTGTCAGCAAGATTAGTTTATGGTGTTTTTTTTAAAATAGCCCTTCAAATGCCACACGTCGCTGTACGTCCACGAGCAGAATGTTCACAAAAATAAGGAGAAGAAGGATAATCTTTGTCACGTGTGTGGCAAGTCTTATCAGGTGAGTCGTTGGACCTTTACACAGTGGTCAGTGACGTCACAATTCACTGTTTGTAATACCAGGCGCAAAAGTGGGGTGTTATAATTTTGACATAATAATATTAATTATGTGTCTGCCAAACGGATGGAGCGATTTTTTCAACAGGTTTATTTATTTTGTAATGTAAGATGATGCAATCGAGAAGGTTTTGATGAGCCCGTTGGACTAGTGGCAAGGGTGCTTGCCTAACGTTTCAGGGGCCGCGGGTTCGATTCCCGGCGGGGTCAACTTTGGAAATTTTAATATAATTTTCAAAATTGACTGGTCTGGATTTGAAAAGTAGTGGTAGCCAGACGGGCTGCCCAAATGACTGCGAAACGCAGTGGCAGTAACCACCACCTTACAGAATACCACCGTGAAATAACAGCATTACATGTGCTGTTGTGTGTCGGTGAGTGAGTAAGGGATGCCAGAGCCCACTACCCCATCCCTCCCTTATCCCTTATCCTTAATACTTGTATGGTCGGCAGCGCACTTGTAGCACTTATGGCGTTGCTTGTGTTATAGGCGACGGTGGCCATCAACCATCAAGTGGACCGTCAGCCTGTCTGTCGACCTTAACATAAAAAAAATATATTAGGTTTTAGACTTTTCAAACGTGAGAAATGTCTGGAAATGTTATAAAACCTGGGAATTAGGCATTTCGGGCGACAGAAATTTAGGTTTTGGACATTTTAAACGTGACATATGTCTGGAAATGTTATAAAACCTGGGAATTAGGCATTTCGGGCGAGAGAAATTTAGTTTTTGGGCATTTTAAACGTGAGATATGTCTGGAAATGTTATAAAACCTGGGAATTAGGCATTTCGGGCGAGAGAAATTTAGTTTTTGGGCATTTTAAACGTGAGATATGTCTGGAAATGTTATAAAACCTGGGAATTAGGCATTTCGGGCGAGAGAAATTTAGTTTTTGGGCATTTTAAACGTGAGATATGTCTGGAAATGTTATAAAACCTGGGAATTAGGCATTTCGGGCGAGAGAAATTTAGTTTTTGGGCATTTTAAACGTGAGATATGTCTGGAAATGTTATAAAACCTGGGAATTGGTCATTTCGGGCGAGAGAAATTTAGGTTTTGGACATTTCAAACGTGAGATATGTCTGGAAATGTTATAAAAACTGGGAATGAGTCATTTCGGGCGAGAGAAATTTAGGTTTTGGACTTTTCAAACGTGAGATATGTCTGGAAATGATACGAGTTGGGGTTAAAAAACCTGCGAATAAAATTTGCAGAACGCGGCCAAACTGAAATACCACATAGTGGCAATGCACACGAGCGAAACTCCTTACAGATGTCCGCAATGTGCGGCTGCCTTTGGCTGGTATTCAAGTCTCTATAGGCATTTGCGCGAAGTACACTATAAGGTAAGGTATTATGTGTTTATATCTATCTATTCATTTTTTAGTTAGGTGTATGTATATTATCATTTTTTTTTGGTTATTTTAGGTTTTAGCACTTTTTTTTGTACTTACAAACTTTAAGATGACTAATTTTACGTATTTGTTAAATATTAAATGCTGTATGGTTAGATGGTTAGGTATTAAATAAATAAATATGGTATAAGGTACACCAACTTTAAAAGTAACGATTAATCAAAGAACTTGATTCTTGGTTTCCCATATTATTATTATTTTTTTTTTTTTTCAGGAATTATTACTCGGATTAATGTTAGGCTGACAAAATGTTAGGCTAGTGTGGGATTTTTACAGAGTTTCGTCCCATAATAATAATCCTTACATATTATAAAACAAAGTCCTCCGTCGCGTCTACAGTCTACTGCACCGATTTTCATGCTGTTTTCACCAATAGAGTTGTTCTCGAGAAAGGTTTTAGTATATAAAATTTAGAAAGTTACGCGGGCGAAATCGCGGGCAGCAGCTAGTTTGTAATATTATAAAGAATTTATCAAATACTAAATAAAAAGTTACATCAGCTCAATATAATAAACTATGACTCAGTGTACAAAACCTTATAATTTTTTTTTTTTCAGATGAAATTGCAACCAAAAAAGTCTAAAAAGACAAAAAAACCTCCAAACGAAGTGTTGCCCTCTTTAATTCCGACGCAACAGATTGTTTTGCCGACTCTACACGCGAACGGGCCACCGCAGATGTGAATGAAAACGTCACTTTGACATTGACAGTGAATAAAAATGTCACTTTGACATTGACAGTGAATAAAAATGTCACTTTGACATTGAATAAAAATGTCACTTTGACATTGACAGTGAACAAAATGTCACTTTGACATTGACAATGAATAAAAATGAGTCACTTTGACAGTGACATAGACAAACTAAATGTTTATTTAGTATCATAATTTAAGTTAAATAAATAAATATAATTATTAGTAATAAATTGGAGATATTTTATTTTGTACCCACGGGGAGTTAAAGTTAAAAAAGTTGGCCCACTGCATTAGTCCACTGTTGGGACTGTCACTGTCCACAAATGGCCCACTGTTCAGAATCGCTCTTTTTAAAGTGAAAAATTGTTTAGGCACATTGGGCACTTTTGGTTGGGGAAAAACCAAAAGCTTTTGAGTATGTCTTTGAAGATTATTAGTATTTTGGACATCCAGACTTTTCAAGGCTTAAAAAAGGATTTTCCAGAGTAATAAAAATCATTTTATGTACAAAATGTTTTTTATTTTTAACAATTACACGCATTTTATTTACATTTTCAACTTATTCAAACTAATTTTTGTATTTACAGCTATTTAAAAAAAACTATTGACATGACTATAATCAATTTTAGCCATAGTTCACAAATCAATTTTAGTCTTACTTGACATGAATATAATCAATTTTAGTCCTAGTTCATATGACTATAATTAACTTTAGTCCTACTTGACATGACTATAATCAATTCTAGTCTTACTTGACATGAATATAATCAATTATAGTCATAGTTCATATGACTACAATCAACTTTAGTGCTAGTTGACATGACTATAATCAATTCTAGTCTTACTTGACATGAATATAATCAATTATAGTCATAGTTCATATGACTACAATCAACTTTAGTGCTAGTTGACACGACTTTAATCAACTTTAGTCCTACTAGACACGACTTTAATCAAACTTGGTCCTTCGAATCCTCGCCAGTGTCGCCTTCGTCGTAAATTTTCCTAATCAATTGCAACAGTTCGCCTAAATTGTAGCCAACTTTTGCCGAAATTCCTATACAATTGACTAGTTTCCTCATATCCTCAAATCCCCGTTTGCCTTCGGGCAAATCTATCTTGTTGATCACAATGTGTTTGGGCCTTTGCGATAAAACTTCGCTGTACTGTCTCAGTTCGTATGAGAGAGACTCGTACTGTTCGCGGGGATCGTTTGCCCCGTCCAAGAGGTATATGAGACCTCTGCAACGTTCTACGTGTTGCAAAAACTGGATGCCTGTCGGAGGAGTTTTTACAGTCAGAGTTTTTACAGTTTTTACAATGGGAATTGAATTCCCGTTGGCCCCGTTTATTTTTACATTGAAGCCTTGCCAAGCAAATCCAAGACATAGAACAAATATCAACTTACCAAGTCCATGGTTCTTGTGTGAGCCAGGAATCAAACCGGGCAAGTCGGCGATGGCCACTTGCTCGTAGTCATCGTACGGAATCATGCCTGTGCAAATTAAAAAAAAAGAAAATATTGCGAAAATAAAATAACCACAAGTAGTTTTAAGCATAAGTAAAAAAGAGGAATTTTGATTATTTTTTTGAAAATATCAAATATTCAAATAAAATTTGAAACATTGATTTATGGTAAAAACTCACCGATGTGAGGTCTCAGTGTGGTGAAGGGGTACGGAGCCACATTGGGCCTGGCCCTGGTCAGCGATCTGAGCAGGGTGCTCTTGCCCGCGTTGGGTGCTCCGAGGAGACCGATGTGGGCCATCGACCTCACCTCCAGGGTGTAGGTCAACTCTTCACCTATCGCACCGTACTCGGCTATTTCTGGCTCCTTGAAGCGAACGACCGTTGAATTGGTAGTCGTCAAACTACTAGCATACAAAATGGAATCCGCGTTCCATACAAAACACTTAGAGACTTGATGGAGTTGAGTTGAACCAACTTCTACTATTCATTTTAAACTCCAAAGCGTTGACGTAAAGTCACATTTTCCTTAAACGACAGACGTTTGGTTGGTTTTAAATGACAGATGACAGAGTTGATGCTCTACTAGAGCTGACATCTGTCATTTCAATCAATCAATCAAGCATTTATTTGCAAGTTAGTAAGATAACAAAGAAAAAGAGAAAAAAAAAACAGTAATAAGAAAAATATGAGTTACAAATTACAAATAGGTCCCTACTCAGTATTTTGATCTTCCGCAGGAACCCTAGGTTTAACACACCATTTGATGATTATACCCATCAATGTAAAAGTGACATTCGCGTAGAGCATCATCTTTGTCATATTATGTCATTTAAAACCAACCAAACGTCTGTCGTTTATGCTATGTGCCGCTTTGTGACGCAAATTCCATTTTAGTATTTCGATGTCTGAAGTAATTACTAAAATTAGCTTGAATAGTGTTGAAATTGTTTAGGAAAATGTTGAAATTGCTTAGGAAAATATTGAATTTGCTTAGGAAAATGTTGAAATTGCTTAGGAAATTGTTAAAATTGCTTAGGAAAATGTTGAAATTGCTTAGGAAAATATTGAATTTGCTTAGGAAAATGTTGAAATTGCTTAGGAAATTGTTAAAATTGCTTAGGAAAATGTTGAAATTGCTTAGGAAAATATTGAATTTGCTTAGGAAAATGTTGTAATTGCTTAGGAAATTGTTAAAATTGCTTAGGAAAATGTTGAAATTGCTTAGGAAAATATTGAAATTGCTTAGGAAAATGTTGAAATTGCTTAGGAAATTGTTAAAATTGCTTAGGAAAATGTTGAAATTGCTTAGGAAAATATTGAAATTGCTTAGGAAATTGTTGAAATTGCTTAGGAAAATATTGAAATTGCTTAGGAAAATGTTGAAATTGCTTAGGAAAATGTTGAAATTGCTTAGGAAAATGTTGAAATTGCTTAGGAAAATATTGAGATTGCTTACGAAAATGTTGAAATTGCTCAGGAAAATGTTGAAAATGATCGAAAAATATATAATTTCATTAAAATGAAAAAATTAGTCATGAGAAACGGTTACGCGAATGTGGGTGAAGGGAGGGTGACAACACTCACCTGTTCCGTGTCCGTTAGGAAAAACTTGTTACCCCGTCCCCCGCTGCCCCCTCTCGCGGCCACAAACATCATCCCCTCGGTGTTTAAATCGCCGACCACGTTTCCCAAGTGATCGCGCACTATTGTACCTTCAATTTTATCAATAACCACGTCTTTACATAGTCTAATATATAATATAAGTATCTACACACTCCCGGCTTCGTTTTCGCGTAGGGCGTCGTCGACAGTGAAGTTGAATAATATTTACCTAATGGTACCTGTACGATTTCGTGCTGGCCATTCTTTCCAGTACAATCCTTATTGTAGCCCTTCTCGCCGTGCTTCGCTTGCATAACTCTCTTGCAGTGATTTAAGCTCTTCTTTGCGTGCGTTGCCTGGACAAAATACCATTTTATTTATCTTTCTATATATACTAATCATCAATCTATAGGAAAAATTAACAAACAATTGTTTGTTCGTAAAGAATAGGCTTCGAAACTAGTGGACCGATTTGAAAAATTCCTTTACCATTAGAAGCCGACATTATTCCTAAAGAACATAAGCTACTTTTTACCGCGGGAAAATGCTTCATTCCTACGGGAAATCTGAAATAAAAGTAAATAGTAGCAGCTAAGCCCGGGAGATAGCGCCATCTATCCAAATCAGGTGAAACCTCGCAGAGATATATTATTTCGATGGGTGAAACGACTAACATGACAACTGATTGGTGATATTCAACAGTAGATGGCGTTTTATACTTTTCAACGCGGACGAAGTCGCAGGCAACAGCTAGTAATAAATAAATATCTTCACACAGCACCTAATCTAGTTCTACAGTAAGCGACTAATGCTTGTACTATGGATACCAGACACTTGATTTACTGCATACAATATTACTATCTTTTGTAAATACATACATATTATAAATACAAAACATCCAATACTCAGGTGCAAAGGTAAAATGTTAACGCATAAACATAATATGCCCCTAGCGGGATTTGAACCCGTGACCGTTTGCTTAACAACTAGGGTCAATGGATGGAGTGGTTCTTGAAGATGGTTTTCGTATATAATTTACAAAGTTACGCGGGCAAAGTCGCGTGCTATTGCCAGTGAAAATAAAATGTTTCGGACTTAACCTAAAAATTACTTACCTGAAATATAACATGTCCTCCATGACCGCCGTCGCCGCCGTCCGGACCAGCTTTGTCCTTACACCATGCACTAAAAAATGATATGCACCCATCACCCCCATTGCCTCCCTTAGCACGAATTCTATACGAATCGATGTAATATTGAACCGTGTTCCTGGTAGACTTCGCTTTCACACTTCGTAAGGCTTTCGGCACATATTCGCTGACTTGACGTATTTGTTTGACATGCGTGGTCACTTGCAAAGATTTTAATAGATAAATAAGACGCATTTTGCGTTTATCATAAGTGTAAAGTTGATAAAAATAAATATTTTTGTTTTGATTCGGTCCAGGCACTTCAATTTCTAAATGTCACAGAATAGGGAAAATTGGAAAAACATCATTGATATTGACGTAGGATAAATTCAATTTCTTACAGGACATAGAATAAATAGGTCTGTGTCCACATACATGAATTATGTTATAATTAAAATTATAATTAATTGCAGCCGACCCGCCTCTGGCTTACCAAGGAGATTTTTTCCTATTTATTTTTCCTTCATATTACTATATCAAACTGTACATGAATATAAGTTTTTAAATTAAAAGTACAAAATAAAACGTCTCTCCTACTCAAATTATACTGATACAAAAAATTACAACCAAAATGACTTCAGAATAGCTATTTAATTCAAAATAATTAGGTCTTTTTTTTTATTTCAAATTCAAACTCAATGAATTTCAATCAATGTTGGCACAGACTACCACGAATACTTTTTTTTTTAATTTTATGGCTTGGTAACTAGACTTTTAAGTCAATAATACACCTCGTTAGGACAAACATTTAATGAGAGAAGGCTTTGCCATTGCTAATTTTTAAATATGTTTAAAATTTAATTATTGATCAATTTTAATGTATTATTAACCAATTTTTGTTTTGCATTATTAACCAAATAACAATAACACAAAATTATCAAAACTTATATTATTTTTAAGCGGACAGAGGCGGCAAATCGAAAGTAAGTACATAATAAAACAACATTTTCTTTTAAATCTATTTATAGTTTATTTGAATTTCATTTAAAATACATAATTTAACATATTAATTAAAACATTATCAGCTTCCACTCGCTTGGGTTTCTGGTGGTATGTTGACGGCCATTTCCCATGTGGTGGTGACCGTTGGCGCTGTCGGTTGTGACCGTTCTTGGCCTCTCTGAAAAAAAAAAAAATTGTCAATAAATAGTATTTGGACAACTTCGTTCGCTTTGAAAAAGAAAATATAATTATATCACTACATATTATAAAACATAGTCTGTCTGTCTGTTCGCGATAAACTCAAAAACTAGTGCACCGATGGATAGCGTCCAGCGGTGGAGTTCCTATGACGACGATGAGTGATGAGTGGATGAGTGGATGAGTGATGAGTGGATGAGTGGATGAATGATGAGTGGATGAGTGATGAGTGGATGAGTGATGAGTGGATGAGTGATGAGTGGAGAGTGGATGAGTGGATGAGTGATGTGTGGAGAGTGGATGAGTGGATGAGTGATGTGTGATGAGTGGAGAGTGGATGAGTGGAGAGTGGATGAGTGATGAGTGGAGAGTGGATGAGTGATGAGTGGAGAGTGGATGAGTGATGAGTGGAGAGTGGATGAGTGATGAGTGGATGAGTGGATGAGTGATGAGTGGAGAGTGGATGAGTGATGAGTGGAGGAGTGGATGAGTGGAGGAGTGGAGGAGTGGAGGAGTGGAGAGTGGATGAGTGATGAGTGGATGAGTGATGAGTGGAGAGTGGATGAGTGGATGAGTGATGAGTGGATGAGTGATGAGTGGAGAGTGGATGAGTGGATGAGTGATGAGTGGATGAGTGATGAGTGGAGAGTGGATGAGTGGATGAGTGATGTGTGGATGAGTGATGAGTGGAGAGTGGATGAGTGATGAGTGGATGAGTGGAGAGTGGATGAGTGGAGAGTGGATGAGTGATGTGTGATGAGTGGAGAGTGGATGAGTGATGAGTGGAGAGTGGATGAGTGATGAGTGGAGAGTGGATGAGTGATGAGTGGATGAGTGATGAGTGGATGAGTGATGAGTGGATGAGTGGAGAGTGGATGAGTGATGAGTGGATGAGTGATGAGTGGAGAGTGGATGAGTGGATGAGTGATGAGTGGATGAGTGATGAGTGGACGAGTGATGAGTGGATGAGTGATGAGTGAATGAGTGGATGAGTGATGAGTTAATGAGTGGATGAGTTAATGAGTGATGAGTGATGAGTGATGAATGGATGAGTGGATGAGGGATGAGTGGATGAGTGATGAGTGGATGAGTGATGTGTGATGAGTGGATGAGTGGATGAGTGATGAGTTAATGAGTTAATGAGTGATGAGTGATGAGTGATGAATGGATGAGTGGATGAGGGATGAGTGGATGAGTGATGAGTGGATGATTGATGAGTGGATGAGTGGATGAGTGATGTGTGATGAGTGGATGAGTGGATGAGTGATGAGTTAATGAGTGGATGAGTTAATGAGTGATGAGTGATGAGTGATGAATGGATGAGTGGATGAGGGATGAGTGGATGAGTGATGAGTGGATGAGTGATGAGTGGATGAGTGGATGAGTGATGTGTGATGAGTGGATGAGTGGATGAGTGATGAGTGGAGAGTGGATGAGTGGACGTGTCGTACCTTAATCTTGAGGTGGACGAGCTTGTTGTGGTTGTAGAGGGCCGCCTCGTAGCCGAACGAGACCGGACAGAGCGCGCAGTGGAAGGGCCTCTCGCCCGTGTGAGACCTCAGGTGGCCTTCGAGGGACTTCTTGCTCTGTATTATTATTATTATAATAATAACACTTTATGTATTCAATTTTACCTTGGAATACATCGCCGTTCTGTAGCACTACCATGAGTTGCTATCGAAATCTTACGTTAGATTACTTCTGTCGATAACGAACGTTTCACCCTTCAATGTGCTAGTGAATGATTTAACTACTAACGTTACGGTATTTCTCGAGAGCATCAGTCAAATTTGTAACTCATGGTACCGATTTTGTATAGAAATGTCAAGATAAACGTCAGTCGCTAATGGTCGCTAGCGACTACATTCGATAGGTTTTTCACTTATACAACTCATGTTATCGGTTTTAGTTCTTTGCGTGACCGCTAGAGGCGCTGTACAATTTTTCATACAAATATTTTACGTTCTCGCTCATCTCTCGCTAGCGATTTCTGTCGTCATAAACTCATGGTAGTGCTACTGGACGGCGGCAAGTCGGGAGGCGGTAAATCGAGAGGCGGTAAATCGAGAGGCAGTAAGTCGGGAAGCGGTAAATCGAGAGGCATTAAGTCGGGAGGCGGTAACACGAGTCAGTAACTTGAGAGGCGGTAAGTAGAAAGACGGTAGCTCAAGTAGAGTAAGTCGTGAGGCGGTAAGTCGAAGGACGGTATCTTAAATAGCGTAAGTCAAGAGACGGTAAGTTGAGACGCGGTAAATCAAGAGACAGTAACTCTAGAGGTGGTCAATCAAGAGGCGGTAAGTCGAGAGACGGTAACTCTAGAGGTGGTAAGTCGAGAGACGGTAACTCCAGAGGTGGTAAGTCAAAAGAAAGTAAGTCGAGAGGCAGTAACTCTAGAGGTGGTAAGTCGAAAGACGGTATCTCAAATAGCGCAAGTCAAGAGGCAGTAAGTCGAGAGACAGTAACTCTAGAGGTGATAAGTCAAGAGAAAGTAAGTCGAAAGGCGGTAAATCGAGAGGCGGTAAGTCAAGAGAAAGTAAGTCGAAAGGCAGTAACTCTAGAGGTGGTAAGTCAAAAGAAAGTAAGTCGAGAGGCGGTAAGTCTAGAGACAGTAATTCTAGAGGTGGTAAATCAAGAGGCGGTAAGTGTCTCACCGTGTAGGTCTTCCCGCACGTGTGACAGACGTGGTTTCTGGCAGCCTTCTTGCCACGATGGACGGCTCGTGTGTGACTCCTCAACACAGTGCGGGACGAACACGACTGCAAAACATTACTAAACTAAGTAGCAGCTAAAGAAAGCCCATACTAATATTATAAAGAGAAAAGATTTGTATTTTTCCTTGTACTGAAAAAACTCAAAAACTAGTGGGTAGATTTTAAAAATTCCTTCACCAATAGAAAACTACATTATCGGAGTGCGACGTGGGCTGTATTTTACAGAGACACGCGGACCGAGTCGCCTGCAAAAGCTAGTATTATATAGAAAGAAGATTTGTCTTTTTGCTTGCACTGAAAAAACTCAAAAACTAGTGGGTAGATTTTGAAAATTCCTTCACCAATAGAAAGCTACATTATCGGAGTGCGACGTGGGTTATATTTTACAAAGTCACGCGGACCGAGTCGCTTGCAAAAGTTAGTATTATATAGAAAGAAGATTTGTCTTTTTGCTTGCACTGAAAAAACTCAAAAACTAGTGGGTAGATTTTAAAAATTCCTTCACCAATAGAAAACTACATTATCGGAGTGCGACGTGGGCTGTATTTTACAGAGACACGCGGACCGAGTCGCTTGCAAAAGTTAGTATTATATAGAAAGAAGATTTGTCTTTTTGCTTGCACTGAAAAAACTCAAAAACTAGTGGGTAGATTTTGAAAATTCCTTCACCAATAGAAAGCTACATTATCGGAGTGCGACGTGGGTTATATTTTACAAAGTCACGCGGACCGAGTCGCTTGCAAAAGTTAGTATTATATAGAAAGAAGATTTGTCTTTTTGCTTGCACTGAAAAAACTCAAAAACTAGTGGGTAGATTTTGAAAATTCCTTCACCAATAGAAAGCTACATTATCGGAGTGCGACGTGGGTTATATTTTACAAAGTCACGCGGACCGAGTCGCTTGCAAAAGTTAGTATTATATAGAAAGAAGATTTGTCTTTTTGCTTGCACTGAAAAAACTCAAAAACTAGTGGGTAGATTTTGAAAATTCCTTCACCAATAGAAAGCTACATTATCGGAGTGCGACGTGGGTTATATTTTACAAAGTCACGCGGACCGAGTCGCTTGCAAAAGTTAGTATTATATAGAAAGAAGATTTGTCTTTTTGCTTGCACTGAAAAAACTCAAAAACTAGTGGGTAGATTTTGAAAATTCCTTCACCAATAGAAAGCTACATTATCGGAGTGCGACGTGGGTTATATTTTACAAAGTCACGCGGACCGAGTCGCTTGCAAAAGTTAGTATTATATAGAAAGAAGATTTGTCTTTTTGCTTGCACTGAAAAAACTCAAAAACTAGTGGGTAGATTTTGAAAATTCCTTCACCAATAGAAAGCTACATTATCGGAGTGCGACGTGGGCTGTATTTTACAGAGACACGCGGACCGAGTCGCTTGCAAAAGTTAGTATTATATAGAAAGAAGATTTGTCTTTTTGCTTGCACTGAAAAAACTCAAAAACTAGTGGGTAGATTTTGAAAATTCCTTCACCAATAGAAAGCTACATTATCGGAGTGCGACGTGGGTTATATTTTACAAAGTCACGCGGACCGAGTCGCTTGCAAAAGTTAGTATTATATAGAAAGAAGATTTGTCTTTTTGCTTGCACTGAAAAAACTCAAAAACTAGTGGGTAGATTTTGAAAATTCCTTCACCAATAGAAAGCTACATTATCGGAGTGCGACGTGGGTTATATTTTACAAAGTCACGCGGACCGAGTCGCTTGCAAAAGTTAGTATTATATAGAAAGAAGATTTGTCTTTTTGCTTGCACTGAAAAAACTCAAAAACTAGTGGGTAGATTTTGAAAATTCCTTCACCAATAGAAAGCTACATTATCGGAGTGCGACGTGGGCTGTATTTTACAGAGACACGCGGACCGAGTCGCCTGCAAAAGCTAGTATTATATAGAAAGAAGATTTGTCTTTTTGCTTGCACTGAAAAAACTCAAAAACCAGTGGGTAGATTTCGAAAACTCCTTCACCTATAGAAAGCTACATGATCTGATTGTGACTTACAAAACGGCAACCCTCCTCCGGACACTGCACCGGAGTGACCTTGAGATGTACGGCCAAATGGTGCTCTTGGAGTCTCGACGACTTCACGAACTTCTTGTCGCACAACTCGCACGCATACCTAACACCCACATTATTACATTACCTTATTATACATTAAGCGCCTTATAGACTTCACAATCTGTCGGAACAACAAGTTGGTACACCAACAAAATTCTCCAACTGCCAGTTTCTCTACCTACAGCGAACATAAGTATTAAATATGAAAATACTTATTCTATGGCTTCAAAATACTTATTCAAAAATACAAACACATTAAAAATACTAAAAATTTGAGCGATACAATGTGATGACAGTGATCTAACCGAATTCTAAAGGAACTCCTGTATTCTAATGGAGCTCCGGTATTCTAATAGAGCTCCAGTAGTTTAATGGGACTCCAGTATTCTAATAGAGCTCCCGTATTCAAATAGAGCTGAGATAAGAGCTCTATTATTCTAATGGAAATCCCGTATTCTAATGGAGAGGTAAGATAAAGAGTTCTAGTATTCTAATAGAGTTCCTGTATTTTAATCTAATAGAGGTCCCGTATTCTAACAAAAATCCATTATTCCAATAGAGGTAAGTTGACGAGCCCGTTGGACGAGTGGCAAGGGTGCTTGCCTAGCCTAACGTTTCAGGGACCCCGGGTTCGATTCCCGGCGGGGTCAACTTTGGAAATTTTAATATAATTTTCAAAATTGACTCTGGTCTGGATTTGAAAAGTAGTTGTAGGGCACACTGCGTTTAGCAGTCATTTGGGCAGCCCGTCTGGCGGCAGTGTAACCACCACCTTACAGAATACCACCGTGAAATAACAGCATTATGTGCTGTTGTGTTTCGGTGAGTGAGTGAGTGAGGGATGCCAGAGCCCATTACCCCATCCCTCCCTTATCCCTTATCCTTAATCCTTCTATGGTCGACAGCGCACTAAACTTGAAGGTAGCACTTATGGCGTTGCTTGTGTTATAGGCGACGGTAGCCACCTACCATCAAGTGGACCGTCGGCCTGTCTGTCGACCTTAACATAAAAAAAAAATAAGAGCTCCTGTATTTTAATATCATAGAGCTATAATATTCTAATGGAACTCTAGTAATGTAATGGAACTCCCGTATTCTAATGGAGCTCCGGTATTCTAATAGAGCTAACATAATCTAAGAGAGCTCTAGTATTTTAATGGGACTCTTGTATTTTAATCTAATAGAGCTCCAGCATTCTAATGCAACTCTCGTATTCTAGCTCCAGTATTCTAATGCAACTCTCGTATTCTAGCTCCAGTATTCTAATGCAACTCTCGTATTCTAGCTCCAGTATTCTAATGCAACTCTCGTATTCTAATGCAACTCTCGTATTCTAGCTCCAGTATTCTAATGCAACTCTCGTATTCTAGCTCCAGTATTCTAATAGAGCTCTTGTATTTTAATCTAATAGAGTATTCTAATACGTATTTCTGTAATTATGTTTTTCTATTAAATTATGTATTTTAAGTTTTTGTTACCGTTCTAGTGGCAAATGTTGTATACGCCTGTAATTGGTACTCGTGTCAGCCGAAAAACTATGTAAACCATTATATCATGAATAATTGTAACACGTGTACTGTTGGTGTATCCTAAATAAATAAAAATTAAGCTACTGTATTCAAATACTCACTTGAGTTTAGACGGATCTATATGTTTGAGATTGTACTTCATGTGTTGGTAGTACGACATCTGATTCTTGAAGTTCATGTCGCACTGAAACAAAAAGAGAAACATGTCACGAGGGAATTTTTTTGACGACAGATTATGACGCGCTATCGTTTCGTTCCTCAACGCGAACTGCACTTTTCATTTTCATACAAGACTTCTATTTCACACGAGATAGACTGACAGATGTCAATGCGACGGCAGGTTATGACGCGCTATCGTTTCGTTCCTCAACGCGAACTGCACTTTTCATACAAGACTTCTATTTCACACGAGATAGACTGACAGATGTCAATGCGACGGCAGGTTATGACGCGCTATCGTTTCGTTCCTCAACGCGAACTGCACTTTTCATACAAGATTTCTATTTTGGAATAATTTCTTTTTTTTTTTTAAGGTTGATGTCGCTGCACCGCGACAGGTTATAACGCGCTATCGTTTCGTTCCTCAACGCGAACTACACTTTCCATACAAGACTTCTATTTCACACGAGATAGACTGACAGTGATGTCAATGCGACGACAAGTTATAGCGCGCTAACGTTTCGTTCCTCAAGTTGAGGACCTCAACCAACCGAGTTTACCTGCACGCAGTAGAGATGCGCGGGCGCATCGTGTGTGACCAAGTGGACCTCCATCGACTTCTTGAACAGGAACCGCTTGTCGCACTGCGGACACGAGTACTCCTTCACGCCGCGGTGGATACTGTCACCAGAAGGACAAAACTGAACCTCGTCCTTTCTCACATACATAATGCACTTTTCAAGGTTGCAATAGATATTTTTTTTTAAATGTTGTGGTCGACAGACAGGCTGACGGTCCACTTGATGGTAGATGGCCACCGTCACCTATAACACAAGCAACGCCATAAGTGCTACAAGTGCGCTGCCGACCATACAAGGATTAAGGATAAGGGATAAGGGAGGGATGGGGTAAATAGAATTATTTTTTTTAAATGTTAAGGTCGATAGACAGGCTGACGGTCCAGTCGATGGTGGGTGGGTGGCTGCCGTCGCCATAATTAGGTGCTGCAAGTGCGCTGCCGACCATAGTAGGATTAAGGATTGAACTATTTTTGAGTTCCACAGACACGAATGTATTATATTTTATAAAGTTACGCGGACGAAGTCGCTTGCAACAGCTAGTATCTATCATATACATATATAAATTATATATATGATTTAATTTTTAATATAATATTTTAATAGAGTTAAAGTATTCTAATAGAGCTAAAGTATTCTAATGGAGCTAAAGTATTCTAGTGACTAATTTTGTCATGAGTGATAATTATATTGTCCGGACGCAAGCAAGCAAATGTCGTCTTTAAGGTGACGAACCTCTTCTTACCCCGACTGTACAATACATGTACAATACATTGATGCAACTAAAAGAAAATGTGTTCAAGTCACTCACAACAAGTGGGTCCGCAGCGAGTTCCTGTCCTTGAATGTCTTTCCGCATATTTCGCACTTCTGTCTCTCGCCGTGACTCTTTATGTGATTCCTCAGTCTGCCGAGACTGCTGCGAACCAAATTCCAATTCCAATTCAGAATGTGTGACGTGCAAAATCATAAGTCTGTCTGTGTACGTCATTTTGATTTTGCTCTCCCAAGTTGGCAACACTTTTCTTTGGTAAAAAATGGTCACTTGGTAAACTTGGAACTAACTTTTACGGCACGTTACATTGGAGAGGGAGGGGGAGAGAAAGGAGGGAGAGCGATAGAAGTGATAAATAGTGAGAGAAGGGGAGAGGGGAGAGGGGGGGATAAATTCCAAAACCAACCTCCTTGCTTTTTTAGACAAATTGTTTTATAACGTTTTTCTATTTTTATTTATTTATTTTATTTTTTATATAACTTATGTTCGGCTGGGAACCTTATTCTTTTAAGTAGATAATGTTTATACATGTAAGCAGTTGTGTCTCTGACAATAAAATAGTTCTTATTAAATAATTCTGAATTACTTTTTATTTAAATTTTAATTATTACTTATTTGATATTTAAGGGGCATATGCATGGTGTATGGCCGTGTGTGTGTGTTAAACTTAGGGTTCCTGCGGAAGATCAGTGCTGGCCTATGCCAGCAAAATACTGAGTAGGGACCTATTTGTAACTAGTAGCTCATTCTTTTTTCTTTTTACTGTTTTTGTTTTCTTTGTCGTTGTGTTATGTTACTGTTACTATGTTTATGTTACTTGTGTTGTGTTACTAAGTTGCAAATAAATGTTATATTATTATTATTATTATTATTATTATTATTAAAGCGAGAAGGGGAGATATAGCAAAAGGGAGGTGGAGCGATAGAAGTGATAAAAATAGTGGGAGGGGGAAGAGAGCGGAGGAAGCGAGAGATAGCAAAAGGCAGGTGGAGAGAAAGGGGGGAGAGCGATAGAAGGGATAAAAATAGTGAGGGGGAGATATAGCAAGAGGGAGTGGGAGCGATAGAAGGGAGAAATAGTGAAAGGGTGAGAGATAGCAAGAGTAGGGGGAGAGGGAGGGGGAGGAAGGAGAGCGAGAGAGGGGCACATAGCAAGAGGGGGGGGGGAGAGCTAGAAGGGAGAAATAGTAGGGGGAGATAGCGAGAAGGGGGAGGGGAGATATAATAAGAGGGAAAGGGAGAGAAAGGAGGGAGGGAGAGAAAGAGAGAGAAAGATAAGAGCACATACGTCTCGGTGTGTCCGCAGGCGGCGCAGGTGTGCGTGGGCGGCGGCGCCTGATGCGCTCTGGCCACGTGGTCGGCGCCGACCGCAGCGCGCGACCACAGCGAACCGCACGCGACGCAACGCCATCTGCGTTCATTGCCATATTATTTCTAGTCACTTAAGACCACTTCGCGTATTGTAGGCAACTCGCGAACTGAGTGTACTACAAGTATACTACAAGTATAGACCAAGTTCCACTATTCATTTTAAACTCTAATGCGTTGACGTAGAGTCGCATTTTCTTTGAACGACAGACGCTTGGTTGGTTTTAAATGAGAGATGCCATACATACATACATACATACATACATACATACACAAAAGAGTCGTATTTATATACACACCTGACTCTGTGTCTTCTATTGTGAGCGCAGAGGGCGTGTGAATCGCGAAAACGGACTTTGCAAACTTCGCACACGGACGTACCTGAGGACTGACAACAGTTTATATACTTAGTCGAGTCTGTTTTGAAAAAATATAAGCCTAGAGGGATTGTGGTGTTTTGGAAAATTTAAGCCTATTTAGCCTAATAATTCCACACGAATTAAACAGACACAGATAGAGGAAAAAACTCACTGGGTCGTGTTTCTTCATGTGATTCTCCAATTTGAACTTGTGATTGAATCCGAGCACGCAGTCGTAGCATCTGTACTCGTGACGGGTGAACACTTCGCTTGTGAGCGCTCTGTCTCTCTCTGCCGCCACCTGCGGGAAAGAGACCGCGAGTTTGGAGTGAAACGTTTCGAAGGACTTTTCAAATTCCCAAATCCCAAATTTACCTGGTCCCACGTGAGCACAACCATCTCTAGTTGGCCACTCGCCACGTTGAGCTCCTGGAGGACTTTCTTCACCCGCTGGTTGTCGACCACTCCCGCTGGCTTCTCGCGTCGTTTGCGCTTGCGCGACGACCCCCGTTCTGGAAGTGAGAAGCTTCGAAGTGCTATGGAAAGGGCTATGCTCGGGGTTACACTGCGAGATCGAATCAGAAATGAGGAGATCCGTAGACGTACGAAAGTTACCGACATAAGCCTTCGGATCAGTAAGTTGAAGTGGCAGTGGGCAGGGCACATAGTACGAAGAGCCGACGGCCGCTGGGGCCGGAAGGTTCTCGAGTAGAGGCCACGGGGACCAGCAAGCGCAGCGTACGACGTCCACCCACAAGGTGGACAGACGACCTAATAAGGGCCGTGGCTCGACGGTGGATCCAGGCTGCTTCTGACCGGTCCAATTGGAAAATTTTGGGGGAGGCTATGTCCAGCGGTGGACGTCCTACAGCTGAAATGATGCGTGGCAAACGCCAAAGCGGCACATATCAAGTACGCCTAAAACGGAATCATGGCAGAGTCAATGGTGAAAGGTATAACGACCAAGTTCCACCATTCTCATTTTGAACTCGTAGACACATTTTCGACTTTTTCTTCAAATGACTGACGTTTGGTTATTTTTAAATGACAGATGACTAGAGTTTATACGCGAGACAGCGTAACCGCCATTAGATATACGTGCGAGCGAGATTGCATATCTTCGTACATTGCACACAGCATCATCTAGTTCCACAAAGCACCATTTAGTTCCACACAGAAGCATCTAGTTCCACAAAGCACCATGTAGTTCCACATAGAACCATCTAGTTCTACATAGAACCATCTAGTTCCACACAGCACCATCTAGTTCCACATAGAACCATCTAAGTTCCACACAGCACCATCTAGTTCCACATAGAACCATCTAGTTCCACACAGCACCATCTAGTTCCACACAGCACCATCTAGTTCCACACAGCACCATCTTGTTCCATACAGCACCATCTAGTTCTACACAGCACCATCTAGTTCCACACAGCACCATCTAGTTCCACATAGCACCATCTAGTTCCACACAGCACCACCTAGTTCCACACTAAGCAACTGATGGTTGTATTATGAATAATGGACAGTTGATATACTGCATACATTACTATTTTTTGTAAATACATACATATTATAAATACAAAACATCCAAGACTCAGGTTCAGAGGTGAAATGTTGACACAAACATTTGCCCCTAGCGAGATTCGAACCGCGACCGTTTGGTTAACAGCTACGGTCGCTAGCCACTGGACCAAACGTGTCGTCACACCTAGGACTGAAATATTTAATGACACTCACCTTCCTTCTTCAGTTTGATTTTCTTCTCTCTCTTTAATGTGAGAGGTTCGTCATCGGAGTCCGAGAAGTCCAAATGAGGAGTAGCCTCATTTGATTCTTCCTCTTTCTCTAACACTATTTCGTATTGAAAATCTGTCTGAAATATATTATTGGAAAAGACTCAAGTTAGGTTTTTACACTTTAACTCATCTTGATTCTCTACAAGCTGGAGTGCGCGACTTCGTCCGCGTAACTTTATAAAATATAATACATTCGTGTCTGTGACACCATGGAAATACACATACAAAATTTCAACTCAATCGGTCAAGCCTTTTAGCAGTTGACACACCGACAGCAGCGCCACCTACCGGGTCCTATTGCATTTTTAAACATCCAGGCAACCAACATTTCTTGGATGATGTTTCTAAATCATCCAAGAAATCATCGAAATAGCCATATAAAATTTCAACCCAATCGGTTCAGCCGTTTAGAAGTTATGTGAAAAAGATAAATACGGAAGGACAATTCTTACTACCCGTTGTCCTATTACCCGTTTTCCCGTAGGAATGAAGCTATTTCCCGCGGTAAAAAGTAACCTATGTTCACCAGGGATAATGTAGGCTTTTAATGGTAAAAGAATTTTTCAAATCGGTCCACCAGTTTCGGAGCCTATTCAATACAAACAAACAATCAAATCTTTCCTCTTTATAATACTAGTATAGATTTGTACACAGTACAGTACAGATAACGTTACCTTAACGTCCACGTCCACATCTTGAAAACCCCTTTCGTACACATTACAATAATAATCTGAATTGACTTCAGTCTTTGTGAGCACATCACAATTGAGAATCTCGTCGTGATTTATTTCCAATGGCTCAGATTGTGTTTTAATTTCTAAACAGGACAGGGATTGGCCGTTGAAATATGTCTGAAATGGACGTTCAAGTGTTAACGTAACGCCATTTTGGGGGGGGGGGGGAGGGAGGAAGGGGGGTTCTTGTGAAACGTTACGATACTTTTTCATCCCTCGAGCTTTGATACAGGATACATTACTAGATTCAGGGTCTCGAACAAAATCGACTGAAAAAGTGTCCACTGGATTTTTTTATATAGCATATGTATATAAAAAAAAAATCACTTCTTTAATAAAAAGATTGTATGTTCTCTCTATAGCCTTCTTCGATAAATGGACTATACAACTCGAATTAATTTTTCAGTTCCTGAAATTTGCACGTACAACGCAAACAAATAAACCCTTCAACTTAATAGGTATAAGAGAATTTAAACTAAAACATTAACTATAGTAAGGCCACGGAGACAAAGCAATCAATGTGAACAAACTCGACCCCGTACTGAGTTTTACAACATATAATGATGACGTATCTCTGTATCTTTTCCTCTCACGTAAAAAGTCACAAGCGGGTGTCAGTCTCTTGGTACAGGGTCTCTAGCCAAAGTAATGGCCGCCACTCACCATCAGTTGGCATGATCCATTTGATAAAGGATACACTAGATTTTGGGTTGCTTCACTAAAAGTGGCATAGTAGAATATCATATCACCGCACTCACAACTTGAGGTGATATTTCAAATTAGTTGCACAAAGTTGTCTTGCACAAAGTCACGACTTGAACCATTATTACCAAATGTCAAGTTTCAAATCAGTCATGCAACATTTCACATTATTCATGTTTTTATCAAAAATTCTCTAGAGAATGTGATGGAATGTATAAAAAAACCCAGTGGACACTTTTTTGCAGTGGTTTTGTTTGAGACCCTGAATCTAGTGCATCCTTTAAAGCTTGATCAAGTAAAACTGACAGTGTGTGACAGTATTGGACGAAACACACGATCAGTCCATCGGACTGGTCCATATATCGTCGGTCATATGGACTGACGTGAAGCCAAAATTTGATCGCGAATGGTAAAAACTGATGTCAAACACTGGATTTCAAATCGCGTCAGTTGATTGCGCAAAGTCAGTTGATCGCGCCAACTGATCGTGAGTGTAGAAACCAAGGAGGATAGAATACATTTCTATCCTCCTTGGTAGAAACACTACGCCGTGGAATCGTGGAATCATGCCGCGCTTCCGAATCAGAGGTCATGTCAACGTCACTCGACCCTGTCAAACGCATAAATGACAGAAAATTGGACTGGTGTGAGTGGGCACAATGTTTGGCGCCGCTCCATTTGATTTAAGTTGTTTGGAGTCACGTCAAATGATTGATCGAGTATTTCGTCCATTTGATTAAGCCATTGGATCATGCCAACTGACGGTGAGTGGCGGCCATAACAATTTAAAACGATAAAGGTAAACGGAACCTTTGGCTAGGGCCCCCAGGAAAGCGACCTTGACAACAGTTGCGTCACATTTTTATGATACTTTTTTATATTTTTTATTTTATGATCACTTTTTATCTGATTAGATTTTATTGTTGATAATATTTAGAATTTATATTGTTAGATGTTACTTTGACTTTTATATTGCACGCGACTTCGCCCGCGTAACTTTACAAAACATTTGTATGTTTGTGACGAAAAAACTCAAAAACCAGTGGACCGATTTTGAAAATTATTTCGCCTATAGAGAACTACATTATCAGCGTGTAACGTTGGCTGCATTTTATAAAGTTACGCGGGCAAAGTCGCGTGCAAAATCTAGTAATTTACCGGATCGATTTTAAAATATAATTACACCACTTAATAGCTAAGGATCAAAAAGACTTTTTTTCATGGTACATATGGTTTATTCCCATTATACATATACATACAATATGCTCAAATATATGGCCCCTTGTAGGGTGAAAATCTCTTCTTCCAGTTGAATTTATTCTTTGCTATAACCATCCAGACGTTTCCTGCAGTAGAAATTATACAGTCAATCCATCTTTTTTTAGGACTTCCTTTCATAAATTAACTAATACAATTTGTTTCTTTTTTTAATCTCTCTATATTTTATTGCGATATCATCGAACCTACAACTATGGATTTTGCATGATAAATGGTAAAATGTAGTGACGACCAACTTCTACTATTCATTTTAAACTCCAATTGGTAGGAGAGCCCACGATGCTAGTGGTAATTGGTAGTCACTCGAGCGTCGTGGGGGCCTATTGGACTTTGAAGATTGTATGGTTAGAAGAAAAAAGGTTATATGAAGTTCTACAGGCGTTAAAAATATGATCGTCAGATTAGGAATCAGCACGATCAGGAATTCAGGCTGAACCGTCTGTACGAAAATCAAACGCGCTCGAGTATTACAAAATGGAAATTGTCAAAATACTTTTTTAAATTTTCAAAAAGCTGCCACGAGCTCGCATTACATCCGAATCGTCTGAATTTTAAATGTGAGTTTAGTTTAGATTCACTTAACATCGTCTCTGAAAATCTGACGTGCTTGCTCGAATTGTATTTAAAATTGTACCCCAACCCCCGCCAACGTCACCAACCAAACCGACAGATTAACACATATCCGTTATCGGAGACACGTGTGGGGAATATACATTGGCAATATCTGACGCACTCGAGTAAATCCAAAAATCCCCTATTTGGCCTCCTCTACCAAATGCGTTGGCGTAAACTCTTTAAACATTTTCTTTAAACGACATAATATGTTTGGTTGGTTTTAACTGACATATGACAGAGTTGATAGCCATAAAGTTCCTACTTGTTGAAAATTTCTCAATAAAAAAAAAATAGACTATAATGTGTTTAACATAAAATGTTCTATTTGAAAAAAAAAAAATGTTATAAACTCCTGATACCTAAGTTTGTTTACATTGTTTGCCTTGTCTCTGTGGCCTCGCTTTACAAAAACATAATAATTATGCACACTCACCATACAATTCATAATGGATCGGTGCGCAATTCTTATTTGATTTTTGAATTTCACGGCTTTCCTTGTCAACGCTGTGCACTCCCAACACAAATTGATCGGTAACATTTCTCTATGCTGAAAGATTATTGAAAAAATAAATAAATACATAACTTAAAACTCAGACCAAATCACTTGGGAACAGTAATTTTTTTCTGGATGATAGGTACCCTATGTCCTTTCAGGGATACACCCTGACAATCCCTGACTCCTTGACGAGCCCGTTGGACGAGTGGCAAGGGTGCTTGCCTAACGTCTCAGGGGCTCCGGGTTCGATTCCCGGCAGCGTCAACTTTTACAATTGACTCTGGTCTAGATTTGTAAAGTAGTGGTAGGGCACACTGCGTTTCGCAGTCATTTGGGCAGCCCGTCTGGCGGCAGTAACCACCACCTTATAGAATACCACCGTGAAATAACAGTATTATGTGCCGTTGTGTTTCGGTGAGTGAGTAAGGGATGCCAGAGCCTACTACCCCATCCCTCCCTTATCCCTTATCCTTAATCCTTGTATGGTCGGCATCCTTGTATCTATACTAATATTATAAAGAGGAAAGATTTGATTGTTTGTTTGTTTATATAGAACAGGCTCCGAAACTAGTGGACCGACATTATCCGTGATGAACATAGGCTACTTTTTACCGCAGGAAAATGCTTCATTCCTACGGGAAATCTAAAATAAAAGTAAATACTAGCGGCTTGGCCTGGGATACACTTGACAGCGCCATCTATACAGAATCGGTGAAGCGACTAACATGACAACTGCTTGGTAATATTTTTAGCGATCCATTCCACGGTAGATGGCGTTTTATACTTTTCAACGCGGACGAAGTCGCGAGCACCAGCTAGTATTTTATAAAGTTACGTGGACGAAATCACATGCAACGGCTAGTAGGTACATATTGCCTAGTTTTAGTATTTTAACCAGAGAAAGCCCGTTAAATAGACTAAAAAATACCTAAGCTACATTTTTCCTGTGAATTATTTCAAGTGTATTTCATTGTAATAACAATACCTCCGCCGATAATGTCTCCATGAAGAACTTCCTGCATTCCTCATCTTTCAACGGTATTATTTTGCGATCAACACTCAAACAACCCTCACATATTGATCTAGATCTAGATGATTCACTGTCTATTTCCATTTTTATTTCATATTAGCCAGTTTAGCCAGCCGTAAACTTAACATAAAAATTTCAGATAAATTTATTTAATTGAAAATAGTAAAAAAAACCAAACAGCAGTACATAGAGCAATTTTCAATACATGACAACGTCATAGAGTAAAGTCATAGAGTAAGTATGGGACTATAATCCTATACGACATATATTAATTTCAAAGAGGAAGTACATACATTAAAATTAGAAAGTCTAGAAAAATAACTAAAGGCATTACTTATTTATCTGAGTTTCTGCCTTTACTTATTATTTATAGGAGAAAGTGTCAGTCGGCCACAAAATACAATATCTTACGTAATAAAAATATTGCTATCATCCCCTCGCTCGCTCTAAATCCATGAATGTAAGTTTGTTTGTTATGCTTTCACGTAAAGCTACTTAACCCTACTGAACCGATCACCATGAAATTTTGCATACACTTTGTCTGGGACACCAGAATGAACATAGGCACAGAACATTAGTACTCTCTAGCGAGAGGGTACCTTTCATTTCGTTTAACGTGGACGAAGTCGTAGTCACCAATTTTTAACAAAGTGTTCGTTAAAATCTTTTTATACCTGAGTAAAAACTTGGGTCTTTAATTACCTACTTAAATTAATTTAATTTCAAGAAAAGACACTCATAAAAAGTGAGTAAAATAAATACAGTAAGATTGATTGAACAAAACAGGATCTTTGATATATATTAAATATTAGATTTTAGTTGGAAATTATTTAATCAGAATTTTTATTGTGAAAGATTCACCAATGAAACGAAATTATTAAACTGTACATTTATTAAAAAAAATAAATTAAACAACATTCAAAATTTGTATATAATTTGTACATACAAACAAAATATTCACACAGATCAAAATTTAACATAAGCCAATCCAATACACCCGAATACTGTACAAAATAATAATATTAATAATAAAAGTTACATAATTAAATAAATTATTAGGTTACCCTAAATTAAGATTTGAAACCCATTCATGAGTCTAGAGAATTCTTTAGGAGAATTAACGAATGAATATGTCTCAAATCGATCGTATTAAAATATAGTAGGTAATACCACAGAGTAAATAGTACTTAACCAGTAAAGTAGGTACTATTTACTCTATGGTAATATTAAATTCGTTTTCGTCTGCTCTTCTTTTCAAGATGGCATTCCAAAACAAAATGGCGCCAGTGAGCGTTAAAATTTAAAATTTTGACAATTCGATCTTTTCGTTAAAATTTAAATTAAGAACATACAGTATCTAAATAAAATTTTTACAATAAACTTTTTAAAGCCTCGGTACCCGCAAAAGTTAATGTATAATAATGAACTGTGCTTTATTCTATTAAAAAATAAGATCATGACAGGTGATGCCAAAGCACAGACTTTCAAAGTATTAGTTAGACACATAAAAGTCTAAAACTCTTTTAGTGTTATTATTATATTTTATAATATTACTATAAATATAATAACTTATACACGAAATACCTTTTGCTATATATTCTACGAAAAACAGTGAGTAATGACATAATGATATAATATTTTAACATGACATATCAGTTTTGACGTTTATTGACTTGTTTTATAATAATGTTGCAACTTGTTGCAACTACTTCAATGGAACATAGCCGAAGAAGTGATTGTGTAACATTATGTTCCACAATGTTATGTTCTTTTTATAAAATGCAGACGGTTAAGTAGCTCACTGGTTATAACAGACTAGATTCTATCCACAATTCCATCCATTCATTGATTTTTTATTTTCTCTCCAAATTTATTTTTACCGCTATACTCTACATCTTCGCTTATGCTTGTCGCCACAGATATCTCAGTTACTGGTTCTTTGTCTTCTATTTTTGGCGATTCATTAAAATAGACAGCCACATCGTTATCGACGTCCTGTACTGTATCTGTGGACACGTCTTTAGGTGCTGGAACTCTCACTTCATGTTTCAAAGAATTATCCGCTCTCAGTTCGCATTCTGAATGAGGTATATCACCTCTATGTTGATGTTCCGCTTGCACCTGTCTAGTTTGAGTACTCTGTACATCTTGGTCTATGGTTTTCACATTGTCTTTGCTTCTGTCAATAGGCTCGTATCCAATTGGCAGTACCAGACCGCCAACATCTAAATTAGCCAAGTCTAAAGTAGAAGATTGTTCAAAGTTTATGTTTTGATTTTGGAATTTCGCTTGGTTGTTTGCAGATTGCGTAGGTTGTTCGATCGCTTGCAAAATGCTCTGAAGCAAACCCTCTGAGAGTAATTGTTCGTGAGGGATAGACGGTTGGCTCCCTTTACCTCCTTCAGAGGATTGAATTTGCAAAGAATAGCTCCCGTATTTGCCCTTAACGGGAATCTCCGACTGCCTAATCTGACCAATTTGTCCGCTGACTTGATTGATATTTTGATTCGTCGACACGATTTTCTGTTGTAATTGCTTCGTTTCTTCGCTCAAATTTTTAATCTTCTCTGACGTTTTGAGTATCTGTTGTGTGACTATGTTCAAGTTGTCACTTTTGAAACTTTGCTTTTCCTTTAGCGATTTGCCCTTTTGTACACTGTTCTTTGCTGTCTTTTCGGATTTGATCTCGTTTGGTAAAACGGCTTGGTGTATTGTTTGGGATGCTGTTGACAAATCTTTGTTATTGTAGGATACGGAGTCGCTTCCAGGTAATGGAATGTTGAAACTGTTGTAAGGGGATATGAGTACTTGTTGAGATTTGGACAAAGTGGATCCCAACGAACTCAAACTGGCTACGTAACTAGAAGCGAGATCCGAAGGTATTTTGTCACCCAATTTTGCTGCTTTCAGTATAGCCTCGTGGTAAGGACAGTGTTTAAGGATTGCAGCAGCATCTAGATTGGAGATATTTGCAAGTACGGTTCCATCTAAAGTTGCCGTCACCGCGTTGGTGTTAGAACCAGAAGCGGTGTGGTCGCCAACAGTTAATAGAGGCACTGAATACGAGTCTATTGGAGACCCATACAAGTTGCTAGGTTGTTGGAAGTTCAGAAAACTTCCCTCGTGCGGTAAGCTATACAGATTCGAAGGTTCAATGGACAGAGATATTCCATTGGCCCCATGGTTTCCAGTCTGCTGGTTAATATCCTTGACCTCTCTTACTGGAGGGGGTATGTACGCTGGACCTTGGTAAGTGTGATCGATTCCATGAGCATCTTTGTGATGAGTATTTTGAGCTATTTGTTGGATTAATCCTTCAGGAACAGAATCTCTGAATTTGATTGGATTTCTTGGATTACTTCCTCCAGTGTGAATAGAGTTACCGCCTCCAGAAAACGATCCATGGGGTATAGCTAAGTTTGCAGAAGGCAAACGAGGCGGAGCTCCATAAGAGTTGCCAGGAGGGACACCATAAATACCAGACGGTGCAACCAAACCCTTAGCACCGTGCTGTCTTATCGAACCTGGATAAGGTCCACCTGATAGGGAATCTAAAGGCGGTGCACCATAACTGTCTAAAGGCTTGTCTCTACCGGAAGACTGAAAAAATGATACATCTGACTGAGGGCCTGTTTCTGTATAATGTGCTTCGAAAACAGTTTTCGATTGGTCTATAAGATTAGAATCACCTCCGATGATAGAATCTAAATTGAGGTTGGACAGAGCATCCTGGTGAACATGTGAATATCCTGAAGATATTTGAGCTCCTGAAGATATTTGAGGTCCTGAAGATATGTGAGATCCTGAAGATATGTGAGGTCCTGAAGATATGTGCGATCCTGAAGATAAGTGCGATCCTGAAGATATGTGCGATCCTGAAGATGTATGCGACCCTGAAGATATGTGAGATCCTGAAGATATGTGAGATCCTGAAGATATCTGAGACCCTGAAGGTATCTGAGCTCCTATAAACTGATTATGTTGATTGAAGTTGTGTAGGGAATGTCCGCCATGGTTAAAGTTGATATCATTTACAGGTGGCGGCGGTGGTGGACCGTATTCATCTATGTGTTGTTCCACATGATTAAATATCGGCTTCGAAATGCCGGGAATTGGCTTCCAACCGTCATATAGAACATGGGGAGGTGTGGGTGGAGCAGGAATACCTGGATGAGGAGGACGCGGGTTGGGGTCGGGTTGTGGGGGTCCATAGTGCCCGGCACTACCAACGTCGTGGACTACAACTTGGTCGTTGGGCCCGACAGGACCTAGGGTTAAACCTGGGGGACCGTATGTATCAGCTGGTATAGGGAAATTAGGTTTCAAGTCTCCAGGTAGATTTGGGAATGGAGTGCCGTAGATTGGCGCGGGAAGATTCAAGCCGATATCAAAGTTGGATCCAATGTGATTAATGTTTGCCCCAACATTGCCAACATTTATTCCGTGGCCAACGTTTGCTCCAATACTATCAATGTTTGGCAATGCAATCGGTGGCAAGTCTGGTAAAGGTAAATTGGGTAGGTTAGGCAGTGGTGGGCCGTATATTGGTTTTGGGGGACCGTACACAGGTTTTGGGGGACCGTATATTGGTTTGGGCGCACCGTAAATTGGCTTTGGAAAAGATATCTTTGGTGGTTTGAATGGTGCACCGTAAATTGGTTTTGGAAGAATTTGCTTGGGTGGTCCATAAGTTTTCTTTGGTGGTCTGTAAATTGGTTTTGGTGGGCCGTATGTTGGTTTCGGAGGTCCATAGACAGGTTTCGGTGGTCCATATATTTGTTTAGATTTGTGTATGGGCGGCGGCGGTCCTTCGTAGACCTGACTGGGGAAAACTATTGGCGATGGGGGGCCGTAAGCACCTGGTGGTGGTTCAGGGAAGTTGTTCTGAAGCTCTGGCACTCCGTAAACTGGAGCTGGTAGATCTGCAATATTGGAAAAGTGACGATAAAAACAAATGATTAGTTTTACTAGTTTTATTTGACGACACGTTTGGTCTAGTGGCTAGTAACCCTCTAGCTGTTAACCAAACGGTCGTGAGTTCGAATCCCGCCAGGGGCAAATGATTTATGCGTTAACATTTTACCTTTGCACCTGACTCTTGGATGTTTTGTATTTATAATATGTATGTATTTACAAAAAAAGTAATGTATGCAGTATATCAAGTGTATGGTATCCATAGTACAAGCATTGGTCGCTTACAGCGGAACTAGATGGTGCTGTGTGGAATGTGTAAATTTTATTTATTTATTTACTAGCTGGTGCCTGCGACTTCGTCCGCGTTGAAAAAGATAAAAAGTAGCCTATCACGTGTCCCGTATGTCTAAATGTTTATCTACCAAGTTTCATGAGAATCAGTTCATTCGTTTAAGAGTTATTTATGGAGGAACATACGTACAGAAAAAATAGTAAAAATGGTAAATTTAGTTTCAGTATCATGTATAGAGCCTAATAATATATACACGATATTTCTGTAAACAAAGTAAATTACTCCATGACCGACCCTTACACATTTATTATTAGTATGGATTTATTTACGTAATTAAAAAATTAAATCACTGTGCAATTATATATATACAATTACATTTCTGCTAATGTCTACATTATACTCTAACTTCTGTATATGTGACTAGCTGGTGCTCGCGACTTCGTCCGCGTAGAAAAGTATAAAACGCCATCTACCGTATTTTGGATAGATGGCGCTATCTCCCGGGCCAAGCCGCTAGTGTTTACTTTTATTTTAGATTTCCCATAGGAATGAAGCATTTTCCCGCGGTAAAAAGTAGCCTATGTTCATCACGGATAATGTCGGCTTCTAATGGTAAAAGAATTTTTCAAATCGGTCCACTAGTTTCGGAGCTTATTCTATACAAACAAACAAACAATCAAATCTTTCCTCTTTATAATATTAGTATAGATATAGATAAAGGTGACTGTAGCCGCCTATCACCAAGTGGGTCTTTAGCCTTCTTGCCTACCTTTTTGACCTTCTACCCTAAAGGGTATTGGTATATTGGACCCTAAAGGGTAGAAGGTCAAAAAGGCCTCTACCTAAATTTTAAGATAAATAAAACGTCCATTACCATTAATGGGTATATCTTTGGGTGGTCCGTACGTGTCAGCTGGAATCGGCTCCCCGTATGAATTTGATAGTCCAGCATCTCGTTTCTGCGCTTGAGCACCTGGAAAACGCAAATATTTTATCATTATACTATACCACAGTATTACTCGTAAGTCATTATGTTAACACAATATGTACGCTACACATATACATCAGGTGCTGGGCGATCCCCACATACCCCTTCCGCCTAGCCAGCGGTAGGGAATCTGTAAGCGGATCACTCCTCGTAAAAAAAAAAAAAAAAAAAAAAAAAAAAAAAAAAAAAAAAAAAAAAAAAAAAAAAAAAAAAAAAGGATGTGGCCTAATATTATAAAGAGGAAATATTTGTTTGTTTGTATAGAATAGGCTCCGAAACTAGTGGACCGATTTGAAAAATACTTTTACCATTAGAAGCTGACATTATCCGTGATGAACATAGGCTACTTTTTACCTTATTATTAGTATTAGGTTATTAGTACCTATAGGTAGTAACATCTTTGTACATTATGGTTTCGTAATAAATATTTGAATTTGAATACCTGATTGTGAAGCTTCGGCAACTAAATCTTGTTCGCTGTCTTTGTTGATGAGTCCAGGCGGTGAGTCTGCTAACACGGCGCCCAGAAGACACCACACCAGTAGCACCGACTTAAAAGAAAATTCATTTGGATAAATGTTTTAAAACCCCGATAAATGTTTTCCCATGAGGTCCCCGGCGGAAGCGCTGATGCGCTGTATTTGACTTGTTGCACACACAGCATATGCTGAGCTGGGTGCCTATTTGGGTCGATACAGTGGTGCGTGCACCAGTGATATGTTAAGTAATAGATTGAAGACTCGCTACGATGTCTTGCTAAATTCATGTTCCAACGCGGAAGGTGCGGGGGACGGCGCGGCAGTAGTATCAAATGTCAATAGAATACGTCAAGTCGTAGACAACCCTAATATTAATATGGCCGATCATGGCCCGACCCGATAAGCACGTCGGTTTTAACAAATTAAATATTAACCTATTAAACGTATCAATATTAATAAAACTTACCTATGAAACGTTACACCAGTAGTTTTACCAATATTTTTTGCAATATCTCATCACACAAGACGGCATTTTTACTGGTTTTGAAAATAATAAAGCGCCTAACAGACTGTCAACGGTAGGACGTCGGAACTCCAATCACTTGGAACACTCGTCGCGTCTTGAGTCTTCCATCTAGTACTAACACATCACTGGCGTGCACTGGCAAAATGTGACAGTATTGCAAGTATGGCAAGTATTGCCAATATGAGTGTTTTCTTATTGCTTTTGTGCTTGTGCTACTTGTATTTTGTATTCTTCTTTTCTTTCATTCTTTCTTTCTTTAAAACTGACTTCCAAAAGAGGAGGAGGTTCTCAATTCGACTGTATTTTTTTTTACGTTTGTTACCTCAGAACTTTCGACTGGGTGAAACGATTTTGATGATTCATTCATGAGAAAAGACCATGAGACGGTTTGAAGTCGGTTTATGTTATAAATTGTTATGTATCTATACCTACTAATGCTTATACATATTATAAAAGTCGTCTGTCTGTCTGTATTTTAGCGATAAACTCAAAAACTAGTGCACCGATTTTCATGCTGTTTTCACCAATGGATAGAGTGGTTCTCGAGGAAGGTTTTAGTATATAATTTACAAAGTTACGCGGGCGAAGTCGCCGGCAGCAGCTAGTATATTATAAAGCTGATGAAGACCGAAGAGTTTGTTTGGTTGAACGCGTTAATCTCAGAAACTGCTAGTTCAAATTGAAAAAATATTTTTGTGTTGGACAGTCCATTTATCGAGAAAGGCTTTAGGCTATATATAACATTTTGATCGCGGACGAAGTCGCGGGCAACAGCTAGTCTTATATAATCAAGGAAAATTACATGTCAACATTTAATTTTATAGTGACCACATCTTTATTAGAAATATTTTAATTTCTACAATAATTATAATTACTTTGCAAGTGCAAATGCAATTTTTAGGCAAGCGAAGCCGCGGGGCACAGTTAGTAAGAAACATAAAATTGCCAATTCAAAATCTATTGATTAATTGCTAATTGAATTAAGACACACTTTCGCCAATTCACACGCATCGCTCCGGATACAGGAGAACATTTAAACTAGATCTTGAATAGTGATGGGAATGTATCGATATTTTATAAGATTTTGTTAAGATTCCGATTTTGTTAAGGCCGTAGCCGCATAAAAATTTTTCCTCGTTAGATTTTAATTGACAAATCAATTCGGAGTTTTTTTTTATTAGATACTAGCTGGTGCCTGCGACTTGGTCCGCGTTGAAAATGAAAAAAGAAATAGCCTATCTCGTGTCCTGTACGTCTAAATGTTTGTCTACCAAGTTTCGTGAAAATCAGTTAATACGGGGGTACGGGTTCCCCCGTACCTCTTAAACGTATACATACATACATACATACACTTACAGATTTATTATTAGTATTGATTTATAGATTGATTGGCTATTGGCGATGATAGGTTGGCTCTTGGCCAACATCCAGCTGTGAAGCAATGATGAGGCCTATGATGTAGCGAACTTGAAAAGATTTGGGTTATATTGGCTCAGGAGTTGTAAGCCTTTTCATAAAGGATAATAAAGCATTATAAGGAATATTGTTTTAAAACGCTTGGTCGATAGAGGGATATCGATAAGATGAACTTTCGGCAGATGGCGCCGTAAAAAAGAAGCTATTTTTCTCGCGATCGAGGTTATATTATTACGCGAAAATATAAATATTTTAACAATCCTTGAAGCGGATTGCATGTTGTGTGAAAATTTCAAGTCAATTCGTCGGCTAGTTTTTTTTAGTTTTTGGGTAATACACGAACCAACACGACATTTTTACACATATACATATAAGATATACGTAAGATGCCTATTCACTCGAACTTTGAAAAGGTTTGGGTTAAGTATATGGGCTCAGGAGTTCCAAACCTTTACAATGCGGATTATAAAGTATGTTTTAAAGCGCTTGGTCTATTTTTATTTTTTTATTTTATTGAAACACAGTCACACAGCACTCATACGACAATAATATAAGAATAAATACATTATATACTTAAGTCCTACTGCCAATAATGGACTTAATTTTTTTAACATAAGAAAATTTGAACAAACAAAAAAGAAACCAAATAATTAAACAAAAAATAACACAATTTAAAAGGAAGAGACGCGTGTACAGTGGTGTGCGTACGTGTGTGTGCGTGTTTGTGTGTGAATGGTAACTTTTTTAAAGTTCCGAAGACAATCTCAGTAAATCGATAAATCATCGTCCCATCACTAAAAATATTTCCCAATCATTTTTTTTTATATCGCATCGTCGATTATTACGACACAATACGAACCCGCAATTAACTATAGTCTTGTTTGTCTATGGGAAATAGTTAACTGAGACATTGAAGCGGAAGTTATTCTTTTTTTGAACTAATTTAATGGCGTATTTCCGTCACTTCAATTGCCCACAAAATTGCACTGGTTTTTAGTATAAATAATTGGTTTGTTCTCTTAGTATTAGGTTTTCGAATTATTATCTAACTTGGTATACTGCTACTTATGTAGTTTTTTGGAGTTAACTCCTTAAGAATCTTAACTAGAATTTACGTAATAATATATCCTCGCGAAAACTAGATGGCACCGGTGATCATTCGAACAGAGATGGCGCTGATATTAATTCGTTATGATTAATGTTTTTATAATTTCCATTGTCCTTACTTTCCTTACTATTATAAGTACGGAATGGAACAGCCTGTCCAGTCCAGTGGTATATTGTAATATGCAGGCACTGATCTGTAATAAAGCACTGAATAGGCTGCTGTCAAATTATTTTTATGTCCATTTGTTAATATCTCTAATCTCAACAAATAGAATAAAACGTGAATAAACGTCAAAATTAGTTCCCGTACTTACGTGCGGCGGCGCTTCAAAATGGTACACGAAAGTATCTGTAATTTGTATAGATTGACATATTATATTACTTCGTAAGGACAAGGCTAAAGCTCCTAGTAACACTAAAGCCGGTGTCAAAATCGGAAAGTGACACCAAACAGCTTAGACACAGAGACCAGCCCATGTACCTGATGTACCAGAGCTGTAGAAGTAAGGAGGGTAGAGATAAGGAGGACAATCTTATATGGGTGTTAAACTAAAAAAGTGGCAACTAAAATCGACAAATTGAGATGGCGCTGGTGTGTCTAGGGCAGTGATCTAGAGAGTTTGAGAGTATGAAATGAAACGGAGTGAATTGTTTACTATCACTAGCTGCAACCAGCGCCATCAGTTCGTCGTCTTTCAACGGACACTTTTAATACACGGAGCTTGCGCTCCTTTACCTCTATTCTCCTTGTGTTAAGTACTACTCCTTGAAGTAAAGGAAGTTCTTAAGTATCTTAAAGTTCTAATAGATGGCGTTAGGTTTTTCTGTACCAAATGCGTTCGAAGCAAATGTTCGAATGGCCGCATCTTTACTTCTAGGATCAATGGTGATAACCTGTCCAGATTTATTGAAGTCAATGTGGATGCGACAGCCTGTCCATTCCAGTGGTATATTACAGGTCAGCGTGAGGTTCCCTAAGAAGATCGAATATCGTTCCGACTCTAGAAACGGGAAAGAATCATTAGGTACCTTTCACTGAACAAGTTCATTCGCATTACGAGTTTAACAGCCGACATTTGAAAACATTTCCTTTATACTTTCGCTTCGCATCTCTATAACGAGATACGAGTAATATCACGACTATAGATGCGGAATCTAAGGTTTAATCTGTACGATCAGATTTCATTTTGTAAACATATTTTTTTACTAGCTGTCGCACGCGACGTCGTCCGCGTAACTTTATAAAATATAATACATTCGTGTCTGTTAAACCATGGAAATACACATACAAAATTTCAACCCAATCGGTCAATCCGTTTAGTAGTTGACATACCGACAGCAGCGCCACCTACCGGGTCCAATTGTATTTTTAAATCATCTAGGAAACCATCGAAATAGCCATATAAAATTTCAACCCAATCGGTCAATCCGTTTAGTAGTTGACATACCGACAGCAGCGCCACCTACCGGGTCCAATTGTATTTTTAAATCATCCAGGAAAACATCGAAATAGTCATATAAAATTTCAACCCAATCGGTTCAGCCGTTTAGAAGTTATGTGAAAAAGATAAGTACGGAAGGATAATTCTTACTACACGCGTTGTCCTATTAGTTACCCGTTTTCCCGTAGGAATGAAGCATTTTCCCGCGGTAAAAAGTAGTCTATGTTCATCACGGATAATGTGGGCTTTTAATGTTAAAAGAATTTTTCAAATCGGTCCAGTAGTTTCGGAGCCTATTCTATACAAACAAACAAATCTTTTTGATTTGTTAGAAGCCGACATTATCCGTGATGAACATAGGCTACTTTTTACCGCGGGAAAATGCTTCATTCCCACGGGAAATCTAAAATAAAAGTAAATACTAGCGGCTTGGCTCGGGATACACTTGGCAGCGCCATCCATCCGGAATCAGGTGAAGCTACTAACATGACAACTGCTTGGTGATATTCCACGGTAGATGGCGTTTTATACTTTTCAACGCGGACGAAGTCGCGAGCACCAGCTAGTATATTAATTATATTTTATAAAGTTACGCGGACGAAGTCGCGTGCAACATTGTTATTAACCAACACCGCGCATAAACTACAATAGATATCTATCTAATGCCATAATGCATCAGCCTCATAATAGATGATATAAATCTGAGTTGCGTGCGCGCAGTGGGCGGAGTTGAGGTCGTTCACTCAACCCAGGCTGGGTTCAATGTTTTTATGCCAAAGAGGCTTTTCGGACAATATTATTTTGGCGGCGATCAGGTATCTTGAACGCAGTTTAGACCTGCCATCAGCTGTCAAATTGTTGCTGGTGTCACTGTCACTGCTCTGTGTGAATTTAGTCAAGCCAACTCGGTTTTGTAAGACAATGGGATTCCAATATATATTTATCGTAAGATATGTTGTATTCATGAGGTTGGTATTATAGAAACATGTTAATCCTATATTATTTCAATGTATTTTGGACTTACCTAAGTATTTTTATATCTATATCTGTCTAGCGGCAGTAACCACCGCCTTACGGAATACCACCGTGAAATAACAGCATATGTGCTGTTGTGTTTCGGTGTGTGAGTAAGGGATGCCAGAGCCCATTACCCCGTCCCTCCCTTATCCCTTACCCTCAATCCTTGTATGGTCGGCAGCGCACTTGTAGCACTTATGGCGTTGCTTGTGTTATAGGCGACGGTAGCCACCTACCATCAAGTGGACCGTCAGCCTGTCTGTGTACCTTAACATAAAAAAATATATATATGTCGCAGGCAGATCGTAGAATTGGACAGATCGTAAAGTATGAAATCAAAAATCTTTCACCAATAGTCAAAAATAGGTGCGACGAGCTGAACGAAGCAAAGCGAGGAGGAGCGGCAGAAATATGATCTGCCCAGGAATATCATGATATGCCCAATTCTACGATGTGCCGATGACATCTATACTAGCTGGTGTCCGCGACTTCGTCTGCATTGAAAAATCACTACATAATATATAAAACTTTTTAACAAAAAATAAAACCGCCGAAAAAACTGAAAAGCATAAAATAAGAAACAAAAAGTTTTATTTTATGTTTTTTCTGTGGCTATAATCTAATATTTACTACATGCTTAATTTTTAATTTTCCCACTTTAATTTTCCCACCCTTAGAGTAGGATTTTTTTTCCAGATTTATACGAGACCAACTTCAAGGTATACCCTATCCATTAAAAAAAGAATTATCAAAATCGGACTACTCTGTAAAAAGTTATGCGTAGTTATACGCTACAATCGGTGAGTGAACAATCAATCATCACCTGTTTTCCTACCCTTAGGGTTGGAAATTTTTTTCCAAATTAAAATGGAACTCCCCTGGGGGTATACCCTTTCAAATAAAAAAAGAATTATCAAAATCGGACCACCCTGTCAAAAGTTATGCGTGATCATACATAAAAAATATATATACGAGTCAAATTGAGACTAGCGCCCTGTTCCCGGCTTCGCACGTATGCAAGTTATATACAAAAACCTTCCTCCAGAAACACTCTATCCATTGGTGAAAACAGCATGAAAATCGGTGCACTAGTTTTCGAATATGAGTTCGAAACAAAACCGATGAGTTCACCTTAATGTGTGCAAAAACGCAGTCTTCCTTGCCACTACTTTCTATCGTAGAAGCGTATTCCTTGTAGTAAAAACACTATGGTCCATTGACACTTGTTGAATATATAAATAAGATCAATAACCAAATACAGAATGGTCCGGTCGGACAACTTTCGACATATTATGTCGCCTTGGTTTCGCTCTCCCTGAAAGAATGTCGTCGGACAGGTCAAACCAAAACCAACGTATTGTTGGCGTAAGGCTTGGTACACACGTTACCACAACCACAACACATTTTGAATTTATTATTTATATTTACTATCCAACACATAAATTCTACAAAATATGATTAGGTTTGTCTAGACAATAGACAAATATCTATGTCTAATAAATAATAATATATATTGTCTAGAATAGAATAGTGTAAGATTTTATTTTTCGCCTTGTAATAATTATGTAGAACAGTGTTAGATGCCTGCCTCGTTGGGTGCATTGTTTAATAAATAAATAAGTAAATAAAACATTTAGAAAGATAAAATAAACACAAACCGGCTGGTCTTCCGTTAGAGCCATATAATGCACTTTTATTTATTAATTTATTTATTTAATAAAGTACACAAACAGATTGCAATTATGTACACGAATTCAAAAAATACATGTATAAGGTATTTGCTAAA
This sequence comes from Synanthedon vespiformis, assembly GCA_918317495.1. NCBI lineage: Eukaryota > Metazoa > Arthropoda > Insecta > Lepidoptera > Sesiidae > Synanthedon > Synanthedon vespiformis. The sequence continues at coordinate 221,318 of OU906975.1, forward strand.
TTGCAGTCCTAAATAGAGTTCTAAATTGTAGTCCTAACTTTTCAGAAGTTATAAGCGAAAAACTGAAAACAGTCTGAAAATTTCGAGGTTATTCGAATACCGCGCAGTTAGCGCAAGTCTTTCGAAACTGCAAACTTGGTTTTACACTACTGGTATAACAACATCCCAAAAAATCAAGACGGTGTAATTTTTTGAGACCTAAAGTTGTCTTGAGTAACAGGGTTACATCTAGTTCTACATAAAGTAACTATAGGCTTGTATTATGGATACCATACAGTTGATATAGTACATACATTACTTTTTTGTAAATACATACATTATTATAGATAAAATATCCATGACTTAGGTACAAATAAATAAATAAATCATTTATTAGACGCAAGTTTTTACAAAACATTTATCTTCGTCAACATTCTTTACAAACTACCACCGGTAAAATGCATTTTCTGCTAGGAGATTCAAACCCGCGACCTTTGGTCTAGCGGTTAATAACCCTTACATTTGTATAGACACAGAAACATTTGACCCTAGTGGGATTCGAACCCGCGACCGTTTGGTTAACAGCTAGGGTTATTAACCGCTAGACCAAAGGTGTCGTATCGTAAACCATTATTAGACAACTTTTTGTTGCTGTTATTGTGGTGTGGTTGTTGTACGTGTGTAACAAGCCTAAGTGAAGTTTTAAAACCGTTCAAACAAACACCTTGTTCAAACCATCTTCGTCATTTCACTATGCAAATGAACTAGACGACGTAGTCACATAATGTGTTTGTATTGAGATAAACAATCACTTTGTTATTTATTTCTTTTTTCTTTTTATTTCATACTAGCTGTTGCACGCGACTTCGTCCGCGTAACTTTATAAAATATAATACATTCGTGTCTGTTAAACCATGGAATGGAAATACACATACAAAATTTCAACCCAATCGGTCAAGCCGTTTAGTAGTTGAAATACCGACAGCAGCGCCACCTACCGAGTCCAATTGTATTTTTAAATCATCCAGGAAACCATCGAAATAGCCACATAGAATTTCAAACCTATCGGTTCAGCCGTTTAGAAGTTATGTGAAAAAGATAATTCTTACTACCCGTTGTCCTATTACCCGTTTTCCTGTAGGAATGAAGTATTTTCCCCCGGTTAAAAGTAGCCTATGTTCATCACGGATAATGTCGGCTTCTAATGGTAAAAGAATTTTTCAAATAGGTCCAGTAATTTCGGAGCTTATTCTATACAAACAATCAAATCTTTCCTCTTTATAATATTAAAGTAATATTAGTATAGAAAAGGTGTCCTAAGTTCTTTCCTGTATCTCTGACTATGTGTATGCAAAATTTCCCGATGATCGCACGAGTAGTTAAACAGACAGACGTACAGACAGAGGGTACATGTGTATAACAATAACCGTGATTTATAAATGCGACAACAAATAAAGAGTACGTAATTACATATCTAAAGAAATTAGATATTTAGATGTTTGTAAAAGGTAGTAAAATACATAATATACAACATTGTAGTCGTAAACATTAAGGTAAGTGCAAAGAAAAAAGCACTCTACCACTTAATTATAAGGTCGACAATTATATGTCTCTGAACTCGCTACGCAGATGAAGTAAAGGCACTGAGTACTGAGAAACAGCTTCAACAAGCGCACGGCGCCGGGCACTTCACTACATGCGCAGCTATGTGTGCGTGACCTTTCACCGACGGGTTCACGAACGTGACCCGAAGGTATGTTTCGGGCGGCCTCGGCAATTCCGAGGGTACATGTCACAGGGACTCAGACGCACGCGAGGCGAATGACGCGAGTACCTACGTACTACAAACACAAAACTCGCGTCATTAGATACATGACACTAGATAGGCTACTTTTTCTTTTTCCGAGTGCAGTGCACTCACCCTGCGTTCCAACTAAATGTAATTAATAGTCACAAAATATAAGGGCTATTGAGTAATAATTGTTCAAAAGTAACTTATATGCTTAGGTACGAGTATATCTGATAAATATCTAATAAGAAAAATGTAAAGGATGTTTATTGTTATTTAATTTCTGCATGTAAGATATAAATTAATTAGTTATATTTAAATAACATTATAAATAGAATATAATAGAGACTTAGGTTAGATGTTTATAGTTTGTAAAATAAGAAAAATATAGACAAAAAATAATTTAATTTTTAAGTTCTCCTATAAAAAGTGTAATTTTGATTTGTGGCCGTTTAGTTTTTAAGCAGCGATATAATCCGATCTCTAGTAATAAACTTAAATAAAAATAAAAATATATTTTTGGGAGCCCTACAAGAATAGGCTAATAAAATTTAAGCTTCTAGGGAGCTGTCTCTCTGTATAGATACATTACTCCGTGGTAAAGGTCACTTCATTCATTCGAAGCTTTCCCGCGAATTGAAAGCGAACGCGGCAAAGAATATACAACGCGCAGACAGTTCAATTGGGATTTTGAATTTTTTTTTTTTGTGATAAATGGAAAAATCATAATATAAGTTTTATAACAAAAACTTTTTTTTTTCGCTATAATTCAAAGTTACATGGAATACATGGACACGAATGTATTCAAAAGAAATACAACAATCTTCCAAGCTCTTCCCGAACTTCGCTATAGAAATGGAAAATATATCTAAATCTTTTAATGTTTTGTTATAACACGCACGTGTTATATGTCCGCCGTATTGTAACCGGTATGAAAGGCTATGACAAGGTTGTCGCTTCTGCGAGTTCTTTGCTCTATGACGGGTCATCTTCCGAGATGTACGTACTTTCACCTTGTGGCTTTCACGGCATTTACTTCATGTAAGTACTTACATATTTGTTGGTTTATTTCCTAAGTTGGTGGATTGTAATTTGACGGCAAACGGTGAGCTATATACCTAATGCTCGTTAAAATAAAGTTAAAAATACTTAAAAAACTTTATGCTATAAAAAACTACAACTTAAGTAACCAAAAAAAATTATAGTTGATTAATCTATACTTATTAATATTATAAAGAGGAAAGATTTGATTGTTTGTTTGTTTGTATAGAATAGGCTCCGAAACTACTGGACCGATTTGAAAAATTCTTTTACCATTAGAAGCCGACATTATCCGTGATGAACATAGGCTACTTTTTACCGCGGGAAAATACTTCATTCCCACGGGAAAACGGGTAATAGGACAACGGGTAGTAAGAATTATCCTTCCGTACTTATCTTTTTCACAACTACTAAACGGCTGAACCGATTGGGTTGAAATTTTATATTGCTATTTCGATGGTTGCCTGGATGATTTAAAAATATAATTGGACCCGCTAGGTGGCGCTGCTGTCGGTATGTCAACTACTAAACGGCTTGGCCTATTGGGTTGAAATTTTGTATATGGATTTCCATTCCATGGTTTCACAGACACGAATGTATTATATTTTATGAAGTATAAAGATTCTTGTATACCCCGATTATATAGTTGTTTTGCACTTTTGAATGTGTTAATCGACTTATGCGGCGGCCGACTGTACCTACATAAATATAATGAACTTTAGCTCATTCATTTCCAGGAAGCAAGGTCGTGAGAAAGTGTGTGATATGAGCCGGAAGCGGTCGAGTCAGAGTCTCTAATATGCATCTCGTTTCGAAGCATACTTGTACGCGTTATGTAACATTAATTTTATTTATGAATATCTGACACGCAACCAGAGATAACGTACATTCAATTCTACTCATAATATTTCTAAAATATGAATCACTAGCTGTTGCACGCGACTTCGTCCGCGTAACTTTATAAAATATCCTTTTACCCGTTTTCCCGTAGGAACGAAGCATTTTCCCGCGGTAAAAAGTATCCTATGTTCATCACAAATAATGTCGGCTTCTATTGGTAAAAGAATTTTTCAAATCGGTCCACTAGTTTCGGAGCCTATTCTATACAAACAAACAAACAAACAAACAAACAAATCTTTCCTCTTTATAATATTAATATAGATAGACACAATTTTTATTTTATTTTATTATTTTTTTCGGACACAAACAGAAATATAGTAAAAAAGATCAAAATCGGACGATGCCACGAATAGACACACAGATTCACAGATCAAACTTTTAGCACCCCTCTTTTGCGTCGGGGTTAACAACAGTAGGTACCTTCACAATGAGTTTACAATGACCGCAATCGCTAGCGAGATCGTAATTTTTTTATAATTATGGTAAATTGTCAATTTGTCATTGACAGTTTTTCATATACCTATCTAAATGTTTTAAGGTAATACAAGTCAGCTTTTCACCATGCAAACGTAGAATGATTATTACTCCGCTGTTTTATGTTTAATTTACAAAAGTAAGCATGATACCGATTTATCTTGTCGTTAACTAGGTTCGTATGCATACAAAATTAAAAAAAAAAAAAAAAAAGATATGTCCCTTGAAAAATCCATATTTTAACAAAAGTTTTATGCAACTTTGAGAGTGATTAGGTCAATCCAGTGTACAAAAACTCCAAAATACTTTGCATACAAACATTGATTAGTTATTGAAGAGTTGAAATAATTTTACACGAAATAGATGTATGCAGTAGTTTTGTCAAAAAGAGTATACGCCCGTTAGTCTGTTTGTGGTATGAATGATTGTGCATGTAAGTCGAGTGCTCTTCCCGCGTTTTGTGCTGTGTGAGACAGGACGCGTTTTAGACATGAGACCGATGAGTTCGGGCGGCCGACTTGTTTCACTTTAAGTGTCACTTCAATAGCATCCACGTGCGAAGTCGGGGCCAATTGTTAGTACCGTATATAACGAGTTTATCGAACGGAAGGAAATGGCGGTTACAGAGTACGATCGTCTATGACATTGACAATTGACAATAGGTTCGTCGAACGATGTTAAGAGTTTCTCACGACAGGTCACAGCATTGTATTTGTTTATGGTCTACTTATCTATACATACATTATGGGTCACAATTGCTTGGTCATAATAAATAAGTGAAGAAAAAATATTTAAAAAAAAATAATGTAATCTATGTAACTATATCAACTTTCTGGTATTCATAATACTTACAAGCATTATTTGCTTACTTTAGAACTTAGTTAGATGGTGATGTGTGGAATGTGTGCAGAAATTTATTATTTATTTATTTTTATTTATTTATATGCCTTACCTACTGACAAAAACAAAACAAAAAAAAAAACAGTTTAACGAAAAATTAGATAGGTAACATTTTTGTTAAGAAAATTTGAAAAGACTTTGTTTTATATTATACCAGCAGTTGCACGCGACTTCGTCCGCGTAACTTTATAAAATATAACAGTTGAATGAAGCATTTTCCCGCGGTAAAAAGTAGCCTATGTTCATCACGGATAATGTCGGCTTCTAATGGTAAAAGAATTTTTCAAATCGGTCCACTAGTTTCGGAGCCTATGCAATACAAACAAACAAATATTTCCTCTTTATAATATTAGTATAGACTAGCTGGTGCCCGCGACTTCGCACGCGTAACTTTCTAAATTATATACTGAAACCACTCTATCCGTTGGTGAAAACAGCATGAAAATCGGTGCATTCGTTTTTGAGTTTATCGCAAACAAACAGACAGACAGACTTTGTTTTATAACAATTATTATGTAAGGACTATGTCATTGTGCCCGTTTTGAATAAACTCCTTCTTTGAAAGAAAGACATTTATTCACTGCAAGAAGGACATTAACATGACTTTATACATAAGAAACAACCAAAACAAAATGACACAATTAAATTAATAAAAGACAGGCAAGTAAGATGTGTTGTGTCTTTCTTCGTCTTCTTTCTTTCAATAACAACCATCTAAACTGAATTAAAGATTGACATTGACACGCCAATAAACCCAATACGATATTTTCTTTCTTTCTTTCATTCAATAACAACCATCTAAACTGGATTAAAGATTGACATTGACACGCCAATAAACCCAATGCGATTTGATTACTTAAATGTCTAAAGAAATTGATAGGCGTAGGAATCGGCGGGCGGCCATTTTGTTTCGTTTAATGAGCGAGCAATTTAATTTAGAAAGTGAGTGAGCGGCATTTAGGAAGAGAGTAATTACACTGCAAAGATAAGAAGCGTTCGAATATTTTTTTACCTTCCTGTAATTTAAAATATTTCACTTGACGACTCGTTTGGTCCAGTGGCTAGACTGGCTAGTAACCCTAGCTAGCTGTTAACCAAACGGTCGCGGATTAGAATTCCGCTATGTTTGTGTTAACATTTTACCTTTGCACCCGAGTCTTGGACGTTTTGTATTTATAATATGTATGTATTTACATAAAGTAATGTATGCAGTACATCAACTGTCTGGTATCCATAATACAAGCATTAGTTGCTTACTGTAGAACTAGATGGTGCTGTGTGGAATGTATGAAGATATTTTTGTCATGTGTGCTTATTAAATATGGTGCTCGTAACTTCGTCCGCGTAGAAAAGTATAAAACGCTATCTACCGTATTTTGGATAGATGGCGCTATCTCCCGGGCCAAGCCGCTAGTGTTTACTTTCATTTTAGATTTCCCATAGGAATGAAGCATTTTCCCGCGGTAAAAAGTAGCCTATGTTCATCACGGATAATGTCGGCTTCTAATGGTAAAAGAATTTTTCAAATCGCTCCACTAGTTTCGGAGCCTATTCAATACAAACAAACAAATAAATCTTTTCTCTTTATAATATTAGTATAAGTAGATCTTTAAAAATAGGAAAGGGATTTTAATTTTACCTCTAGATTTCATTAATTCATTTAGATCAATTTTTTTCAAACATAGAAAGTTGTGAGATCTCATCTGAAAGCAAGTTTGAGTGTCTATGGGAGCACATATTCAATCAACGACATTTGTTATCAATTAATTATCTATTAATCTATACCTACTAATCCTTACATATTATAAAACAAAGTATGTTTGTTTGTTCGCGATAAACTCATAAGCGATACTCAATGGATAGAGTGGTTCTCGAGGAAGGTTTTAGTCGTTACAAAGTTACGCGGGCGAAGTCGCGGGCAGCAGCTAGTTATTTAATAATTTTCAGTTAATATTTTAGGTAAAGTTGGCGAGAAAAAGTCATTCGTGGCGAATTGACCAATTACTTGCAATATTGCAATTTGATACTTGGATTTCATTTCATTCGAAATTTAAAACTGCGAGGCAACGGTACGACACCGCCATACAGCCAAATTATAATGAGGCGCGAAACGCGAATGGACACAGAACAATAAAAAATACCTCATTAGAGAACCGACGCTCGGAAACCGCAATCTCACACGATTCAAAAATAGAATGAATAAAGCAAACGTCACTTCCGACGATTTTATACGAAAAAGATGGACGAAAAAGTATAATAATATCCGTTGTCGTCGCCATTGTTAAATTTGACATGTCAGGGGCGCGTGAAAATGTTGAAATTTTTTATGACACAAAGGAGAATTTAAATTCATTTTTAAAGTTTGAATATGTAATAGTATGCATTAATTAATTGTTGTAATGTAATATGCATTAAGTATATACATAATTATAAATATCCTTTGCGTATTTTTAATCCATAGATAAGTATAATAGTGTCTGTTTTATTTTTTATTTATTTATTTATTTTATTCTAAAGAAATTTACAGGTATAATTGCATAATAACAGTGGTGATTAAATAGCTTAAACCTAATAAAAAAAAATCCACTTAGGTTAACAACGATATATGAGTGTTAAAGTAGGCCATTGAAAAATTTATCGGCTATAATATATTTTGTTTTATCTATGGAACTGGTGAAGTCAACATCTGTATCCTCTAATAAAACATTTAAAAGTTTACATGAACGAGACATGAATGTATTTTTCCTATAATTTGTCTTACTAGGAGCTACATGCAGCAAAGAGCGATTTCTCAGATTAGTATAAGGGACATTTAAATATAATTTGATGATGTCTTAGGGACTGTTTATGAAACATGAAAAAAATTAAATGTGTATTCTGTAAATTTCCCTATCATTTGACAGCAGCCCATCCAGAGGTTTCTTGATCAGTGATAATATTAAATCATATTAAATACTAGCTGGTGCTCGCGACTTCGTCCGCGTAGAATAGTATAAAACGCCATCTACCGTACTTTGGATAAATGGCGCTATCTCCCGGCGGGCCAAGCCGCTAGTATTTACTTTTATTTTAGATTTCCCGTAGGAATGAAGCATTTTCCCAAGGTAAAAAGTAGCCTATGTTCATCACGGATAATGTCGGCTTCTAATGGTAAAAGAAATTTTCAAATCGGTCCACTAGTTTCGGAGCCTATTCAATACAAACAAACAATCAATCTTTCCTCTTTATAATATTAGTTAAATATAGGATTTTATACTATATACAGTTTTATATAGGATTTTATATCTTAGTTGCTTTTTTATTTTTCAAAGCAGACGAAGTCGCGAGCCCCGGTTAGTTAAAAAATAGATGACGTCATCAAACGTCTTGACTCTTGACGGTGTTGAATATTTCAAAATTAAATGTAGAATGTAACGCGTCGTTTAATTCAAATGATAAAATATTATGTTAATATAGAGAAAGTTGTTTTTAAACGTCTTTAATTAAAGTTATGACGTTTTCATTTTGAATACTAAATTCATCTTTACTTTTTAAGCTAGCTTCGCGCCCCAGGCGTCGCCTGCTAAGCTAAAAAAATCATACCTCCCGTTTTACTCTTAATTTCATAACTTTTCTATACTAAAGTATAATATTACTGGCACCCACGAGCGACTTCGTCCGCGTTGAAAAAGAAAAACGAATATATCCTGTGTCCTGTAGGTACGTCTAAATGTTTATCTACCAAGTTTGATGAAAATCAGTTAATTCGTTTAAGAGTGATGGAGGAACATACATACATACAGAAAAAAATTGTAAAAATGGTAAATTTAGTTTCAGTATCATGTATAGAGCCTAATAATATATACACGATATTTCTCAAAACAAAATAAATTACTCCATGACCGACCCACTTTTTTTTATCGAGGAGAAATCCTTTTATTGATCCCCTACCGCTGGCTAGGCGGCAGAGGTATGTGGGGGTCGACCAACAGAACTGGCCCCTACCCACTAAAACTCCCCGGTGTCTCCTTGCCCTTAGAGTGGGGGGTGGACGGGCTCTGCCGAGGCAACTGCTCCGACCCACCCTCGGGCGGCCTAGCCATTGTTGGCTAGGCTGACGCCAACGGGGGGAGACCCGTGCAGGCACACACAGCCAGCCAGCCGTGTGCGCAGGTCCCCGAGGGCATTTGAAGACGATACCCGCCTTCTCCTGCCCAGCCATCTACCAGGATGTTAAAAGGGAGAACTCAATGGACACCAACAGTGTCCATTGGCTCCCCCCCGCCGCTCCTCTGAGCAGGGGACCAGGGGCCACCCCCCCAGGCCTCCCTGTTCCCCTGAACTCCACCAAAACACCCCGACGACAGCTGACGAGAACATGCATGGAGGGCTACACGTCCCGCCTCAGCCGAACGGAGCCCGCTCGGAGCACACGGGTGTGGGGCTTGTTGGTCCCCAACAATCTGATGGGACGAGCAAAGGTCGGTGGTTCTGTCCACCACCGGCCCCTGCGACCCCTCGGATCAAGGGTAAGCCCCCCCATCACGACAACCTGACCCCTACAGATTTATTGTTAGTATCGATGATATTGATGATTATCAGATTTACTTTCGCTTGAAAGTCTGTGACGTAAGAATATAGACTATGGATATAATTATAATTCCACGCGGACAAAGTGGCGAGCACCAACTAGTGATATTATAAATGCTAAAGTTTGTATGTTTTAGAAAGAGGTTTGGATTTTTGTTAATCACGCAAAAACAGTTGAACGGATTCGGATCTATTTGGGCACACATTTAGTTCATTACATGGATTAACGTATAGGATACTTTTTATTATAGAAAAATATTAGGTTCTGTGGAATTTTAAAAAAAAACTAACTACAGTGCGTATGAAAACGCAGGTACAGCCTAGTACTTAGGTCAAGGCTGTCCAAAGCACGGCCCTCGGGCCGCAGTCTATGTTTTTGCGGCCCGCAACGTTTCTTTTATCTACTTATCACATTTAAAAAAATATATTGGGTAAATCATTTCATTTTTGTGGTATTTTAAATAAATGAAAAATCTCAAAAGGTCTTCACTGACACATATGCACTGCGTCTAGTAATAACTAATATTAATGTTGATATAGATAGACAAGATAAATTATTGAAGAAATAATTATATTAATTATTACAATTCGTGTATATTTTTTTTCTAAAAAAAAATTATTAGTTATATCTGCGGCCCTAGAATCCATTTAGTTTTGGACAGACCCGATTTAGGTTATAAATTAGAAATATTGATAGACTATGCACAAGCTCCTGTTTTCTTTTTTTTATGTAAAAATTGATAGGCAAGCTGATTAATCACTTGAAGGTAAGTGGCGTAAAATTAATCCAAAAATAAGTGAGTACCTGTCCGTTTATTTCAAAATATACATTTTTAAAAAGTTTTTAAAGTTATTGCAACTAAACGTTTTATGAATGTAGTATTTTTTTCTGAACTCTTGATACTTATCTTGATCTTTTAATTTGACACTTATATTAAGTTTAAAACAATCGCTCGAGTGCGTTTTGAAAGAATGGTGTTAAACAATTAAATGATTGGTAAAATTTAAATAAAAACAACAAACCAATGTTGTACCTAAAAGATAATAATAATAAAACGAAATTTACAAAATGACTGATACTATCTCAAATACATATTTATCAAGTTAAGAAAAAAAAATACATACCATTTTTAAGGATTAAATTCAACGAATCCAAGTCAAATGTTTGTAGCACTGAACACTAAAAAAATATAGTCGAAAAAAAAAAACCACAAACGTCACTCACTTCCCGCGCTACTTTTTTTTAAATTTCCCACCTGCGGCAAAGACAATAATGTCTATAAGTCCATGGTGCCGCGTGTATAGCTTAAGAAATCAGGATTTGTACTGAGAGTTAAGATCGAGACTGAAGAAAGTGGGGTGTCACTTCCCATATGGTGTATGCTTAAAACCAGTATAATACATTCTCTTAATCGTTTTTCTTTCATTATCAAACTTAACCTACTACGAATAGGGTTCTTTTTGAAACGTTCACAATTAAAACTATTTGTTTCCAGCAAAACACTTCTCATTCAACCGCCAATCGGAAATGAGCTTTATGTTAATTAATTTGGTGTCCATTTTATTGCGAATACACGCAACGTTTTGTATTTTAATTATCATTTCTATTTGTCTCTGGGTTATAGGTGTGGCGGATGTCAGTGTAATTTGGCGGGATTTTGCATAATCTATGGTTTGAAAGCGATGAAAGTGATATTTCGTATTTGGAATGGGCTGGTTTGTGCTCGTCCTGTTCGATGTTTATTATTTTTTTGAGTTATTTTTAGAGTTTACCACATGACGTAGCGTAGACATGAATATTATAAAACATTATTAGAGTTAATCATGGAAATTATTCAACATTTTAATCTATTAAATATTTTAACACTTCAATTATATGAGTTAATTACTTTCAAAAGCCACATTCTGTGCTTTTCAAAACAGTAAAAGCATTAACAAAAAATAAAACCTCCGAAAAAACTGAAAAGCATAAAATAATCTTATTTTACCTAAGTAATTTTGAGTCGCCCCGCGCATCACTCTTTACGTAATTTTTGCTTGTTTGGCGCCGACTCAAAATTACTTAGGTAAAATAATAAGATTATTTTATGCTTTTCAGTTTTTTCGGCGGTTTTATTTTTTGTTAAAAAGTTTTATTTTATATTTTTTTTGTGGTTATAATCTAATATTTACTACATGCTTAATTTTTAATTTTCCCACCCTTAAGGTAGGATTCTTTTTTCCAAATTTATACGAGACCAACTTCGAGGTATACCCTATCCATTAAAAATAGAATTATCCAAATCGGACTACTCTGTAAAAAGTTATGCGTGGTTATACGCTACAATCGGTGAGTGAACAATCAATCATCCCCTGTTTTCCTACCCTTAGGGTTGGAATTATTTTTCCACATTAAAATGGGACCCCCTTGGGGGTGCACCCTTTCAAATAAAATATATATATACGCGTCGAATTGAGTACCTCCTCCGTTTTTGTTTTTTTGTTTTCGTCGGTTGAAAAGGCTTTCATATCAAAAAAGATAGAGGCGGACAGCCACATTATCAATCAATCAATACTAATAATAAATCTGTAAGTTTAGGTATTGTATGTATGTATAAACGTACAAGTCACAGGAGGTACTTTTTTCTTTTTCAACGCGGACGAATTCGCGGGCACCAGTTAGTTTTGTAATATATGTAGATGTAGACAGATCTGTATTTTTATTAAATGGGTCATTTTAAAATTTCCCAAGTGTATTTAACCATTTAGCCTAGTTGTACAGAGTACTTTAATGTAAGTAAGTATTTCAATGTAATTCCGGAATAGCTCACACAAGGATGTCTCTCTGACTCATTTACAGCCAAGTGTGTCGAGTCAAATTCCGAAGCAATTAGTTATAAGACATGCCAAGCGTGTAACGCTTTAGAGCCGAGGGTTCTGTACATTAAAAAACGGAGGCAGTCATGAGGACTGCCGACAGAAGTGAAAACTTAAAACTGAGCGTCCAACGCACACACATACAATCGGGTATAGTTATATGCAATGTGTTGGCGCGATCGCGTACGTAGACAGCTGCGCGCGCATAACTGTGAGCATTAGCATGTTGCTGACGCGAACCGATACATTTTTTCTCTACCTAAAGTCGTATAACGAGGCTATAGAAGTTTTCACTTCAAAAAACAATGTTGTTCAACAACAAGTAACAGATAGAAGCTAGCTCGCAATCAAAAGAGAGTTGTCAGTCTATCGAGCGTCAGACAGTTTTCTAGAAAACGCTATCTGATTTGATTAAAGGACATTTATAATAAACATTGGTGCGTTTAACTCTTACAAATAACCCATTTATATTTTTCAGCTCAATTGTGAATTGATTTTTTTCTAAACTTTATTTTATAGGTACAGTCGGGGTGAGAAGAGGTTCGTCACCTGAAAGTCGACATTTGCATGTCAAAATTTCATTAATTCAAACCTCAGTGCTTTAGTTTCAAAAGGTCAAAAATTAAATTACAAATTAGCTTGTCACAATGCTGTCACAGTCCTAGGTATTGACAAAATGACATAATAATAATAATAATATAACATTTATTTGCAACTTAGTAACACAACACAAGTAACATAAACTTAGTAACAGTAAGTAACATAACAACATAACAACGACAAAGAAAATAAAAACAGTAAAAAGAAAAAAGAATCATCTGTCAGTTTCAATTAAAAATGCCAGTCTTATGTTTTAAAGAACACGGACGGAACCCTAAAAATGAAAGTGTCATCTCCGCGAAGTATATTTTAGGCGTCATTGCTGTATTTATTTGGAGTTGCGTGGTTTCGCGCCAAATTATGATATTGGGCAATGGCCAATGGGCATGTCCAATGTCGCGTCCATAAGAAATGTGTATGTGTATTCGAAAGCGTTCTCTATTTAAATTTCTTTGTCCTTTACTTCATTGGGCGCGAATTTCATGTCGCACTGACGTCATTCAACTGTTTCTGTTCTTTGTAAGCTCTTGATTTACTTTTCATGTTAAAATGGCGACCCGCTTCCGGCTTCGCAATTTTTTTTAAATCACAAACCTTCCTCGTTTATCCCTCTTTCCATTAATGTAAACCATATCAATATAAGTTTGATGGTTTAGAAGTAGTTTAGGCGATTTGGTGGCAAAATAGTGTTTTCTACTTACATAAGAATTAAGTACCTACATAGGAACTTAATTAGATTTTATTACAAATATCAAAATATGTATTAAACTTCCGCAAAAATTATCTAAATATATGATTATTAAAACCGCATCAAAATCCAATGAAGCGGATATAAAGACAGACAGATGTGGACAGATGCGACTTCAAATATTTGAATACGGATGGCGTTCTATTTTTTTTTAATTTATCAATTAGTTCGGACTTGGTTTCGTATTTATTAAGCTTGGTTTTAAAAACAAGTAATGTGATGACGCAATTCTTTTTTTTGTGTGTCGCAAAATGGTTGTGTCATAAGTGAAAATGACGGAGACTTACGCATAAACAAATATGAGTATATTTATTTCTCTGTGGTGAAAATTGTGGGGAAAAAACGCGTTTGCGTAACTTCTTTGTTGAATTAACGGCTTTTGTATCACCTACGGTAATGTTATGGCCTAAGTGACATTATGATGCTTACGGAACTACTAGATATCACACGCGACTTCGTCCGCGCCTGTTATTTAATCACTTTTACGCACAATTCGTGCGAAATCTCTACTAAAGCACAGATATATGGTTTATATATTTGTGCTTTAGTTATCATCTCGCACGTTCATATTCCGTACGAAATGTGCGAAATGCCTACTTAAAAATATCATCTCGAACGTTCATATTCCGTACGAAATGTGCGAAATGCCTACTTAATTTTTTTTTATAATTATTACCTAACATAATTATTATATTTTAGTAGTCATTTCGCACACATTTTATTTCCTTGCGTGCGACACGACACTATCCGAAATCGTTTAATCCGACGTCCGACGCAAAAACGGGGTGTTATAAAATAGACAAAAAATTAAATTAATTTTCTTCGATTAGCTCTCCTGTAAAAAGTGTAATTTTTTTTTTTATTTGTACCCCTTTAGTTTTTAAGCATCGATATGTTTATAATTTATAATATATTCCGTGCTGAACTTTCACCTGTGGACATTGACGGTGAGACAAGGCCGCGGTCGGTGGCCGTGCGATGCTGCGTCCTATACTATACGTGTGCGTTCGCAGGGCGCGGCCACTTTCACTGCGAGAAACCGGACTGGGGTGTCCATGGTTTCGGAGACTGAGAGACAATATTTTTAATTTAACAACTTCTTTACTCAATTGGGAATTTGAAAAAAAAAATTGCTTTTTTTATGCTTTTTTGTGATATTTACTTTTATGCGAAAAATTAGCAAAAAGGGTTTTTATAGGATATTAGATTATATAAATGATGACTGTCCTTGGAGTCAAATATAGTTGATTATTGTGTTATGTAGATTGCTATGTATTGTTACGTATTACTTTGTAATTTATTTATGAAAAGAGCAACTAGGGGGTTTCTTACCGAGTTCTTCCCCCTAGAAACAGCTTTCCGAACCGGTGGTAGTTTGTAAAGAGTGTTGACGAAGATAAATGTTTTGTAGAAACTTACGTCTAATAAATGATTTATTATTATTATAAAAAAAATTATATTAATTATAAACAATTAAAAATTTATAAAATTTAAACAAAAATCACATGACTGTGAACTGTGAGTGGTTGTAACGTCAAAATGTTAATGCTACTTTAGAACAACAGCGTTCGTGACTTGATAAAACTAACATTAAGACGTCACGCGCGCTCGGGTTTGTTCGGGAGCGGTCGGCGCGTCTTCGGTACTAAATTCAAAATTTAATTTTTATTTTGTTATAACTTTTGAATTATTGCGAAAAAAAAAGATTGCGAATGATCGCGTACGTAGACAGCTCATAACTGTGAGCATTAGCATGTTGCTGACGCGAACCGATACATTTTTTCCCTAACCCAAAGTCGTATAAAGAAGTTTTCACTTCAATAACTCATTCGGTTTAAAAAAAGAAAATCTTGTACCAATAAGAATGTCTACAATAGCAAAAACTTTAAGGATTAGGCATAGGAAATTCAAAGCATAGGAACAGGAATAGGCGGGAATTCCACCCGTTATGGTATGAATGTGTGATGGATATGAGAAAGAAATAGTATGAAGAATGAATGTACGAGCAGAATAATAGTGAGAACTGGTATGAAAGAGAACTGTAGACATAGGCTACGACCCTGAGACGGAGGGATTCGCGTGTAAAAAATAAAAAAATAAAAGAAAAAATAAAAATAGCAAAAACTATGGTCACCCTACTGTTGCAGTGACGCAATCGTCGAGAGATGCGTATGGTATCGTCGTTTTTCGATGTTTGCTTATTGCGCAATGAAAAAATGAACACGCCTTTTTCGAGTATTGGTTATTTAATTGTTTGATTAACTTAAAAATATTTATTTAAAAAATAATTCTGGCCATTCACACAGGTGTTTATAAATATCTGTCTATAGCTGCGACTTGTAGTTTTACTCGTGTTTTACTTTACAGTTTGCGAAAGAGGCCCTAAGTCTTTATTATCTTTACACGAATGACATTTTCTGTTTACAAAAAAAAAATTGAGTTCGTTTTTTTTTATTAGGTTTTTAGAAAAAATAATCTTAATTTGAACAATAATAATTTGTCGTACACTATTCTAATATATTTGAGCTATTTGAGAATTTATGAATAAACTATACATTCAATATAATAATGTAATATATTTGCAACATTATGGCGATCTCGAATCTTTAGGATTCCACAAAACTGGTCTTCGCTTTCACAGAAAGTTGATTTTTTCAACGAAAGCGAATTTATTGTAATATTATAACCACACTAGCTGGCGCCTTCGACTTCGTTTGCGTTGTAAAATAAAAAATATAACACAAGATAATCAATCGATCATCAATCTAAACTAATATTATAAAGAGGAAAGATTTGATTGTTTGTTTGTATTGAATAGGTCCGAAACAAGTGGACCGATTTGAAAAATTCTTTTACCATTGGAAGCCGACATTATCCGTGATGAACATAGGATACTTTTTACCGCGGGAAAATGCTTCATTCCTACGGGAAAACGGGTAATAGGACAACGGGTACTAAGAATTATCCTTCCGTACTTAACTTCTTTTTCACATAACTTCTAAACGGCTGAACCGATTGGGTTGAAATTTTATATGGCTATTTCGATGGTTCCCTGGATGATTTAAAAATACAATTGGACCGGGTAGGTGGCGCTGCTGTCGGTATGTCAACTACTAAACGGCCTGACCGATTGGGTTGAAATTTTATATGGCTATTTCGATGGTTTCCTGGATGATTTAAAAATACAATTGGACCGGGTAGGTGGCGCTGCTGTCGGTATGTCAACTACTAAACGGCCTGACCGATTGGGTTGAAATTTTATATGGCTATTTCGATGGTTTCCTGGATGATTTAAAAATACAATTGGACCGGGTAGGTGGCGCTGCTGTCGGTATGTCAACTACTAAACGGCCTGACCAATTGGGTTGAAATGTTGTATGTGTATTTCCATTCCATGGTTTCACAGACACGAATGTGTTATATTTTATAAAGTTACGCGGACGAAGTCGCGTGCAACAGCTAGTTTCTGGATTTTCCTTTTTTCCCTGTAAGTATTCCTGACGATGTGTATGCAAAATTACATGAACACGTAACAGACATATGGACAGACAGAGTCACTTTCACATTAATAAAATATTAGTATGAATAAATGGAAATTTCGACCGATAAAAATAAATTTATGATACATTCAAAATACTTTCATTATGTCTTCGAAATTTTACTAATGTCCTGTCGCTTTTCTGATAGTCGATGATATTTTGTTCTTCACTACGAAGGTTGGCTTCCATCATGGCTTCATACCTTTTGACGACACGTTTGGTCTAGTGGCTAGTAACCCTAGTATACGTGAATTATTATATTAAGGTTTGAAAGCGACACTTGTGGGGGAATCGGCGCATGTTGTACACATTTCGCACAAAATTGCTAAGGAAAATGACATTTTCCTTTCTTATTTCGTAATTATTCACCTGACTAACTTAACATGTTATACAGACAGTGTTCATATTCCTTCCATAAAATCATCGTGCGATGTCGAAGGACAACGTTTTTAGGCATTTATTCACCATTACGTAAGTATTACTAATACGATAAAACAATCTGTACGCAACAGTACACAAGAGTCTCGAGACGCGCGAACGAAGTGCGGGAGGTGTGTAGCGGCTGAGTCTACCAATAACGTGTCGCGAAGTGTGGGAGGTGTGTAGCGACTGAGTCTACCAATATCGCGAAGTGTGGGAGGTGTGTAGCGGCTGAGTCTACCAATATCGCGAAGTGTGGGAGGTGTGTAGCGACTGAGTCTACCAATATCGCGAAGTGTGGGAGGTGTGTAGCGGCTGAGTCTACCAATATCGCGAAGTGTGGGAGGTGTGTAGCGGCTGAGTCTACCAATATCGCGAAGTGTGGGAGGTGTGTAGCGACTGAGTCTACCAATATCGCGAAGTGTGGGAGGTGTGTAGCGGCTGAGTCTACCAATATCGCGAAGTGTGGGAGGTGTGTAGCGACTGAGTCTACCAATATCGCGAAGTGTGGGAGGTGTGTAGCGACTGAGTCTACCAATATCGCGAAGTGTGGGAGGTGTGTAGCGACTGAGTCTACCAATATCGCGAAGTGTGGGAGGTGTGTAGCGGCTGAGTCTACCAATATCGCGAAGTGTGGGAGGTGTGTAGCGACTGAGTCTACCAATATCGCGAAGTGTGGGAGGTGTGTAGCGGCTGAGTCTACCAATAACGTGTCGCGAAGTGTGGGAGGTGTGTAGCGACTGAGTCTACCAATATCGCGAAGTGTGGGAGGTGTGTAGCGACTGAGTCTACCAATATCGCGAAGTGTGGGAGGTGTGTAGCGGCTGAGTCTACCAATATCGCGAAGTGTGGGAGGTGTGTAGCGACTGAGTCTACCAATATCGCGAAGTGTGGGAGGTGTGTAGCGACTGAGTCTACCAATATCGCGAAGTGTGGGAGGTGTGTAGCGACTGAGTCTACCAATATCGCGAAGTGTGGGAGGTGTGTAGCGACTGAGTCTACCAATATCGCGAAGTGTGGGAGGTGTGTAGCGACTGAGTCTACCAATATCGCGAAGTGTGGGAGGTGTGTAGCGGCTGAGTCTACCAATATCGCGAAGTGTGGGAGGTGTGTAGCGACTGAGTCTACCAATATCGCGAAGTGTGGGAGGTGTGTAGCGGCTGAGTCTACCAATATCGCGAAGTGTGGGAGGTGTGTAGCGACTGAGTCTACCAATATCGCGAAGTGTGGGAGGTGTGTAGCGGCTGAGTCTACCAATATCGCGAAGTGTGGGAGGTGTGTAGCGACTGAGTCTACCAATATCGCGAAGTGTGGGAGGTGTGTAGCGGCTGAGTCTACCAATATCGCGAAGTGTGGGAGGTGTGTAGCGACTGAGTCTACCAATATCGCGAAGTGTGGGAGGTGTGTAGCGACTGAGTCTACCAATATCGCGAAGTGTGGGAGGTGTGTAGCGACTGAGTCTACCAATATCGCGAAGTGTGGGAGGTGTGTAGCGACTGAGTCTACCAATATCGCGAAGTGTGGGAGGTGTGTAGCGACTGAGTCTACCAATATCGCGAAGTGTGGGAGGTGTGTAGCGGCTGAGTCTACCAATATCGCGAAGTGTGGGAGGTGTGTAGCGACTGAGTCTACCAATATCGCGAAGTGTGGGAGGTGTGTAGCGGCTGAGTCTACCAATATCGCGAAGTGTGGGAGGTGTGTAGCGGCTGAGTCTACCAATATCGCGAAGTGTGGGAGGTGTGTAGCGGCTGAGTCTACCAATATCGCGAAGTGTGGGAGGTGTGTAGCGACTGAGTCTACCAATATCGCGAAGTGTGGGAGGTGTGTAGCGACTGAGTCTACCAATATCGCGAAGTGTGGGAGGTGTGTAGCGACTGAGTCTACCAATATCGCGAAGTGTGGGAGGTGTGTAGCGACTGAGTCTACCAATATCGCGAAGTGTGGGAGGTGTGTAGCGACTGAGTCTACCAATATCGCGAAGTGTGGGAGGTGTGTAGCGACTGAGTCTACCAATATCGCGAAGTGTGGGAGGTGTGTAGCGACTGAGTCTACCAATATCGCGAAGTGTGGGAGGTGTGTAGCGGCTGAGTCTACCAATATCGCGAAGTGTGGGAGGTGTGTAGCGACTGAGTCTACCAATATCGCGAAGTGTGGGAGGTGTGTAGCGGCTGAGTCTACCAATATCGCGAAGTGTGGGAGGTGTGTAGCGACTGAGTCTACCAATATCGCGAAGTGTGGGAGGTGTGTAGCGACTGAGTCTACCAATATCGCGAAGTGTGGGAGGTGTGTAGCGACTGAGTCTACCAATATCGCGAAGTGTGGGAGGTGTGTAGCGACTGAGTCTACCAATATCGCGAAGTGTGGGAGGTGTGTAGCGACTGAGTCTACCAATATCGCGAAGTGTGGGAGGTGTGTAGCGGCTGAGTCTACCAATATCGCGAAGTGTGGGAGGTGTGTAGCGACTGAGTCTACCAATATCGCGAAGTGTGGGAGGTGTGTAGCGGCTGAGTCTACCAATAACGTGTGCCGACACGTTATTGGTAGACTCAGCCGCTCACGCTCCTCTGCCCCCTCAAATTGCGAAAAAAAAAGATTGCGAATGATCGCGTACGTAGACAGCTCATAACTGTGAGCATTAGCATGTTGCTGACGCGAACCGATACATTTTTTCCCTAACCCAAAGTCGTATAAAGAAGTTTTCACTTCAATAACTCATTCGGTTTAAAAAAAGAAAATCTTGTACCAATAAGAATGTCTACAATAGCAAAAACTTTAAGGATTAGGCATAGGAAATTCAAAGCATAGGAACAGGAATAGGCGGGAATTCCACCCGTTATGGTATGAATGTGTGATGGATATGAGAAAGAAATAGTATGAAGAATGAATGTACGAGCAGAATAATAGTGAGAACTGGTATGAAAGAGAACTGTAGACATAGGCTACGACCCTGAGACGGAGGGATTCGCGTGTAAAAAATAAAAAAATAAAAGAAAAAATAAAAATAGCAAAAACTATGGTCACCCTACTGTTGCAGTGACGCAATCGTCGAGAGATGCGTATGGTATCGTCGTTTTTCGATGTTTGCTTATTGCGCAATGAAAAAATGAACACGCCTTTTTCGAGTATTGGTTATTTAATTGTTTGATTAACTTAAAAATATTTATTTAAAAAATAATTCTGGCCATTCACACAGGTGTTTATAAATATCTGTCTATAGCTGCGACTTGTAGTTTTACTCGTGTTTTACTTTACAGTTTGCGAAAGAGGCCCTAAGTCTTTATTATCTTTACACGAATGACATTTTCTGTTTACAAAAAAAAAATTGAGTTCGTTTTTTTTTATTAGGTTTTTAGAAAAAATAATCTTAATTTGAACAATAATAATTTGTCGTACACTATTCTAATATATTTGAGCTATTTGAGAATTTATGAATAAACTATACATTCAATATAATAATGTAATATATTTGCAACATTATGGCGATCTCGAATCTTTAGGATTCCACAAAACTGGTCTTCGCTTTCACAGAAAGTTGATTTTTTCAACGAAAGCGAATTTATTGTAATATTATAACCACACTAGCTGGCGCCTTCGACTTCGTTTGCGTTGTAAAATAAAAAATATAACACAAGATAATCAATCGATCATCAATCTAAACTAATATTATAAAGAGGAAAGATTTGATTGTTTGTTTGTATTGAATAGGTCCGAAACAAGTGGACCGATTTGAAAAATTCTTTTACCATTGGAAGCCGACATTATCCGTGATGAACATAGGATACTTTTTACCGCGGGAAAATGCTTCATTCCTACGGGAAAACGGGTAATAGGACAACGGGTACTAAGAATTATCCTTCCGTACTTAACTTCTTTTTCACATAACTTCTAAACGGCTGAACCGATTGGGTTGAAATTTTATATGGCTATTTCGATGGTTCCCTGGATGATTTAAAAATACAATTGGACCGGGTAGGTGGCGCTGCTGTCGGTATGTCAACTACTAAACGGCCTGACCGATTGGGTTGAAATTTTATATGGCTATTTCGATGGTTTCCTGGATGATTTAAAAATACAATTGGACCGGGTAGGTGGCGCTGCTGTCGGTATGTCAACTACTAAACGGCCTGACCGATTGGGTTGAAATTTTATATGGCTATTTCGATGGTTTCCTGGATGATTTAAAAATACAATTGGACCGGGTAGGTGGCGCTGCTGTCGGTATGTCAACTACTAAACGGCCTGACCGATTGGGTTGAAATTTTATATGGCTATTTCGATGGTTTCCTGGATGATTTAAAAATACAATTGGACCGGGTAGGTGGCGCTGCTGTCGGTATGTCAACTACTAAACGGCCTGACCAATTGGGTTGAAATGTTGTATGTGTATTTCCATTCCATGGTTTCACAGACACGAATGTGTTATATTTTATAAAGTTACGCGGACGAAGTCGCGTGCAACAGCTAGTTTCTGGATTTTCCTTTTTTCCCTGTAAGTATTCCTGACGATGTGTATGCAAAATTACATGAACACGTAACAGACATATGGACAGACAGAGTCACTTTCACATTAATAAAATATTAGTATGAATAAATGGAAATTTCGACCGATAAAAATAAATTTATGATACATTCAAAATACTTTCATTATGTCTTCGAAATTTTACTAATGTCCTGTCGCTTTTCTGATAGTCGATGATATTTTGTTCTTCACTACGAAGGTTGGCTTCCATCATGGCTTCATACCTTTTGACGACACGTTTGGTCTAGTGGCTAGTAACCCTAGTATACGTGAATTATTATATTAAGGTTTGAAAGCGACACTTGTGGGGGAATCGGCGCATGTTGTACACATTTCGCACAAAATTGCTAAGGAAAATGACATTTTCCTTTCTTATTTCGTAATTATTCACCTGACTAACTTAACATGTTATACAGACAGTGTTCATATTCCTTCCATAAAATCATCGTGCGATGTCGAAGGACAACGTTTTTAGGCATTTATTCACCATTACGTAAGTATTACTAATACGATAAAACAATCTGTACGCAACAGTACACAAGAGTCTCGAGACGCGCGAACGAAGTGCGGGAGGTGTGTAGCGGCTGAGTCTACCAATAACGTGTCGCGAAGTGTGGGAGGTGTGTAGCGACTGAGTCTACCAATATCGCGAAGTGTGGGAGGTGTGTAGCGGCTGAGTCTACCAATATCGCGAAGTGTGGGAGGTGTGTAGCGACTGAGTCTACCAATATCGCGAAGTGTGGGAGGTGTGTAGCGGCTGAGTCTACCAATATCGCGAAGTGTGGGAGGTGTGTAGCGGCTGAGTCTACCAATATCGCGAAGTGTGGGAGGTGTGTAGCGACTGAGTCTACCAATATCGCGAAGTGTGGGAGGTGTGTAGCGGCTGAGTCTACCAATATCGCGAAGTGTGGGAGGTGTGTAGCGACTGAGTCTACCAATATCGCGAAGTGTGGGAGGTGTGTAGCGGCTGAGTCTACCAATAACGTGTCGCGAAGTGTGGGAGGTGTGTAGCGACTGAGTCTACCAATATCGCGAAGTGTGGGAGGTGTGTAGCGGCTGAGTCTACCAATATCGCGAAGTGTGGGAGGTGTGTAGCGACTGAGTCTACCAATATCGCGAAGTGTGGGAGGTGTGTAGCGGCTGAGTCTACCAATATCGCGAAGTGTGGGAGGTGTGTAGCGGCTGAGTCTACCAATATCGCGAAGTGTGGGAGGTGTGTAGCGACTGAGTCTACCAATATCGCGAAGTGTGGGAGGTGTGTAGCGGCTGAGTCTACCAATATCGCGAAGTGTGGGAGGTGTGTAGCGACTGAGTCTACCAATATCGCGAAGTGTGGGAGGTGTGTAGCGACTGAGTCTACCAATATCGCGAAGTGTGGGAGGTGTGTAGCGACTGAGTCTACCAATATCGCGAAGTGTGGGAGGTGTGTAGCGGCTGAGTCTACCAATATCGCGAAGTGTGGGAGGTGTGTAGCGACTGAGTCTACCAATATCGCGAAGTGTGGGAGGTGTGTAGCGGCTGAGTCTACCAATAACGTGTCGCGAAGTGTGGGAGGTGTGTAGCGACTGAGTCTACCAATATCGCGAAGTGTGGGAGGTGTGTAGCGACTGAGTCTACCAATATCGCGAAGTGTGGGAGGTGTGTAGCGGCTGAGTCTACCAATATCGCGAAGTGTGGGAGGTGTGTAGCGGCTGAGTCTACCAATATCGCGAAGTGTGGGAGGTGTGTAGCGACTGAGTCTACCAATATCGCGAAGTGTGGGAGGTGTGTAGCGACTGAGTCTACCAATATCGCGAAGTGTGGGAGGTGTGTAGCGACTGAGTCTACCAATATCGCGAAGTGTGGGAGGTGTGTAGCGACTGAGTCTACCAATATCGCGAAGTGTGGGAGGTGTGTAGCGGCTGAGTCTACCAATATCGCGAAGTGTGGGAGGTGTGTAGCGACTGAGTCTACCAATATCGCGAAGTGTGGGAGGTGTGTAGCGGCTGAGTCTACCAATATCGCGAAGTGTGGGAGGTGTGTAGCGACTGAGTCTACCAATATCGCGAAGTGTGGGAGGTGTGTAGCGGCTGAGTCTACCAATATCGCGAAGTGTGGGAGGTGTGTAGCGACTGAGTCTACCAATATCGCGAAGTGTGGGAGGTGTGTAGCGACTGAGTCTACCAATATCGCGAAGTGTGGGAGGTGTGTAGCGGCTGAGTCTACCAATATCGCGAAGTGTGGGAGGTGTGTAGCGACTGAGTCTACCAATATCGCGAAGTGTGGGAGGTGTGTAGCGGCTGAGTCTACCAATATCGCGAAGTGTGGGAGGTGTGTAGCGACTGAGTCTACCAATATCGCGAAGTGTGGGAGGTGTGTAGCGGCTGAGTCTACCAATATCGCGAAGTGTGGGAGGTGTGTAGCGACTGAGTCTACCAATATCGCGAAGTGTGGGAGGTGTGTAGCGGCTGAGTCTACCAATAACGTGTCGCGAAGTGTGGGAGGTGTGTAGCGACTGAGTCTACCAATATCGCGAAGTGTGGGAGGTGTGTAGCGACTGAGTCTACCAATATCGCGAAGTGTGGGAGGTGTGTAGCGGCTGAGTCTACCAATATCGCGAAGTGTGGGAGGTGTGTAGCGACTGAGTCTACCAATATCGCGAAGTGTGGGAGGTGTGTAGCGGCTGAGTCTACCAATATCGCGAAGTGTGGGAGGTGTGTAGCGACTGAGTCTACCAATATCGCGAAGTGTGGGAGGTGTGTAGCGACTGAGTCTACCAATATCGCGAAGTGTGGGAGGTGTGTAGCGACTGAGTCTACCAATATCGCGAAGTGTGGGAGGTGTGTAGCGACTGAGTCTACCAATATCGCGAAGTGTGGGAGGTGTGTAGCGACTGAGTCTACCAATATCGCGAAGTGTGGGAGGTGTGTAGCGGCTGAGTCTACCAATATCGCGAAGTGTGGGAGGTGTGTAGCGACTGAGTCTACCAATATCGCGAAGTGTGGGAGGTGTGTAGCGGCTGAGTCTACCAATATCGCGAAGTGTGGGAGGTGTGTAGCGACTGAGTCTACCAATATCGCGAAGTGTGGGAGGTGTGTAGCGGCTGAGTCTACCAATATCGCGAAGTGTGGGAGGTGTGTAGCGACTGAGTCTACCAATATCGCGAAGTGTGGGAGGTGTGTAGCGGCTGAGTCTACCAATATCGCGAAGTGTGGGAGGTGTGTAGCGACTGAGTCTACCAATATCGCGAAGTGTGGGAGGTGTGTAGCGACTGAGTCTACCAATATCGCGAAGTGTGGGAGGTGTGTAGCGACTGAGTCTACCAATATCGCGAAGTGTGGGAGGTGTGTAGCGACTGAGTCTACCAATATCGCGAAGTGTGGGAGGTGTGTAGCGACTGAGTCTACCAATATCGCGAAGTGTGGGAGGTGTGTAGCGGCTGAGTCTACCAATATCGCGAAGTGTGGGAGGTGTGTAGCGACTGAGTCTACCAATATCGCGAAGTGTGGGAGGTGTGTAGCGGCTGAGTCTACCAATATCGCGAAGTGTGGGAGGTGTGTAGCGGCTGAGTCTACCAATATCGCGAAGTGTGGGAGGTGTGTAGCGGCTGAGTCTACCAATATCGCGAAGTGTGGGAGGTGTGTAGCGACTGAGTCTACCAATATCGCGAAGTGTGGGAGGTGTGTAGCGACTGAGTCTACCAATATCGCGAAGTGTGGGAGGTGTGTAGCGACTGAGTCTACCAATATCGCGAAGTGTGGGAGGTGTGTAGCGACTGAGTCTACCAATATCGCGAAGTGTGGGAGGTGTGTAGCGACTGAGTCTACCAATATCGCGAAGTGTGGGAGGTGTGTAGCGACTGAGTCTACCAATATCGCGAAGTGTGGGAGGTGTGTAGCGACTGAGTCTACCAATATCGCGAAGTGTGGGAGGTGTGTAGCGGCTGAGTCTACCAATATCGCGAAGTGTGGGAGGTGTGTAGCGACTGAGTCTACCAATATCGCGAAGTGTGGGAGGTGTGTAGCGGCTGAGTCTACCAATATCGCGAAGTGTGGGAGGTGTGTAGCGACTGAGTCTACCAATATCGCGAAGTGTGGGAGGTGTGTAGCGACTGAGTCTACCAATATCGCGAAGTGTGGGAGGTGTGTAGCGACTGAGTCTACCAATATCGCGAAGTGTGGGAGGTGTGTAGCGACTGAGTCTACCAATATCGCGAAGTGTGGGAGGTGTGTAGCGACTGAGTCTACCAATATCGCGAAGTGTGGGAGGTGTGTAGCGGCTGAGTCTACCAATATCGCGAAGTGTGGGAGGTGTGTAGCGACTGAGTCTACCAATATCGCGAAGTGTGGGAGGTGTGTAGCGACTGAGTCTACCAATATCGCGAAGTGTGGGAGGTGTGTAGCGGCTGAGTCTACCAATATCGCGAAGTGTGGGAGGTGTGTAGCGACTGAGTCTACCAATATCGCGAAGTGTGGGAGGTGTGTAGCGGCTGAGTCTACCAATATCGCGAAGTGTGGGAGGTGTGTAGCGGCTGAGTCTACCAATATCGCGAAGTGTGGGAGGTGTGTAGCGGCTGAGTCTACCAATATCGCGAAGTGTGGGAGGTGTGTAGCGACTGAGTCTACCAATATCGCGAAGTGTGGGAGGTGTGTAGCGACTGAGTCTACCAATATCGCGAAGTGTGGGAGGTGTGTAGCGACTGAGTCTACCAATATCGCGAAGTGTGGGAGGTGTGTAGCGACTGAGTCTACCAATATCGCGAAGTGTGGGAGGTGTGTAGCGACTGAGTCTACCAATATCGCGAAGTGTGGGAGGTGTGTAGCGGCTGAGTCTACCAATATCGCGAAGTGTGGGAGGTGTGTAGCGACTGAGTCTACCAATATCGCGAAGTGTGGGAGGTGTGTAGCGGCTGAGTCTACCAATATCGCGAAGTGTGGGAGGTGTGTAGCGACTGAGTCTACCAATATCGCGAAGTGTGGGAGGTGTGTAGCGGCTGAGTCTACCAATATCGCGAAGTGTGGGAGGTGTGTAGCGACTGAGTCTACCAATATCGCGAAGTGTGGGAGGTGTGTAGCGACTGAGTCTACCAATATCGCGAAGTGTGGGAGGTGTGTAGCGACTGAGTCTACCAATATCGCGAAGTGTGGGAGGTGTGTAGCGACTGAGTCTACCAATATCGCGAAGTGTGGGAGGTGTGTAGCGACTGAGTCTACCAATATCGCGAAGTGTGGGAGGTGTGTAGCGGCTGAGTCTACCAATATCGCGAAGTGTGGGAGGTGTGTAGCGACTGAGTCTACCAATATCGCGAAGTGTGGGAGGTGTGTAGCGGCTGAGTCTACCAATAACGTGTGCCGACACGTTATTGGTAGACTCAGCCGCTCACGCTCCTCTGCCCCCTCAAACACCTAAAAATAGAGTTCTGTGCACATTTGCCGAGAAGTCTTTATTCGCTACACGAACTATAGCTGTTAACCAAACGGTCACGGGTTCGAATCCCGCCAGGGGCAAATTTTTATGTGTCAACATTTCACCTTTGCACCTGAGTCTTGGATGTTTTGTATGTATTTACAAAAAAAAGTAATGTATGCAGTATATCAACTGTCTGGTATCCATAATACAAGCATTAGTTGCTTACTGTAGAACTAGATGGTGCTGTGTGGAATGTTTGAAGATATTAGTGTCATGTGTGCTTATTAAAATGTGGTGCTCGCGACTTCGTCCGCGTAGAAAAGTATAAAACGCCATCTAAAAATATCACCAAGCAAGTTAGTCGCTTCACTTGTTTTTGGATAGATGGCGCTATCTCTCGGGCCAAGCCACTAGTATTTACTTTCATTTTAGATTTCCCGTAGAAATGAAGCATTTTCCCGCGCTAAAAAGTAGTCTTTGTTCATCACGGATAATGTCGGCTACTAATGGTAAAAGAATTTTTCAAATCGGTTCACTAGTTTCGGAGCTTATTCTATACAAACAAACAATCAAATCTTTCCTCTTTATAATATTAGTATAGAAGATGTATTTACAAAAAAAAAGTAATGTATGTAGTACATCAACTGTCTGGTATCCATAATACAAGCATTAGTTGCTTACTGTAGAACTAAGTAGATGGTGCTGTGTGGAATGTGTAAACATTTATTTTTCATTATTTATTTATTTAAGTATTATAATAACGTTAATATAATATATATATAATATAATAACGAAATAATAACACACCATTTTAAAGACTAAGATATAAAATAGTATTATTATAATACACTAATAGTGGTCCCTAAGCCAAGCACTAATTTCGTCAATGATTTCCTCTCAGTCCATAATTTGTAAAATGCCTGAGAGAGTTGTATGATGATGCGTTGTGAACGTCAGCTGCGGCTCCGATGGTGGGTTGAGCAGTGGTAGCCCGTTACACTTTCAGAGCATCAGCTGACAAGCATTCCACCAAGATATAGCCAGCTGACTTTTTTATTTATAAGCAGTAATACATAAACTATCATCTGATAAATTTTCTATTGGGAGGTTATCACTGTACACGTATATATTCGTGTGACCTGCAGACGCATAATCTACCATTTTATAAATAGCTGATAATTTTGTTTCTTCAAAATATTAGGCTAACTATAATTTGATGAATTTTTAATCGGGAATAAATGATTAATTTTTTTTTTATTATGTGCGTGGGCGGTTACCATTCTACTGCTCAACCCACCATCGGAGCCGCAGCTGACGTTCACAACGCTTCATGATACAACTCTCTCAGTCATTTTACGAGTTATCGACTGAGAGGAAATTGGTCATGAAAATCTGTCGCTGGCTTACGGACCATAGGTTTTTTTTTTTATTTTATAGTATAGAGGTGGCAGACAGGCAGGCAGCTCACTTGATGGTAGGTGGTTACCGCCACCTAGGGACACCAAATAAACGTTTTGGGGTACGTTTCAAAGAAATAAATCTACTGTAAATATCTGTTTGATCATTCGAAGATTTCGCTAGATTTCTTTTCAATAACATTATACATATATTTACATATATATACATAAATGAACACATATATCAGAGCACTCAACCGATAGGTTAAGTGACATAGGATGGATAGACCAGCTATTGTGATAGGTATATTTTCTTTCCCACTGCTGGGCATAGACGTCTACAGAATGTTAGGTAGTACGAGCATTAAGACCACCTAAGGATAGATGGCGCTGAGAACCTCTACACGAGATGTCAAATTCAAGACTTGGTGAAGGCCCGCACGGACATCGAACCGGAGCCGTGCGACGGCGACAAGCGAAACATACTCGTGTTCCATTGCGAATTCTCCATAGAGAGGGGACCCAATCTGTGAGTGTGGCACATTAGATATTATAATATCTATACTAATATTATAAATAGGAAAGATTTGATTGATTGTTTGTTTGTTTGTATAGAATAGGCTCCGAAACTAGTGGACCGATTTGAAAAATTATTTTACCATTAGAAGCCGACATTATCCGTGATGAACATAGAATACTTTTTACCGCGGGAAAATGCTTCATTCCTACGAGAAAACGGGTAAAAGGACAACGGGTAGTAAGAATTATCCTTCTGTACTTAACTTCTTTTTCACATAACTTCTAAACGGCTAAACAGATTGGGTTTTACCGCGGGAAAATGCGTCATTTCTACGGGAAATCTAAAATAAAAGTAAATACCAGCGGCTTGGCCCGGGAGATAGCGCCATCTATCCATAATCGGATTCTATTCTATTATAGTTTCGGAGCCTATTAAATACAAACAAACAAACAATCAAATCAAATCAAATCAAATTAGTATAGATATTACTAAAATAACGTTAGTATAGAACGTAACGCATTCCGTGTGACAATTTTGATTTTAATCGATTCTTAAGGACTCCAAAAATCGTACCAATAATTTATAGATTTTTTTTATAAAATAGTAAATGTCGTCTCTAAGGGTGGCTGTGTCACTTGTTGCATGCGCCAGTGGCCACCCCGTCCTTACAACCCCTAATTAGACTTGATACCACATTGTATAAGCGGAGCGATTAGCGGAATTCACCAATGTTCTGAAGCAAATAACATATGTATATGCACATATTTTGATACATAGTTTATCATATATTTTTTTTGCAATAGGAGTATAGGAATGTAATATCTTAATAAGTATAGGAACATATTATCTTGCTTAGTTATTCTTACCTCTGAAATAAATAGTGTCTAACTCTTAAATTAATTTTTTGACGAGCCCATTGATGGAATGAATGCTTAGCTTTTTGACGATCCTATTCGTGGAATGATAAAGGCTATGTGTTCTTATATATTCAGTGCTCCTAGGTTCGATTTCTAGCAGGGCTAACTTTACAAATGAAATTTCAAGGGTTTAATAACCTGCATTATATTGAGTTAGAGCCGGTTTATGGTGGGGGGAGGTTTGTATTTGTCTTTCTATAATATGTTACATATGTATGTTTTTATATGTCCTTTGCTACCAATGAAATTTATTCTTATTGTTATTTTAGATTTGCTCTGATCTAGTTGTGCAGAAATTCGCCTCCTGTTTCAACAAAAGCCTAATAGTGCTTTCTTTGGGCGCCATACAGTTGAGACAAAATTCTATATCATTTTCAACCGACTTCCAAAAAAGGAGGAGGTTCTGAATTCGACTGTATTTTTTTTTATGTATGTTACCTAATAATTTTCGATTGGGTGAAACGATTTTGGTGGTTCTTTTGTTATTTGAAAGATGGTGCTTCCCGTGTGGTCCAATTTCAATTTGGTCCAGTTCTGACAAAGGCATCCATGGGAAAAAACCATGAGACGGTTTGAAATCGATTTATTTTTCGTCAGAAACAGTCATTAAGTATTGAACATTATCGCTTTCCGCTAAGCTTATCACGCAGTCGCGCGCAGACTTAGTCAAGTGTAACATTCGATATTCCTCCGCTCAGTACGTCACTGTTTACACGGCCTGACACACATCGGACTCAGGTAGGTTTATAGTGATTAGGTTTTTTTTTATTTAAAATTTTCCATAAGTACTTTGGGATTTTCACATAATTAAAGATTTGAGCACTCATCTCTTTTTTTTTCAACCATACTTTAATTCTTATACAGGGTGTCCCAAGACTATGCGACATGAAGGGAAAGTACCTTAAATATCGTAGATAAGATATTTCGCTGAAAGAAGATTTTACTTTATTTTTAAACTAGCTGCTGCCCGCGACTTCGCCGGCCTAACTTTGTAAATTATATAATATACTACTAGCTGTTGCACGCGACTTCGTAGCCGTAACTTTGTAAAATCCGTCTTCGTCCCGTTTGGTAGTTGACATACCGACAGCAGCGCCATCTACCGGGTCCAATTGTCTTTTTAAATCATCCAGGAAATCATCGAAGTAGCCATATAAAATTTCAACCCAATCTGTTTAGCCGTTTAGAAGTTATGTGAAAAAGAAGTTAAGTACAGAAGGATAATTCTTACTACCCGTTGTCCTTTTACCCGTTTTCTCGTAGGAATGAAGCATTTTCCCGCGGTAAAAAGTATTCTATGTTCATCACGGATAATGTCGGCTTCTAATGGTAAAATAATTTTTCAAATCGGTCCAGTAGTTTCGGAGTCTATTCTATACAAACAAACAAACAATCAAATCTTTCTTCTTTATAATATTAGTATAGATTGTAAGTATGGATGACAACTATATTTCTTGTTTCCAGCACAAGTATAAGCCAAGGATGGAAGATGAACCGGAACCTTCGACTAGGAGTAGACCGGGCTCCAGGAGGAACTCTTCATCCCACTCCAGAAGGAACAGCGTCAAGAAGGATAAGGATAAAAAGAAATCCCCATTGAACACGGCACCAAATTCGAACAATTCGACCCCAAAAAAAGTAGCTAAGCCTGAAAAATTGGAATTTGTAGTCACTGGGAAGCAAATGCTGAAGAAGTAAGTATAACAATACCTATCTACGTATCTATATCTATATACAGGGCGTCCCAAAACTATGCGACATGAAGGGAAAGTACCTTAAATATCGCAGATAGGATATTTTGCTCAAAGATGACTTTGTGTTATTTTTAAAAGTTAGTAAAACTGCATTCAAAGATTTTCTAAAAATCACTTGCATAGTCCGAGAATCGAACCGACTTGAATGTGAAAAAAAAATCACCCGTATTTTTATTATGCCAATCGAAAGAATGGACAAAAAATAATAATTCTTCTCAAGTAACATAATATCTTAAAAGAAAGGAATAACGTAAAATGTTTGATTCAAATTTCAAGAATATTTATTTATTCCCAGACGAAGCAAGTAATTTTTAGAAAATCTTTAAATGCAGTTTTACTAACCTTTAAAAATAAAATAAAGTCTTCTTTGAACAAAATATCCTATCTACGATATTTAAGGTACTTTCCCTTCATGTCGCACAATTTTGGGACGTCCTGTATAAAAATGTTGAGTTGGTTGAAAACTCGACAACTAGCCAGATGGATTGACCTTTTCTATACTAAAGATTGATATGGAAAAGGTCAATCCGATCGACATTGAAAAATAGGTATGCTATTTTTCGAAAAATAGGTATGCTATCTCGATGGCGAGAAAAAAAAAATCGCTTTTTTTACAGCGCCATCTGCTGAAAGTGAGGAAAACTTTACGATCGCGAGTTCGAATCCCGCTAGAGTCAAATGTTTATGTGTCAACGTTTTACCTTTGCACCCGAGTCTTGGACGTTTTGTATTTATAATATGTATGTATTTACAAAAAATAGAAATGTATGCAGTACATCAACTTTCTGGTATCCATAATACAAGCATTAGTTGCTTAGTGTCAAACTAGATGGTGCTGTGTGGAATGTGTGAATATTTATTTATTTCTTTATTTAGTTATTAATAGACCTATCAATATAATCTCAAAATCATGGTTTGATGCTTCTCGTTCTTCACTTTAGACTTTTTTTCCTCTTTGCATTGATTTTTTTTTTCTTTTCTCAATTATTTTATTGAATTAAATTCAAAAAAGCTATACTTTTTATTAGTAGTAGTTTGTTACCAATTACTGATATGGTTTGAAACGGTTTTTTTATAGTATATAGATTCAATATGCGGAAACTTGTAAATGGTGTAAAGTTATAAGCTTTTAGCTATACTTAGTGAAAATAACATCAAATATTATAAATATAAAATAAAATCACTAAATATTATAAATAAATAAAATAAAAAATCAATAAATATCACTAAGTTTTCCTTAAAAATAAATAAATAAATCTTATATCTTTTTAATATCTTTACACATTCCACACAGCGCCATCTAGTTTCACACTAAGCAACTAATGCTTGTATTATGGATACCTTGAATGCTTACTTTGGAACTAGATGGTGCTGTGTGGAATGTGTAAAGATATTAATATTAACTAACCGAAAGCCAATTCATTACACAGAAGCGATCGCGCTAATTCGCTGCCCGGTTTCAACAGGCGTCAGTCAACTGACTCTGTCAAGGGGAAAAGAATATTTGAAACACCAAAAAAGACCGCAAACGTTTCCCACTCGTCGAAAAGTCAAGAGACGTCTCTCGAAGACGACATGTCCTTGGATTTATCGCAAGTATGTAGCGCAGAGATATATTATTTCGATGGTATGTAGTAAATATTTAAATGCCATGTTCTGTGGCTAACCACAGAACAGAACAGGGGTCCTACTATCAACTCTTAATATGATTAAATTTAGGACCTAAACTGGATTGCATTTGCTATTTCTTACCATCAACTTCGTTTTTGTATGAAAGCGATTTGGTTTAGGAACCCAAATTAAACTGCTCTGAATTTGAATCGTCTCTTCCACTATCTGTCAGAGAATGTCATGTCAAAATCTGTGCAGGGAATTAATCGGAACAATCAACAAACAGACACATAGACGACTCGACCTGAATGCTTTGGATCTGTTTTGGAAAACTATGAAAAATTATAGACTTGACTTGAGTGACTAGTCTCGTTATATCTGCTAATTTTGATTTTAATTTCTTTCAAAATCATCGAAGAAGAAGACACATAGACAATCTTTTTTTTTTGTTGTAATCTATACTAATATTATAAAGAGGAAAGATTTGATTGTTTGTTTGTATTGAATAGGCTCGGAAAGTACTGGACCGATTTAAAAAATTCTTTTACCATTAGAAGCCGACATTATCCGTGATGAACATAGGCTACTTTTTACCGCGGGAAAATGCTTCATTCCTACGGAAAATCTAAAATAAAAGTAAATACTAGCGGCTTGGCTCGGGAATAGCGCCATCTATCTAAAACAGGTGAAGTGACTAACATGACAAGTGCTTGGTGATATTTTTAGCGATCCACTACGGTAGATGGCGTTTTATACTTTTCAACGTGGACGAAGTCGCGAGCACCAACTAGTTAAATAATAAAATTATACCCTTCAGGTATCAGATTTCGAAGACAACAACTCCAAATACGGTATAAGGGAGAAAAGAGCTCCACTAGCGACATCTACCCCCAAGAACTTGCCGAAGAACTTCGTGAAACCTCGCAGCGGATCTTTGCAGAGCCACGTTTACAACCAACAGCTGGAATCTTCTAGAACACAGAAGTCTTTCGACAGCAAACAGAGTAGGGATTGCTCGAGCAGGGACAGCATGTACAAGACCTCGTCGACAGCAAGCCCCTACAGGTATTTATTTATTTAATTCTAGGAAAATTTACAGGTACAATTATACATAATAACAGTGGTGAGTAAATAGCTTAAATCTAATAAAAAAAATCCACTTAGATATAGATATCAAACTAGTCTAATAACAACGGTAATAAGAGTGTTAATGTAGGCCATTGAAAGATTTATTGGCTGGTGCTCGCGACTTCGTCCGCGTAGAAAAGTATAAAACGCCATCTACCGATGGATAGATGGCGCTATCTCCAGGGCCAAGCCGCTAGTATTTACTTTTATTTTAGATTTCCCGTAGGAATGAAGCATTTTCCCGCGCTAAAAAGTAGCCTATGTTCATCACGGATAATGTCTGCTTCTAATGGTAAAAGAATTTTTTAAATCGGTCCATTAGTTTCGGAGCCTATTCTATACAAACAAACAAACAAACAAACAAATCTTTCCTCTTTATAATATTAGTACAGATATGTCTGTATTTACAAAAAAAAGTAATGTATGTAGTATATCAACTGTCTGGTATCCACAATACAAGCATTAGTTGATCAGTGTGAAACTAGATGGTGCTGTGTGAAATGTGTGAAAATATGTATTTATCAATTTACTAGTTGATGCCAGCGATTTCGCCCGCGTTAAAAGTAAGGGATGTGTAGCGCCTGACCAAATGTGTAAAGCAATATAACGCCTGACATCTTTGCTGTTATAAAATTTTCAGGGGTTGTATTTTTATTTTTAGTAGACATCTGGTGCACGCGATTTTGTCCGCGTTGAAAATTATACACTAAAACCTTCCTCTTGAATCACTCTATCTATTAAAAAAACCGCATCAAAATCCCTTGAGCAGTTTTAAATATCTAAGCATATATAGGGACAGACAGACAGCGGGAAGCGACTTTGTTTTATACTATGTAGTGATTTAAATCAGGCCATACAACCTCTATAGTATCGCTTGTGTCTTTAGGTGACCAGAGAGCCTAGTGCGAGTTTTACTCTATCAAACTCGTCGAACGCGTAAATGTCAATTTGTATGGAAATGAAGTAGTGCTACACGTTAGCCACCAGGTAGCGCTGCTTCAATCCCATACAAAATTACGCG
Source organism: Synanthedon vespiformis (assembly GCA_918317495.1). Classification (NCBI taxonomy): domain Eukaryota; kingdom Metazoa; phylum Arthropoda; class Insecta; order Lepidoptera; family Sesiidae; genus Synanthedon; species Synanthedon vespiformis. The sequence continues at coordinate 257,388 of OU906975.1, forward strand.
TTCGACGAGTTTGATAGAGTAAAACTCGCACTAGGCCCTCAGTTAGCATCAAGTCTGTCTGCAAGCATTTTAAATGAAAGAGAATTTTGAAAAAGGTGGAAATTTTCAGATACGGTTTAAGCACAGAGCTGGACTATTCATCAGTGTCTCCGGAGTATTCCGGTCAATCATCGGCAGACCTGTCACCGAGGAGACAATTGGACCGATCCGTGTCTCCCAGAAGCCAGGAGTTGCATGAGTCCAGGTATACCATATTTCTCGTTTAAATGTGGCCGTTGCCATGTGGCCGTTTACATGTGGTCGCTCGTGTTGTCGTATTTATTTCCCTAAATACTGCTGTGGCAACGTCAAGGGCAATGAGTGTTTACAAAAGGCCATTCACGTGGCCGCTCGCGTCATTGACATAGCATCCAGGTTGTCTTTTAATTTTAAATATTAATGATGTGTCATCAACAAACAATACAATATCGTGTTTACTCACAGAATGAGGTAAATCATTAATATAAACTAGGAACAAAAACGGACCGAGAATCGAGCCTTGAGGGACGCCCCTTTTAACTAAAGAACCCGGAGACTACTTACCATTAACATCGACCCTCTGCATTCTATGGCTGAGATAAGAAGTCAAAAGATCGAGAGCCTTGTTCCTAATTCCATAGTGGCACAATTTCCTTATTAAAGTGTCATGCTGGACACAGTCAAAGGCTTTAGACAAATCGCAAAAAACACCTAAGTAGAGCGTCCTGCGAGTTCTCCCATGCCTCAAATATATTTTTCAATAGTTCCACACCTGCGTCCGTAGTAGAGCGTCCTTTCGTGAAACCAAACTGCTCATTAAAATAAAAAGTAAATAAGTAAATTGCTAAACTTGCTAAATATAGCTAAACTCTAATAATAATGTCAATTTGCAGCTGTTGTGTGAGCAGCTGGCAAGACTGCAGTGAAATGGAACACACGAAGGTCGAATATCGAGGCGAAAATGGAGAATGGAACAACTTCTGGGCAAACTACAACAACTCTATAGCAAAAGTGCCAATGAAGAATTATTACGATCAATGCCCAACGCCTTACAGGACTGAAAATATTGATTTGGCAGATTTAGGTCAGTTGACAATGAGGAAGTTTCCTTCAAAATAAATAATAATAAATAAATATGTTCACACATTCCACACAGCACCATCTAGTTTGACACTAAGCAACTAATGCTTGTATTATGGATAACAAACAGTTGATATACTGCATACATTACTTTTTTTGTAAATACATACATATTATAAGCTAGCTTGTGCTCGCGACTTCGTCCGCGTAGAAAAGTATAAAACGCCATCTACCGTATTTTGGATAGATGGCGCTATCTCCCGGGCCAAGCCGCTAGTGTTTACTTTCATTTTAGATTTCCCATAGGAATGAAGCATTTTCCCGCGGTAAAAAGTAGCCTATGTTCATCACGGATAATGTCGGCTTTTAATGGTAAAAGAATTTTTCAAATCGGTCCACTAGTTTCGGAGCCTATTCAATACAAACAAACAAGCAAACAAATAAACAATCAAATCTGTCCTCTTTATAATATTAGTATGGATACTCAGGCACAAAGGTAAAATGTTAACACATAAACATTTGCCCCTAGCGGGATTCGAACACGCGACCGTTTGGTTAACAGCTAGGGTTACTAGCCACTAGACCAAACGTGTCGCCCCTGTAATGCATCGTAACGTTTTACAAGACCCCCTCCCTCTAAATTGCGTTATCTAATACTTGAACGTCCCCTTGGTTAAATTCTAATCATAGCTTGTTTTACCTCAGATATTCTACAGTTATAACTGTATATCCGCTATTTGACTAATTTTAGAAAATCGTTTTAAATTATTCTTTATTACATAATAAACACGCTACATTGATATTTCCGGGAGATCTACTGTATTATTAATAAAAATAAATGTTAAATTTCCAAAACCGCGCCTAAAACGTTGTTTCTGTAATGGCGCTGGTCTTTGATACGTGTGACGTCACACGCTAGTAAACAACTACAACTAGTAAAGAACTCCAATCAGTCGCGGAAGCAATGTTTACTAGCGCATGGCGTCATCAGAGTTGCAAATAGTCACAGGTCGTTTCGGTCGTAGGTAAAATTTCAAAAATTATGATTATTCCTTTTCATACAATTTGCAAAAAATACACATAATTTAGTTTAAAATAAAGTGACATATGTTTTTTTAAACCATTTTCTGATAGGATAACCTCAATTTGTTGTATATTTTAAATCAAGTCTAATAGCCAATTGCATTACCTAATACTTAAATAAACGTCCCCTTAGTTAAATTCTAATCATAGCTTATTTACAGTTACAATTGAGAAACAATTTGTCAACAGAATTCTCTGACACGTCAAGGAAACGTTCCCCGGACGACATCAGAAACATAAATCAGATAATACGCAACGAAGGACTCCATTTGACGCCGAGAGAGACGCAGAATATCATAAAATGCGCTCACATACTCGGCAATGTGTTGACGAAGGCCATCGAGAGACGGTCCAAAGAGAAGGAAGTCACCATAGACAAGATACAAGAGATAAACGTGGACAAGGAAATGAAAGAGATAAGGAAAACAATGAAATTGGACCTGAAAGAGACGAATGTACCCGAAAACGGTGAAGAGGAAAAGAGATGCGAAGCGGTTATGACGCAAACTGACATTTCTTTGCCGAACACAAAAAGCGCTCCGAGAATATTCGAGAACATTCTACGTCAACTGTCAATTACAGTAGAAGATGGCGTCGAAAATTCCAATGAAAGTAATAAAATCGATGCCAAGGACAGTAATTAAGTTTGCACTCATAGTTTCGATGGAAATATTAAATAAATAAATAAATAAATATGTTTACACATTCCACACAGCACCATCTACTTAGTTCTACAGTAAGCAACTAATGCTTGTATTATGGATACCAGACAGTTGATGTACTGCATACATTACTTTTTTTGTAAATACATACATATTATAAGCCAGCTTGTGCTCGCGACTTCGTCCGCGTAGAAAAGTATAAAACGCCATCTACCATATTTTGGATAGATGGCGCTATCTCCCGGGCCAAGCCAATGAAGCATTTTCCCGCGCTAAAAAGTAGCCTATGTTCATCACGGATAATGTCGGCCTCTAATGGTAAAAGAATTTTTCAAATCGGTCCACTAGTTTCGGAGCCTATTCGATACAAACAAACAAACAATCAAATCTTTCCTCTTTATAATATAGTAAGTATAGATTTGTTAAAATCAAACATTTGACACCTTTATAATGCAAGCGTCAAGTGGCGAGCGTCTACTATCGTTTCAACGTAAGATTGACTAAGAAAGTTTAGATCCGTATCCGTATCCGTGTCCGCGGATTTACATTTTTAACGATCCGGTACATCACTATTGTAATCATCATCACTAAAAAAATTACACATATTCGTAATTTGTCAGTTAACGACATAATATGTGTCATAGTTAGAGTCATTAACAAATTAAATAAATTATTTATATTCAAAATATATTATCAAAGTATCAATAAATAAATGAATTTAAATTTAAGAGTAGAAAAATACTAGATGGCGCTTCTGTTTCATTTAAAATCAGCTGCGAATGCAAATCGAATAGAAAACAAGGAATAGCCAATATTTTGTATACCTATTATGTATTTAAATAAAACAAATAACTTCTTCTGGGAAATATATAAAACTACCCGGTGCCCGCGACTTCGTCCGCTTTCTCTACAGCCTATATATAATAGCCTTCCTCGATAAATGGACTATTCAACACAAAAATAATTTTTGAATTCGAACCAGTAGTTCCTGAGATATAGCGCGTACAACCAAACGAACAAACTTTTCAGTTTTATATGTATATTAGTATAGATTTATAATCTCAGAGTATAAAATATTCTAACAAATATTTATAAAAGTATTTGTATTGCTTGCAAAATATAACTCTACATCAACTACAATACAAATACATAAATTAAAGCAATACTCTGCAAATGAACTAAGTGGCGCCATCTAGCGACGTGAAAAAAAAATTTGTTGATGATACAAAAATGTCTGTGTTTTTAGAATAAGATTAATATAAATTAATTAAAAAATACATATATATATATATAGTGTTGAAAAATATTTACAAACCTATTTTTGTTTAATTCATGGACGTGTACATTTTATAGCAATAAAAATGTGTTCAAAAAATATACTCAGCTAATTTCATTTGTTTTTTATATTTACTTAAGTACCTTTATAAACGTTTTTATTCATATTGAACTAGCTACACGCTCACGGCTCCGCCCGGGGTGCAATTTATATATATCCTACCTTTTAAGTTGGGCCAAACTACAATTTCTTAACTGTACAAATCTAAAACTTCGAAACTGTTTTATCAAAATCGGTTAAGTAGCTTAGGAGTTCTTTGGCGTCAAAGTGACACGTAATTTTTATATATTACTAGATGTTGCACGCGACTTCATCCGCGTAACTTTATAAAATATAACACATTCGTGTCTGTGAAACAATGGATTGGAAATACACATACAAAATTTCAACCCAGTCGGTCAAGCCGTTTAGTAGTTGACATACCGACAGCAGCGCCACCTACCGGGTCCAATTGTATTTTAAAATCATCCAGGGAACCATCGAAATAGCCATATAAAATTTCAACCCAATCGGTCAAGCCGTTTAGTAGTTGACATACCGACAGCAGCGCCACCTACCGGGTCCAATTGTATTTTAAAATCATCCAGGGAACCATCGAAATAGCCATATAAAATTTCAACCCAATCGGTCAAGCCGTTTAGTAGTTGACATACCGACAGCAGCGCCACCTACCGGGTCCAATTGTATTTTAAAATCATCCAGGGAACCATCGAAATAGCCATATAAAATTTCAACCCAATCGGTTCAACCGTTTAGCTTATTATAGAGGAATATTTTTTTTTAATTAATTTCCTTGTTTTCAAAGACTTAATACGCTGAAGGAAAAATAAAAATCCAAAAAATTTTATATTTTTAAATATTTTATTAAGAAATACACAATTACCAACTAAATTACTAAGCATAATATTATTTGTTCGCATATTTTAAACTACACATTCTATCAAAATATTAATATTTCTTAATGTGGCTAAACAAGTAAGTTTATAAATAGAAAAATATACTCTGTGAAATACTTAAATTTCGCACAAAAAAATTACAAAAATTTCATTTTTTTTATTCTATTAATTTTGTTAGGCTTCGACGTAAGTATTTCAGTAAAATTTTGTTTCCTAAAAGTAGCAGGACACCTGATGACATCAATTCATAACGGGTACACTTTGTGGCAAGTCAAATTACTATATCGTTGTTGTCAAACGAAAATAGTCTATGTGAAATTTTTTGAGATTTCAAATACTTGAGTCGTCTCGCACAATTTTTTACGAAACGTGCGAAAAGCCTACTTTAAAATATTTTTATAGTCATTTCGCACACATTTCACTGCTTTATGTATCGTTTAAAAAAACCGCTAAGTGCTTTTGTGAGCACTATTTGTCAAACTACGACCTAAGTTTCAAATAAAATATACGTTTTTTTTATCAGACCTTCATTAAAAAAGTTTGTCGTCAGTCAATATCTCAAAGTATACTTTTTGCACATAGGAGATTTTTGTTTGACAATAGCAATATTCAACCTTATAACAACTTGCACTAAGTTCAAATTTGTAAGCTGCATTTATTTTTTCAAATATTTTTGTTTTTAAACGCAAAATAAATTGTAGTTATAGGAAGTGCCTATATTTATTTCCAAATCTAAGTAAATTTTTATTATGACTTCAAAAATGTATCTGACGTCGTTAGATTCGTATTTGCTAAATTTATCCTCAGAATACAAAACAAGCCAGAAGCCGCGTTCAATCGTGACTTCACACCGTGCTGTATGTCCGAAAAAAGATCTATAATAGGGTAAAATACCCAATTATTGGCACTTTAAGAAAAACGACAATGTATTGGCACCTTTCGACCTATTTGTTCAACTCAAATAAAATTTGAAAGATTGACAATGTTCAAATCATTTGACTGTTTGGTGTTAACAATTCTCATAAACCTAAGATTTATTTATTTTTTTGTGGGAACACAGTTTATGGAATAGTTTCCTTAGTGTTTAGTGAAAAGTTTATGGTGCCAATAAATTGGAGGGGTGCCAACATTGGGTCACTTTACCCTATTTATTTACTAATAAAACATTATAATAACAATTTGCGATAGGTTATCACAAATTGTTACTATACGTTTATCCATAATGGGTAAAAAAATCAAAACGCACATAAATATAGACATGAAAACAACTTGAGTGAAACCGATCTAAAAAGTAATACTTATTTTATATATTTTGTCAGTTTTAATGAGCGCTGGCAGTTTCTGAACGATTTTGTATTCCGAGGACTTTTCATAAACAATGTAATTGTTTAGAAAGTTTACTACATGTTTCAGTTTAAACTTTAGTAGCAGGTAGTTCAGAATTTTAATGAATTATTATAATATAAAAATATTATTAACCGTTTGTTGATTTTTTACTGTTGAATAATTCCAATTTTTCGAAGCCTATTATTTTTTTATAACGTCCGAATAGGCTTAGTTGTGAGAACGGGAAAAAGGGTCATATCGCCCTAATAAAATATTTTTTCAACTCAACCTTAACCCGATAAAATTAAAAGAAATATTATTAAGAAATGTTTTCATCGTGGTTATTTTGTTTTATTATAAATTTAACGTAGTTTCAAAAGCAATAAAAGCCTTATTGAAATCAGAAATAGAAATACTAATCACGTGATCTCAAAATTACACAATTAACTGAAGAAAAGAATATATTTTCTTTATCATCTTATCCATTTATACCTAATTTCCCGAAAAGTAAGACAAAAAAAACATTACTTTTAAAAGTATGTCAAAATTAACTTTTAAAAGTGTTAATAAAATTCATTCTTTTTTTATTTTAATAATTTGGGAAATCTATTTAAAATCATTGAATATTTAATTTTTTATTTTTATTTGCGTGCATTCAGTTTTATTTTAACTGAAATTGATTTAAATTTCAAGTCTCTTTTCTCTGTCGACAGATGGCGCGTTTGTCCACGTCACCAAAATTTCTTCAACTTTTATGGCACAAATGTTTATTTGCACTTTTAAAATGTTTTTTGGAAATAATTTTAAAAAATTAAATCGTTATTTTTGCTGATAGTCAACGAATCCTTGATTTTCGTTATTTCCATCCATTAAAACGCATTCTTTACTTTTTCTTTTGTTTTTTTTTTCTTTAGGGCAACGACAAGATACAAGTACACAGCCAGTGACGAAACGTCACTTTCATAAGCCACAGACTATAAAAAATTATTCTATTACGATATTTTGGTTACACAGAGTAGTACTCTATGCAAATAAATGCGACGTCATTAAAATCAACTTTTTTTTTCATTATTTATTTAATATTTATTTTTATATACGAACATTATGCGAGAACTTATAAATACTAGAAGATATATTACAAACTTATTTCTTATATTAAAAAAAAATAGTACTTATTTAAATGCTAGTAAGCGTAGTTTTCGAGTTGCTGTGACTCTACAATCACAAAATAGGGTTTTCTTTCTTTTTGACTATATAGTTAAAAATTTCTTTTCTGTGTATTAATTAAGCCCATATTAAGCCCGTCAAACACGTAGCTATAATATGCTTACATATTATAAAACCAAACAAACAAACAAATATAAAGACGCATTTTAGACATAAGACCGACCAAAATTATTATAAAACGAGCAAGTGGTATTACTTATACGATTTCGGGGTATCCATCTGTTATCGATTTATGTTAAGTAGCAAAAAAGTATTAAGTTCGTTCGTTCGACGCTAGATGGCGTTAGCTGTAGCAAGCGGTATTACTTTTGTAACCGGTCCATTAAAAAAAATACTACCTAAAACGAATTTTCTCGAAGATAAGACCCTAAGTAGTAAAAAAAGTATTAAGTTCGTTCGATCGACGCTAGATGGCGTTAGCTGTAGCAAATGTTATTAGTTTTGTAACCGGTCCATTAAAAAAAAACTATAAAACGAAATTTCTCGAAGATAAGACTCTAAGTAGTAAAAAAAGTATTAAGTTCGTTCGCTCAGCGCAAGATGGCGTTAGCTGTAGCAAACGTTATTATTTTTGTAACCGGTCCATTAAAAAATAACTACGTAAAATGAAATTTCTCGAAGATAAGACCCTAAATAGTCAAAAAGTATTAAGTTCATTCGATCGACGCTAGATGGCGTTAGCTGTAGCAAACTTTAATAGTTTTGTAACCGGTCCATTAAAAAATAACTACGTAAAATGAAATTTCTCGAAGATAAGACCCTAAATAGTAAAAAAAGTATTAAGTTCATTCGATCGACGCTAGATGGCGTTAGCTGTAGCAAACTTTAATAGTTTTGTAACCGGTCCATTAAAAAATAACTACGTAAAATGAAATTTCTCGAAGATAAGACCCTAAATAGTCAAAAAGTATTAAGTTCATTCGATCGACGCTAGATGGCGTTACCTGTAGCAAACTTTAATAGTTTTGTAACCGGTCCATTAAAAATAACTACGTAAAATGAAATTTCTCGAAGATAAGACCCTAAATAGTCAAAAAGTATTAAGTTCATTCGATCGACGCTAGATGGCGTTACCTGTAGCAAACTTTAATAGTTTTGTAACCGGTCCATTAAAAATAACTACGTAAAATGAAATTTCTCGAAGATAAGACCCTAAATAGTCAAAAAGTATTAAGTTCATTCGATCGACGCTAGATGGCGTTAGCTGTAGCAAACTTTAATAGTTTTGTAACCGGTCCATTAAAAAATAACTACGTAAAATGAAATTTCTCGAAGATAAGACCCTAAGTAGTAAAAAAAGTATTAAGTTCGTTCGATCGGCGCTAGATGGCGTTAGCTGTAGCAAGCGGTATTACTTTCGGTACTACGAAATTTCTCTAAGATAAGACTGTGACAGATCGATTTCTAGACCTAAAAAACCCCTAACCCTAGATTTTCATCAAAATCGTTAGAGCCGTTTGTTTAGTATTAAAATTATAGCTACGTTTGTGGCGAGCTTTATTGACCAAAAAAAAGACTTCTATTGCAAATGGACAAGATTTTAAAATCTAAATATTTTTCAGATAAGTATCGGACGAAATAATAATATTAATTAAAGTTACATCGTTTTGTGACTATGTTGCTGTTTTATGTAACTAAAAAAATAATAATTTGCAAGTTAGAAAATGGAGAACTTAAAATCTCAGAATCCAGGGCGGTAAAGAATTTATGAAAAAAATTCAAAAACGAAATCCCCTAAATATAAACTTAGTTAAATCGTCATTAACAACTAGAACGAATAAAATATATTTGAATTTTATTACATATTATGAAAACACGAAATGATAATTTCCCTCTCGAAATAAAATTAAAAAAAAATCAACTTAAAAAAAAATTAATATTGCGGTTAAAAAATTTAGAAAAATCCTATACTAATAAATTTAACGCCAAAACGCCTTAAGAAAATTGTTAGTAAGTTGTTAATTTGTTTTTTTTTTTTTTATATTTTTAACCAAAAAAAAACCATATTTTTAGAACACTATTATAAAGTTTAAAAATTTAATTTTTTTTAAAGACCTCGCACTCGCGGAGATAAAAAAACCGTTTTGACACTACTACATATTTTAAATCCATTTTTTAAAATTTGAATATATTTTTTTTAATTAAAAAAAAAAATAAAAAAAAATTTTGAAAAAAAAACTTTTTTTTTTAAATATTCCAATCACTTTAAAATTCAACTGGGTCAAAACGGCATTAATATATACATATAATATATATATACTAAAACATTAATATTTACAATATATGGCAACATTTAATTAACACTAATCCGACATTTGATTAAAATTATATATTACACAATTGAAAAAAAAAATCTGTCAACATGACTTTGACGTTTGAACCTTTTTTTTTTTTCAAAAAACAAATTGTCATGCATCAGTAAAATATTCTGTTGAAATTTAAAATTTAGAAAAGTAGTGGCTCAAATTGACAGTATCCAAGTCAAAAACATAATGACAGATTTTAAAAAAGATACATTATATTTACACTACAGAGTAAGCTATCTTAGGTTTTAAACACGGCACTTAAGTTTATTGTTAAAGCTTTTTTTATATAATCTTTTATTGAGACAAAATTTTTTTTTGCCTAATAAATGTTGTGATACATATTTTTTACGCAAAAGGCAAAATTCAAAAATGACACAAAATGGGCAAAAAGGGAAGCCAAAATATTTAATTTTTTCTTGCAAACTAATTTGTACAGTTTCGCCCTTTTTTTGTAATAAAAATTTAAATATTCTTTTCTTAAATTTTTTTTTTAATTTCAGTAAAATAACAAGCGCCCAAATTTTTCGAATACTATTTACAGTCTTAATGCATTTTATTAAAATTAATTATGTTTTTTTTTTTTTATAATTTAGGCAAAGGCTGCAAGGACTCATGCGGCCTCTACGAAGTAGAATTTTTTTTAAATTGAAAATTTGATTTTTTCCCCTTAAATTGCAAACAAACAAACAAACACATACTACATCCATTATATTAGTGCATGTGCTTGCAAAAAAAAATTTTTTTTTTTATTCAAATTAAAAAAAGAATCCAAAACTGAATTTGAAATTTTCCACAAACGAACACAGAGTACATTCATTCATTCATTTACAGTACAGTGCACACTTGCATAGTAGTTATTTTTTTCATTAGATTTTTTTGCAAGTGCGCGCAAAAACTTATTTTTTTTTTTTTCATTATTTCAAATTTAAAAAAAATACAAAACTAAATTGAAATTTTCCACAAACAAACACAGAGTACATTCATTCATTCATTTACAGTACAGTGCACAGTAGATTTTTTTTTTTCGTTAGATTCTTTTGCAAGTGCGTGCGTAAACTTATTTTCTCTCTCTCAACATTTTATAACAATTATATTGCAATCATAACTTAAAAAGTTGAAATGGCATTAATTAAAGGTGGGATTATATTTTCTCCTTAATTAAATTTGTACTAAAAATATGGCATTTTATATACATTCCTTAAAAAAAAACTAGATAAATATATAATATAATATATATATATACGTAGATATTTAATCGCCTCGGAGGCGATTGGTCCTTAACGGCCAGTAGTAAAATTAAGGGCCTCTTTCACCACCTCTGAGTAAAGTGTCAAGTAGCATATTACTCGATGAGTAATTTCAATGAAATAGACACGAGATACTCGTAACATTTACTCGCCAATTAGCGTTACTTAAAAAGTAACTAATCAACACTTTACTTGTAGTCGGTGAAAGAGGCCCTAAGTGCAATTTATGTTTAACAAAAATGTGAGCCTCTTTCATCATCTCTGAGTAAAGTGTCAAGTAAGCTAACCGCCATTTAAAGTCACCGGTAAGAGAGCGTACGAGTTTCATCATTATCGAGTAGCATATTACTCAATGAGTAATTTCAATGAAATCGACACTTACTCGTCAATTAACGTTACTTAAAAAGTAACTAATCAACACTTTACTAGTAGTCGGTGAAAGAGGCCATTAGATTACTTAAAGACCGCGTATTCGTTTTTTAATCATCGAAGTACTACAAGTATGGATTTTTCCTAACAACGACCAACTTCTACTATTCATTTTAAGCTCTAATGCGTTGACGTAAAGTCGCATTTCCTTTAAACGACAGACGCTTGGTTGGTTTTAATACGGAATCATAGCGGAGTCAATGGTGAAAGGTAGTAACGACCAACTGCTACTATTCATTTTAAGCTCTAATGCGTTGACGTAAAGCTGTATTTTCTTTGAACGACAGACGTTTGGTTGGTTTTAAATTAGAGATGTGACTTAAATGTTCCATAGAGTTTCTAGTGTTTTGTATGGCCATAAAAATCTATACTTGTAGTACATTGATTATTTATTTATTTATTTTATTTATATCGTAATTTTGAAATAGTTCGAAATTTTTTCGTTTTTCGTTTTTCGGACTTAATTCGTGTTGTGTTAGAGGTTTCTTTTGAAGACCGCGTTCTACTCAAAAAACTCATTTTTTTTATAAAAACAACCGGGAAGACCGTATTTTTGGAATATGTTTTTTTTTTTCTGACCAAACCAATTTTTGGTCTTTTAGTCTAACGAGAAGACCAACCAAAATAAAAATTCATTTTGCCAAAGTAGACCAATTGTCCAACGAGAAGACCAAATTTAATTGCAACTAAATTCACATGGTCTACTGAGTAGACCAATCATGGTCTTCTTTTGGTTTGACGAGAAGACCTGTAAATTCATCTGGCCCCACACGGTCCACTGAGTAGACCAACAATTGTGCTTATTCAAATTGTTGTTCAACCGAATCGGTCTACCGAGAAGACCAGGAGTCTTTCTTTTCGAGTTGCTTCAGCGGTGCATCCGCTGCTTCCTTTGCTGGGTGGTAGTTGGTTCGTCAATGGACCTGTGCCTCCTCAGCAGGTCTTTGTAACGAGGGTCCGTCATGGCGGTATACCCCTTGGGAACGCACAGCTCCGGATGAGACCGAAAGAACGCCTGATAACCCTCGTGGAGAAGGTATACCTCCGGGTAGTGGAGGTTTGGATAGTTGGTGCTGTTCTTTTGACGGTCTTCTACGCGGAGTAGACGAGATCTGGAAGGGAAATTTCGAGTTGTGATATAATATGATTGATATGATGATATAAATTACACTTTTTACAGGAGAGCTATTCGAGAGAAATTAAATTATTTTTTGTCAATCTTTCTTATTAGATACATATCATATATATGCATATTATTATTATATATCGTTAGAAGCGTATTTTTAAGTATCGTTAAATGTTTTAAGTACTTTTAGAATAAACTGAATACTAGGAAGAGATTTAAGCATATGAGTTACTTTTGAATATATAAAAAATGATCTAAATCGAAAGTAACTCTGTCTGTCTGTCTCGCTTTCACGGAAAAACTACTGAACCGATCACCATGAAATTTTGCATACACGTTGTCTGGGACACCAGAAAGGACATAGGGTACCTTTCATCCAGAAAAAAGGACTATTCCCGAGGGATCATATAAAAACATAAATAATTGGGCGCCCTGTCGCATGGCGGCGCCATCGTCGTCAAAGCGATATGAGATGACATTACATTGACATGAGATTTTGGTTTTACAATATTCGTGAAAGTCGTAGAAAAGTATAAAACGCCATCTACCGTACTTTGGATAGATGGCGCTATCTCCCGGGCCGAGCCGCTAGTATTTACTTTTATTTTAGATTTCCCGTAGGAATGAAACATTTTCCCGCGGTAAAAAGTAGCCTATGTTCATCACGGATAATGTCGGCTTCTAATGGTAAAAGAATTTTTCAAATAGGTCCACTAGTTTCGGAGCCTATTCTATACAAACAAACAAAAAATCAAATCTTTCCTCTTTATAATATTAGCATAGAAGTATATATATAGACAAATACACAAATCTTCTCTCTTTATAATATCAATCAATCAAAATCAATACTAATAATAAATGTGTAGGGGTCGGTCGTGGAGTAATTTACTTTGTTTACAGAAATATCGTGTTTATATTATTAGGCTGAGTATACATGAGACTGAAACTAAATTTACCATTTTTTACAATTTTTTTCTGTATGTATGTATGTTCCTCCATCACTCTTAAACGAATTAATTGATTCTCATGAAACTTGGTACATATACATTTAGAAGTACGGGACACAGGATAGACTACTTTATCTTTTTCAACACGGACGAAGTCTAGGCGGACGCCAGCTAGTGCTAAAATATTACAATATCTAATGTGCCACACTCACAGATTGGGTCCCCTCTCTATGGAGAATTCGCAATGGAACACGAGTATGTTTCGCTTGTCGCCGTCGCACGGCTCCGGTTCGATGTCCGTGCGGGCCTTCACCAAGTCTTGAATTTGACATCTCGTGTAGAGGTTCTCAGCGCCATCTATATGACCGCCCTCGAACTCGTACGGATATCGGCAGTCTATTATCTGCGGTGGTCGTAATAAATGAAGACGTGAGTGGATGAAGGTGTTATGTCGCATTTTTGGGTTTTTACGTTTTTTTTTTTTTTTTTTTTTTTGTGTTGATGAAGGTTCACAGACATTAAGATGAAACAAGTCGGCCGCCCGAACTCATCGGTCTCATGTCTAAAACGCGTCCTGTCTCACACAGCACAAAGCGCGGGAAGAGCACTCGACTTACATGCACAATCATTCATACCACAAACAGACTAACGGGCGTATACTCTTTTTGACAAAACTACTGCATACATCTATATCGTGTAAAATTATTTCAACTCTTCAATAACTAATCAATGTTTGTATGCAAAGTATTTTGGAGTTTTTGTACACTGGATTGACCTAATCACCCTCAAAGTTGCATTAAAACTTTTGTTAAAATAAGGATTTTTCAAGGGACATATCTTTTTAATTTTTTTTTTAATTTTGTATGCATTCGAACCTAGTTAACGACAAGATAAATCGGTATCGTGCTTACTTTTGTAAATTAAACATAAAACAGCGAAGTAATTAGGGTTCTACGTTTGTATGGAGGAAAACTGACTTGTATTACCTTAAGATCGTCGATTTAAGACATTTTTGCAAAATAAAAAGTTGAAAAAGTAGTTATTTACAGTTAATTTTAAAAAGCAAAGAGTGCAGAAAAGTTCACTTTTGTCAATGGAAGAGGGAGCTTAGGTTCACTTTTTTTTTTTTTTAGACAACTTCGCATCATAATTTAGTTCAAAAAACAGTTCCGTGTGGCGACTTTAACCTCGATTTATTCAAATGCGACATACAACCTTCATCCGCTCACGCCTTCAAATTTGTATGGAATAACCCATCCGGAGGTTTATTAGAGATCAGTGGCTGTAAATAAAAGTTGACACTAACCCTGAAATGCCGCACCGAGTGCACGTAGTCGCCGCGGAGCAACGCGGCGAGCGTGTCGCCGCTTATGGTTCGCAGGTCGCGGTGTCGCCCGGCGACTAGGGGCAGGACGCACGGTTGCGAGAAGTCGCCAGTCAACTCCGGTTCGTTTGCAGCTGAACACAGACAATAAAAATTGTGACACCAACCACCAACGTTCTATTGATGCTTATTTTATTGCTCTGTTTGGTCCTCCTGTTGGTCCCTAGTAAAGGGCCTTATAGACGTCACAATTTGTTGGCCAACCGACAGCCGACGCCGACAAATTGTTGAATTTGTTAATGCCACCTGAAGGGAAAGTACTCTTAATACTTTAGATAGAAAATTTTACTCAAAGAAAACATTCCTTTATTTTTGAATAGAAAGAAAACTGCATTCAAAGATTTTCGAAAATTCGCTTGCCACACCCGGGAATCGAATCGGCTAAAATCTGTAAAAGTTACACCCTTTACTTTTATTGCATCGATCGTTAGGGTCAATTGTAAGGATGAAATCTTTATAACAAACTTGATAAATTAAATGAAAGGAAAACCATTTTTATAGATTTTAGTAGGTTCGATTCCCGGGTGTGGCAAGCGAATTTTCGAAAATCTTTGAATGCAGTTTTCTTTCTATTCAATAATAGAGGAATGTTTTCTTTGAGTAAAACATTCTATCTACATTATTAAGAGTACTTTCCCTCCAGGTGGCATTACAAAATTCCACCCTGTACAAGTTAGTTAAGAGCGCTCTTACGTTTCAGCGCTGAGCAAGCCTCGACAAGCGCTCGGGCGCGACTGAACGCATCTCGCCGGCGCAGTGTAGTACTTTTATTTTATTTAATAAAAAAAATAATACTCGTTATTTAGAAAGTAAAAAGATGCGTAATTTCAGAAAGAATTGAAGATTATTTCAGTATAAAAATTACGTAAATATAACTTAGAACTTCGGAGATATTTTGACTTGTTTTGAAGCCTTTCGGTCGATAATTGAATTACGTGTAGTTTTTTTTTTTTTCTTTACATAAAAGGCATATAACCAAAAAGTGTTTCATTATTATTAAAATAGAGGATACTTATAAGAAGAACATAATTTTTGTAATAATCTATATTGAACAGAATCTTCAAATTAGACCTCACAATTGAGGTCTTCGTGAGTTTTTGCCAAAACATGCATTGAGAGAATACTAAATAAATAAATAGGTTAAATAAAATTGGCTTCATTATTATTATAGAAGATAAAACGAACTAATATTACCACTTATTAGTTATTTCAAGCAACCAAGGGAAATCGTACAATTTGAACGAAGAAACCTTACAAACCTTACAAGAATACAGAAGAAATTGTAGAAAATATATTAAATATACAAGTAGAAAACTTACATCTTGCCAATGCTGACATTATTGAAGCGTTGTTCTCAGAGAAGGCTCTTTGCAGTACTGGTTTCTTTTGCACAGGTTTCGCACTGGGACTTGCACAATTGGATTTCCTCCTTTTATTCAAATTGAAATCGTAATCCAAATTTTCGGATCTCTTTTGCGATTTCCTATCCCTGTTTGGACTCTCGTTTATTGAGAACAGGGACATCTTCGCTTTGCACTCGGGATTGTGACTTATGCTCCTGTGAAAAACTGGTCTGCGCATCGAGAACTCTTTTTCTGGCAGAATTTCACTTTTTATCTCACCGGACAACAGTTCGCTGAAATTATCTATTTTTGGTGAATTTGTCGTGTCCTCGAGACTCAAAAATGGCTCTTCCAACTCGGAGACAAATCCACTCTCCATAGACGTGGTGGATTCCGATGGATATATCTTCAATTTTGTCGGCGAAGCCATCGAACCGATACTTGAATCACTACGTTCGTGCCTTAGGGTATTTCTTGGAGGCGATTCGTTGAATTTGAGACTCTTCTTCACTGACAATGTCCTCTTTGCAGCAGGCGATGGAAACTCAAAATTATCTTCAAAATTCAATATCCGACTCGAGTTGGGTCTGTTGAATGAGGTTGATGTTTCACTGTCCGTCAATGGTGCACCAAATTCGAAGTTTCTAGCGGTTATCTTGCTTGTCGTAGATCTTCCACGCGAGACTATGTTGGGACTGTCGGTTGATATGATTTCGTATTTGTTGCATTGGTCGAAATTTTCATTGTTAAATTCCGCCTCTAAGTCGTGCAGAGTGTGGAGGTCATCGTCGTCCATGACCACAAGTTTTTCGGGGTCGAAATTTTCTTTATCTTCGTGTGGTACGCAGAGTTCTTGGCTTTCGGTCTGCGTTTGCAGAACATTGGTGAAATTGAGCTGGAAATGCGAAAACAATAATATACATATGAGGCTATTGCAAACTCAATATGATTCTTATGTGATAGACTGATTGCTATGCAACCTCAGGATGATTCTTGTGACGCCATTACAAAAGCCACCTTTGTTGTAGAGGTCTAATTAGAGCCAAAAATAACGTTAAAAACATGAACTTACCATTGTTCTGCTCCAACTGGTGGTCTTCTTGGATTGGAAGAAGGAAGAATCTCTCGTCTCTTCGTCCAGATCCAATTTCACAAACGTTTCACTACTCAACACACTCTCATTCTCCTTATTCTCCATTTTGAATTTCATCCTCTCCTCAAACACCTTTGTTATCTTTCTACCACTGACTCCCTTCCTGAACGAACGCGACGGCGTCAACCTATCGAACAAATTTGTCATTGGCGACTTCAAACTTGTCAACGGTGACTTAGTACCGGTCATCGGCGACATGGACTTGGCCAACGGCGTTTTCAAATTGGCCTTCGGCGTCATGGAACTTGCCATCGGTGACTTGTAACTTGTCATCGGTGATTTGAAACCGGACGGTGTATTCACTAACGGTGACAGTTTCAACGGTGTGTACGACGGTGAGTTCTGTATTTCGCCGAGTATCCTCCGTTTGCTTTGTACCGGTGAGCTGAGCGGTGATTTTGCGAAGTCCAAAGTGTGTGGGTTCATTTTAATTTTGAAATTGTTTGAGATGGCTTCCTCCCGACGCCGTTTCGATGAGTTGTTTCCGGAGTTGATTTTGAAGCTGTCCGTTATTATTCTGGAATGAAAGGAAAATATTCTATTATTATTTCATTTTATTATGCTCTAAGTTGGCAGTTTTTAAGGCTTGTTGCCCGTTATAACGCCAAATACGCGACCCCTGAAGGTCAGTAGACCTTCAGGTTTTAAGTTGGGAATTCCTCTTCGATGCCCAGCAGTGTAGGAGACACTGCCGGGCTCCTACAGGCTAAAACCCAACGACTTTATAGCGCGGCCGTTAATGGACGTTATGACACGACTTCGGTGCCCAGCCAGTCGCCACGGCTATCCAGCAGATTTATCCTAGGAGGTCCATGGATGAAGACAATTAAAATTAGTAAAGCAAAAAACAAAAGGGGCGCAGTCCACAGTATAAAACGCCATCTACCGTATTCAGGATAGATGGCGCTATCTCCCGGGCCAAGCCGCTAGTATTTACTTTTATTTTAGATTTCCCGTAGGAATGAAGCATTTTCCCGCGGTAAAAAGTAAATATAAAAAAATTCATATAGAAATATTCATAACATTCATAATATTTTCGTGGTAAATATAGGAATATTCATCACGGATAATGTCGGTTTCTAATGGCGCCTGCTAGTTAAACGGCAATCACACCATACAATTTGAACGTTTCCTATTTAGGAATCTAAGTAGAGCTCGTGATCACACTACGCTAAATTGATTTCTAAATCGAAGACATAGAGTTGAAAATGGATAAACTCTCAATTGAATCCAATCTGTTCTAACTGCGATCACACCTTTCGATTTCCTAAATTGGATACGTTCAAATTGTAAGGTATGATAGCCCTTTTATTGATATATTGATAACTATAAAAAATATTTCGGTAGAACGAATATTTTTATAACTATCCCTTATACTTTGTCGGCCTTTCTTATACATGTTCAGGTATGACTGAGCAGTAAATTAAAATATTAGACCTAGAAAAAATATTTTTACAAGGTACTTGCAAGGGTAAGATTACAAAAAAAAAACACTCGTAAAGGGTCTTCACAATAACATAATTTCTATAGGAAAGCAATTCTAAATGTTACTGGCTGTAAATAAAGTGAAGCCGTGAACAGTGAACAGGTTTTTCGTACCTTAGAAAACATTTTTAAATGTTACCGAAGCACATTCCGAAGACACTATTTAAAAACAATTATTATTAGGTAAAAATACAAAATCAATTTGAAATTTCTCCAAAAAAAAAATACCACTAGTAAAATTTTCATAAATTAATATTTACAGAAGTTATTAATTTGGTAAAAACTATAATATTTGTCTATTAAATCAATTGAAATACAAATTTCAATGACAGACAATAAAAATTACAAAATAAACGTCATTCAATATTTAGTGCGCGCTTTATGCTTTCCTTTTTTAAAACTGCATTAGCTTGGTTACGCGTAAATTCAGTAAATACATTTCTTATACAAAATTTTTAAAAGAATGATAAATGTGATTTTGTTTTCGAAATATAATGGTTAAATATGACAAAAAACCTCATAATATTTACACTTATTGTAAGTCACGACTTTGAATAGTAAATAACATAATTATTAAGAAATAAATTACTTTGCTATAATTTGTTATATATAATAAATATATTATAGTATTCTAACATATAAATATTATAAATACAAACAAATTACAAAAAAAATATATTTTTTTATTTTGAATTAATATATTAATTTTCTAATATTAATATAATATTATACATACAGTAATGAAATAATAAAAAAATACGTCAAAATTCCCACATCACCATTGACACTTACAATGTTGCAGTATTTAATTCGTATGTGTGGGTATTTTAGGCATGGTATACATTTTTATACCATGCCTTAAATAATTCACTATTTGGAGCTTCAAATACATTTTTATAATATACCCTAGCATTTAAAATTGAATAATTCTTTTTAACAAAATAAATACCGACTTCAATCAAACCGTTTTCCCAATGGATGCCATTGTCAGAACTGGACCAAATTGAAATGGGACCACACGGGAAGCACCAGTTTTCAAATAAAAAAAGAATCATCAAAATCATTTCACTCAGTCGAAAGTTATGAGGTAACAAACATTTAAAAAAATACAGTCGAATTGAGAACCTCCTTATTTTTTGGAAGTCGGTTGAAAATTGAAAAATACGAGACAGTAGATAAGATAACCGTTACTTTTTGGGTTTACCATTACAATTACAAATAACAAAATCTTAGAATATGCTTATATTGGGTAGCAAAAGTTCAATAGATTATCATAATTATGGTAATCAAATGAGATGGGTCAATATATTGGGGAGTCAGAGTCGTTGAGAATTCTTTACATATAAGTACCAATAAGTTATAGTATAATGAAGGAAGAACATTATCATTACTTTAGAAAAATTTAGAATCGTAATATGTATCTTTATATTCATCTATACTAATATTATTAACTAGCAATTGCACGTGACTTCGTCCGCTTTACTTTATAGAATATAAAACATTCGTGTCTGTGAAACCATGGAATGGAAATACACATACAAAATTTCAACCCAATCGGTCAAGCCGTTTAGTAGTTGACATACCGACAGCAGCGCCACCTACCGGGTCCAATTATATTTTTAAATCATCCAGGAAACCATCGAAATAGCCATATAAAATTTCAACCCAATCGATTCAGCCGTTTAGAAGTTATATGTGAAAAAGATAAGTATGTACGGAAGGATAATTCTTACTACCCGTTGTCCTATTACCCGTTTTCCCGTAGGAATGAAGCATTTCCCGCGGCAAAAAGTAGCCTATGTTCATCACGGATAATGTCGGCTTCTTATGGTAAAAGAATTTTTCAAATCGGTCCACTAGTTTCGGAGCCTATTCTATACAAACAAACAAACAATCAAATCTTTCCCCTTTATAATAATATTAGTATAGAAGTATAGATTATTATAGCCTATGTTCTCTCTGATAATTTAGCTTTCTATAGGTGAAAGAATTTTTCTAATACAGAAGGCTACTTTATCAGCGAGTAACATCTTTACAATCTTCACTTTCACGCAAAAACTACTGAACCGATCACCATGAAATTTTGCATACACATAGTCTGGGACACCAGAAAGGACATAGGGTGCCTTTCATCCAAGAAAAAAGTAATGTTCCCGAGGGATTATCTAAAATATAAAACTGTAACTAACGCCTGGCCAATGTGTTATAGAAACAAGTTGTCAAGCGTTGTAGTTGCTTTTATATTTTTAATTTATCATCGCGTACGAAGTCGCGAGCACCCAGCTAAGTACTACATACAGATAACGGTCCTTAACTTATGGCACCGCTTTTGGCGGTTATAATAAACCTCGCAAAATTAACGTGCACTATGGAGCCAGTGAAAGAAATTGTTTATTTTCACTACATTCCCCCGTTGCGTCTTGTACCGTTAAACGATAAAAAGCACCCTTCCGATAAGGAGCCGAGTGCAACGACACCGTTCTATAAGACTTGGGGTTGGGGGTAAGTTTTGAAAAGAAATGAAAGAGGTTCAAAAGTCGCGCTGACTCGACGTTTGCATTATATTTATAAAATGCCCTCAACTGAAATTATTGTCTGTTTCTCCGTAACAGACAGACGGACAACGACTTTATTTTATCTATATATGTTACCGGCAATCTGTATAATCCGGTATTCTATACAATAACTAGGTAATGTATACAATACCTACCTAAAACGTTTAGGTAATGAAGACGTGAGTGGATGAAGGTGATATGTCGCATTATTCCAATTTCGAATAAATCGAGGTTAAAGTTTTACACTGAATTTTTGAGATAAGTCGCCACTGAACTGTTTATTGTACTAAATTGTGATGAAAAGTTGTGTAAACAACCTAAAATATTAATGGTATGATAGCCAGTAAACACTAGTATTAATTTAATTTAAAAAAAAGTGAACATAGCTCTCTCGTCCATTAACAAATGTAAACTTTTCTGCACTCTTTGCTTTTCTCTTTTTATATTCCAAAAATGTCTTAAATCGACGATCTTAAGGTCTGTAAACATTCATATGGATTATTATAAAAAACCCAAAAATGCGACATAACACCTTCATACACTCACGTCTTGGTATGTATATGATGTATGTATGCTCCTCCATCATATATCATCTTCGCTACACAGCTGTTTGTTGGCCAAGAGCAAACCAATTTCTAATAAAAAAAATTATAACAAATACTGAA
The DNA here is from genome assembly GCA_918317495.1 of Synanthedon vespiformis. Taxonomy (NCBI): domain Eukaryota; kingdom Metazoa; phylum Arthropoda; class Insecta; order Lepidoptera; family Sesiidae; genus Synanthedon; species Synanthedon vespiformis. The sequence goes on from OU906975.1 coordinate 279,656, forward strand.
AAAATATATATTTAAAAATAGAAAATTAAGCAGACCATTCTTTCCCATTAGGATTTTGCGCAAGATCACAAAAAAAGCTGTTTGAAACAAGTTTAAAAAAACACTCTGTGTCATGTCATGTTTTTTGTAGTCTATGGCGTCATATTTTATTCCATGAATTTGGTTCTGTTTCTTGGAACAGAACTCGTCTTAATGGGTGACGTTTCTATAAGTGAATGAGAGGTTTTTTTTAATATATTCACAGAGGTAGTTATTTGGCATATAACATTAAGTAGTTGTAATGACTATAGTTAAGAACTAGCTGGCGCCCGCGACTTTGTCTGCGTTAAAAAGATAAAAAGTAGCCTATCACGTGTCCCGTACTTCTAAATGTTTATCTACCAAGTTTCATGAGAATCAGTTGATTCGTTTAAGAGTTATGGAGGAACATACATACATACAGAAAAAAATGTAAAAATGGTAAATTTAGTTTCAGTATCATTTGTATAGAGCCTAATAATATATACACGATATTTCTGAAAACAAAGTAAATTACTCCATGACCGACCTCTACACATTTATTATTAGTATTGAATTGATATTCACAAAGGTAGTTATTTGGCATATAACATTAAGTAGTTGTAATGAATTTAGTTAAGAATTTAGAATAAAAATGAAATGACCCCTGCACCCGCTTCCGACCTTGCATGGATGCTATTTCGTTTCCTGCAACTTTTTCTAAATCCCAACACTCGCAACTTCTAAACCACCCAACGGATTTTGATACGGTTTTCACTAATGAGAAGAGCGAAAAACGAGGAAAGTTGGTGATTTACAAAATCTAATTCAAATATCAATAACTAGCTGGTGTCCGCGACTTTGTACGCGTTGAAAAATTCAAAATATATGAGAAAACCTCGCATCTTTCTTTATCGCTACAACGAAATTGACGCCGGATTTTTTAATTTTTTTTTTTCAGACGATCCCTAGAGCATTTTTCCAGGATAAAAACTATCTGTATGCCAAAATTCATCGAAATCCGTCAAGCCGTTTTTGCATGAAAGAGTAACGAACATACATCCTTCCACACAAAATCTTTCGCATTTGTAACATTAGTAGGATTCAAAAAAAACTGCAACGTGCGACGCCGGTGGCGAGTCGCTAGTGAAACTTCAAAAATAGATATTTATATAATACATTGTGTAGTTTTGATTTATTTTATTAATAGAAGTCTTCTAATCACATTACGTCAAAGAACGGGTTGGTGCTATAAAACTTGCTATAACCGTTGTTGAAGTATGAAAAACTAAATTTTCTAAATTGAACTTTAAAACCCTGGAATTAAGGCTCAAATTAGCTTAACAGCTAATTCAGTGTTAAGTAAAGAGAGCTAAAGTAATTCACCACTTGTTTGAAATGACAATAGTTGGGATAATGTCTTTTGTGACCCTTTCTTCGTATTTTTTTTAGAACATTTTCAATCTTAAGGGGGTGATAATAGAAGCGAGTAATTGTTTGAAACAGGTCTCTCCTGGCGGTTGAAAACCTTAATAAAAGATACCTTTCACTTTATTTGAATTTACTTGTTTACCGTTTTTTTTTTTATATTTTGAATCGATTGTATGAAAATTTATGGGAGTAAAATCAAATGTCACACGTTACGCGTTACACGTTACTCACTACAATATGCTTCAATTAATTAATTAATTAATCTATCAATCATGTATGTATGTATGTATGTATGTATGTTTGTATGTATGTATGTATGCGCCAGCTACTAATATGGATGGCGACGACTGTCTGTCTAGTAATCATAATAAATCTATTTTTCAAAGACGCAGGTATATGGAATAGGATTCATCGAATTCCGTAGCAATTAATCATACTTATTTGCTAAAACCCGAAGACGCCATATTTAAGAAATGTTCTTATTAGCAAAAAAAGGGAATTCGAAATCCGTTAAAACCACATCTGGAAGTTTAAATATAGTTTTCGGCATTTGTAAGAGGAAATTGAGTCAAATGCGGTATGCAATAACATCCTGTGGTTGGTTTATGCTAAGTTTACAAAAATCTGCAGAATATTACGTTCATAGTAAAGTGTCAACTGCTTGAACAGAGTAAAAGGCACGATTTTACTCTTCTGAGAGTTAATAGTCTGAGTTTGAGAGATTTTTGTTTCGATAGCATATCACTTTGGTATCTCAAACGTACATCCAAATACAAAGATCCAAATACACAAGAAAAAAATCACCCTAAAACATACATAATAATGTTTTTTCCATAACGCCAAAAGGTAATTACATATTTCGTAAACGATTTCATAAAACATATTTTTTATATAGTGAGTTTATCAAATCACAATCCCCGACCGAACTAATACAACCCCTATTGTAACATAAAATAAGCCGTTACAAAGAAAAAACTGATCGATAAAATAACGGTTATTGCGCTGTTCTGTGGTGGGTGACGTTCTGGCATTATAAACACACTTTTCCTTTGCCTCTTGTTTTTTTTTTCTTTGTAGGGCTAAACATTTTACAGCGAAATTATTTTGTTCTGTGTAACATGTATTATGTATGGATTTATTATTTTAAGTACTTGCCTTAAAAGCCTAGTTACCAGGACACAAGTAGGTACATAAGTCAAATAGTTTATTTTGCTATTGTATTATGACATAAAAGTATTTTGATATTATTTTATTTGTAATATAAACTAAAAATTGACAAAAACTTTGAAAAAATAAACGCAATGAATCAGATAAAAACAAATGACATTTAAAACTAAACAATTTAAACACTTGAAAACTTAGAATTGAACAAAATCATAAAATTCTTTTAGATTAATAAATATCGATTGGTTTTTTTTAAACGGTTTTCTAGGTGAAGCTATAAACTTTTGGGAGATTTGCCCGTGATATGAAAATTAACGAATTGTCACACGAAGGAGTTACGTTCTAATTTTTATTAATATTTTAGAATATCTTTTTGAAATTTCTTATTGCGCCATCTACACAATATTATTTAAAAAAGAACAATGTTGTTTCTTTGTTGGGCGTGTTCGAATTGTGAAAATTTAAATTTTATAATCGAAGACGGGAGTGGATGAAGGTGTTATGTCGCATTTTTGGGATTTTTCGTGTTCACTTGGGATTTCTCCCAATAAAAGTGTTTATTTGCCATCATAACATTAATATTTCAGGTTGTTAACACAACTTTGCATCATAATTTAGTACAAAAATAAGTCCCGTGGCGACTTATCTCAAAATTATTTGGAATTATGCGACATACCACCTTCATCCACTCACATCTTCAATCGTTTGTAAGCAGTAACTCCAGTCGTGTGTTGGAGTTGACACACACATAATTTTTTTTAAATTACTAAGAGTCCGGAAGTACCCGTCTGTCATACACTTGTAATGCTGACACGCGACACAATTCCATTCACCCACATTACATCCTCAATGCAAAACTGAATTCATTCATTCGTGTATGTAGGTACCTACTTCCTTTTTTTTCATGTAAATCTTGCCACGTGCTTGCAAAGAGATGGGGGAGTATTATTTTTTATGAACGAATGAATTTACCCGTTACGTTATCTAAGTATACTAATATTATAGAAAGATTTTATTGTTTGTTTTAGATGAAAATGCTAAGAAAGTAATTGGACCGATTTGAAAAATTCTTTCACTGTTGGGAAGCTATATTATCTACGAGTGATATAGGCCATATTTTTTTAAAGTTACACGGACGAAGCCGCGTGCAACAGCTAGTCTTAATCTAGATACTAATATTGTAAAGAGAGAATATTAGTTTGGACCGATTTTGAAAATTTTAAATGTATAGAAAGCTACATTATCAGCGAGTAATATAAGCTAAGCCACATGCAACAGCTAGTCTTAGCTAATATTATAAATGGGAAAGTGAGTTTGGTTGTTTTTTACGCTTTCGCGCGTAACTACTCAACCGACAGTCGCAAAATTTTGCGTAAACGTTGTCAAGGGTACAGAAAAGGACGTAGATAACAGAAATATCCAAAAATAAAGGATCATTTAAAAATTGAAATAAAATATAGGTACGAGCAAAAGGAACGGACGGTGTCGCGGCCAAAAGCTAGTCAAAATATATGACAAAGAGTTATTAGAAAGATAACTTACAATGAGAAAAATTGTATCGAATTCCGTTTTTTTTTAAATAGTTCATTTTTTTATATCATGTTGTTTAATGATTCTCGCAAGAATAAATAAAAATTTTGATCTTACGGGAACAAATTAAAAACATTAAATTATATATTTTTTTTATTACATTTTCACTTTTTTATATATGTTTACATGTGCACCCCGAGTGTACGGTTGATCTTGATAGGTCATTGTGCAAATTAAGAGTACTATCTATACTAATATTATAAAGAGGAAAGATTTGATTGTTTGTTTGTTTGTATTGAATTAGCTCCGAAACTAGTGGACCGAATTGAAAAATTCATTTACCATTAGAAGCCGACATTATCCGTGATGAACATAGGATACTTTTTACCGCGGAAAAATGCTTCATTCCTACGGGAAAGCGGGTAATAGGACAACGGGTAGTAAGAATTATCCTTCCGTACTTATCTTTTTCACATAACTTTTAAACGGCTGAACCGATTGGGTTGAAATTTTATATATTTCATGGTTTCACAGACACGAATGTATTATATTATATTGTATAAAGTCACGCGGGCGAAGTCGCGTGCAACAGCTAGTTTATAGATTATTTTTAGTTTTACTATATCGTGAAATAACTTTTCTAACATTGTCGTTGTCCTTTGATTGAACCTTTAAAAGTAACCAGAGCCACGTGCCCACAAAAGTCTAAGTAAAATTGAGAGATAACGAAAAAAATAACAATGCAATAACGGTAGCCGTTATTTCATTTGTGTTATAAATAACAATAACGCCTTTATTGGGTCAAAGGTGACGTATCCGCGTGTGAGGGAGGCCAAAGTGGCGCGCGCATCTTACGTCTTCGCATCTGCTCTGCGACAAGTGCAATTTCAAATATCGAATGCAGCTGTTTGTTTCTCACCATCTGCGTTCCGTTCGACGCGGAGTCAAAATCACTGTAACACTTCCCTTGCGTTTTTAAAGGCAAAGACGTTAAGCTATTATGCCTCGTTAGACGTTTCATTTTATATTGGATAGTTAACTAACGGTTGCGGTTTCGAATCCCGCTAGGGATAATGTAATATGTGTTAAAATTTAGGCTTTGTACCTGAGTCATGGATGTCTGTATCTATAATATGTATGTATTTAAAAAAAAAAGTAATGTATGCAGTATATCAAGTGTCTGGTATCCATAATACAAGCATTAGTTGCTCAGTGTGGAACTAGATGGTGCTGTATGGATTGTGTGAAGATATTTATTTGATACTAGCTGGTGTCCGCGACTTCGTCCGCGTTGAACGATGAAAGGTACCCTATGTCCTGTCTGGCGTCCCACACAGACTTTAAGAGTGTCGATTTAAGACATTTTTGTCAATGGAAAAGGGGGCTATGTTCACTTTTTTAAAAATTAAATAATAGAAGTGTTTCATTGCTATCATACCATTAATATTTCAGGTTGTTTACACAACTTTGCATCAAAATCAGTTGCGTGGCGACTTATCTCAAAAATTAAAAGTAAGTCTTTAACCTCGATTTAATTCAAAATTGGAATTATGCGACATACCACCTTCATCCACTCACGTCTTCTTTATTATCATACCACATTTTGAATTTCGAATTTCCATGCATATCGCGATTGAAACTTATGACAGTATGACTTGTTATCTGACAATATATATAGACGGACAACGCATTACTTCATTACATTATCACCGGAAGATGTGGTCTGTGACCACATCAAGGATTTATGCTCCACTAATTGTAACCCTTCGAGTGTCGTATTACCTCTTTGTACCTTACATGAAATTGCTACAGATATGAGATTTTCTTTTAATGATCACAGGACGAAGGATTTATCTGTCTATACTAATATCATAAAGAGTAAATATTTGATTGTTTGTTTGTATAGATGAGGCTCCGAAACTACTGGACCGATTTGAAAAATTATTTTACCATTAGAAGCCGACATTATCCCTGATGAATATAGGCTGCTTTTTACCTTGGGAAAATGCTTCATTCCTACGGGAAAACGGGTAATAGGACAACGGATAGTAAGAATTATTATTCCGTACTTCACTTCTTTTTCACATAACTTCTAAACGGCTGAACCGATTCGGTTGAAATTTTATACCTATGGGTATTTCGATGATTTCCTGGATGATTTAAAAATACAATTGGACTGCAATTGGATTGGATAGGTGGCGCTGCTGTCGGTATTCAGTCAACTACTAAACGGCTTGAACGATTGGGTTGAAATTTTGTATGTGTATTTCCATTCCATGGTTTCACAGACACGCGGACGAAGTCGCGTGCAACAGCTAGTTGCATAGGCATATACCCGATTGTATGTGTGTGCGTTGGACGCTCACCTTTAAGTTATCACTTCTGTCGGCAGTCCTCATGACTGCCTCCGTTTTTTCTCTTTCAACGCGGACGAAGTCGCGTGCACCGGCTAGTTTGCAAATAAATGGCAAATAAACGCATTCGTCTGTCTGACCAACACCGAGCCCTCCCGCATCGTACGAAGCATATGGTCGCCAACGGGTATGTGTTCGCTCAATTGTGAAAACCGAAATTAAACAGGGCGTCCATTCAAATATTATTTTACATGTATTTTTTTTTAAAAGGAAGAAGTGTGGCAATCAACAAATTATAGGAGAGAATTTTCACGATTATTTTTAATGGCTTAACTTAGGCATGGTTTTCACATTTGAAAATTACTGGATTTCGACAAGATGAATATGGTATGAGTTCATGCAGCTTCTGAGCACACTACTAGCAGGCGCTCGCGACTTCGTCCGCATTGAAAAAGTAGGCTAATATCCTGTGAAATCAGTTAATTCGTTTGAGAGTTATAGAGGAACATACCTACGTACATACAATACCTACACTTACAGATTTATTACATATTAGTATATACAAAATATTACACAGATTTGTCGGTTACACGGTAACAAGTTGCGAGTTCAATGGTTTTTTCCCATATCAATAATGCTCAACGCGCCTATACTAAAGAAGTTTTCACTTCAAAATTATTTTTCCAAATTTTTCTAATGGACTACATAATATATTCTAATTTCGAATGTCTACCTATTTTAATGGTCTGTGGCAATCAACACAACTTGTTCTTTACTTAGTCTATTGCTAAGCGACAAAGAAGCCTGGATTTAAGCGATTCGGAACTCGTACTATGTTTAGTAGTATTAATAAAACTGTAATTGTATATTTTGTGCTATTTTATATTTTTATGAGTTTCTTTCGGGGTTTCTTCTCAGGATCGTCATCTTGGCTTTTTTCCGAAACCCTAGTAAATTTAAATTTATAATGTCGCATAAGAGTTTCTTGTAGAAACCTAATTGATAAATAACTATTTTGATTGATTTCTATTCGTGCACAGATAACCGTCAAAGCACCATTGAGTGGTCCCCAATAATTTGATCCAACGAACAATGAACAATGCACCGACATTAAAACGCATCGATCGGTAACGGTCATTTGGCTGTATAGCGTGATTATCGTGTGTGGCTGTATGCGTACCATGTTTCTTTGCCTTTAAAAAGTAATTTATATATTCTGACATTTTGGTGATCAGTAACTTATCGGTAAACAGTATAATCAATACTAATAATAAATTTGTATTGTAAATACAATAATAATTGTATTTTATGTATTTATGTTCCTCCATCAAAGATCTGTATTATAATCCTCGATTGTGCTCCATAACTCTTAAACGAATTAACCGATTTTCATGAAACTTGGCAGATAAACATTTAGACGTACGGGACACAGAATAGGCAACATTTTTCTTTTCAACGCGGACGAAGTCGCCGACACCAGCTAGTGTTGAATAAATTATTGATATATTTTTGTCAGGTTATTGAATATTTCAACGCAGAAAAAGAGTAGGAATGCGTATGTCTATTTCTCCGATAACTTGTTCTGAACAATCCAAAATTTAATTCTTTGATTTTCCCTACTGAAAAGAACGATAAGCAAGGAACAAAGGTTCGTGATAAAAAAAAATGCAAAAAAAATTACATTTCTTATTTTAACATTATTGATTTTTTTTCTCTCTTTTGTTCATTGTTCATTGATATTTTTGTTTTATTGAATTGATTTAATTTTATGTTATTGATTGATTATAATAATTATGTAGGTTTTTCTAAATATTTTTTAAATATATATACATATATTATATATATTTGCATTTATTTTCAGATTAACATCCATAACTAACTACAACAGATTAATAATTTACAAAATTAACTAATATTAATTATTTACATATATGTGGATTAAGTATATATTATATTATAAAATATTATAAAAACGAATTTGAGTTTGTTTATTTGTTACGCTTTCACTTTACTAATGTTGTGCTTTCCTTTAATTTGAACTCACACTTGTAATATTCCTTTCAGTAGTGTTGTATATATGTAGTGATATAGCATGTATTTAGTTGGTAAGCCTTTTTAAATAAATAAATACATCCTTGCGAAGCAAGCAGTTAGAAATGAACCAGACAACAGAAGTGCTTTTTCGATTACCTAAAACCTTTTCAAGTGTTGAACGCGTCTGATAAAAATCCTATAGCTAGTGACTTGACTATCCTTCAAAATGTCAAATAAAAAAAAAAAACTCAATGCACGTGTTGAGGATGTTTAAGCGGGACGAATTTGAATTTAAAAAGGAACGTTCTTAGAACGTGATTTAAAAAAAAAAACAGAGAAAGCATAGACAAGCGAGATTTGTTTTTATTATTTAACTATGTTTTAGATGAAGAAGGGAATTAGCGTATTGAAAATTGATCTTTCTTTTTTTATAATGTAAAGATCTGCAGACAAGGTGACGGTCCACTTGATGGTAGGTGGCTACCGTCGCCTGTAACACAAGCAAGCAATGATGCTATAGATAGATGCAACAAGTGCGCTATAAACCTTAGTAAGGATTAAGGTGGCGCTGGACGTGCGTGAGCGAGATATTTACTGTACTGTCTCAGTTTACTGTAACCCCGGCGCCAGATACAGTCAAATGTTTGCACAAAGACTTTGAGCTACTTTGCTCACACATTTGTACTTGCCAGACATGCTTTGCAACACGTTCGCTTCACAGTATTCAAATAGATAACACACAAGACGGACGACGACTTTATGAACGTAGTATATCTCTTGTTAGGTTCATTTATTTTTACCAACAATGTTTTAATCAGATGGTCCTCTCAATATATTCCAAGTCCAAAACTGTTTCTTTGCTCTATGGTTCTGCGCGAGCAAGACAGTGGGTTTGGGAAGGATGGCAATCCGGCGGCGAGAGGTCGCTCTCTTGCTTCCCGGACGTGGCCGACGACGGATCGAGTTGGTGGAAAAGGATATATGAATTGAGAGACCAGAGTGCGATAAAAGTACAATGTACGACAATTAATGTATGGAATGTAAGAAGTGAAAATATACATTGAGTTGAGAAGTTTACACCTGCATTTCATTGAGAGCCCACCCTGACAGAACTTAATTTTTCCCTTATTTTACATAAGAGTATATTTCATGTTGTTTATCAAAAATCTTAGATGACAAAGACTCTAGTGTTCAACAGAAACTTTTCTAATTGTAATTGCAAATAAAAGTATGGAAATAATGTATGAATCTAACATTTATCTTAAAAAAATTAAAAAAATGCTCCAGTTTCTACAAAAGCAAACTTTGATCCAAAAAATTATTTATTCCCTTATTTTTAACCAATAGAAGAAATCAAAATTTCATATGCAGAAGCCAGACCCAAAAATCGTGTTGACCTGTGTTATTAATAGTTAAAAATTACTTGTTCCCATTAATAAAAGAATCTGGTTGTGACGCGATGACACTTCTATAAACAAAACACAAAAATCGCAAAGCAAAAATTATTGAAATTTATTCATAATTGAAATACATTTTCTCACGATCTTCAACTCGACCCGAAAATACGTATGCAAATTACTTGTAGTATGAATTAAAGAATTATGTTTTATTTTGCTAAAAGGGCTATCACACCTTACAATTTGAACGTATCCAATTTAGGAAATCGAAAGGTGTGATCGCAGTTAGAACAGATTGGATTCAATTGAGAGTTTATCCATTTTCAACTCTATGTCTTCGACTTAGAAATCAATTTAGCGTAGTGTGATCACGAGCTCTCTACTTAAGATTCCTAAATAGGAAACGTTCAAATTGTATGGTGTGATTGCCGTTTAACTAGAATCTTAACTCAAATTAATATAACAAGTACAACAACATGTTTAGACCTTTAAAAAATCTAATAGAAATTATTAAAACGTACGTTTTATATATAAAGTTACATACATAATTTTATATTAATTATACGCGGACGAAATCGCGTGCAACAGCTAGTGAGTAGATAAAATAAGACCAAAAGGCTATATTAAAATTTGTATTTTGTTACTGTATTCGTATAAAATTTGAATTTACAACTTTTACCTACTTACAATTCAATATATATGTACACTAGTGGGTGCCCGCGACTTCGTTCGCGTTAAAAAGAAAATATATGCTAGCTTGACCCGGGCAAACGTTATTTTGCAACTATCACTTACCTACCGAAAAAAGAGATCGGTAGCACTACCATGAGTTGCTATCGAAATCTTACGTTAGTTTACTTCTGTCGATAACGAACTTTTCACCCTTCAATGTGCTAGTAAATGATTTAACTACTAACGTTACGGTATTTCTCGAGAGCATCAGTCAAATTTGTAACTCATGGTACCAATTTTGTATAGAAATGTCAAGTTAAAAGCTAGTCACCAATGACGCTAGCGACTACGATTCGATAGGTTTTTCCTTTGCAACTAATGTTACCGATTTTAGTTCTTTGAATGACCGCTAGAGGCGCTGTACAATTTTTCATAGAAATATTTTACGTTCTCGCTCATCTCTCGCTAGCGATTTCGGTCGTCATAAACTCATGGTAGTGCTACGGACCTCATACTACAACAAAACGCCCTATAAAATATTTGACAACCAAGTGACAATTTTAGACAAAATACATCAATAATGTTTCACAGCTACACATTTTGTGTAATGTCATCTCATGTCATCTTATATCGCTGTGACGACGATGGCGCCGCCATGCGACAGTAGCGCCCAATTATTTATATTTTTATATTATCCCCCGGGAATACTTAGTCCTTTTTTTCTGGATGAAAGGTACCCTATGTCCTTTCTGGTGTCCCAGACAACGTGTATGCAAAATTTCATGGTGATCGGTTCAGTAGTTTTTGCGTGAAAGCGAGACAGACAGACAGACAGAGTTACTTTCGCATTTATAATATTAAGTATGGATTTAAAATTAAAATCATCGGAACCTTGCCTAAAGGGACTCCTTTTAATAATATACATATTTTAGTTTTTAGTCTTAGATTTTACTTAGGTAATATTTTGTAAATAATAACTATTTTAAAAATTCTTTCAAAAAAAAAATTAAATTTATAAATAATAAAAAAAAAAAAAAATTATTGTATAATGTGTAATAAGACTCCTCATAAAAATAAGACGGATTATACAGGCCGTCCCAAAATTGTGCGACATGAAGATAAAGTACCTTAAATATCGTAGATAGGATATTTCGCTCAAAGAAGACTTTGTGTTATTTTTAAGTTGGTAAAACTGCATTCAAAGATTTTCTAAAAATCACTTGCATAGTCTGGGAATAAATAGTATTCTTGAAATTTGAATCAAACATTTTACGTTATTCCTTTCTCTTAAGATACTATGTTACTTGAGAAGAATTATTATTTTTTGTCCATTCTTTCGAATGGCATCATAAAAATATGGGTGATATTTTTTTTTTTACATTTAAGTCGATTCGATTCCCAGACTATGTATGCGACTGCGTTCAAAGATTTTCTAAAAATCATTTTTTAGAAAATCTTTGAACGCAGTCTTACTAAGTTTTAAAAATAACAGTTGATAGTCGTTTTTAAAGTTTCCTTTTAAAGTTATACCATTTTTTATTTATTTTTTATACTATTTTACTGCTAAGTTATTTTTAAAGTTAAAGTTAAGTATACTATTCTCTTTTGTTCTTTTATTTTGTATGGTTTGGTTCTTTGTTTTCTTTTTATTATTTTTATTAGTTTCATTTTGTAAAAAAAAATTACAAAATGTCTTTTGTGTTCGTTTTTATTGCATGTTGAATTAGCCTATAACTGGAGTATACAATATTGTAAAAGATGTTTAAATGTGAATAAGTGTATGGATTGTTGTATATTGTGTTGGCTTCCTAATAAATCAAATAAAATAAAATAAAACACAAAGTCTTCTTTGGGCAAAATATCTGCGATATTTGAGGTACTTTCCCTTCATGTCGCATAGTTTTGGGACGCCCTGTATACTAACACAAATTTTTTGGTCAGTATAAACATGTCATGAAAAAAAATGCACATTACTGGCATTGTGTTAGGAACGCTAATTTCAAACAACAACGGTCCTTGTTCTAAATTTAAACAAGGCAAACGTTCTACCCGGGAGGAGAGACATATTATCGGCACATACGGTTCGGATGACGTAACTTTTAACGGTTTTCGTTTGAAGCTTGCTCTTGGGCGGTATGTTAAGTACTGGCCGATAAACTATTTTAAATCCAAGTAAGATGAATCTTTCATGAGTTTAAAGTTAAAATTAGGAATCCTAAAAGAAATTATACTAATATTATAAAGAGGAAAGATTTGTTTGTTTGTATTGAATAGGCTCCGAAACTAGTGGACCGATTTGAAAAATTCTTTTACCATTAGAAGCCGACATTATCCGTGATGAACATAGGTTACTTTTCATCGCGGGAAAATGCTTCATTCCTACGGGAAAACGGACAACGGGTAGTAAGAATTATCCTTCCGTAATTCTTTTTCACATAACTTTTAAACGGCTGAACCGAATAGGTTTCGATGGTTTCCTGGACGATTTAAAGATACAATTGGACCCGGTAGGTGGCGCTGCTGTCGGTATGTCATCTATTAAACGGCTTGATTGGGTTGGGTTCGGTTCACCCGATTGGGGTCAAACCGATTGGGTTGAAATTTTGTATGTGTATTTCTATGGTTTCACCATTGACTATATAAGTTATATTTGATGGGTTTCACAGACACGAATGTATTATAATTTATAAAGTTACGCGGGCGAAGTCGCGTGCAACAGCTAGTATAATATAAAAATATAATCGACGCGTATGTTTTTTACTATACTATAAGATTCGCCAGGTCAACTTTATTATTGATGTGGTGTCTTCTCTTCACATAGTATACTAGAAGTATAGCCTATGTTGCTCCCTGATAATGTAGCTTGCTATAGGTGAAATAATTTTCAAAATTGGTTCACTAGTTTTTGAGTTTAATCATTACAATACCAAAAAAGGAGGAAGTTCTCAATTGGTCTCTATTTGTTTTTATGTTCATTACCTCATAACTTTCGACTTGGTCCCGTGTGGTCCCATTTCAATTTGGTCCAGTTCTGACAATGTCATTCATGAGACGGTTTGAAGTCGGTTTACTTTTTATTCTATGATCAAAATTGATTCCTCAACATGCACTTTTTTCACTGAAAGGCTGTGACTGAAGACTAAAAACCCACTGTGACTGAAAGGTAATATTACTATTGATACGTGGCAGTACCAATAGCATTCTGAAAACAATTGCAGATAAGGTGGATTGTCCCATACAATCATTTTGGATGGGATTAAATATAACATATAACAAAATTAATAAGTGAATAAGTATTTATATATATTTGCAGCATCTGTAGCAGCGCACTTGCAGCCATAGATGCTGCAAGAATATCTTTGTTTCAATTGTTAATATATTTATACTAGCTGGTGCTCGCGACTTTTCGTCCGTGATTAACTCTTATGTCCTTTCTGGTGTCCCAGACAACGTGTATGCAAAATTTCATGGTGATCGGTTCAGTAGTTTTTTGCGTGAAAGCGTAATAAACAAACAAATGCACATTCACATTTATAATATTTTATAATATTATATATAATATATAATTCACATAGATGTAAATAGTTAATAATTATGGATGTAAATCAGAAATAAATGATTATTATTATTATTATTATTAAAAAGACGCAACAGTCCAACGAAGTGGATATGGAAACGGTAATAATACTGCCCCCAATGTCAGATTGCTGCAATTTAATTTGATTGCTCTGTGACGTTTTAAGTTCTTTTTTTGAAGTGACATACGAGTTTTTTTAAAGGCAACAGCATATCGTCCGCATTGTGCCAATTGTCACTATCTAAATAGGTTAATCGATCTGTGTCGTTCTTTGTCTATGGCCTTGGCCTTATTAGGGGCATCTTCGAGTGTTAGATCAATTCGCTTCTGAGTACTTATTTCCTGAAGTAAAAAATATTTGCCCTACTTTATTCTTAGTAATATATTATATGAAACTAGCTGGCGCTCGCGACTTCATCCGCGTAACTTTACAAAATTCTACTCGCTGATAATATTATAGCTTTCTATAGGTGAAAGAATTTTTTAAATCGGTCGAGTAGTTTTTCGGTTTATTTCATTACAAACATAAAAAATACAATAATCTTCTCTTATTATTTATTCATATATAATAATAAGTATAGACGACTAGTATTGTATGTAAGCACATAATATATTTTATTAACACATATTTGCGTTATCAATTTCCTGTTGAATGAGCATAATAATAACATTTTAATGAATTTAATTATTAATAATAATTTATGTTTGAAAACATTGCAACGGTCGTGTACTGTGAAGTGAAGGTCGCAGTTTGTATATCAATATATTTATTTATACTAATAATAAATGTGTAGGGGTCGGTCATGGAGTAATTTACTTTGTTTACAGAAATATCGTGTATATATTATTAGGCTCTATACATGATACTGAAACTAAATTTACCATTTTTACAATTATTTTCTATATGTATGTATGTTCCTCCATCACTCTTAAACGAATTAACCGATTCTCATGAAACTTGGTAGATAAACATTTAGAAGTACGGGACACGTGATAGGCTACTTTTTATCTTTTTAACGCAGACAAAGTCGCGGGCGCCAGCTAGTAAACTCATAATACAACGGACCAAGTGGCTCGGTGTAGTATTTTTTAAAGGATATAAATAACTATAGCTGCTGTTCGCGACTTCGCCCGCATATATACTAAATCCTTCCTCGAGAACCACTCTATCCATTTGTGAAAACTGCATGAAAATCTTTGCACTGGTTTTTGAGTTTATCGCGAGCATACACGACACAGACGCGGCGGAGGACTTTTTAATATGTAACTAGCTTGGTGCCCGCGACTTCGTCCGCGTTTTCTACAGCCTAACTATTCTATAGCCTTCCTCGATAAATGGACTATCTAACACAAAAATATTTTTTCAATTCGAACCAGTAGTTTCTGAGGTTAGCGCGTTCAACCAACCAAATAAACAAACTCTTAAGTTTTATATTATACTAGCTGGCGCCCGCGACTTCGTCCGCGTTGAAAAAGAAATAGTAGTCTATCCTGTGTCCTGTACGTGTAAATGTTTATCTACTAAGTTTCATGAGAATCAATTAATTCGTTTAAGAGTTATGGAGGAACATACATACATACATACAGAAAAAAAATTTAAAAATGGTAAATTTAGTTTCAGTCTCATGTATAGAGCCTAATAATATATACACGATATTTCTGAAAACAAAGTAAATTACTCCATGACCGACCCCCTACACATTTATTATTAGTATAGAAGAAGATAAGATAAGAATAGTTAGTCATATGATTTAAATTTTTAACGAACCCGCCTTTAACTAGTTACCTACAAAGGTATTTTCTTTAAATCTCATGAATATAAAACCGTACGTGGGGTACGAAAATGACAATGGCCAAACAATTTCTCGCCACTAAATCTTCAGACCCTAAATTTCGCACCCCCGTGAGGTACAGTACCATCTTTCGCGTTGCCTATGACGGAAGCTTGAGAAATGTATAAAAAAAAGAACAATAGACAAAACAGATGATCCAGATTCGCACGGGAAATCGTCGCGCCATTGTTGCGAGGTCACGACCCCGTTGCAACATTCCAAATTCAAACTGCAAACACTGTCTACGGTTAAAAGGGCCGCTCTCTTTGACAGCTCATTGACGTTTCTGACAGATCATATCGATATCAAGTTTTGATGAATACCAGCCAGTTTTATATGTAGTTCTGTTTGTCTGTACGCTTTCAAATACATACAAAATGTACTTTTTAAGAAATAACCTATTTAGGTTGTAGATATTTTATTTTTTACTAGATGCTGTCCGCGACTTCGTCCGCGTTTCCTATAGCCTTCCTCAACACAAAAAGAATTTTTGAATTCGAACCAGTAGTTCCTGAGATTAGCGCGTACAACCGAACAAACTTTTCAGATTTTTTTTATACCTATTTAAACAGTATTTTTTTAGAATTGCCGATTCATGAGCAATTTAAGGGAATAAATACTTTAAAAAAGGAAAGAAACAACAAAATCCTTGTTAACTATTATAATTATTACCAAACTTACTTGACTATAAGTAATAGAATATCTCACTTATGTTAAAGTAGTACATCCTTTACAAGTTTATTACTTTATCAAAATTGTTCTCAGTCCGACTTTCAAAAGGTTACAGTTTCATTTGGTCAATGTACAATAAATCAATTTTAAAATAGAAATAAAACCAACAACTACAATATTTCTCTTCAACTTAAAAAAGTGCTAAATAGCTTGTACTATTACATTTTTTTGCCAATACACAAGTTATCTATTTTCTAATGACTGTGGTGCCAGTACAAAAATAGGCTCTACAGCTTACCCTTATCATTGCTCATCAGCTAGAAAAAAAAAGTGGTTCAACGACCTTGTTGTAGACTTCTATGATATTATCAGCACAGGATGTAAGTAATAAACCACAAACACCGATGAATAAAACCTCACAATTGTCAACTTTATGCGTATCAGCATAAGGCTCAGAATGACACAAGGACAAACAGTCATACAAGTTGTTTAGTTTTAACCAGTCTTGGTTTATGTTACTTGAGTTGTAAAAAAACATATGTTTCGAATTTTAAAACATATTCCGGTCGTTACATATGATTGGAATTGGAATATATTTGTATCTTTACAAGTTTACATATATCAGAAAATATAAAGTCCACCGCCGCGTCTGTCTGTCTGTTTGTTCGCGATAAACTCAAAAACCACTGAACCAATTTTCATGCTGTTTTCACCAATGGATGGAGTGGTTCTCGAGGTAGCTTTTAGTATATAATATACAAAATTACTCGGACGAAGTCGCGGGCATTAACTAGTTTATAATATGTTCAAATCGATTCTTATTATGGAGTAAACTCCAATAAGTGTTAGGGCCTCTTTCACCAACTACAAGTAAAATGTTGATTAGTTACTTTTAGAAATATTTTTATGTTTTATTGCATCCTTCGATAGGCGATTTTTTTTATTATTTTCTTTATAATGTTAGGGAGTTTTAGCGTACAAACAAAAGTACCTATATCAGGTCCATTATCCCCGGTTACCGGTGACTTTAAATGACGGTTAGCCTACTTGACAGATGGTGAAAGAGGCCCTTAATCAATTCGCCTATCGAAGGATGCACTAATCACTAAACCGAATGCATAATTTAATAAAACAAAATTCTCAAAGTAACTAATCAACACTTTACTAGTAGTTGGTGAAAGAAGCCTTAATCTAAGTTAAACATTTAAATAACTCGAACAAGTAACAGAGATACACATCACGGCTAGATTTGAATAAAGAACAGTCGCGAGAAAGTCAAGCCGGACGGCGACCGTTGAGTTTTGAATTTAGAACTGGAATTTGAAACGGGAAGACTTCGAGAGCGCTAATAGAATGTGTTTGAATTTTGTATTGACGTTTCTATCGTTAAAGATAAAATACTGTTCTGCCTTACATCATCTTTACATAGAATAAATTGAAGTCGCTTTTCCTCGTCTGTCTGTCTCTATGGCCGCTAAGGCTCGGCGCACATTATCGGCATTGGCAAAGATAAGGATTCTTCGGCATCCTAATGCAAGCGCACACTGTCGGAAACGGAAACTATGCCTTGGCATGTTACAGCATCCTTAGGAATGCCGAGGCGTCTTTAAGGTAATACAAGTCAGTTTTCCTCCATACAAACGTAGAAGGTTAAGGCGACGCAGCGATAAATAATTAATGAGAGACTCAGGGCCTGTGATTCCATACATAAACGAGAGCGTGCTTGCTTATGTCGTAAGGTCGTATGCGATTATTATCGTTTAAATAAAAAACTATAATGTATTTTAATAAATCCAACCGATAAATTAAAATGTATGTTTATACTAATGTACATAGAAAATTTGGAGGAATAAATTGGTCACGTTTGGCTGTAAAATGTAAATCTGTGTTTTAAAAGAGGTTTCTTTGAATTTTTTTTCTATCTTATAAAATTTTATCTATCGTGAAATCCAACCGTAAAAATGAAGTCAATAGCATGAAGAAACAGATTACCAAACATCACTTTTATATGTTTTGTCATTGCTGAGAAAAATCTAAATCCCTGCCACCAAAATTTCCAATGCGTCGTCTTAATTACTCCGCTGTTTTATGTTTAATTTACAAAAGTAAGCACTGCAAGCAAAAACACTGTCACACAAGAACTATATAATACTAATATTATAAAGAGGAAAGATTTGATTGTTTGTTTGTTTGTATAGTATAGGCTCCGAAACTACTGGACCGATTTGAAAAATTCTTTTACCATTAGAAGCCGACATTATCCGTGATGAACATAGGCTACTTTTTACCGCGGGAAAATGCTTCATTCCTACGGGAAATTTAAAATAAAAGTAAATACTAGCGGCTTGGCCCGGGAGATAGCGTCATCTATCCAAAATACGGTAGATGGCGTTTTATACTTTTCTACGCGGGCGAAGTCGCGAGCACCAGCTAGTGTATATATAAATTTGCAGGAACAATCCGTGCGAAGCCGGGGGCAGGCCTAGTACTTATGTAATTTTGTTGGGCGAGCATGTCGCTACAAATTCAAATCAACAAACAAACAGATTGACTGTGCATAGATTGAAAATGGAAGTTGTATTGGGTGGGCGGAAACGGAAATTGACATCGAAATTAAATAGAGAACGAAAGTGCCATAGACAATTCTAATTCAAAGACCGTTAGATTAGAAGCATTTAAATAGGTTTATACTTTCACTTTGAGGAGGATTTGAAAATAAAAGTTTTGACGTGTATCTGTATATAATATACTAGCTGTTGCACGCGACTTCGTCCGCGTAACTTTATAAAATATTTATAATACATTAGTGTGTGTGAAACCGGTCAAGCCGTTTAGTAGTTGACATACCGACAGCAGCTCCACCTACCGGGTCCAATTGTATTTTTAAATCATCCAGGAAACCATCGAAATAGCCATATAAAATTTCAACCCAATCGGTTCAGCCGTTTAGAAGTTATGTGAAAAAGATAAGTACGGAAGGATAATTCTTACTACCCGTTGTCCTTTTACCCGTTTTCCCGTAGGAATGAAGCATTTTCCCGCGGTAAAAAGTATCCTATGTTGATCACGGATAATGTCGGCTTCTAATGGTAAAAGAATTTATCAAATCGGTCCACTAGTTTCGGAGCAAACAAACAACATCGAACCGACTTAAATGTGAAAAAAAAACCACCCGTATTTTTATATTTTATTTGTATAAATATACAATATATAAAACTGAAGAGTTTGTTTGTTTGTATTACATGGTTGAACGTGCTAATCTCAGGAAAAAATCTTTTATCGAGCAAGGCTGTAGAGAACGCGGGCGAAGTCGCGGGCACCAGCTAGTATACATATTATAATATATGCAAACCGACTCTTAAGGAGTAACTCAAAAAAAATAGTAAAATTGACACTCAGAAGACACGTCCATATAGTTGGACCTCAGACTCTTCACCTCATCTCTAATAAACCAATCGCGCAAATCAAACTTTTAAAAAAAGAACACACAAAAAAGGTAAATCACGTTTGAAAAAAAAATAAAAGGACCCACGGAACAGGCTTCATTCAACTCTATAACCGTTATTGTCTCTCTCTGTCGCACCTGAGCGTCCGAATCTACCCGTCCTTGTCTCGCGCACATGATTACACATTCCTTCGCGTGAGGTGTAGTGTATTATGTCATCAGGATATAAGGTGGTACACGAGATGAATTTCTTACTCATTTCCTAAGACAATTCAAGACGTGAGTGGGTGACCTTAAGATAGTCGATTTAAGACATTTTTGGAACATAAAAAGTTAAAAAAGGTGTTATGTATGTTATGTACAGTTAATTTTAAAAAGCAGAGTGTAAAAATGGTTATAGGTCGTGCAGCGAATAAAGACTTCTCGGCAAATGTGCGCGTTAGGTCTTTGAGGGGGCAGAGGAAAGTGGGGGGGGGGGGGGGGGGGGGGGGTGTTGTAACGCGTCGGTGTGCCGACACGTTATTGGTAGACTCAGTCGCTACACACCTCCCGCACTTCGCGACACGTTATTGGTAGACTCAGTCGCTACACACCTCCCGCACTTCGCGACACGTTATTGGTAGACTCAGTCGCTACACACCTTCCGCACTTCGTTGGGTACTGTTGCGTACAGATTGTTTTATCGTATTAGTAAATACGTCATGGTGAATAAATGCCTCAAAAACGTTCTTCTTCGACATCGCACGATGATTTTATGCAAGGAATATCAACACTGCCTGTAATGTTAAGTTAGTGAGGTGACAAATTACGAAATAAGAAAGGAAAATGTCATTTTCCTTAGCAATTTTGTGCGCAATTGTACACATGCGCCCATTCCCCCACAAGTCCCGCCTTCAAACCTTAATATAATAATTCACCTATACTTTAATGTTCACTTTTTTATTAAATTAAATAATACAAGTGTTTAATTGCTATCATACCATTAATATTTTAGGTTGTTTACACAACTTTGCATCATAAATTAGTACAAAAATCAATTCCGTGGCGACTTATCTCAAAAATTAAATTCGTTTAAGAGTTATGGAGGAACATACATACATACAGAAAAAAATCCAAAAATCATCAATTTAATTTTAGTATCATGTATAGAGCCTATCCTTACTAATATTATAAATGCGAAAGTAACTCTGTCTGTCTGTCTGTCTATCTCGCTTTCACGCAAAAACTACTGAACCGATCACCATTAAATATTGCATACACGTTGTCTGGGCCACCAGAAAGGACATAGGATACCTTCCATCCAAGAAAAAAGTAATGTTCCCGAGGGATTATCTAAAATATAAAACTGTAACTAACGCCTGGCCAATGTGTTATAGAAACAAGTTGTCAAGCGTTGTAATTGCTTTTATATTTTTAATTTATCATCGCGTACGAAGTCGCGGGCACCAGCTAGTAATATTATATACACGATATTTCTGAAAACCAAGTAAATTACTCCATGACCGACCCTTACACATTTATTATTAGTATTGATATTGATGATCTCTCGGGAACTTTTCTTCTGGATGAAAATGTCCTTTCTTGTATCGCTGACGTGTATGCAAAATCTCATGATCAGCTGTTGAGTAATTAAGGCGTGAAAAAGCAACAGTCATTGGACTGATAGAAATCTCTAACAGATCTCAAGACAGGTTCCGTCAATTAGCTCAAGTTCAAACGCTTTTTTTATAGTTCTATTCAAGATGGAAAGCTGTCTACAGAGATGGATTAACAACATACCTAAATTGAGCTCAAATGGGATATACATTTATAGTCCAGTATCCCTCAAAGGAATTTTTTTCTGATCACTAACAGACTGAATCTTCGTGAGTAGCTTCAGTTTGCCGAGACGAACAACTTTATCCTCTGCGAAAATTCTCGATAGAGGTAGCTAAAGGAGTTAGCAGCCGTAAAAAACTTACAAGCGTAGGACTGGGAAAACGTGCCACTCGATTTGTAGGACTATGCGGCCATTTTATTGTACAAATGTTTACTAAGCTGCAGACCAAAAATCAGTTGATTAGTATACACATTCCAAAAAACCACTCCCAATAAATTGTAATAATGAGGTCATAAAAATTATTACTAACCAGCCGATTTTTTGTCTGCAGCTTAGTAAACATTTGTACAATAAAATGGCCGCATAGTCCTACAAATTGAGTGGCACGTTTTCCCAGTCCTACGCTTTGAAGTTTTTTAAGGCTGCTAACTGCTTTAGCTACCTCTATCGTCAATTTTCGCAGAGGATAAAGTTGTTCGTCTCGGCAAACTGAAGCTACTCACGAAGATTCAGCCTTTTAGTAATCAGAAAAAAAAATCCTTTGAGGGATACTGGACCATTATACGGACAGCGTTAGAAAGAGATAGACGCCAACGGCCGAGCCTGTTCCATAGACTAGAATCTTTTTTTTTGTCTTATTCTGTTCCCTGCCACGTTCTCATGGTTTGCTTTTATTTTTATTTTCTATCTAATGGCTGTAAACCTTACTATGTGATGGAACAGAGAATACAGCTTGAACTTTTTATAAGGTATGTGCTTATTAGCCCTTAGGTACTCGTATGCAACTAGCTATGACCCGCGGATTTTTATGGGAGTAAAATCAGATTTTTTTTTTATATTTTAGTATAACTCTGAAGTTTGCGCCATTTACACAATATCATCTATAATACTAATAATAAATCTGTATGGGTCGGTCTTGGCGTAAGTAACTTTAGTTTCCAGAGATATCGTGTTTATAGGCTCTATACGTGATACTGAAACTAAATTTACCATTTTTACAATTTTTTTCTGTATGTATATATTTTGTTCCTCCATAATAATAATAATAATAATAATAAATCATTTATTCGACGTAAGTTTTTACAAAACATTTATCTTCGTCAACATTCTTTACAAACTACCACCGGTTCGGAAAGCTGTTTCTAGGGGGAAGAACTCGGCAAGAAACCCCCTAGTTGCTCTTTTCATAAATTTATTACAAAGTAATACGTAACAATACATAGCAATCTACATAACACAATAAAACTCTTAAACTAATCAATTGATTTTCATGAAACTTGATAGATAAACATTTAGCCGTACGGGACACAGGATAGACTACTTTTTCTTTTTCAACGCGGACAAAGTCGCGGGCAGCAGCTAGTCTAAAATAAAAGAAAAAAAATAACGCCTGAAAGTTTAATAGCAACAAGAGTGTCTTATCTTATCCAACACGTACGTCGTACAAGTATGCATTAAATCATCGAGTATATATGTAATATTATAATAAACTGGCTGTTGCACGCGACTTCGTCCGCGTATCTTTGTAAATTATATACTAAAACCTTCCTCGAGAACCATTCTATCCATTGCAGAAAACGGCATGAAAATCGGTGCAGTGGTTTTTGAGTTTATCGCGAACATACAATGTTACTCGCTGATAATGTATATATGTAGTTTTCTATAGGTGAAAGAATTTTTAAAATTGGTCCAGTAGTCTCGGAACAAACAATCAAATCTTTCCTCTTTATAAAATCTATCGATATTTTGTTAAACAGATGGCAACGCAAGCCAACATAATCTTGCACTATAAATTAACACATACATACATCATTGTTATGAAAGGGGTTTGAAAGTAAAGCCGTTGAGATGAGTCGTGACGCGGAGTGCTCTGTGCGTGGGCGCCATCATTGTTATTGTAGGCGGTGCGTTTGGATATTTCAACCGCATTTTCTTGACGTGTGCACAGAAAAACAAGGCCTGGCAGAAGTGAAACTTCTTTGGCGATCAAAATTTTCAAAATGTCCCACAAGAATAAGACAGTAAGAGGTTGATGACGTGTAGAAATGTCACAAGAAGCGTCAAGTGACCTTAGCAGTTTTGCCTATATAGACCCCTAACTCCAACGAGAAAGAGATAATAGGGTCGTAAGGTCCAATGCAAATTCAAGCTCTATATTCCAAATATTTATGCTTAAAAATATACACTAAAAATTACTCAGCTATTAGTACAATGAAGAACAGCTTACAAAGAGAGAAATAAAAAAACAAATGTAAAAGCTTGTAAACATATCCGAACATCTCGGAATTATCATTTCAAATCGCCAGAGGATGCCATTACTCGGCGTTCCTTTTTCAAACCTCCAGATTGTCTATGCATTATTATTTTTTTGTACGACGCACGTCCCCTGCAACGTTTTGAAGTAAACTCTCCATTTTGTTGATCGAATACAAACATATGTACGTAACATATAATTCTATAAAAGGTGTTACAGTGTTACAACATAAAATACCTACTCAAAACTTATTCGCAATCATACAAAATACTATCGATTTTTATAATTGGCAACCAAACTTTTATTTAATAAAATATGCCTTATTGCAATTAGCTTAGAAACCAATTTGCGAAAATACGTAGTGTCCCCTAGTTTAATAGAAGCAGGTGCCCATTTACATGGCCCTATCGATCGAGCGCCATTTTATTTTGCGACCCCCACACGAAAGCTGTTATATAGATATTGCGTAAACAAACAAACATTAATTAATTGTAATTTTTTATATAAAAAAATGTATGTGGGATTAATTTTAATTAAGAGATTGATTTTGTAAAAACGGAACGTAGCATATAGAAGATGAACGGAGTGAACCAAATGAGAATCGAGTCAAATGAGTTATTATTTATTATAAAGATATATATGTATAATCCTTATCCTTATCATCAATCATTACTTAGGGTTGGTAATGGAGTAAGTTTTCAGAGATATCGTGTTTAAATAGGCTCTATACATGATACTACAGTTATACATGATACTGAAACTAAATTGACCATTTTTACAATTTTTCACCTTTCATCAAGTGGATCTTAATATTTAAAAAAAAAATGGATATAATGTAAGATAGTTAAGTGAAGCCAAAAATTACAGTCAACTTAGTAACCTTGGTTTCGAGGATTTTTAGCCTACAATGGAAGCACGGCCATTTTGGTGTACGATTGAAATTTATACACAATTCGAACACGCCGAAAGAACAACATTGTTCTTTTTTTAAAAAATAAACACGCGATGCGTGATCTTCTCGCGGCCCCCTTTCAATATGAAAATTGTTCACAATTACACTCAATCTTCTTACTCAATGCCTTTTCAAAAATACATTGTAAAAATGACATTTTCGTTGAAAACGTAATTACATTTTGTAAAATGTAAATTATTACATTTATTTATGTAAAATGATTTCACAACAATGGGTCCGTGAGTCTTTCGCTTTGGTGATACGATAAGTATGGCTGTCTCCTCTACTTTGTTGAAGGCTTTGTTTATTATTTTACTAGCTGGTAACCGCGACTTCGTCCGCGTTGAAAAGAAAAAAGAAGTCTATCCTGTGTCCTGTACGTCTAAATGTTTATCTAACAAGTTTCATGAAAATCCTTTAAGAGTTATGGAGTGAGGAACATACATACATACATTACATACAGAAAAAAATTCTAAAAATCGTCAATTTAGTTTCAGTATCATGCATAGACCCTATAAACTTGATATCTCTGAAAATAAAATAAAAAATAACTTACTCCATGACTAGACCAACAGATTTATTAATTGGTTAATTGTATTAATTGGTAAATTTTGCAACCCCACTTTTAGTAGTGTCGAACAATTACAGATGTAACTGAGTAATAGACAATTTTTTTAACAGTTAAAAACACCCGACATGTGTTTATCTATGACATTCGTTACCCTCCCGTAACTCGTAACGTAAACTACAACGGAAAGTCACGCTCGCTTACGTTCCAACGGGCAAGGGTAACGCGGCAAAGACGTAACTACCATAGACAACGTTCACTTCCTAGACTTTTTCTTAAGGTAATACAAGTCAGCTTTTCTCCATACAAACGTAGAATGATTATTACTCCGCTGTTTTATGTTTAATTTACAAACGTAAGCACGATACCGATTTATCTTGTCGTTAACTAGGTTCGTATGCATACAAAATTTAAAAAAAAAAAATTAAAAAGATATGTCCCTTGAAAAATCCATATTTTAACACAAGTTTTAATGCAACTTTAAGGGTGATTAGGTCAATCTAGTGTACAAAAACTCCAAAATACTTTGCATACAAACATTGATTAGTTATTCCAGAGTTGAAATAAGTTTACACGATATAGATATATGCAGTGGTTTTGTCAAAAAGAGTATACGCCCGTGGGTCTGTTTGTGGTATGAATGATTGTGCATCTCAGTCGAATGCTCTTCCCGCGCTTTGTGCTGTGTGAGACAGGACGCGTTTTAGACATGAGACCGATGAGTTCAGGCCGCCGACTTGTTTCACCTTAACTCTAGATTGTAAAACGCCAGTTAAGGGATTGATTGGGCAAATTACATTGACGTTTGACCTTTAAAGTTTATATAATGAAATCTATACCAAAAACTACACATTATAAAACAAAGTCCCTTGCCGCGTCTGTCTGTTTGTCTGTTCGCGATAAACTCAAAAGCTAGTGTAGTGCATCGATTTTCACCAATGGATAGAGTGGTTCTCGAGGAAGATTTTTTCATGAGAACAATACTTATACAAAAAATATACACCGAATAACAGACTATCTTCAATCTATACTAATAATAAATGTGTAGGGGTCGGTCATGGAGTAATTTACTTTGTTTTTAGAAATATCGTGTATATATTATTAGGCTCTATACATGATACTGAAACTAAATTTACCATTTTTACAATTTTTTTCTGTATGTATGACATATATTCCTGCATCACTCTTAAGAATTAATGGATTCTCATGAAACTTGGTAGATAAACATTTAGACGTACGGGACACGTGATACGTAGGCCACTTTTTATCTTTTTTAACGCGGATGAAGTCGCGGGCAACAGCTAGTACCTATATAAATGAAAATTGATTCGTAAGTGAACTCCAAAAACTCCAAAAAAATCTAAACATCGAGAGAAACCATAGGGCATGGTTAGTGTTAGAAGGAAACGCACCGTACAAATTTCTCCCGCAATGAACATTCGCTTGTTCTAATGCCTTCCGCCATAAGGATGCGCCCGCGCATGTTGGGTCAGTGAACCCAACAGATGCATTGCACCCCACGCTTTAATATTAAACACATTCACTAGTATAAATTTGTATGGTGTGGGGAAACCGTGGCACGCGCCCTACAACTACCCTCTACTTAAATGCGATGGCTTTCCTTGACAAGCTTCGCAGAGAAAATTGTTGGGTCTTATTTTACAAGATTATGACGAGCCCGTTGGACGAGTGGCAAGGGTGCTTGGCTAACGTTTCAGCGGCCCCGGGTTCGATTCCCGGCGGGGTCAACTTTGGAAATTTTAATATAATTTTCAAAATTGACTCTGGTCTGGATTTGAAAAGTAGTGGTAGGGCACACTGCGTTTCGCAGTCATTTGGGCAGCCCGTCTGGCGGCAGTAACCACCACCTTACAGAATACCACCGTGAAATAACAGCATATGTGCTGTTATGTTTCGGTGAGTGAGTAAGGAATGCCAGAGCCCATTACCCCATCCCTCCCTTATCCCTTATCCTTAATCCTTGTATGGTCGGCAGCGCACTTGTAGCACTTGTGGCGTTGCTTGTGTTATAGGCGACGGTAGCCCCCTACCACCAAGTGGACCGTCAGCCTGTCTGTCGACCTTAATATAAAAATTAAAAAAAATTACTGTCCAACAAAAAGAAACCGACTTCAAACAGGAAAGTTAAGATATTTTAATGAAAAAATTAACAAACGCACTAGTCGCCATTACGATTTTCGAAGGTTCCCCTCGACTTCTCCGGGATGCCACCATCAGATCCTGGTTTCCTTATCATGGTACCACCCTTGGGATATCTCGTTTTTAACAAAAAAAAGAATCATCAAAATTGGTTCATAAACGACGAAGTTATCCGCGAACACACATCTATACTAATATTATAAAGAGCAAAGATTTGATTGTTTGGTTGTATAGAATAGGCTCCGAAACTACTGGACCGATTTCAAAAAAACTTTTACCATTGGAAGCCGACATTATCCCTGATGAACATAGGCTATTTTTAATGCGGGAAAATGCTTCATTCCTACGGGAAAACGGGTAATAGGACAACGGGTAGTAAGAATTATCCTTCCGTACTTAACTTATTTTTCACATAACTTCTAAACGGCTGAACCGATTGGGTTGAAATTTTATAAGGCTATTTCGATGATTTTCCTGGATGATTAAAAAATACAATTGGACCCGGTAGGTGGCGCTGCTGTCAGTACGTCAACTACTAAACGTCTTGACCGATTGGGTTGAAATTTTGTATGTGTATTTCCATTCCATGGTTTCACAGACACGAATGTATTATATTTTATAAAATTACGCGGACGACGTCGCGTGCAACATTCAGCTAGTTTTATATAATTTTATCAAATAATAATTTGTATAGATACAGTAAAAGCACTTTGAAAAATGGATCATAGACAAAAAGAGTGCTTTATGGGCCGCGGTTGTTCTCGAACAATGGGCCCCTATCTTTAAACAGAGACAAAAAAGAAATCAGTAAGTATACCAACGTTGGGAGTTATGATATTGAAATACCATTGTAGAAACATATTGTAATAATGTTTTCAAATTATAAATAATATTCTTATAATTGTTTTATTTTTATATATATATATATATGCATATACTATACATATTATAAATTTTTACCTAAAATAGTTAAATAGTCTATACTATAGATAGCCAACATCTCAATACTTCGAGGGATCATACACAAGAACATTTCTTTTTATATTTAGTTGTATCTAAAAATAAATTAAGGATAATAATTAATATTTAATATTATCATTATGGAAAATATTAATAAAAAAGAACATGACTGTGCATCTCAGTATGTGTGCATGCATACATACTATATTATAAACTGGCTATTGCGCACGACTTGATCCGCGTAACTTTTACAAAACATAGCCTACTAGCTACTAGCTGGTCCGCGCGACTTCGTACGCGATGATAAATTAAAAATATAAAAGCAATTACAACGCTTGACAACTTGTTGCTATAACACATTGGCCAGGCGTTAGTTACAGTTTTATATTTTAGATAATCCCTCGGGAACATTACTTTTTCTTGGATGAAAGGCACCCTATGTCCTTTCTGGTGTCCCAGACTATGTGTATGCAAAATTTCATGGTGATCGGTTCAGTAGTTTTGGCGTGAAAGCGAGACAGACAGACAGAGTTACTTTCGCATTTATAAAATATTAGTAAGTAAGGATTGTCACTCGCTGATAATGTAGGTTAAAGAATATTCAAATTGGTTTAGTAGTTTTTGAGTTACAACTCAAACTGTAACAAAAAAATACTAACTCTCTTTGTAATATTACTCGCTGTTGCAGGCGACTTCGTCCTTGTAAAATATATCCTATGTTACTCGGTGATAATATTGCTTCCTAACAGTGAAAGAATTTTTCAAATTGGTCCACTAGTTTTGGAGCCTATTGATGTAAACAAACAAATAAATCTTTCCTCTATATATTAGTATAGATAGGTACCTACTTAGCTACCAGTAACTCTGACTGAACCTGTTTACAAGGTCAATAGTGGGCTTAATATGATAAATGTAGCAATATATAGTTATATTGAAGATATCCCACCCTAACAATGTTAGAAATTAAAATATTTATGAAGATATATTAAATAGTTTTATGAAGACTGTAATATTGTCTTTCATTGTCTATTATCTATACTAATATTATAGAGGAAAGATTTTTTGTTTAAATTGAATAGACTCCGACTAAAACTAGTGGACCGATTTGAAAAATTATTTCACTGTTGGGAAGCTATATAAAAAAAAAAAGCTATGTTATCAGCAAATAACATAGCACATATTCTTTAAAGTTACCCGGACGAAGTCGCGTGCAACAGCTAGTTAGTTATAAATGTCTATATTTTTACTAGCTTAATATTTGTTTATTAAATTGAAATATTTTGAAGGTTTTGTTTTATTATTTCACTAACAAATGCCATCAATGTGAAAGTTTAAATGTTGTTAGTTCAAATTGTATGCAAGTTGTCAGGAGTACAGAAAAAGACATAGGGTACCTTTTATAAAGAAACAAGTATTATTCATATAAATAAAAAAAAATAAACAACCAATGAAAATAATTTATATGAGAAATAAAAATTCAAGATTAAAGCTAAAAGCGCGTGTAAAAGCTAATCTTAATATATAAAAGGCAATGTGTGTATGTATGTATTGTTGGTTCCAAAACTGCCGACCCGATTTTGATGAAATTTTTAGAAAACCTTTAGATTAGTCCAGTGGGTAATTCTGTGAAGTTTGATAGCAATCGGACGCGGACGAAGTCGCGAGCATATACTTGTTTCAAATAATTCTTGAAACATTGTATAATAATATCAAAGTAAAGAAAGATTATAGAAATTGGGTTAAGAAATTCGTGCATAAAAACTATTTAAAAAGTATTGTGAACTACATATCTACCAACACTCGAAAGAAATTTAAACTCAAAGGACCAGTCCTAAAAACAATTCCCACAAAAAAATCGTATTTTAAATAGATTACATCATTTCGCGTCGCCTGCGATCTAACCTTGAACCAAGGCAGAGTATATTAACCTTTTTTTTAAGGGAATAGACACGTGGAAAGCCTAACGTATGCAGCCTATAATTAAAAAAAAAGAATTTTAAATAGAAACCACTTTCTTTAATTTCAATTTCGTCAAATGAAAGCGAAAACGGAATGTAGTACAGAACAGAGAAACCTCTTTTTGTTAAAGACTTCGAAGTGTTTTTTTGCCCAAAAATAGAAAAGATTAAAAATAAAAACTATTCAAATAATAAAATATGTTATATAAACTTTTATATAAACGTTATTTAAATTAACTAAACGTCAAGTCAGGTTTTATCTGAAAAAAATCCAGACGTTAGCAATGACATACGTCACTTGATAATAACTTGTTTATATTTCTGTCTCGCTCGCACGTATGGAAAGTCTGCGGGACAAAGAGAGATAGCACGAGATCAGATGGCGGGAAGTGCCCACAATACTCCGGAGGTCGTTAACTGAGTTTTGAGGTTATCCTTTAAATTCAAGATTCCCAAATAAATGAAATGTTCAGACGGCACATATAATTAAAAGTATTATGTATTTGTACACAGGCAAATTGTTTAAAAATAACATTTCATATGAGAAGGGAATAATAAAAACAGAATCTACTATGAAAAAAATAATGAATGGGAACAAAAACAGACAGATATAACATTTGCGCAATCATTATAGCTCGTTTTATCAATGACCGCGCATTTAATTAGATAAACAAGCTAAAAGTGGGACACATTGATAAAAAAAACATCAAAACAATTTCAGGCCGTCGTGTTTAATTAATGAATGTTCTGTACAAAAGAACATTCTTTCCACTTAGTTATTGGGTCTATAATATAATGGTCGAAAGTCTAATATGGTTAATTTATTGAATTTAAGAATGTTTAATCCGTGAATAGACAAAACTTACCCGGAGCACTGGCAGTTGGTTTCACACTTGCTACTACTCTCGCCCCACATTTTGAATTTTTAAAATTAAAATCACATCAAGTTCGTACACAACACAAAATTTAATTGTCCATTTTATAATTAATCAGTCTTTTGTAGTCTCTCTCATATAATTTATATCAAATTGCGGAGCGTTAAAGCCCCTGAGCACCTCACTCGTTGGAGTCCAGAATGCGACTGTCGCGCCCGCCCGCTCCCCTCTGCTCTGGACTCGAGCCCCTGCCCCCCGTCCTCGTCCTGGCACAGGCCACCCCTAAACTGAAGGCAGCTTTATGAAATTTCTACTAAATTGGTAGTTTTTATTTTTAAATATTTCAAAATAAGTGTGTGTTATTATATTGATAAACATATTGGTTTTGGGAAGATTTAATTTGATTTGAAGTAGGCAAAGTAAATGATATTATTTTATGGTTTTGCAGAAAGGTGTATTCGTATTTTCGTATATAAAACTAACTAATGTGTGAGTCAAAAAGAACTATTTGTAATAAACTATATTTGTATGTGTAAAGTAGAAGGAATCTCAATCGCCTTGTCAAAGGGAGACAGATTTAATTTAATATATTTATTCCAACAAAACAAATGAAGGCAATGTATTGTCAAGTAGTTTAGAAATACCTACAATTATATCTATAGGTATATAGCAGCCTTAACCTTCGACCCTAGAAAAGTGAATTTCTCAAAACGATGTAGATATCCACAAATTTTTAGGTAAGTCCCTAACGTAATCTTATCTGTTATTTTAAACTGATAGGTATCTCAAGTTTACACTTTTCCAAAGTTCAATAAAGACAACATTATTTAACCTCAGATTAGTAAAACAGTTTAAATAATCTGATTATTTAACTATGAAAGTGCTGTATAATAATAACAATTTTAACTACAGATATGATACCTGTCATAAGAAAGATAATACTGTAAAAAATATTTTACAGTAAGTAATTCATTAGCTAGTTTAAAACAATTATTATAAGTTATTAAATATTTTTTTATGTTTTAAATTTAATCCTTAATAATTAATGGATCTTCAAAATTATTATTACAATGTTTTTTTCTGCCGTCAGGCATGACAAAAACCAAACAATTTGAATAAAGCAATATTTACAAGTTGTTAAAAGGCTTAATTGGAATTATACTTTTGTCGTAATGCCATTTTTTATTTAAATATTGCATTACTATGTTTGTTCCTCGTTATTATTTCGTTAAAATAATATATTGTTTAATTGTAATTGTTATATTATGTAAAATTGTTAATATTTTCAACAATGACGTTGGCAATACAAAAGCGCCATGCTCGCAGCCCAGCCAACGGCCCCACACTAACTAGATCGGCTAACAGATTTTAAATCAAGGTAAAATAGACCTTTTTGTCATTCAATAAAATCTAAAATTGTATGTTTTGCCCTTCATAAGGAATGTCTACAAAAATCATATGGGAAGAGAATCCTGTTTGCACACCGCTGTAAAGCCTGCTTCATTCTAAAACAAACCTTATGTTAAACTCATAAAACATAAATTTGTTCAGCTCACAATTTGACTCGAACCTTTTACACACACGTCTGTAATTTCTATACAGGACACAATCATATGGTTCTTAACAATTTGTTTAAGAGAAATCAAACTTATGTAAGTTTATTTAGAGTTTAATTTAGCATGCATAGTTTGTTTCAAACCTTGTTTCTTACAAAGATATAACGTGCAGTCAAATCAGCTGTTAGATAATCGTTACTTCGAACTATAACTTCAGACTTGAGTAGGATTGTTATTTTTCCAAATGTAAAAATTAATTTTGTGAAACCCTGAGAACTTCTCTTGTAATCATATGGTCGTTGGAATGTCTTTGGTTATTTCGTGGTCAAAACTCTATAGGTAGAGGTATAGGTAGACTTTTCTATTGAATCACTTTTTTGTTACTTCTATTTACTTATGTATCAATTAATGCCAATACTTTACTATGTATAACTATAGATAAGCAACTGTTTGTAAAGTCTAGACCAAAAGCGAGACCAAAAGTAGCTATTATGTCATCCTAGGTTCACATGATCTTTGGGTATTTTAGGTAGAATTTTGTAATTAATGAATTTCTTTGTGTGAACGTGTAGATAGATAATTTATACTAGATAACTTTTTAAAAAGTCTAGACCAAAAGTAGCTATGTATCATGTCATGCAAACTGGTTGTAAATTTGCTATTGTCTTATTTTATTTTCGTACATCGTCTTTTAAATTAACCACGTGGTTGGTTACCAATACAAAGAGGATAATACAAAATTAGGTTTATTTTTTTTACTAGCTGGTTCCTGCGACTTCGTCTGCGTTGAAAAAGTAAAAAGTCCCGTATTTACGTCTAAATGTTTATCTACCAAGATTCATAAAATTCAGATTTATTATTAGTATTGAATATTGACGATATTGATTTATCCTTATAACCTTACATATTTAAAGTCCTCCGCCGCGTCTGTCTATCTGTCTCAAAAACTACTGCACCGATTTTAATGCTGTTTTGACAGGTTTTCATAGGTATTATTGGGTATCAGCTATAATATTAGGTACCTACTTATTCCTAATTCGTTTAAGAATTATGGATTATGGAGGAACATACATACATACATACATACATACATACATACATACATTGTATGTATACTGTTGTTACTCACTCACTTGTTTACTCAACACTATTATTAAGTAATTATACCTGTAAATTTCCCTAAAATAAAATAAATAAATAAATAAATAAAATAAATGTATGTTTGTTGTACATACATACATACATACATACATACATACAGATTTATTATTAGTGTTGATTTACAATTATTTTTTTATTCTATATATTTTCTAAGTATAATGAAGTTATTTGAATATCGTGGGGAAATCGTTTATCAATGGGTTCTTATCGTTATCTATTTATCAATGAACTCTATGTAACTGAGGCCAACTCTTGGCTTGGGGCCAACTGATAATAGCAATAACGTCATGTAGATACGGAGCAACGGTTTTTTTGAATTGCTTCCATTAGTGGGAGATATTTTTACCAAAAAAAAAAAAAAAACAACGAATCAACAATTCTTATGTACCTGTTGTGAATTTACATATTTTTTTAACGACTGTGGCAAATCAACTTTCAAATTGAAAGTTTCAATGTATGGAAATTCAAAAATGTGGCAAATCAACAACTGTGGCAAAACAACAACAAGCCTTCAAACCGTTTCATGGATGCCATTGTCAGAACTGGACCAAATTGAAATGGGACCACACGGGAAGCATTCAAATAAAAATCTTTCAAATAAAAAAAGGATCATCAAAATCGTTTCACCCAGTCGAAAGTTATGAGATAACAAACTTACACATCACTGTACACTGTAACAAACATTAAAAAAATACAGTCGAATTGAGAAACTTCTCCTTTTTAGGAAGTCGGTTGAAAAAATAGTAATAGTCAAATTGAGAACCTCCTCCTTTTTTGGAAGTCGGTTGAAAAATTAATAATAGTCGAATTGAGAATCTCCTCCTTTTTTGGAAGACGGTTGAAAAAATAGTAATAGTCGAATTGAGAACCTCCTCCTTTTTTGGAAGTCGGTTGAAAAATTAATAATAGTCGAATTGAGAATCTCCTCCTTTTTGGAAGTCGGTTGAAAAAATAGTAATAGTCGAATTGAGAACCTCCTCCTTTTTGGAAGTCGCTTGAAAAAATAATAATAGTCGAATTGAGAATCTCCTCCTTTTTTGGAAGTCGGTTGAAAATGAAAAGTAATGATAACGAAATCGATGGACAGTTTTATGCTGCACTCACTATCTATTCTAATCGATATCTAAAAGATCAAAGATTATTTTGATAGGCACTTATATAATATATTAACTGTTGCCCGCGAGTTCGTCCGCGTTCAAAATGTTATATAGCCTAAAGCCTTCCTTGATAAA
This sequence comes from Synanthedon vespiformis, assembly GCA_918317495.1. Lineage (NCBI taxonomy): Eukaryota > Metazoa > Arthropoda > Insecta > Lepidoptera > Sesiidae > Synanthedon > Synanthedon vespiformis. Next base: position 315,256 of record OU906975.1, read on the forward strand.
TGGACTATAAAACACAAAAATAATTTTTCAATTCTAACCAGTAGTTCCTGAGATTAACGCGTTCAATCAATCAAACAAACAAACTCTTCTGCTTAATAATATTAGTTAGGATAGATGGTAAGTATATTCGTGAAACTATTTTTAATAAATTCAGTCAATGATGGTAGAAGTTACACACCCAATAAACATTTATGGCTATTTTTGTTCGATGTTAAACTCGTGATGTTTCTTAGAAAGAAATGATCCTTGCCTACATAATATAGGAAAAAAAACCTTATCTGTCAAGTGTACGCGAACAACAAACTTCATAAGCGACATTGACATATGAAAAGTTACCACGAAAGTGAACCTTGTGAATTAGTAGTTAAGAATCATTCAAATTTTTTTGGGGTGTGACATTTAATTTTGTGTATGGCGAAAAGCGCGCGAAATCCCGACGACGGTTAGTGTACCGTTGCCTTTGGGGCGTTCACTTTTCAAATCTGGAATGGATTGGAATTTCTCGAACTCTCACGCCGCCGCCGTCGCGTCGTCTCAGCGATTTTAGTGAACTATTGTTTTATGTAATATAAATCTAGTTAATTCAATTACACTGTACCTACTCTTGTCATTAATACTTTTCTAGTTAGTCATTGAATGAAAAAAATTAAATAAACTCAGATTATTAATCTGTTTTAATACTAATAATAAATCTGTAAGTGTAGATATTGTATGAAACTTGGTAAATGCGAAAGTAACTCTGTCTGTCCTGTCCATGTCTGTCTGCTACCTTTTCACGCCTTAACTACTCGACCGATCATTAATGAAATTTTGCACACATATAGTCAAGGATACAGGAAAGTACATTAGGGTATCCTTCATCCAGAAAAAAGTACCGTTCTCGAGTGATCGTCTAAAAGTATTTAAATAATTGGGCGCCACCGTCGTCATAGCGATAACGATCTCAGGCGTTATCAATCTATCAATACTAATGATAAATATGTAAGTGTAGGTATTGTATGTATGTATATTCCTTCATAACTTTTAAACGAATTGTGATTTTCATAAAACTTGGTAGATAAACATTTAAACGTACAGGACACAGGATAGGCTACTGCCCAGGCAACACATAGGCCAGATAACAGTATGAAATTCACAAATTATTCAGTTTAAAGCTTTGTTATAAGGGTATTAGAGCTGACAAGATAGGCAAATGCTGTATTGAATGATTTTTAGGCTATTATAACACTATGGGTTATTATGGGCTTCTTGTTGCTTATTCAGCTACTATTCAGCTATTATGTTGCTACTATACAGCTTAAAGCAATTTATTTTGTGCCCAAATTGCTTGGATAACGGCTGATAACGGCAAAGAATATTCAGCCATTCTGTGTTGCTTGGGGTGTTGTCTTTTTCAACGCGGACGAAGTCGCGGGCGCCAGCTAGTTCATTATAAAGTTGGCAATGCACTTGTATAACCTGTGGTGTTGCTTGTGCCAGTCTCTAACAAAAAATAGAAACAAATTTATCTCTTTAGAACTTTCGCAAGGACCTCGAGACTAGCTAATTGCAATGCCAATACAACATCCGCGCAAAATAGCAAACCTTTCCAAGTATTAGCGGAGGTAAGCAAACATTTACTTATACAATGTTTCCCTTCGCCTTCGTATGGAATGCGCAGACCTTTTGTGGTAAAAGCCAAAAAGCTCGCCAATTCCCATGCTTAGACCTATTTCTACAGAGCCTTAGCCTTATCTTTAACCAAATATTGTTATGTCCGGAAATGCATATGATATGCAAATATTAAATAAAAGTCAAAAAAATCTGAATACTTTGGACTTAACATGCGCGGCGAAAAGTATAATCTACTGCAGCTAACGAATACAGGGAAAAAACCGACTTCAAACCGTATCATGGTCTTTTCTCATGGATGCCATTGTCAGAACTGGACCAAATTTAAATGGGACCACATGGGAAGAACCGGCATTCAAATAAAAAAAAACATCAAAATCGTTTCACCAAAGCGAAAGTTATGAGATAATAAAAATTTTAAAAAAATACAGTCGAATTGAGAAACTTCCAAAAAGGAGGAGATTCCCAATTCGACGCGTATGATTTTTTTTTTTCATTTTTTTTATGTTTGTTACCTCGTAACTTTCGACTGGGTGAAACGATTTTGATGATTCTTTTTTATTTGAAAGCCGGTGCTTCCCGTGTGGTCCCATTTTAATTTGATCCAGTTCTGACAATGGCATTCATGATAAGAGACCATGAGATGGTTTGAAGTCGGTTTAGTTTTTGTTAAAAACAGTTATTGGAAGTCGGTTGACAAGGTAGTCGGTGTTCCTTGGCCACGCACGCATGTGGGGCGGGAGAGAGGTGTCAACGCGAGTATTTCGTCCTGCTCTCCCGCCTGCGTTAGCCCAGATCGGGCACCTCAATGAGGTCATCGGTAGGAGGAGGGATGGTAGGCTCCCTCCTCCCCGGGTGTATGGGAAGACGTGCCGGAACACGAGCACGTCTTTCACCAGGGCCAGGTTGGTAGGCGAGCGGATCCCCATATCCACCCACCCTCCGGCTGATCACGGGAGCGCTTGGAGTCGGCCGTACAGCCTCCTCCGCCTCCCGGGTCGTTTACGACGGATGTCGTCAGCGAGGGCGGCATCCTCCCTCGTTCGCTCCGCCGCCTCCTTCAGCAAGAGAACTTCCTCGCTGAAGGAGACCATAGCCTGCCAGGCCTCTTTGCTGCCGACCATGGACAGAACCACGGCCGCCAGCGAGAGGTCTCCTCCTAAAACGGACGTTAGGTCGCCCCGTTGCCGGTCCCATGCCGGGCATTCTTGCAGCGTGTGCTGGGCGGTATCCTCCAGGCCACCGCAGTGGTGGCAAGAGGGTGTCGCCTCTCGTCTGGCGATGTTGCACAGATATCTGCCGAAGCAACCATGCCCCGACAGAATCTGTGCAAGCCTAAATGTAATTGTACCCCTCTTGCGTCTGCACCACTGCTCCAGGACCGGTCTGATGGCCTGGATGGTGAGAACGCCAGCGGTAGGCTCGGCGAGCCTCTCGGCCCACCGCGCCAGTGCGACTCGCTGCGCCGTGCGACGCACAAGGTAGTAGTTCCTGGCTCAAGAATCGCCAAAACTAGTGGACCAATTTTGAAAATTCTTTCACCTATAGCAAGCCACATTATCAGGAAGTAACATCTATACTAATATTATAAAGAGGAAAGATTTGTTTGTTTGTTTGTATTGAATAGGCTCCCAAACTACTGGACCGATTTGAAAAATTCTTTCACCATTAGAAGCCGACATTATCCGTGATGAACATAGGCTACTTTTTACCGCGGGAAAATGCTTCATTCCTACGGGAAATCTAAAATAAAAGTAAATACTAGCGGCTTTGCCCGGGAGATAGCGCCTTCTATCCAAAATACGGTAGATGGCGTTTTATACTTTTCTACGCGGACGAAGTCGCGAGCACCAGCTAGTAGTTATACTGTAACGAAGCGTTACATGGTTGAAATTATTATTAATAAATTGATAAATAAATAAAATTAAAAAATAAGGTAATTGAAAAACTAAAGTAAGTAGGTACACGCCCGGCGTGCAACGAATGCAATTGCGCCGGCGCGGGTGGTACCTACAACACGGATTTTGATCTTGATTTTGAAATTAAAGCGGCAGTCGGCAAAGTAGCCGAGACACGGACGGTCCGCGCCACTCAGCGCATTAGTTGAGTGGTGCGGTCTAATTAACTGTTTAGTAATTATGTAGTTTAATATTTCGTATAATTTGAATCTCCCGCGTTAGGGTAAGTTTTAAATGGCACACAATATTTTTAACTTTTAATAATACATTTTAAAATAGCTTATTTTTTTATTTAATTGCTTCATCATATATTTTAAATTCATAGTTTGTTTTGCTAATATTACTTATTTTGCTTTGCTTATATCCCTTTTGCTTTCTAGTATATTTTAAGTTTTTTTATGTAGTTACTTAGATTTTATGTAGGCAAGTAAGACTTACCTGCTTAATTATTTTTTTTACATTTTAAATTTCATTTTTATATATCCTTATAAAATTGCTTTATTGCTTTATTGTTTTTTATTTAATTAATTCTTGCTTGGTGCATCTATCTCTTTGTAAACTCCGTTCTGGTAATGCACCACTGCGGCAATGCTACTGCTGCTTAGCAGGCATTTCATCCTGTTGCCGTCGTGGCGTATCCAGATCGGAGGGTAGATGTACCAGAGCGTAATCCCGTGGTCCTGTCGATTCCAGGAACACGCTTCGGGCTGAACAAGCGTACTTCCGGCTAGCAATTTGCAGCAACCTCCGGATTGAGCGGACGGCCAGCTGCGGGTCGCGTTAGATCCAGTTGCTGCCTACAACCACCGCCGCTTTACCATCGTCGGCACGCGCATCGGCAGGACACATACCACCACGCCCACTACGCCGCATCTACCACCTTCGTCGGCTGGATCACACAGGGGAGTGCCTGCACACTGCGTGAGGAGACAGACAGGCCGACCACCCACGACCTACACTTTGTGTTGCCTACCATTGAGCGCGTAAAATATATATTTTTTTTTTTTTACCGATCACGCTGCTTGTTTTATTTTCCGGTAGGCTACACTGGCGCCCAACATATTTTTAAAGTTAGTTTTTCCATCACTAATTTAGTCAGTGTCGCCGTGGGAAATTCCCTAAGCGCGACACTGGCGCCCAGAACGTGGTTTATCTGTCTTCTCATCGTAGTAAGTAGTTAGTTTGGTGTTGCACGGTGGTTTTGTTTTTTTTTATTTTTTTTGTTTTTTATTATTTTGTAAAACGTTTTTATTTATTTTTTTGGTTTGCAGTAACTGGAGTGAAACAATAATCTTTTTGTAATTGTAATTTTATTTCTTTTATTTTGAACAAAATTTAAACACGTTATAGTACAGTCAACAACAAAAAAAAAATTTTGTAGGTATATTTGATTTTTTTTTAACATCTCCAAAGTTATTTTTATTTTAAATTCTTTTGTTATAGAGCTTGTTTCACACTAGTTGCATTTATACTATTTTGCTTTTTATTATTTTTTTTTTCCTTTCATTTTTTTAGTTAAATTTCTATATCATTAAACCAAAGCGTTGTATAATTAGGACATTTGTAAAGAACGGAGTATTAGTTTCTTTAACGTTTTGTGTGCTATTTTTAACTTACCGACGTTTTTATAAATTTTTTTTTTCTTATCTTTTCGCAATTTTTTTAATTATTTCGTTGTAGTTTTCTTTCTTTAATTATAATTAAATCAAAATGGCCTATCCCGTTAATTTTTTTTTTTCATTACAAAAATCAAAGTAGGTATGAGATTTGCCGTTTTAGGTGAGACTCATGCTCATATTGTAGCTGATTTTCGAATCGAAAACAGTTGTGCGTTTTGTTGTATTGCCCACTTTGTCATTAGCATTTAACTCACTTTTTACAAAAAGTCGTTTGTCGCATAATTAGACACACGATTTTAGGTTTTTGCTAGGACGCGTCTTGTAATTATAATATTACTTGATTTATTTTTTTGAATGTTTGTATGTTTGGGATGAATGTTAGAGTTTTAGTAGGAAGTATGAAAGGTTTAGTAAAAAGTTGATACTCAATGCAGTAATTGCGGATTTTATTTTTAAAATAAAATCCTTATGAGGGACGAGCGGGTAATGTAACGAAGCGTTACATGGTTGAAATTATTATTAATAAATTGATAAATAAATAAAATTAAAAAATAAGGTAATTGAAAAACTAAAGTAAGTAGGTACACGCCCGGCGTGCAACGAATGCAATTGCGCCGGCGCGGGTGGTACCTACAACACGGATTTTGATCTTGATTTTGAAATTAAAGCGGCAGTCGGCAAAGTAGCCGAGACACGGACGGTCCGCGCCACTCAGCGCATTAGTTGAGTGGTGCGGTCTAATTAACTGTTTAGTAATTATGTAGTTTAATATTTCGTATAATTTGAATCTCCCGCGTTAGGGTAAGTTTTAAATGGCACACAATATTTTTAACTTTTAATAATACATTTTAAAATAGCTTATTTTTTTATTTAATTGCTTCATCATATATTTTAAATTCATAGTTTGTTTTGCTAATATTACTTATTTTGCTTTGCTTATATCCCTTTTGCTTTCTAGTATATTTTAAGTTTTTTTATGTAGTTACTTAGATTTTATGTAGGCAAGTAAGACTTACCTGCTTAATTATTTTTTTTACATTTTAAATTTCATTTTTATATATCCTTATAAAATTGCTTTATTGCTTTATTGTTTTTTATTTAATTAATTCTTGCTTGGTGCATCTATCTCTTTGTAAACTCCGTTCTGGTAATGCACCACTGCGGCAATGCTACTGCTGCTTAGCAGGCATTTCATCCTGTTGCCGTCGTGGCGTATCCAGATCGGAGGGTAGATGTACCAGAGCGTAATCCCGTGGTCCTGTCGATTCCAGGAACACGCTTCGGGCTGAACAAGCGTACTTCCGGCTAGCAATTTGCAGCAACCTCCGGATTGAGCGGACGGCCAGCTGCGGGTCGCGTTAGATCCAGTTGCTGCCTACAACCACCGCCGCTTTACCATCGTCGGCACGCGCATCGGCAGGACACATACCACCACGCCCACTACGCCGCATCTACCACCTTCGTCGGCTGGATCACACAGGGGAGTGCCTGCACACTGCGTGAGGAGACAGACAGGCCGACCACCCACGACCTACACTTTGTGTTGCCTACCATTGAGCGCGTAAAATATATATTTTTTTTTTTTTACCGATCACGCTGCTTGTTTTATTTTCCGGTAGGCTACACTGGCGCCCAACATATTTTTAAAGTTAGTTTTTCCATCACTAATTTAGTCAGTGTCGCCGTGGGAAATTCCCTAAGCGCGACAATACATAAGTTAAGTTAAGTTATACATATACCAGTTACCCTTTGGCGAATCGCCTGCGTACCATGATGTATTACGATAATGTTTAACACTGCAACGAGTCTATCACATGTTACTTGGTAGAGGGGGGCCTCAAACTTAAACTCGATCAGCTGAGCGCCACTTTTTTCGTATTCGCGGACGTTTTTGTTGCGCTTTATTTTTCATAAAACAGGTTACCAGTCAGCCGATTTGCTTTTGTGGTCCGCGGCCGCCCCATTTTCTCAGAACGGCCATAATCGTGTATAACTATAGAGATTCCTACCTACCTACCTATCGGTTTTTTTTTCAACGCCTCGGTCCACGTCAGGTAGGTATTTTGGGCGCGCGTTAAGGCACTTTCAGTTCCGGGAGCAGTGTTCCTCAACACATGCGAAGTCGTGTGTGTTCTGTGGAAAGAATTTAAAAAAAAATAGTAATAGAGGGCTCTATGACCGCTTCGGCCGTTTTTGACGGGTTATGACTTTGTAAATTATTTGTTTATATTAATAATAATAATACAGAAGGCGGTACTTCTGGACACGGCACGAATTGTCAGGAGGTTTCTCACTCTGGATGACCGGTAGCTTGGGCCTTGCCCCGCTACTAGCGGATTTCTGTTGCACGCGACTTCGTCCGCGTACAAAAGTATAAAACGCCATCTACCGTATTTTGGATAGATGGCGCTATCTCCCGGGCCAAGCCGCTAGTCTTTACTTTTATTTTAGATTTCCCGTAGGAATGAAGCATTTTCCCGCGGTAAAAAGTAGCCTATGTTCATCACGGATAATGTCGGCTTCTAATGGTAAAATAATTTTTCGAATCGGTCCACAAGTTTCGGAGCCTATTCTATACAAACAAACAAACAAACATACAATCAAATATTTCCTCTTTTTAATATTAGTATAGATTCGTGTCTGTGAAACCATGCAATTACCATCGAAATAATATATATAACAATATTAATAAATATAACAGCAGCGTCATCTACCGGGTCCAATTGTATTTTTAAATCATCCAGGAAACAATCGAAATAGGCATATAAAATTTCAACCCAATCGGTTCAGCCGTTTAGAAGTTATGTGAAAAAGAAGTTAAGTACGGAAGGATAATTCTTACTACCCGTTGTCCTATTAACCGTTTTCCCATAGGAATGAAGCATTTTCCCTATGTTCCCCAAGTAGCCTATGTTCACAACGGCTAATGTCGGCTTATAATGGTAAAAGAATTTTTCAAATCGGTCCACTAGTTTCGGAGCTTATTCTATACAAACAAACAATCAAATCTTTCCTCTTTATATTAGTACCTATAGACAAAGTGAAATGATATGATTATAATTTTTTTTATTGCCATTAGATCCTAGTATACCTATATCAGATAAGCAGGAAGAAAGACAGATAATATGTATACCTTTATTCTTGGCCTTAACATTGAAAAAAAAAAAAAAAACAATTTCAAATTAAGAATCCCAGAACTGTCATATTTATTTATTGTTAGCAATTTGTGTGTAGGAAACTGTCTAAAACAGCTGATTCATACTAACTTGTTATTGTAGTGTAGGCAGGCAAGTTTGTTTGAAGTTTGAAACATTCGAGAATTTCGTTTCAATAAAACAATAAATAAATTCACAAAGCATGAATGCTAATTGTTAACAGGATTTCTTGGAAAACTGGCTTTTGTGTCTCGTTCGGTTGACGTGTAGCGCTCAGCTGATTCCCGCCAAAAGACAACAATAATACAATAAACACTCCTTTCATGAACCTCCATTGTTGGAAATATTTTGTCAAACTTTTTAAATATCATGTTTAGAGTGGACAATACGAGTTTTTTTTGTGACGGCGAAGTGTTTAGACGTTTTCTCACGTCACACACGAGGACGAAACAGCTGATTTTGGCGCGAACCGGCATCGGCGGCCATCTTGGTGCGGTCAAGTTCGTCCGAGAAAACAGGTTGGTTGCTATGCTTGACACGAGTGAGGTAATATATAGTTAATAGTATAGCCACGTATAGCCACAGTACTTATAATAGTAGAGGAGCCCAAGAAGGGATTTTGTGATTTACTCGAGCGTGTCAGATTTTTAGAGGGGATGTTAAGTGAATCCAAACTAAGCTTCCATTTAAAACTAGCTAGTGCCTGCCACTTCGTCCGCGTTGAAAAATAAAAAAGTATCCTATCCTGTGTCCCGTACGTCTAAATGTTTCTATCTATCAGTTAATTCGTTTAAGAGTTATAGAGGAACATACACACATTATTATTAGTATTAATGATACAGACGATACGATTCGGATGTAAATGATGTAATGCAAGTTCATGGAAGCTTTTTGACAATGCAAATACTCGAGCGCGTCAGATTTTCATAGAAGCGGTTTAGCCTGAATTCCTGATCGTGCTGATTTTTAATCTGACGATTATTTAGAGGATTTTTCTTAATACAGCGTCTATAAACTTTTACAAATCACACTACCAATAAAACGAAAAACGTCATGTTAGAATTCGTTATATTACACGATTACAGTAGTGTGATAACCTTTAATTTAATAGTACAAAGTTAGAAACTGTGCCCTACATTATTTTGCATAGTTGTAAGTCTACCGCAAGATTTGTCAATATAATTTATGGGATAGCAACAAGGATGATTTATCAAAAATGAGAAAAATAAAAGGTGGGTAGTGTAGTGTATGCATCTTTGGGATTTGTTCACTTATTCATACAGACAAGCACAGTCTCAAGCGTACCAGTGTGTGAGCCAATGAGATGATTGTAAAAGCACTACAAGTAGGTTTTTGTCGAGAGGGTTAAGAGAGTCGCATGGCGGTCATTCGAGCATTCATTCTTTGTTAGACTTCGAAGTGACAACACGCCTTGTTGCTATCCACTCGTTTTTTTTTGTAAAGAAAATAAATTAATATCATTCATCCTATACGTAATTGTTTGCTTGGCCCACCTGATATCTAATAATCATACTTGCTAAAATCTAATCTTCAAAATCCAATAGGTCCCCATGAGGCTCGAGTGAATCCACATTTAGCATCGTGGGCACATTTAGCATCGTGGGCTCCTCTACCACAACTTCTCTTTTATTTATTTATGTATGTATATCTAGAAGACTGATTCTGTGTTGGTAGTTATTCTAAAACTATTGTAGTTAAGTTGGTATCAAGGTTTGGAATTCCCTGCGTTTCCGCGTCTGTGTTTCCGAGCTCATATAAATAAGTAAATAAATAATAAATAAATATATTATTAAATTATGTTAAGTTTGATAGTGCGTAAAAACAAAATAGGTACAATGTGTTTTATTTTTGTCATGTTTTTTTTTTTTGTCTATTTTTTGTCAAAAAATCGTCCTTGCAGACCTTTTACTACTGTTGTGCAGACACGGCTTGTTTACGATTTTATATTGTATTGTATTTTATTTATTTATTTAATAGCTAACCTTACAGCATTTAATATTTAACAAATATATAAAACAGATTATATATTTTTATATAGCCTATTACAAGGTTAGGCATCTTAAATTTTCTAAGTACAAAAAAAAGTGCTAGTACCTAATTAAAAAAATAAATAAATAAATGACAACAATATACATACAATACACATCTATGAATTATATAAACATATTATACATTCATTATTGTGTGTGTGTGTGTGTGTGTGTGTAGATTTTTTGCTATATAAAGCTTTTTGTGTAATACTTACCTATTTTAATGTGTGTCATTAATAAATAAATAAAAATAAAACGTGTGTTTTTTTTTTCACTTTCGAAATTATTATGGTGAAAATTTTGAACAGTACCTGTAATATATGTAATTAGAAATTATTGTAATAATAATAATAATACAAATTATTATTTTTCCAGAAACGACTTTAGAATAACCCAACTCCCATAACTCTCTGTTACGTAACTCGTAAGAGCAGAACGATGTATAATTCTGTCCTCTTCCATCACTGTCTCAAAGACACGTGGTAGACCTTTGGTAGAAATTCAAAATAACTGTCAAATTCGATGGACAATTGACGGTTTTAGTCAGCGGCGGTCTTAGGAGGTGGCGATATCCTTTCCCAGAGCACATTTCCCTCTATCCTACTATCATTCTATGCTCGGCAGCGCACTAGCAGCATAGAAATAATATATCTCAGCGACTAGTAGTACCTGTGGCGTTCCTTGATGGCAGGCGACGGTAGCCACCTGCCATCAAGTGGCCCGTCGGCCTGTTTATCGACCTATTTAAGAATCATCAAACGTTTCACCCAGTCGAAAGTTACGAGGTAACAAACGTTAAAAAAAAATACAGTCGAATTGAAAACCTCTACTTTTCAACCGACTTCCAATAAAGGAAGAGGTTCTCAATTCGACTGTATTTTTTTTTAATGTTTGTTACAGTGTACAGTGATGTGTAAGTTTGTTATCTCATAACTTTCGACTGGGTGAAGCAATTTTGATGATTCTTTTTTTATTTGAAAGCTAATGCTTCCCGTGGGACCACATTTCAATTTGGTCCAGTTCTAACAATGGCTTCCATGAGAAAAGACCATGAGACGGTTTGAAGTCTGTTTATTTCTGTTAAAAGGAGTTTTATTGTGTTGGACAGTCCATTTATCGAGAAAGGCTTTAGTTAGGAACGCAGACGAAGTTGCGGGCAACAGCTAGTGAGAAATATGGGGGTACATAGGGTTGTGGGAAGAATATTGAAGGGAATAACACCACATTTTAGTATGTACATTTATACATATAACGTTATATAACAATTTACATTATGTACGAAGGCGAGTGCATGTATTTACAAATTAAAACATTGGCGGGAAAGCGCGTGCTTTCTGTAGCTGCGTCAGTAGCACTACCATGACTTGCTATCGAAATCTTACGTTAGTTTACTTCTGTCGATAACGAACCTTTCACCCGTCAATGTGCTAGTGAATGATTTAACTACTAACGTTACGGTATTTCTCGAGAGCATCAGTCAAATTTGTAACTCATGGTACCGATTTTGTATAGAAATGTCAAGTCAAACGTTAGTCGCTAATGGTCGCTAGCGACTACATTCGATAGGTTTTTTACTTATGCAACTCATGTTATTGGTTTTAGTTCTTTGGTGACCGCTAGAGGCGCTGTACAGTGCACATCTGTAGCACTACCATGAGTTTATGACTACCGAAATCGCTAGCGAGAGATGAACGAGAACGTAAAATATTTGTATGAAAAATTGTAAATTAAACAATATTGTGTAGATGGCGTAATAAGAAATTTCAAAAAGATATTCTAAAATATTAATAAAAATTAGAACGTAACTCCTTCGTGTGACAATTCTGTAGCACTACCATGAGTTTATGACTACTGAAATCGCTAGCGAAAGATGAACGAGAACGTAAAATATTTGTTTGAAAAATTGTACAGCGCCTCTAGCGGTCACCAAAGAACTAAAACCAATAACATGAGTTGCATAAGTAAAAAACCCATCGAATGTAGTCGCTAGCGACCATTACCGACTAACGTTTAACTTGACATTTCTATACAAAATCGGTACCATGAGTTACAAATTTGAGTGATGCTCTCGAGAAATACCGTAACGTTAGTAGTAAAATCATTCACTAGCACATTGAAGGGTGAAAGGTTCGTTATCGACAGAAGTAAACTAACATAAGATTTCGATAGCAACTCATGGTAGTGCTACTGATTCTTCTAAATAATGAAATCGAAAATCAAAAAGTCCGTTAAAGGAGGTCGCTACAGGGTAAACAATCTAAAAGCTAACATTCTTTCGCTAGCTATATATTAATTTTAAAACTCATACAAATAACTTAACAGGTAGATTGAGCCTTTGGATTGGAGCCTTTCCAAAAATGACTGCCGACATAATGGCCCAGAGCCTTAATTTATCTTTTGTGGGGCAGTTATCACGCTTTTATTACACGTACGTACCTCTGTAGTTTTTTTTTAGCCTTTTTCGACAAATTTTATTTATAACACTAGCTGCTGCCCGCGACTTCGTTCGCGTTGAAAAAGAAGAAAATAGTCTATCCTGTGTCCTGTATAGTGTATAAGTCGAGGTATGAACACCTTGGTCATTTTTCAAATTCATTCCTTTATCAAGTCGTTGACTCTTAGTACCTTTTGAAACTAAAGCACTAACCAAACAACTGAAGGACATTTGAAATGAAATTTTGGCATGCTGATAAAATTGCCTTGTAATATTGGTGCAAGCAAATGTCGACTTTATGGTGACCAACCTTTTCTTACCCCGACTGTACGTCTAAATGTTTATCTATCAAGTTTCATGAAAATCAGCTACATAATTCCTTTAAGAGTTATTGAGGAACATATATACATATATGTATATACATACATACATACATACAATACCTACACTTACAGATTTATTATGATTGATGGATGATACATCCAAATCGAGGGACAGACAGCGGGAAGCAACTTTACTTTATACTTACTAGCTATTGCACGCGACTTTGCCTGCGTAACTTTATAATCAAAAGCCTATGTTACTCGCTAATAATGTAGCTCTCTATAGGTGAAAGAATTTTGAAAATCGGTCTAGTAATTTTTGAGTTTATGTATTCATTACAAACACAAAATTAAATATCTACATACAAATCTCTCTTTATAATATGATTAAGTAGTACAAAGTATGTAAAGAAATTTTCAAAATTCCTTTAGCGGATGTTAAGAAAGGATTTTTGAAAATTGCAACCCCATGCGAACCCGGGGCGTGTCGCCATAGTCACTGCATATCCTTACATATTATAAAACAAAGCCCTCCGCCGCTTCTGTCTGTTTGTTCGCGATAAACTCAAAAATATTGCACCGATTTTCATGCTGCTTTCACCAATGGATAGAGTGGTTCTCGAGGAGGGTTTTAGTATATAATTTACAAAGATACGTGGGCGAAATCGCGGGCAGCATCTAGTATCATTTTAAAAAAGTCGGTAGAAGTTAGATTTTGACATTTTTGCTTATCTCTATAAGTAGGTTATGTTAGAATAGTTCAAGCTCATCGACGATAATGATAATTATACTTATACTAAAACCTTCCTGGAGAACCTCGAGGAAGGTTTTAGTAAGTATAGTTTACAAAAGTTACGCGGGCGAAATCGCGGGCAGCAGCTAGCAGTACTATAAGGACTTCAAACTTATCGAAATACCAAACTATTCTCTCTCAAAGATGTCTCAAAGTAAAGTACCGGTTTAATCTCATGAGAAATCTATTCGGTACCCGAAATTCGCGCACGGTTATTGAGCATTCACGCATTTACCGGATATCCATTCATCCCATCACAATTAAGGGATGAAGGATTCCGGGAACACACGCGAACAAGTATGCCTCCAATACAAGAGGCACCACCGCCACCGATCTCTAATAAACCTCTGGATGGGCTGCTGTCAAATTATTTTTGACGACACGTTTGGTCTAGTGGCTAGTGACCCTAGCTGTTAACCAAACGGCCGCGGGTTCGAATCCCGCTAGGGTCAAATGTTTATGTGTTAACATTTTACCTTTGTACCTGAGTTATGGATGTTTTGTATTTATATATAATATGTATGTATTTACAAAAAAAAGTAATGTATGCATAATTTATCAACTGTCTGGTATCCATAATACAAGCATTAGTTGCTTAGTGTGAAACTAGATTGTGCTGTGTGGAATGTGTGTCATATTTATTTATTATTTTTATGTCTATTTGAAAATCGCCATTTTGGCGCTGTAGGCTATGGAGTGTAGTGTAAGTACATGGAACTAAAACTAGTGATGTACGCATGATAGGGACATTTACAGAATATACATTTCTTCATGTTTCAAAACTCAAGCAGACATAAAATAAACGTAAACGTCCCTAAGACATCAATAAATAGAATAAAATGTGAATCAAAATGACACTATTATACTTATAAATGGATTAAAAATACGCAAACGTCAAAATTAGTTCCAGTATTTACGTACGGCGACGCTCCAAAATGGTACACGAAAGTATCTGTAATTTGTATGGGATAACCCATCCAGAGGTTTATTAGAGATCAGTGAGAGACACAATGAATAATAGACCAACCATAAAAATTCCAAATTCCTCGGCACCGCCAAAAAGCAACGCGAATTCTATACGGCCAGTCTTATTCAATATGTACTGGCCTATATACATATCCTGTGGCGCCAAACGACGCCTCGCTGTCAAGTGATCTGTCAATATTGTGGCGGGATTTTTTTTTCTAATCGATCACTAGGTCTATTCAGTCTTTATTGTCTATTGTCGCGGTTCCACAGATATTTGTCATTTTTTTTTAAACTACATTGATAATTACATTAGAAACAGATAATGGTTTAAAAAAAATTACAAGTCAAAAAGAAAATGTTCAATTAATTACTCTTCTGTAAACCTAACCGCAATTTTCTTTTGAAAACCCTTTCTAAATTTTCATGTGAACTTTCCGTAAAGTCACTTAAGTCTATTTTTCTATTATTAAAATTCAAATTGATTGGACCTTTTTTGAATTTCGTAGACATGTTGTTCCCAAGTAGAGCTTTGTTTAGATTTCTTTTCAATTCATAGCTTTCGTTCTCTATTGGCAATTCGGTTCTCTTTCTTTCTCTTTTTCTGCTTAAAATCCTTTGAAGGAGTTCCTTGACAACGCCTCGTATTTTCGGATCTCTCAGATTCAGCATTTTAACTTCTGATTTCTTTTTACGTTTCATTTCTTCTCTTCTCTCAGTTCTCTCCGATTCCAATACATTTTTGTTTCTTTTAATGATTGCCTTCAATTCTTTTGTGTTCTTTGCTGTCTTGTTCGCTATGATTACGTTCTTGTTGCTCATTATGCTGTATCTATTGTGTGGTTTGATCTGTGGGATATCTGCAAGATTCAATGCACAATAATTATAAATTACTAGCTGGTGCTCGCGACTTCGTCCACGTTGAAAAGTATAAAACGCCATCTACCGTGGAGATCGCTAAAAATATCACCAAGCAGTTGTCATGTTAGTCTCTTCACCTGATTGTGGATAGATAGCGTCAAGTCAAGTGTATCCCGGGCCAAGCCACTAGTATTTACTTTTATTTTAGATTTCCCGTAAAAATGAAGCATTTTCCCGCGGTAAAAAGTAGCCTATGTTCATCACGGATAATGTCGGCTTCTAATGGTAAAAGAATTTTTCAAATCGGTCCACTAGTTTCGGAGCTTATTCAATACAAACAAACAAAAAATCAAATCTTTCCTCTATATAATATTAGTATAGAAGTATAGATAGTATAGTATAGACTAGCTGGTGCCAGCGACTTTGTCCGCGTTGAAAAAGCAATATGTATATTGATTGCTTGACATCGTTACTGCTATTACACTTGGCCAGGAGTTAGTTTCCTTAATTTTAGATGATCCCTCGGGAGCAGTACTTTTTCTATGTCCTTTCTTGTATCCCTGACAATGTGTATGTAAAATTTTATGATATGTATGATCTCTGTTCTAAACTTTCGCATTTATAATATTAGTACTGATTTATAAACTTACTTTTTAAAAGCCAATAGGATTTTGTAGTTCTATTTTCTTTCTGTCTGTGCCCCTGATGTGTATATCTATGTTTATGTCTATGCCTATGTTCAAGAGCATGTCCATGTCTATGCCGATATCTTCGGGGCAAATCTAAACCTACTTTAGATCCTTTCTCTGCTGTGGAAGGAGTTGTATTCAAAGTTGCTTCAATAGTAAATCTACGTTTTACTGGAACAATGAGAGTTTGACTACTTGATGTTTTATCCCAGGATTTAATAAGATTTAGAGGTCCTGTTCCCAAAACAGTACTGTCAATCGTGCTTCCTTTCTTTGAAATTTCTTTCTTAGTCCAGATGGCTTCATTAAAACTTACAGTTGGACCCCAATAGTTGACCTCATTAGTTTTTCCTGTTCTTAGTATTGATTCAGTTTTCAACAAAGGTTCAGGAACTACATCACCAGGCTTAGTTTCCAGTTGTTTCCAGTGAACTTCTTCAGAAAGAGACATATTATCTAGATCGCTCCACGAATCATCTTCAAAACTAGTGCCCAATGTGTTATCTTCAATGACAGATTTGGGAATATTTGATTCATCCATAAATTCCTCTGGACTTTGTCCCATTACTAAAACGAATGTAATTTATTTATTGAAAAAAATCACTGCTCATAATAAGTCGTTGCCCGCGACTTCGTCCGCGTTAAAAAAGATAGAAAGTAGCCTATCACGTGTCCTGTACTTCTAAATGTTTATCTACCAAGTTTCATGAAAATCAATTAATTCGTTTAAGAGTAATGGAGGAACATACATACATACAGAAAAAAATAGTAAAAATGGTAAATTTAGTTTCAGTATCATGTATAGAGCCTAATAATATATACACGATATTTCTGAAAACAAACTGACTTACTCCATGACCGACCCCTACACATTTATTATTAGTATTGAAGAGATGATGATTTTTAATAAGACTTAATTTATTACTAAAAAAAGAAATATATAAAAATAATAATAATGAAACGTAGAGTTTGGTATAGTTGCAATAATTCTCACGAATACTAATAATACATGTATAAGACTAAGTGTAGATATTATATGTGCATATGTTCCTCAATAACTCATAAACGAATTGACTGATTTTCATGAAACTTGATAGATAAACATTTAGACGTACAGGACACAAGATAGGCTATTTTTTTCTTTTTCAACACGGACGAAGTCGCGGGCGGCAGCTAGTTTTAAAATTAAAAAGAAAAGTACCATGCGGTCGCAAAATGTTCCAAACAAACGCAATGTATAATTTCATTACAAGTATAAGAAAATGTTATTTTGTAATAAAAGAAAATGATAAGAATTGGTATTAAAATGAATGTTTTGTTCCATTTATTCCTATATATCTATTACTAGCTTGTGCTCGCGACTTCGTCCGCGTTGAAAAGTATAAAACGCCATCTATCGTGGAGCAGATCGTTAAAAATATCACCAAGCAGTTGTCATGTTAGTCTCTTCACCGATTCTGGATAGATGGCGCTGTCAAGTGTATCCCGGGCCAAGCCGCTACTATTTACTTTTATTTTAGATTTCAAGTAGGAATGAAGAATTTTCCCGCGGTAAAAAGTAGCCTATGTTCATCACGGATAATGTCGGCTTCTAATGGTAAAAGAATTTTTCAAATCGGTCCACTAGTTTCGGAGCCTATTCTATACAAACAAACAAACAAGCAAATCTTTCCTCTTTATAATAGTAGTATAGTATAGATAAAATTCTCGTGTCACAGTGTTTGTAAACCAAACTCCTCCGAAACGTCTTGACTGATTTTTATCAATTTTTTTGTCTACAGATTCGGTAAGTCGCAAATTATTTTTACTATTTTCGTATATCTTAGAATATTTGTGAAGTTTCAGAGATTTTTCAAATTGAACATTAAAAAATTGAGATTTAAAGTTTCAAAATATCACTGAAACTAGAATAAGTATGTTACGTAATAATACATCCTTGTGAACAGAGATGGCGTTGGAATTTTTATTTATTCACTTGTTCGTATTTATTAAATTACTAGCTGGTGCCCGCGACTTCGTCCGCGTTGAAAAAGAAAAAACTAGGCTATCCTGTGTCCCGTACTTCTAAATGTTTATCTACCAAGTTTCATGAGAATCGGTTAATTCGTTTAAGAGTGATGGAGGAACATACATACATACAGAAAAAAAATTGTAAAAATGGTAAATTTAGTTTCAGTATCATGTATACTCAGCCTAATAATATATACACGATATTTCTAAAAACAAAGTAAATTACTCCACGACCGACCCCTACACATTTATTATTAGTATTGATTTTGATGATTAATCTGTTGTCGTACGTCGTAGTTGACACACACACACACACACTTTTTTTTGGCAAAACAACGTTCTCCAGGTCAGCTAGTAATAATTCATAATAAATTTTAAACGTATTTAATTAGTGGTTTTATATGTTTTGAATTTTTTTATTATAATTTTTCATATGTATATGCGAATATATCCGCGAAAAACCGGTAACGAATAGTAGTTAAAAAATAAAAGGTAATATCACAAAATCCATATATAATAAATAAAAAGTTCAATTGATTACAATATATGTCGTAACTTTGTAGTTATTTTTATTTATTTTCACTATGCACTTTTCAATTTGTACACTATTTTGCATCTGTTTTGGTAAGTGAACATAATATTTTAAAAAAAATATTAGATTCCGTTGTGTGTGTGTGTGCCAAGGTATCTAATTTTTTTTTTTATTTAAAAACTAGCTGAAAAAAATTGTAAAAAGGGTAAATTTAGTTTCAGTATCATGTATAGAGCCTAATAATATATACACGATATTTCTGTAAACAAAGTAAATTATTCCACGACCGACCCCTACACATTTATTATTAGTATTGATATTGATATTGATATTGATATATTTATTCTTATTAGTATCATTGCAATGTTATACAATTTGTGTTTAATGTTACAGCCATCAGCTATTCAGCTGGTATGAAAACGAACCCTAGAAGTGTGAATTTAGCCCTCGAAACTATCTTGCAGTTTGACAGAGACAGCGGCAATGCTGACTTGAAAATAATTAACGATGTTCAAAACATAATTGATAGAATAAGAAATGTAATTGGCATTCCACGAAAAGCGGAGTTTCGTGCGGGTAGTACACATTTTACCGAATTCTTGCACCACGCCATAAAAATATTAGAAACATACAAGGCTAAAGATTTAAAAGATGTAGTTGAAAAACTTGACGGAGTTCTCAGTAATTACCAATTTGTGAGTTTCGGTCCGAATTCAGTTTATAGAAGAATAGAAAAGTTTAGAAAGACGCCAGCAGAAGTTATAAGGAAGAATTTGAAAGATTTCGATGACAGATTAAGAAAGAAAGACTTTAACGAAAAAGAAATGAAAGAGGTAGAATATTTGGAAAAGAGTTTTGCAAATGAAACAGTGAATCTCGATATGATAGTAAACGACTTAAGATACTACAAAGGACACAGCGGAAATAAAAAAGTTAACTTAACAATTTTACTAAAAAACGATTTTAAGTCATTGATGTTTAAAAAGACACCAGATGATAGGGATAAACTTGTGCAAATATTCACAAAATATTTAAACCTTGTGACAGAGACAACGAATGACGCTAATAATAATTTGCAAAATAAAAATACTAAAACGGAAAGAAATACTGCGAAAATAAGCAAAAACAAAACTAATGCAAAAGAATCATTCGAAAAGGAACTTATCCGCGAGTCGGTAAAAGGGAGAAAAAAAAATAAAGAAAACTTTGGTAAAACAAATAGACATAAGCAGAAATTGAGAAACAAAGAGAAGTCTCTTGGTAGTAGTAAATTATCAAAAGCCAAAAATTATAATAAAATTAGTAAAGCCAATACAACTGTGAAAAAACCAAAATGGTTTGATTACAGCGACAATGCCGAAGGATCAAAGGAAGCGACAATATCAAAAACAAAAAAGAATGGCAACAAAAAAACATTGGAGATAAATGAAAATGTAAGCTTTAGTTCAGATATGGAGACTTCGACGATCAGTTCGAAAGAAACAGACAGGAGTGACATGGAAATCAAAAAAATGAAAAAGCAAAAATCACAAGAAAGTAGCGACATTGAAGAAGTAGTTTTTGACAATGCGTCTTTAAAAATAAAACCAAAGAAAGCACATAAAAATCTCAATATACAAAGAATGAAAGTAGAGGGACTACCGAATATAGCTTCCCAATCATCGTCTGAATCTGAATCGGATACCAAAAGTAATGGAGATAGTCCAGAAATCAATATATTTGTGTCTCTCGTAACAGGTAAAGGCGGCCATTATTGAAAAACGTGAGGCATACAATGAGTTTAAATGTATAGAGAAGACATGGCAACCAGATTGCAACACGAGTTTGAGCCAGCCAACTCAAACTATTTTAGTCTAGTTAGCGATACAGGCGACGATACACTTGTGTTCTGTGGTCTGTATAAATTTAATATAAATTAAATATGCCTACATGTGTGCTCAGGTATTGTTTAAACAACTCAGTAAGTACAAATAAAGCCTAAGGAATCACCTTTCACCTGTAAGTACTCACTATATATCGATATAACATGCAATTGAATAATATTTTGTCAATTAAAGTAGCTAAAAATACACAACGGCAGCCATGTTTCAGTAAAATTCATAGGCGTAAGCTTATTGGTCGCGAGAAAACAACACTTTAGAAGCGATCTAGCGCTGCATGTTTGAATCGTATGGTTAGACGGTTAAGGATTGTTGAAGCGCTGCAGCGAAATTTAGTTTTGAATCTTAACCAAAAATAGAACACGACACGACTTTTGTTTGAGATGTCTTCTCTATACGTAGTAATAATAACTCAATGGAGGCATACTGTTTTCGCAACGCAATACTGTACATTTTCATTGAAAAAAAATATGTGTCACATTTTGGATAGATGACGCTATCTCCCCGGCCAAGCCGCTAGTATTTACTTTTATTTTAGATTTCCCGTAGGAATGGAGCATTTTCCCGCGGTAAAAAGTTGCCTATGTTCATCACGGACAATGTCGGCTTTTAATGGGAAAAGAAATTTTCAAATCGGTCCAGTAGTTTCGGAGCCTATTCTATACAAACAAACAAACAATCAAATCTTTCCTCTTTATAATATTAGTGTAGATAATAAAAATTATAAAAACATTTATCATAACAAATAAAATTAATATCCGCGTCATCTCTGTTCGCAAGTTCAGCAATGGCGCAATATCTCTGAAACTTCAGAGATATTCTAAAATATTCGCAACTAGAACGTAACGCATACCGTGTGACAATTTTGATTCTACTCCTATAAATTTTCACACCCAGTGCTTATATGAAACTCCAAAACTTTGGCAAACAAATAATTACTTTTCGTTTCAGGCACTTCCACAACAAAGGGTACAACAGAGCTGATTACACACACGGAAAAATCTGAACTGAATAAGAAAAAGCCACACGTGGCTAAGAAAGATGACAACAAAAAAAAGGAAGCAATGAGAATCTCAAATCAAGAGGGAGTGACTAACAGATATGCAACGATCGGATTTTACTCTGAAGAAAACAACACAGTTGTTGTAACGGTTAAATCTACGATAAAGGATAAAACGGAAAAAGCGTGAGTGATTAAGATTTTTTAGCGCCCGACGCAAAAACGGGATGTTATAAGTTTGACGTGTCTAAACTACACGTTAAAAGGGCTCCATCTAATGAATTGAACACATGTCTCTTCTTATTTACATAATAAAACCGTCATTTACCGCCGACTGTACCTCTGCATGTACGTACGATTAGATTTTAAACTCAGGAACGGATTTTAGTGCGATTTTCATTTATAGAAATAAACGTTTTTATGTACCTATAATTTGCAGAAAAAAAAAACCACCCTTAAAAAGACGGGAGAAAAAAGCTGGTTGCTTAAATATAAAAGAATTTTGTTTCTAGAACACTAACAGATCAGAAAAGTGAAGAACAGAGTGAAGATGAATCGTCCGGACCAAAATCCGAGTCAAACGAGTCTAAGCAAGAAAGAGAAGATAATGGAACTCAGAAAGATAGCGATGAGGACACAGAAGAAGACGTTGAAGAGAGTGAGTCAGACACAGAACAAGTTGAGACAGCGAAAGTCGATAATGCTTTAAAAAAGAACTGGAAAGAAGAAAATAAATTACAAAACGAGTAAGCTAATACGAAAAAAAATTTGAATAAATATTGTTCGATATTTAGGTTTAAAAGTCAACAAATAAATAAATAACAATCCCTTTTTCAGAAATAAAAATGTGGTAAGAGGACAATATTCGGACGCAGAAGTTAGAAAACGAAGCAATAATTGGAGGTTGCCCATAAAATATGTACAGAAATATAAAAAAATCCCTTATAAAGTTTTCAGGCCTAGAAGGAGATCTCTTGGTGACAACAATTCTAATAAAGGCTCTAAAACCATAAACCACAAACAACCTAAAACTCAAGGCTCATCAAAAACCAATAAACACCATCATTCAAAAAAATCCACTGACAATAAAAGTTATCTGAGCGTAACTGGTCACACCAAGCCTGAAAAGCAATTGGATTCAAATCTCAAAGTCTTGCCAGAATTAAATTTAAAAATAACAACGTCTCGAATTGAAAAAAACTCAATAGAGGCAACGACAATGAACAGTGATAATGCCAATGTTAATTCAACAGAGAATAAAATACTTGCAGATTCTAATATAACAGAAATTCAAAGTGATAAACATGATAATAAAGAACAGACCGTAACAACTACTTTAAAGTTATCCTCTTAGATATTCAGAATATTAAGAATCAAGAATTTGTTTTTGTTTTTGTTGAATACAAAATAAATGAATAAAATAAAAATAATTTTATAAACAGTGTCTATGTGAAAATTTATTATCTATATTAAAAATAAAATAAAAAAGTGTGTGTCAGCTCCGACGCATGACTGGTGTTTACTCCTATATATAAAATATATAATATCCGATTATAAAATACATAATAAAAATTATAAAATCATTTATCATAGCTAATTAATATCAGCGCCATCTCTGGTGCAGATGCCATCTAGTTTATTACCTATTAGTTTCAGAGATATTGGTAGATGGCGTTAGTTTTAATTTTTAAATAAATTTTTATTTTAAGGTTTGAATTTCGTTTAAAGCAGGATTATGAATGACCAAGTCGATTTTGAACGAATAAAAAAATAATTCACAATTTATATGTGTAGTCAAATAAATAAAAAATAGTATAATGCATTCTATAGAGCTATTATTTTGTAATAATTTTATGTCACTTATGCAAATATTCTCACCATAAAAAGAAAATAATCGAAAAAAATTGTGACTTTTAGAACAAACTTTGCAAAAAATATAAATTAAACAAATAATAATTAATATTAATTC
This sequence comes from Synanthedon vespiformis, assembly GCA_918317495.1. NCBI lineage: Eukaryota > Metazoa > Arthropoda > Insecta > Lepidoptera > Sesiidae > Synanthedon > Synanthedon vespiformis. The sequence continues at coordinate 339,107 of OU906975.1, forward strand.
TAAACTAATTTATGTGCTATAAAGCATTGATTACGGTTTTATAAAATCGCAAGTTTTTTAATAAGTTCGATTAGGTGACATCACAATTTTTGTATAGTCAAAAACCTGCAACCAAGGAGAATAGAGGTAAGGAGCGCAAGCTCCGTGTATTAAAAGTGTCCGTTGAAAGACGACGAACTGATGGCGCTGGTTGCAGCTAGTGATAGTAAACAATTCAACTCAGCGCGCACTTCACTCCGTTTCATTTCATACTCTCAAACTCTCTAGATCACTGCCCTAGACACACCAGCGCCATCTCAATTCGACGATTTTAGATGCCACTTTTTTAGTTTAACACCCATATAAGATTGTTCTCCTTATCTCTACGCTCCTTACCTGCAACCCAGGAAATGTCAAATTACTCGTTCGAATTATGAAATGCACTATAGATTAGTGTACATATATAATATATACTGATTTTCTGGATTTTCTTAACTGATTTATAATTGTTATAAATGCTGTTGTATTCCGCGTTCCGCGTTAATAATTTCTTGAAAGTGGAAAGTTTGAGTATATTGTGCTCTGTGCTTGATTTGATTTATGGTCACACCGAAAACCACAGCCTACCAATTTAGTTAAAATAGTATATTTATTATTTTGTTTGTGGGTGGACTGGGTGGGTCATACTGGTCACACTGGTGGTCATTTTGACACGCCTCACTGTAATTTTCTTATTATAATAAGTATTTTGTTTCAATTTGTGTGTTTTTACGTTGAATTAGTGAATTTTTCTGTTCTTAAACAATTTCATTCGTTTCTCGTCGTACATTGGATTGTGATTGTGTGAACTAACGGCTTTATCAGGTAAAACATTCACTTTGATTGTTGTCAATAAATAACTCCATCGAATGGAAGTGTCACAAAATATCAACTATTTCGTAAACATTTTCCATGCGTTCTTAATTTGGCAGTGTTATTGTAATGTATTTTTAAGTTAATTCTGTCCTTTTTAAGTTTTTAATGTGTAAATAATTCATTGTTTTGTTTCCATTTCAATGTTCTAATAGCTTTTTAAAAAAAGGGAGTGCTTGGAATCATATATTTTGGCGCATTACAAATATTACAATCGTTATTATGAAAATGAGTCATTGCTCTTCACTAAAGGGATTTACTTAAAGATTAAAGTGTTAGTTTCATTCATCATTGATAAGTAATAAAGAAAATCAACTTGATGAAACATATATTCATTTTCTTACAATCCCTTTGCTTTTCTGTTGGGAAGCTATGTTATCAGCGAGTAGCAAAGGCTATATTTTATAAAGTTGCGTGCAACAGCTAGTATTTTATGCTATACTAGCTGCTGCTCGCGACTTCGCCCGTGTAACTTTGTAAATTATATACTAAAACCTTCCTCGAGAACCACTCTATCGAATGGTGACAACAGCATGAAAATTGGTGCAGTAGTTTTTGAGTTTATCGCGAACAGACAGACAGCTGCGGCCTAGGACTTTGTTTTATAACATGTAAGGATAAGGATGTAAGGATAAGAACTGGATAAGGATCCAGTTCATTAAAAAGACACCAAATTATCGATTTACTTTGAATTAAATCACAAATATTTGTAATACCTGTTTGTAGGTCAAACAGATATGGATGTCAAACAATAAATACAGCTTTTACTTATTATTTAATAAGGGCATATGTCACTATTTATTATATGCTGGTAATTTAAAAAATATATTTGGTACATACCATTTTTCAAATTTTTCTTAAGGAAAATGTTGAAATAGCCTGGGAAAATGTTGAAAATGCTTGGGTAATTGTTAGAATAGCCTGGGAAAATGTTGGAAATGTTTGGTAAATTTTTGAAATACCCTGGGAAAATGTTGAAATATCTTGGGAAAATGTTGAAAATGCTTGGAAAATTGTTGAAATAGAATGGTAAATTTTGAAATTCTTGGGAAATTTGGAAAATTTTGAAATAGCTTGGGAAATGTTGAAAATGCTTGGGAAATTGTTGAAATAGTCTGGAAAATGTTGAAAATGCTTAGGAGTTTGTTGAAATAGCCTGGGAAAATGTTGAAAATGCTTGGGAAAGTTTTGAAATAGCCTGGGAAAATGTTGAAAATGCTTGGGAAATTGGGAAAAACTGAAATAGCTTGGGAAAATTTTGAAATATCTTGGGAAAATGTTGAAAATGTTTGGGAAATTGGGACAAAGTTGAAATAGAATGGGAATTTGTTGAAATAGCCTGGGAAAATGTTAAAAATCCTTGGGAAATAGTTGAAATTGAACGAAAAATGGTATATTTAATTCTTCCAGCCGTTACTTGCCAGCCATGACCGACACTTACGGTACAACGGGCTCCCTTGCCCTCAAATGGGACCCCAAGAACTTGGAGATAAGGACTACATCCGTTGAGCGGACCTTGGAGCCGCTCGTGCTCCAAGTGACCACGCTCGTCAATAGCAAGGACAAGGCGGCCAAGAAGAAAAGACGTGAGTTAAATAACTTTTTTCTTTATCAAGTATGGATTTCTATAGTCATACAAAACACTAGGTACTTCTTCTTCTCTTTTAATGTCTTCGCTCCATCAGATCTTCTCCGATGATATTGCCAGTGTCATTAGTAAAAATAGCAATTTGTAATAGCCTCTTATTGAAATTAAAAATCAAAATTAGCAGATCTCGAGACTAGTCAGTCAAGTCAAGTCTATAATTTTTCGTAGTTTTCCAAAACAGGTCCGTCAAGTCCAAAGCAATCAGGTCAAGTCCCACTAGGAACTTGTTAACACTTTTAAAGATGTCTTTAGTCACAATTCCGTTTTTGGCGTACTTGACATGTGCCGCTTTGGCATTTGTGACTCAAATCCATACTTATAGTATTTCGATGGCCCTAATAATAAAGACGATTTATTGGAAAAACAGATGTCCATATTTTCTGTGTGTATCTTTCCTATAAATGTCTCCGGAGACTTTGAGGATCATTAAGGCTACATTAAGGGAATATTCAGTGGGCTTAGTTAGAAGTGCCAATCGTCTTTTTTTATGGTAAGGTTTGTTGCTAGGTGCTTGTTGCTACTACATTCTATTATTAGTCTAATATTTTTTGGCTGACTCCGACCAAAGCTACGGCTTCGGCCACCTTCAGCCAAAAACACCACCTTCGGCGAAGTCAAAGACTTCGTAGAATATTATTTTCAACAAATAAATTGCAAGAGAATCAACTTCTAGCAAAATTGGTTCTATATTAATATTTTAATGTACTGTAGCATGTTTCATATTGTGACTCCATGAAGTGAAAGTCTTCATCGTATTATTGAAACATATTTTCAGCTGGTAAATCCAAACGCGCAAGCGCCCTGGTCGCAACCGTGGAGCGAGCCACGGAAATATTCATAGAGCGGGGCCAGACCATAGCCTATGAGAATCCGGAGATCACTCAGGAAATGCTGGCAGCCGTCGAGGAAGTACGGAAGGCTGGTGTGTATACAATTTTTGTGTGTGCCCCCATGTGTCTCTTGAGTCCTGAAGGTTTAGCCGTCGACCTCATGAACCGGTCTCCGTCAAGAGCCAACTGGAACAGCTGCTCGACGGAATCAACTCGAGTCCACTCTCGGATATTTCTCAGTCACGACTTTCTCCTTCATCCGTACCCATCATAATTAATTTTAGCAGACTTCTATCGTGGCCTAAGGGGGCGTTCGAGTATTGCGTAACGCAATTTTTGAAGATCGTTTTTTTTGTACCCTCCTTAAACGTTACATTTAGGACCAAGTTTACCAAAGAAAAGTGTTGTCAACTTGAGAGAACAAAATAAAAATGACGTACAATACACTCGGGGGATTCCCCTCCAGCCTCTGTAACGCATAGTAACGTTTTACAAGACCTCCCCTCCCTCCCACCCTCCAAATTGCGTCACGTAATAGAAGAATAGAATAGAATAACAGTTTATTTGCAACAAAGGACATAAATACATAATAAAAAAAGAAAAACACACACACATACAAACGTCCCCTGTCACAAACCGGCTCCAACTCAGCATAATGCAGGTTGTAGAACCTAGTAAATACATCTTTAGGTGGTTTTTTTGATGGTTTCCATCATCTTTTGGGGTATTTTGATGGGGTACACTCTTTTTAGTCCAGGAAAATTTACTGATAAATCAAAATTTGTGTCCCACTGGGACATTTTTGAGTGAGTTTCAAGAGTGCTTCCGTTTCCGTTGCATTTGCACGATTTCACTCCCAACTGAACCTCGCGGAGCGGTAATAAGATGTCGATGGTACATGTGGTAGGCGCTGGCATGTCACTGGCGGCCCGTGAGTTCTCGGAGGAGCCCTGCGCCTCCACGGTGAGGTCAGCAATGGTGAGAGCCGCCCGGAGCCTCCTCTCAGCGGTCACCAGACTCCTGATCCTCGCTGACATGGTCGATGTGCAATTGCTCCTCGGAAAACTCAGAGTTGTGAGTGTCTCCTCTTTATATTTTTAAGGGCCACTTTCACCAACTACAATTAGTCAGTTAACCATATTCGGTCAATTAATTATTTATACATAATCAATCAATCAGTTAAACATATTCAGTCAATTAATTATTTATAAATATTCAACCAATCAATCAATTATACATAATTATGCAATCAATCAATTATTTATACATAATCAATCAATCAGTTAAACATATTCAGTCAATTAATTATTTATAAATATTCAACCAATCAATCAATTATACATAATTATGCAATCAATCAATTATTTATACATAATCAATCAATCAGTTAAACATATTCAGTCAATTAATTATTTATAAATATTCAACCAATCAATCAATTATACATAATTAATAATCAATCAATTATTTATACATAATCAATCAACCAGTTAAACATATTCAGTCAATTAATTATTTATACATATTCAACCAATCAATCAATTATACATACATAATTATGGAATCAATCAATTATTTATACATAATCAATCAACCAGTTAAACATATTCAGTCAATCAATTATTTATTATTTATTTATACATAAACAATCAATTGCTTATTACAGTTTATTAAATACATATTTTATGCAATAAATCAATTTTATTTATACATAATCAATAGTCTATACATATTCAATTCAATAATTATACACTAGTGTATTGGGTTTCAACCTCCAGGTGGAGACGGACATTGACAAGTTGAAGTCGGCCTCGTCCCAATCGGAGTTGGTCGAGTCGGCTCGCCAGTTTGGCAGGTCGGCCAACGAGTTGGCAGCGCAGGCTGCCAAACGGCAGAAGGAGCTCAAGGAGCCACGGATGAAGGACGAGCTGGCGGCTGCCAGGGCAGTCCTCAAGAAGCACTCCACCATGCTCCTGACGGCCTCCAAGGTATACCCATCCCCCCCGACCCTCGAATATTGACCGAGTTACAAGCGAGGTCTCATATTATGCCGTTCGTATGAACGTGGATCCGCGTCAATAATTGTGCACCACTCGTGTGCGCCTACTTCACGCGATATTTAAATTTTTCCCATACAACTGCTTAATTATAAGGTGCAATTTCGGTTGAAAATTATGGCAGTCGAATGAAAGGCACTTGAGATTCGCATTACGCTAATTCGGCATTTCGGCTCGCTGGTGCAAGAACGGTTCGGCGTTATGGTTCGGCGCACGAGAGGTTAATTAAACGAATGTGAAAATGGCAGGTGTACGTACGCCACCCGGAGTTGGCCGCGGCGAAGGCCAACCGCGATTACGTGCTGCGCGCGGTCTGCTCGGCGGTGGACACTATCTCGTGTGTGGCGCAGGGGCGACCGCTGGCCGGAACTACCGGTATGTGATACGCACGCACGCACACACACACACACATACACACAACACACACACGAATACAAGCGCTCGCACCACATAACTAATACGAAAACGCACGCACACAAAAGAACCACGAACCACACGGCCACGCGCTCAACACGCGTGTTACGCACACACATGCAAACACCACACGAGCGCGTTAGTCGAGTAAACGTCGACTAGGCGGAGCGCGTCTTATCGCATCGGATCGCATAAAATACGCGTGCCTTATTTTGTATGAAATTGCGTCCATTAGAGTAGCATCGGGTCGCCCGTCCTGATGCGACTCTAATGGACGCCTGAATGCAGCGACGCGAGCGCGACGTTGCCGCTCCGTCGACAGAGTAGCAGGCGTACACTAAGCGTATAATGACGAATACGCGTCTCATGAAGCCCTTCATGTAATATTATGTATTTTAATCATTTCCAGGCAACAACCGTCAGCCGGTCGAAGGTCCCGGGGAGTTGGCGCAAGCTTTGGACGATTTCGATGTGAGTTATCGTCTCTTGTCAATTTTAAACATTTTATTTTATACTAGCCGGTGCACGCGACTTCGTCCGCGCGTTGAAAGAGAAAAGAAAATAATTATATGAGTGAGTAATAACGCGTGAAAAGGTAGCAGACATACAGACATACATAGTTACTTTCACATTTATAATATTAAAACTGGCTACTGCCCGCGGCTTTGCTCGCGTAACTTTTTAAATTATATACACTAAAAAAAAAAAACTTCCTCGAGAACCAACTCCATCCAATGGTGAAAACAACATTAAAATCGGTGCACTAGTTTTTGAGTTTGTCGCGAACAAACAGACAGACAGACGCTGCGGCGGAGGAATTTGTGTGTTATAATAATTATGTATGTGATATATGGAATACACTGTTCGCACACAGGAGCGCATGGTAATGGAGCCGGTGGCGTACTCGGAGGTACGCACGCGGCCCTCGCTCGAGGAGCGCCTCGAGTCTATAATATCCGGCGCGGCACTAATGGCGGACAGCTCGTGCACCCGGGACGAGAGACGCGAGCGCATAGTGGCCGAGTGCAACGCGGTGCGTCAGGCGCTGCAGGACCTGTTGCGCGAGTACATGAGCTCGGCGGGCCGTAACCACCCGTCGGAGGGTCTCGAGCGCGCGATAGAGAACATGTGCAGGAAGACGCGTGACCTGAGGAGGCAGTTGCGCAAGGCGGTCGTAGATCACGTCAGTGACAGGTAATAAATGTAATATGTACTTAGTTCGTTGCGTGCCTCACTCGAACCTGTTTAGCTAATAGAACTCCCTCACACTTTATACTTTAGGGCAGGTTTACACTACACGGGCTCAATGGCCAAGTGCCAAGTACATGTAACTTAGTGAACAGGATCGATTTATATTCACTTTCACTATTCACAAACACTTAATACTAAGCACTAATATCACAGTTGGACAAGTGCTAAGCTGCTAAGCTAGTGCTAGTGCTAAGCCTGGAAATTCAACAGAGTAAACTGTTGAAGTTTTGTGTTCCAAGCTGTGTTCACCTCGATTTTTTTTTCCATTGAAAACTGTGTATCCATCTAGCTTTTTACTTCTGAAAACTGTATTTTGAAACTGGTAAATTTGACTCGATCTCCCAGTTTCCTGGAGACCAACGTGCCCCTCCTGGTGCTGATGGAAGCAGCCAGGAACGGCAATGAGAAGGAGGTCGAGGAGTACGCTCTGGTCTTCACGGAACACGCCAACAAACTCGTCGAGGTAAAGTTCACTTCTTGTCCATCGCGTGTCACTTAAAAGCTTATTTGAAATGTAATATACAGGGCGTCCCAAAATTGTGCGACATGAAAATAAAGTACCTTAAATGTCGCAGATAAGATGTTTCGCTGAAAGAAGACTTTGTGTTAATTTTATAAGTTAGTAATACTGCATTCAAAGAATTTCTAAAAATCACTTGCTGGGAATAAATAGTATTCTTGAAATTTGAATCAAACATTTTACGTTATTCCTTTCTCTTAAGATACTATGTTACTTAAGAAGAATTATTATTTTTTGTCCATTCTTTCGAATGGCATCATAAAAATACAGGTGATTTTTTTTTTCACATTTAAGTCGGTTCGATTCCCGGGCGACGCAAGTGATTTTTAGAAAATCTTTGAATGCAGTATTACTAACTTTTAAAAATAACATAAAGTCTTCTTTCAGCAAAATATCCTATTTACGATATTTAAGGTACTTTACTTTTATGTCGCACAGTTTTGGGACGCCCTGTATAAACACTTTAGCCGGGCGTTAGTTTTTTTCATTGTATTTGAAAATAGGAATATATTTTTTCCGAATGAAAAGTAGCCTATGTCCTTTCTTTATATTATAAAGTGTATGCTCGATTGGTTTAGGCGTTAAAAGGTAACAGACAGACGTAGTTACTTTTAACGTTAGTGTGATTTATCTATTTTTTTCCAGCCAATATATTTATATAATACAAAATGTATGTACGTTTGTGTGTTTGTCACTCGCAGGTGGCGAACCTCGTTTGCTCGATGTCGAACAATGAAGACGGTGTGAAAATGGTCCGTCACGCCGCCTCTCAGATTGAAGCGCTTTGTCCTCAGGTAAAGGCTATAAAAAAATGGTCACACGCGTGACCTAGATCACTGCAATGACGTGACCTGACGGTAGCCCTCTAGTGCTCTCGTTGTTCCATTACGCCGGGGACCTAGGTGTACGATATTGGCTAAATAACTATAAATTATCACACATGTGATTCACCAATTCACAGGTCACCAAATTGTGACCTGAACGTAGTAGCCCTCTAGTGTTTTCGTTGTCCGATTACGCCGGGAAGTTAGATGTGCGATATTGTCTAAATAACTATAAATTATCCGCTTCGGCCGTTTTGGAAACCAATCACACCTGTGATTTAGATCACAATGACGTGACCTGAACGCAGCCCTGTAGTGCTCTCGTCCGAATACGCCGGGGAGCTAGATGTACGATCTAACTGTGTGTGCCTGCACAAGGTTCCCCCGTCTGGGGATTGCCTGGGTGTCTCCGGGCAATCCCCCATTGGCGTTCGCTCAGCTAGCAATGGCTAGGCCGCCCTGGGGTGGGTCGAAGTTGCCTCAGCAGAGCCCGGTCCACCCCGCTCAAAGGGCAAGGAGGCACCGGGGAGTTTTAGTGGGTATTCCCAGTGCCGCCACGATCAGGTGCTGGGCGACCCCCACATATCCGGATCTGTAAGCGGATTACTCCTCGTCAAAGATGGAACTAGATGGTGCTGTGTGGAATGTGTGATGATATTTCTTTATTGAATAATATAATGTTAATGTTGTCAGGTGATAAACGCAATGCGAGTGCTCGGAGCGCGTCCGCGGTCTCGCGTCGCGCAGGAGAACGCGTCGGCGTTCGCCCGCGGCTGGGAGGCGGCCGTCCGTCTCTTGACGGACGCCGTCGACGACATCACAACCATCGACGACTTCCTCGCCGTAAGCGGTCAGTGTTTGTCAACCTTTTTCTATTGTTGGTTTATAAATAGGTCGTTTAAAACAATAAAGAAAGTACCTAGGGTGGGTGTGGTTATAATATTTTTTATTACTATATTTTTTTAAATCAATTTATGTTTTACTAGTGAAAGAATTTTCAAAATCCACTCGTCCACTAGTTGAGTATATTCATTACAATAAAGTGGTTTTTTTTTTTAGAGAATCACATCCTGGAGGACGTGAACAAGTGCGTGGTGGCACTCCAGGAGGGAGATCCCGACTCCCTCGAGAGGACAGCCGGAGCCATCAGGGGGAGGGCGGCGAGGTAATGTTGACATTACCCCTATCAAACTCCAAGGGGACGTTCAAGTGTTATGCGTAACGCACGCAATTTGGGGCGGAGGGGGAGACGTGTAAAATGTTAGGATGACATTACACCATCTTACCCCAATGGGACGTTCAGGTGTTGCGTAACGCACATAATTTGGGGAGTCTTGTAAAACATTACGATAACATTACCCCCATCTTACCCCAAGAGGACGTTCAAGTGTTGCGGTACGTAACGTACATAGTTTACGGGAATGTGGTTTTTTTGTAAAACGTTACGATGTTTTACAGGGGCGGGAGGGGAATCCCCCAGAGTGTATTGTTGTAACTCATTTTTATTTTGTTCTCCAAACTTGGTAACACTTTTCTTTGGTGAAAATGTTCACTACTTAGTAAATTATCGGGTCCCAAACGTAACGTTTGGGGGGGAGGGTACGGAAAAACGTTTACGGCGCGTTACACGTGGGTGGGGGAGGGGGGTTAAATAAATCTTCAAATATTGCGTTTAACTCAAGCACTTGAACGCCCCCTCTTTTTTTTATTCGAGTATTTTTTTTATTTAGAATTATTTTGTGATAATAAAAGATGTATTTAAAATTAATGAGGTAAAAAGATCAGCCAAAAAGTAACGGATATGTTATGTATGGATGGATACAGTTTCTCCCCCCTCCCTCGGATATCCGCGGATACGGATACGGATATCCGACACATGACTAACACATATTGAATTGTCTGTCTGTCCGTTTAGAGTGTGCTCAGTGGTGACCCAGGAGATGGACAATTACGAGCCTTGCGTTTACACCAAACGTGTACTGGAAGCCGTCACCGTGCTCAGGAATCAAGGTCAGTATCCTCTAGCCGCCCGAGTCGGATATATCCGACAGTTGTTTTTGTGTAAATTTTGTTAGAGCCGGATTTATACGACAAATTCCTCTACTTGTATGTTTATTTAGAATTTTTGCATCAAAAATTGTTATCTTTTTCTAAACAATTTTGAAAGATGGGTCAGTTTATTTTTTAAATAGCTTCGTAAAGTACAAAGGAAAATGTCTTTGTCCACTTTGGTGTAGGAAAAAAACAAGTAATTCAATAATATCTTAATTTATTAGTTACCAGCCTTATCACAGACATGATTTTGTACAAAAAGTTTGAGTATTGAAATTTCACAAGAATACTTGATTACACTCAAGAATGCTCGGTTCTATCCATGTATTTATATATTATCTTAAAATTAAGTGTATGCGTATAAATAATCCCCCGCAAATTGCTAACACCCAGGGAGATTAGCATTCGCGTGACGTCATTCGCAACTAAAAACTCGCCGTTCGCTATCGCTAAAGGTACTGAGTGTATCACGAGATGACGTCACAAAAATGCCCGCCACAATCATTGGCGATTTGCGCGGAGTTTATATACCATTTTTCGGTAAATTTCAACATTTTCCCAAGCAAATTCAACATTTTCCTGAGCAATTTCAACATTTTCCTAAGCAAAATGCTTGGCACATTGTTGAAATAGCCTGGGAAAAAGTTGAATTGGTAAATTTCAATATTTTCCCAAGCAAATTCAACATTTTCCTGAGCAATTTCAACATTTTCCTAAGCAAAATGCTTGGCACATTGTTGAAATAGCCTGGGAAAAAGTTAAATTGGTAAATTTCAATATTTTCCGAAGCAAATTCAACATTTTCCCAAGCAATTTCAACATTTTCCTAAGCAAAATGCTTGGCACATTGTTGAAATAGCCTGGGAAAAAGTTGAATTGGTAAATTTCAATATTTTCCCAAGCAAATTCAACATTTTCCTGAGCAATTTCAACATTTGCCTAAGCAAAATGCTTGGCACATTGTTGAAATAGCCTGGGAAAAAGTTGAATTGGTAAATTTCAATATTTTCCCAAGCAAATTCAACATTTTCCTGAGCAATTTCAACATTTTCCTAAGCAAAATGCTTGGCACATTGTTGAAATAGCCTGGGAAAAAGTTAAATTGGTAAATTTCAATATTTTCCCAAGCAAATTCAACATTTTCCTGAGCAATTTCAACATTTGCCTAAGCAAAATGCTTGGCAGATTGTTGAAATAGCCTGGGAAAAAGTTGAATTGGTAAATTTCAAGATTTTCCTGAGAAATTTCAACATTTGCCTAAGCAAAATGCTTGGCATATTGTTGAAATAGTCTGGGAAAATGTTGAATTGGTAAATTTCAACATTTTCCCGAGCAATTTCAACATTTTCCTAAATAATTTCAACATTTTCCTAAGCAATTTCAACATTTTCCCAAGCAAAATGCTTTGGAGATTGTTGAAATAGCCTGGGAAAATGTTCGAAATGCTTAGGAAAATGTTGAAATTAACCGAAAAATGGTATCACATATAATATATAAAAATGGTAGGCTCCAGTTTAGTTCTTCTCTGGCGGTGGGGGGTGCGCCCGGATGTATTCCAGGGCGCGTAAAATGGCCTCAGGTATCGGCGGTGGGGTGGGAAGATGAGAGCCCTGTAGGGAAAATTTATATTAATTTATTAGTGATCAATGTTGGTCAAATTATAAAAAATATGGGGTGTAACCGTGTCGTGGTCACGGCCGTGTATTTTACGTGAATACTTGTACGAGTAATATTTTCTTTGAGGGTATTATATGTACATTGTACACTAGCTCGTGCCCCGCGACTTGGTCCGCGTGCTTTACATGATCCAATCCAAGAGAACAGCCCTTTTTTTCTGGATGCTAAGACTCCTATGTCCTTTTCTGAATCCCTGAAAATCTGTGTGCAAAATTTAATAATGACCTTCACATATTACGTTGGATTGAATAAGCTGTGCACACCTGTCTTTTTCTCCGATAAATTCTTATAAAACACCAAATGAATTAGGGTTAAAAGCCTATAAAACAAACTCATATATATATATTATATTCGGATTGGTTTACCTGAGGCTGGTATCCGTTTTCGTCGGCGATGTATTGGAGCTGTATGACTTCACCGCCGGGCGCGGTCCACTTAGCTTCGCCCTGGGCTACCTGAGCCGCGTCCTCCTGAAATAATCGGGTAGAAAGGACATTAAATGCATTGTCCAGCTTGGGTTCAGGGACTTAGCTGACCAGAAATGTCCATGCCAAACTCTTTCAATACGATGTGTGCAAAAAAAGTGGTCAGATGTAATGATAAGCTGGTTCCATCGATGTACTACAACTATGGATTTCGCAAGCCATACAAAACACCACAAAATTTCTTCTTCTTTTAATGTCTTGGCTCCATCAGATCTTCTCCGATGATTTTGCCAGTGTCGTTAGTAAAAATAGCAATTTGTAAAAGTCTTTTTTTTAACAAAAAAAGGCAAAATTGAAATTAATAATCAAAAATAGCAGATCCCGAGACTAGTCAATTCAAGTCAAGTCAAGTCTATAATTTTTCTTAGTTTTCCAAAACAGGTCCGTCAAGTCCAAAGCAGTCAGGTCAATTCACCACAAACTTTATGGAACATTTAAAAGTGACATATGCCTAGAGCATGAATTCTGTCATCTGTCATTTAAAACCAAAACGTTTGTCATTTAAAGAAAATGTGAGTTTACTTCCAACCTTCCAACACATTGGAGTTTAAAAAGAAGTTGGTCGTTACTACTTTCTCCCATTGATTCCGCCACGATTCCGTTTTAGGCGTACTTTTTAAGTGCCGCTTTAGCAGTTGTCACGCAAATTCCGTACTTGTAGTACTTCGATGGCGACAATACTCACGGCCTGTGGGTTCTTGAGTTGTCCGCTCTCCTGGGCTGAAATGCCGTTCTCTGTCTCGTAGGCCCATTGGTAGTTGCCCTCCAAGCCGACGTCCAAGTCCTGCTTCAGGATCTTGGCGTCAGCGTCCTGTCCCTTGGCGGCCAAGTGGGACACGTCAGCGCTGGCCAAGGCCACGCAGGCGGCTATGATTAGGAATTTCTGTAACAAATTGGGGTTTTTTTTGAAGTGAAAATTTCTACAGCTGCGTTATACGACTTTGGGCACGGAAAAAATGTATCGGTTCGCGTTAGCAACATGCTAATGCTCACAGTTATGCGCGCGCAGCTGTCTACGTACGCGATCGCGCCAATGCATTGCATATAACTATACCCGATTGTATGTGTGTGCGTTGGACGCTCAGTTTTAAGTTTTCATGATGACTGCCGACAGCGGCAGTCCTCATGACTGCCTCCGTTTGTTTTTGTTATTTTTAATTTCAACAGGCTAACGGTCCACTTGATGTTAGGGAAAGATAATACTATCCCAGCGCCGGGAGCTAAGAGCGGCGCTGGGGGGTGGAGACGTCTCATTGTCAAGTATGGTTGAAGCCATGCTTGACAGTGAGACCACCTGGAGAGCAGTTGCCTCCTTCTGCGAATCTGTTATGTCGCAGAAGGAGGAAGCTGAGAGGGAGCGAGAGGAAGAGGCTGGTCTCGCCTCCCTCAGACGCAGACGGTTGGGCAGGAGAAGGCGGGCATACCTAGCCCGTCTTTAAATGTCCAAGGGGGACCTGCGCATATGGTTGGCTAACTGTGTGTGCCTGCACAAGGTTCCCCCGTCTGGGGATTGCCTGGGTGTCTCCGGGCAATCCCCCATTGGCGCTAACCTAGCCACATACCCCTGCATGTATCTAAATCTCATTTCTCTGAATAGGGAAAAAAATATTGAAAAATTTCCCTCCAAAATTGTAAAATATAGACAATTTGAATGACTATTTTAAATTTTTATATGAATACAAAAAGTTAACCAATGACAGTGTACATTTTTTTTATCGTAACAGTATTGGTATTGTGTGAATTGAGTTACTCAATTTGAACGTCTTCGAATTTACTCATGTTTATTGTTGTTGAAATATTTCATAATATTTAACTTAAAAGACATGCGAATAATTGCAACATCTGTTCGCTAGCATAATCACTGCGTAATAAGGGAGCGGTCACACTGACAACGATTAAAAAGGCGGATCGTTTTTATTTTAGTGGTGAATGTTTTTAAAATAATTTTATGTGTCTAGAAAAAGCAAGAGGAAATATTCTATACTTGCAATGATAGAAATCTCCTCATAAATAAAATTTTATCCACGCAAAACCAAAAGGAAATATAGTATTTTTAATTCTTAATGTTTATAATGCATTCTAATAAATAGTGTTAATATGAAAATAATGAAAATATATTTGTAGATCGTTTCCCGATTGGAATATTACTACGCCATCGCGATTTCACTCGATGTGTATTTTTTTTTAATCTAAGCCATTTTCTTTCTTTTCTCGTTAACGCTTTGTTTCCGCTTAGATTCTTTCTAATATTTTTTTTCTTTTTGTTTGTCTCCTAAGTAGCTTTTGACCGCCTCAAGAATTTGTGTATTAAATCCGCTCGGTAGTTTCTGATATTAACTCGTTCAAACTGGTCAAATATTTTATCATTAAAAATTAACCTGTGTTTGAAGAGCTCATATAACCCTAATCTTTTCAAAGTTCGAGTGAATAGGCATATTCTGGGTGAGCTCGCAGCTGGTTGTTGGCCAAGAGCAAACCCATCTCTAATAATAAAAAAAAAATTACATTAAACATTTTTAATGTTACAATATTGCGTTTTAATTATTAAGTATTTAAATCTACGCTAAATACTTTAAACTATTAATACTTTTTTTTTATTATTATAAATCGCAAATTGAACGGGAACATAAAAAAATATTACAATATTTAAATCCGCTACCCGCTCCGCTCGTCACGCGTCGCACCCGATAATGTAATGAGTGCAAATGTCGACTCGCTTGACCCTTGTAAGGCCCTTGAATATAGAAAGGACGATTCGTTCTGTACCTTTGCTAATATTATTATTTATGTAAATAACAAGCCTTGTTTTATGGTTTAACATAAATACTAATACTAATAATAAATATGTAAGGGTCTGTCATGGAGTGAGTTAGTTTGTTTTCAGAGATATCGTGTTTATATAGGCTCAATACAAATGATACTGTAACTAAATATATGTATGTATGTATGTATGTATGTATGTATGTATGTATGTATGTATGTATGTATGTATGTATGTATGTATGTATGTATGGTATGTATGTATGTATGTATGGTATGTATGTATGTATGTATGTATGTATGTATGTATGTATGTATGTATGTATGTATGTATGTATGTATGTATGTATGTATGTATGTATGTATGTATGTATGTATGTATGTATGTATGTATGTATGTATGTTTCTGCATAACTCTTAAACGAATTAATTGATTTTCATGATACTTGGTAGATAAACATTTAGAAGTACGGGACACGTGATAGGGTATTTTTTTTTTTCCTTTTCAACGCGGACGAAGCCGCGGGCGAAAGCTAGTATAACGTATAAATTTTATAATGTAATTATGTAACGTAAATCATGACACATCTATACTTCTATACTAATATTATAAAGAGGAAAGGTTTGATTTTATTGTTTGTTTGTTTGTTTGTATTGAATAGGCTCCGAAACTAGTGGACCGATTTGAAAAATTCTTTCACCATTAGAAGCCGACATTATCCGCGATGAACATAGGCTACTTTTTACCGCGGGAAAATGCTTCATTCCTACGGGAAATCTAAAATAAAAGTAAACACCAGCGGCTTGGCGCGGGAGATAGCGCCATCTATCCAAAATACGGTAGATGGCGTTTAATACTTTTGTACGCGGACGAAGTCGCGAGCACCGGCTAGTAAATAATAATTTGTTGTAATGTAGTCAATATGCTTAGAGGGCCTCTTTCACCAGCTACAAGTGAAGTGTTGATTAGTTACTTTGTAAGTCTTATTGGCGAGTAAATGTTACGAGTATATTTTGTGTCTTGTGTCAATTTCTAAGAAATTACCATCGAGTAAATGCTACTCGAAAGATGGTGCAAAAGTCGTACGTTTTCTCACCGGTGACTTTAAATGGCGGTTAGCCTACTTAACACTTTGCTCGGAGATTGTGAAAGAGGTCCTTAGAAAATTTTTTTTTGTCTATTTTCTAAATTTTTTTTTTTATTTCTGTCTGTGACCCAAAAATTAATATATTTTTTTTTAAATCGAAGGAGTTATTTTTTTTTCTTCTTAGTATAGCTTTTATATAATAAATATAAATAATATAAATAATTAAATGTATAATGAATCCACTTGCTTGAATATAAATTAATTTCAATTTTTTTTTAATTAATTAATTAATTATTAAACGAATTAATTGAACGATTTCTTTTTTAAATTATTAATTAATTAAATAGTATATTTAATAATAAACTTATCACCAAGAGAACGATGCCGAATTTTTTTTTTAACGCACGATATTTTTTTTAAGTCACAAACAAACTCACAACTCACCATTTTTTTTTTTTTTTTTCTAAACTATATTAAATATTTTCAAAACCGTGCTCGCTGCTACAGCGGTAACAACGCGGCGCGGCGACTGTACAAGTCCGACAGATTCTCCTCTTTATATATATAAATTGTTATAATATGTGTAGTAATATTTGAAGATTCTGTCAGCCTCGTGTCCGAGACATTATGTCTTTGTGATTCTATAGTGAACACATTCATAAAAGCGACGATATAATAATAATTATGACTAGCTAGAGCTAGAGCTAGAGCTAGACGATCAACCTTTGATAATGGATGCACTATATAGCTACTACATTCAAGCAGGGAAATACTAGCTGGTGCCCGCGACTTCGTACGCGATGATAAATTAAAAATATATGAAAGCAAGCAATTACAACGCTTGACAACTTGTTGCCGTATAACACATTGGCCGGGCGTTAGTTACAGTTTTATGTTTTAAATAATCCCTCGGGAACATTGCTTTTTTTCTTGGATGAAAGGTGCCCCAGGTCCTTTCTGGTATTCCAGACAACGTGTATGCAAAATTTCAAGGTGATCGGTTCAGTAGTTTTGGCGTGAAAGCGAGACAAACAGACAGAGTTACTTTCGCATTTATAATATTAGTATAGTAAGGATAATACATTCGTGTCTGTGAAACAATGGAATGGAAATACACATACAAAATTTCAACCCAATCGGTCAAGACGTTTAGTAGTTGACATACCGACAGCAGCGCCACCTGCCGGGTCCAATTGTATTTTTAAATCATTAAGGAAACCATCGAAATAGCCATATAAAATTTCAACCCAATCGGTTCAGCCGTTTAGAAGTTATGTGCAAAAGAGAAGTTAAGTACAGAAGGACAATTCTTACTACCCGTTGTCCTATTACCCGTTTTCCCGTAGGAATGAAGCATTTTCCCGCGGTAAAAAATAGCCTATGTTCATCACGGATAATGTCGGCTTGTAATGGTAAAAGAATTTTACAAATCGGTCCACTAGTTTCGGAGCCTATTCAATACAAACAAACAAACAAACAAATCTTTCCTCTTTATAATATTAGTATAGATAGCCTATGTTACTCGCTGATAATGTAGCTTTCCAACAATGAAAGAATTTTTCAAATCGGTCCACTAGTTTCGGAGCCTATTCAATACAAACAAACAAACAAACAAACAAACAAACAAATCTTTCCTCTTTATAATATTAGTATAGATAGCCTATGTTACTCGCTGATAATGTAGCTTTCCAACAATGAAAGAATTTTTCAAATCGGTCCACTAGTTTCGGAGCCTATTCAATACAAACAAACAAACAAACAAACAAACAAACAAATCTTTCCTCTTTATAATATTAGTATAGATAAAACAGCAGTAAAAATAAGTACAGTGACCTCTCTAAGTACAGCAAGTAAGGCAGTGATCTAGAGGAGATTTTTTTTTTGACAAAATCAAAATTCGACCTAAGATCGACCTGACCTGTCCAATCGCCATTTTGGTGTTATTTTGTAAACAAGCAGGAATGCGTAGTTCACTAGCTGATGAATATTCAAATTTGAAATAAATATTGTTTTAAAGGTGAAGGATAGACACGCGAACGAAGTGTGTAACGTATTAGGTAAAGGCGCTACATTCGAGCTATAGAGAAGCTATCAATTGAAACTTATATATTTTTTCAACAGACTTCAAAAAGGAGGACTGTATTTTTTCAAAATCTTTGTTACCTCATAACTTTCGACTGGGTGGAACGATTTTGATGATTCTCATTTTATTTGAAAACTGGTACTTCCCGTGTGGTAACATTTCAATTTGGTCCAGTTCCGACAATGGCATCCATGAGAAAACGCGGTTTCAAGTCGGTTGGTTTTTGTTTTATTAGTTCGTGCTCGTCCGCGTTGAAAAATAATAAAAAAATATGTAACCAGGCGTTTTCTTTTCTTAATTTTCTTCTTGATATTTTAATGTCAGATGATCATTAAGATATTAAAAAGAAAATTATGGGAAGTACTGTTCGCGAGGGACAACAAAAATAAAATCAAAAGGTTAATTCAATATGAGTCCTAATATATACATATTTTGTTAGGAGTTATATATTTTTTAAAAGAGGACCGCGGCAGTTAATCAATTAATTAATTATTATAAAGGTCAATGTAAAAATAAGATATAATAAAATAATTATACTAAACAATCTAATCAGTCAAAAATGTTTTGAACGGTCGCTTAATGTTCTAACCGCCAGAGTCGGATTTATCCGACAAATTGCGTTGCTTTCTCTTAAAAAAAATATTATAATAAAAAATACGACAACAATACGCTTTAAAATATTACTTGAAAAAAATCATATTTTTTTTTTTTTTTTTTTTTATGTTAAGGTCGACAGACAGTCTGACGGTCCACTTGATGGAAGTTGGCTACCGTCGCCTATAACACAAGCAACGCCATAAGTGCTACAAGTGCGCTGCTGACCATAGAAGGATTAAGGATAAGGGATAAGGAAGGGAAGGGGGGTACGAAATATATATGTATATGTACGAAATTTTTCCTTCATTCCATATTTTTCATAGCACAACATAGCTTAGCTTAGCTTCGTCAGTGAGCGGCACACCTTATGAACAGTTATTAAAATAACATCATTCAAAATAATTGAGGAAGTTAGATTGTTGCTCGTGTCATATTTTTATTTATTTTGGTATTTTATTATGTTTATCCGTAATCTATCATGATTTATTTATTATTCTTATATGATGCTATAAATTTTATAAGAACATACATATTAGATTATAAGTCAAATGAAACATATATTGTGCGAGAGGAATACATGATAGAACTGGAATGAATGAGCAGACATAGGCTACGACCTCGAGTTGGAGGGTTTCGCAATTTATAAAAAAAAAAAAAAAATGAAACATATATGTCAATGTACTCGTAGTATTTTATTTTCAAATATTCGAGAATTAATTCGTCACTAGCTTCGTGCCCGCGACTTCGTCCGCGTTGAAAAAGAAAATGTGTCCCGTACGTCTAAATGTTTATCTACCGAGTTTCATGAAAATTGGTTAATTCGTTTTAAGAGTTATGGAGGAACATACATACCCTTTTTTTTTTTTTATTAGAGATGGGTTTGCTCTTGGCCAACAACCAGCTGAGTAGCAAGGATGAGGCCTATGACGGAGCGAGCTCACCCAGAATATGCCTATTCACTCGAACTTTGAAAAGATTAGGGTTATATGAGCCCGGAAATACAAACGCCGGCAGGGAGTTCCAAACCTTGGCGGTGCGCATTATAAAGGATGTTTCAAAGCGCTTAGTCAGAAAAGGAGGGACTTCGACTAGATGAGGATGGTAACCAGCCGTACGTCTGTATGTCCGATGGAAGAAAGGAGAAGGCGGTATGAGCTCGTGCAGCTCCTGTGCACACTCACCGAAGTACATCTTATAAAAGACACATAGACAGGCAATTTTGCGTCTATGTGCTAGGCTCTGCATCTTAGATTTTAAAAAAGTACCGTCGCCTATGAGTCTTCTAGCTTTGCGTTCCACTGAGTCGAGTGCGGCAAGTTTTATTAATAGTATTGATTGACGATTGATAACACCCGACATCGTTATCGCTGTAACGACGGTGGCGCCGCCAAGCGTGGCAGTGGCGCTCAATTCTTTGTGGTTTTATCTATTACATACTAATATTATAAAGAAGAAATATTCGTTTGTCTGTTTGTTTGTTTGTTTTACTAGGCCAATTAGAAAAATTATTTTAAGTCAGCTAGTATTTTAGCCTATATACTAATATTATAAAGAGGAAAGATTTGTTTGTTTGTTTGTATTGAATAGGCTCCGAAACTAGTGGACCGATTTGAAAAATTCTTTTACCATTAGAAGCTGACATTATTTGTGATGAACATAGGATACTTTTTACCGCGGGAAAATGCTTCATTCCTGCGGTAAATCTAAAATAAAAGTAAATACTAGCGGCTTGGCCCGGGAGACAGCGCCATCTATCCAAAAACAAGTGAAGCGACTAAC
Organism: Synanthedon vespiformis; assembly: GCA_918317495.1. Taxonomy (NCBI): domain Eukaryota; kingdom Metazoa; phylum Arthropoda; class Insecta; order Lepidoptera; family Sesiidae; genus Synanthedon; species Synanthedon vespiformis. Next base: position 360,063 of record OU906975.1, read on the forward strand.
GTGACAACTGCTTGGTGATATTTTTAGATGGCGTTTTATACTTTTCAAGTCGCGGACGAAGTCGCGGGCGCCAGCTAGTATTTTATAAAATTACGCGGACAAAATCAAAATGAAGCGAAACTCGTATACTTAGTACATTATACGATTAGAGAGATTCTTTCAGACACATTCCGCGATAGCACTTCTGCTATTGCAACACGAACAGACAAGCATACATTATTATATTGTGTCGTAATATATCGCATTGACATTTCACGGAGTTGCATATACGAACCGAGTTGTTAAGTTGTTACAAAAAATAAATAAAAAATAATAAATAAATAAATGATAGAAAGGACATTCACACCTCACGATTTGTTGGCCAAATATCGTCACGCGATTTTATTTTAATACTCAGTGCAAGCATTTTATTTTAGACATTTGCACGTCTGTCAAGTTACGATAGTGGACTCCACATGAAATAAATTTCACAAAAAGTCATAGTTCATTGTCGCTATGTTGGTAATTGTTGCGGCCGTTGCGGGCGACGTAATAGTGACGTCCCTGTGAGTCGTCTAACGCACGGACTATAACTTTATAAAATACTAGCTGATGCTCGCGACTTCGTCCGCGTTGAAAAGTATAAAACGCCATCTAAAAATATCACCAAGCAGTTGTCATGTTAGTCGCTTCACTTGTTTTTGGATAGATGGCGCTATCTCCCGGGCCAAGCCGCTAGTATTTACTTTTATTTTAGATTTCCCGTAGGAATGAAGCATTCTCCCGCGTTAAAAAGTAGCCTATGTTCATCACGGATAATGTCGGCTTCTAATGGTAAAAGAATTTTTCAAATCGGTCCAATAGTTTCGGAGCCTATTCTATACAAACAAACAAATATTTCCTCTTTATAATATTAGTATAGACCAGCTGGTGCTTGTGACTCGTCCTCGTTGAAAAAGAAAAGATATAACGCCTGACATTATAGTACTTTTGCCAAGCGCTAGATCTTTATTTTTAGATAGCTGGTGCCCTATCAAAATAGCCTACGAATACAGCCATACAGCCGAAATAAAATATACTTTCCCTCTTTATAATATGTATTAGTATAGATAGTTATTTGAACGCCTAGTTTGGGATTATGGTTATGAACCTGTTAACCGCTTGGTTTTGTAGTAGTTGTCGTACCCTAGCTTTTGACTCGTATTTTTTTTTAAGGAGAAAGCAACGCAATGATTTAGAAATAAACATTTTTCGTGTATATTATTTTTCGGCTGTCGAAATGGACATGAAAATGGTTGTCGGATAAATCCGACTCTGGCGGTGAGCCACAATAAACACGGTGATATAAGAAATCGATCACTAACTACTCGTAGGAGTCAAATAAAACGGTTGGCGAAGTAATAGCGACTGATGACCGTCTGCGGTCGTGTCGTAGTCGTGTCGTCGCGTGTAAAGGGTAAAACGTCCACTAATGACCGCTTGTCAGCGAATATTATTAACCAATCAATCATATTGAGGAATTCGATTGTAAATGTCTTTTTGAACATATTTTTCAACAATTATCCTCTGAAAGAAGGTCGCGTTTAAATCGAAATTTGTGTTACAAGGAAAATCGTACCAGTCTAGTTGGTAGTTGGTAGAGTTTTGTATTAAACTAAAAAAAAACTACGTAGTCTCACTAATAGGAAAATAAGTTACTGTTCCCTTATCCCATCAAAAAATATATAAAAAAAATTCAACGCTTGAGGACAACCTTGTTTTTGGTCATATAAGTTAGAGTTTTGTCACATAATCAAAACTGTTGAAGTTCATAACAATTAGTGTGTTTTGTAACAATTTGTGTGTTCTTATATGTACATATAAGAAGGTAGCTGTTGCACGCGGCTTCGCCCGCGTAACATTATGAAATATAGCCTACGTTACTCCCTGATAACCTTTCGGTCCATTAGATTAGGTCCTAATATGTATCAGAATGACTGGAGTATCAAAATGTCCAGTTGCACAAAATGATGGGTGTATCAAAATGTCCGGTTGTACAAAATGACTGGAGTATCAAAATGTCCAGTTGCACAAAATGATGGGAGTATCAAAATGTCCGGTTGTACAAAATGACTGGAGTATCAAAATGTCCAGTTGCACAAAATGACCAAAGTTTCAAAATGTCCAGTTGTACAAAATGATGGGAGTATCAAAATGTCCGGTTGCACAAAATGACTGGAGTATCAAAATGTCCAGTTGTACAAAATGACCAAAGTTTCAAAATGTCCGGTTGCACAAAATGACTGGAGTATCAAAATGTCCAGTTGTACAAAATGACCAAAGTTTCAAAATGTCCAGTTGCACAAAATGACTGGAGTATTAAAATGTCCAGTTGTACAAAATGACCAAAGTTTCTAAATGTCCAGTTGTACAAAATGACCAAAGTTTCAAAATGTCCAGATGCACAAAATGACTGGAGTATCAAAATGTCCAGTTGTACAACAAACAAAGAATCAATCAAATCTTTCTTCTTTATAATATTTAAATATCGCAAAAAGACATACTCGTATATTTAATTTTTCATTAGTTAAGTTATAATTAAGTTCACAATTGCCTAAGAGCGACCTTCACCTTTTAAGTTATTTTTGAGGTCAAGTGAGTTCTCTTTTAACCTAGCCGCGCACGGGTCAACCGGGGTCGCGTTATTTCGTAGTAACATTTGCTTTGTGTGTGTTTTTTGATAATACATAATATAAATTTTATGCTTTTTTGAGAGATTTTAAATTAATATATGACCGTTGTTTTGCAACGGTCATATAATAATTTGGCTGTACGTATGTTAAGAATAATGTTTTCTCTGAGCGTATTTTCAACCGGCTTCCAAAAATACTTTCGGTCCATTGGGTACTATGTATCAGAATGACCGGAGTATCATAATGTCCAGTTCTACAAAATGACCGGTATACAATCATTTTGTACAACTGGTCATTTTGATACCCCATCATTTTGTACAACTGGACATTTTGATAATCTCATCATTTTGTACAACTGGACATTTTGATACTCCGGTCATTTTGTACAACTGGACATTTTGATAATCTCATCATTTTGTACAACTGGACATTTTGATACTCCGGTCATTTTGTACAACTGGACATTTTGATAATCTCATCATTTTGTACAACTGGACATTTTGATACTCCGGTCATTTTGTACAACTGGACATTTTGATAATCTCATCATTTTGTACAACTGGACATTTTGATACTCCCATCATTTTGTACAACTGGACATTTTGATAATCTCATCATTTTGTACAACTGGACATTTTGATAATCTCATCATTTTGTACAACTGGACATTTTGATAATCTCATCATTTTGTACAACTGGACATTTTGATACTCCGGTCATTTTGTACAACTGGACATTTTGATAATCTCATCATTTTGTACAACTGGACATTTTGATAATCTCATCATTTTGTACAACTGGACATTTTGATACTCCGGTCATTTTGTACAACTGGACATTTTGATAATCTCATCATTTTGTACAACTGGACATTTTGATAATCTCATCATTTTGTACAACTGGACATTTTGATACTCCGGTCATTTTGTACAACTGGACATTTTGATAATCTCATCATTTTGTACAACTGGACATTTTGATAATCTCATCATTTTGTACAACTGGACATTTTGATACTCTCATCATTATGTACAACTGGACATTTTGATACTCTCATCATTATGTACAACTGGACATTTTGATAATCTCATCATTTTGTACAACTGGACATTTTGATACTCTCATCATTTTGTACAACTGAACATTTTGATACTCCGATCATTCTGATACATATGACCTAATGGACCGAAAGGGACATCATGTGTGTTGTTTTGTTTCGGTTAGGGCCTCTTTCACCATCTGTCAATTAGGCTAACCGTCAGTTGACGCACGGTTATTTATTTATTTACAATTTCAAGGGCTAATATATAAAATAACATGTAAAATGATAATACTAAAAACTACTAAAATGATAAGATTAATAGATACTATTAATTACAATTTAAAAAATATTGCTTCAATTTTGGATTTAATATTTTTAATTGATATATTGTTACATAGATCTGAAGGTAGGCTGTTGATAAGATGTGGGACAATGTAAGCGGTAGTCCTTTTGCCATACGTATTATTGGCGCGCTGTGTACGTAACCGCTTTTTTGAAATAGCTCTAGTGTGTACACTTGTACAGGGTACACATTTTTTTAAGGATTAGTTTTGAATTTGAATTATTTATTGAATGGAGAATGTTAATAGGTATGCAAAATCGTCTAAAACTTTGTCTCACTAGAGCTTATATGTATACAAACACGCTACTTTTTGTAATTTTCAAAAAGACCCAGTAGTTATGATTTTACAGACATTTAAAGTTCTCTTAAATATCGAGACCTCTAGCAGGCGCTGGGCGCCGCGTGACGTCACATTCAAACGGTCGCGTCGGTTCGCTCCAATATGGGAGCGCGCGAACTGACCGAGAGATCGTTTGATAATGACGTCACTGCACCGCGCGCAGGCCCGTGACATCCGCGTCGCGATCTCATTTTTAAAACGCCATATCTCAGAAACTAAACGATGTATCAAAATATTTTTTTCACAGGTATTTATTATTTTCAATAGAGAATACGAAGGGTTAAAAATTAAAATTAGTGAACATTCTCCATTCTAGTGATGTCGAAGTTCGCCGTGCGAGTCGACGCGGCCGTGTCCGCGTTGGGAGGCGGCGCAGGCGCAGGTCTAGACGAGAACGACTTCATAGACGCCTCTCGTCTAGTCTACGACGCGGTCAGGGAGATCCGAAGGGCTGTTCTCATGAATAGGGTGAGTACCTACTCTAATCTATACTATAGATAGTCTAATCCATATTAAAATTCTTTTTTCATATACAGGCCGTCCCAAAACTATGCGACATGAAGGTAAAGTGCCTTAAAAATCGTAGATAGGATATGTTGCCAAAAAAAGACTATGTTATTTATAAAAATTAGTACATAATATTGCATTCAAAGATTTTCTAAATATTACTTGTGTGGTTTGGGAATCGAACCGAATTAAATGTGAAAAAAAATATATCACCCGTATTTTTATGATGCCAATCGAAATAATTGACAAAAAATAATAATTCTTCTCAAGTAACATAGTATCTTAAGTAAGTCGGTTCGATTCCCAGACGACGCAAGTGATTTTTAGAAAATCTTTGAATGCAGTTTTACCAACTTAAAAATAACACAAAGTCTTCTTTGAGCAAAATATCTTATCTACGATATTTAACGTACTTTCCCTTTATGTCGCATAGTCTCGGGACAGCCTGTATAAGCGATATTTTAAAAAAATTGCAGGCAAAATGTTGTATATATTTTTTTAATAAGTACATTTTGTGACATTATCCCGATTAGGATGAGGAGGAGTTAGATCCCGAGGATGTAGAATTGGATGAGCATTACACATTGGAGACTAGGAGCAAATGTAAGGGGGTCAATTAAAAAATGCGATTAATAATCGGTCATGCGTTTTTTTTGTCGTGCGTTTCGCGTAGTGTGGTGTCATTCGGTCGCACGGTGTGATTGTAGCTTTACGTGACTAGTCGCACCTGAAAGAGTGGCTGTTTAATCACTAGATACATATTGTAAAACAGAGTTCTTCGCCGCGTCCGTCTGTTTGTTCGCGATAAACTCATAAACTGGTGCACCGATTTTCTGGCTGTTTTCACCAATGGATAGAGTGGTTTTCGAGGAAGATTTTAGTATATCATTTACTAAGTTACCAGGGCGTAGTCGCGGGCAGCAGCTAGTTTGTAATAAACATTAATAATGTTAATATTTTGCATGCCTATGTAAGAAAGGCGAAACATGATGTTCCTTTACTCTCTATAACACCTTTAGTGCCATGTTTTAGGCAAATAAATGATATTATTATTATAACATTTATCTGATTTATAATATAGAAATAATAAAGCTAAAGAGCTATTGGTCCGTCTGTCGACCTTAACATTGTGAAAATGAAGTCTTAAAAAATTTTGGTCCTTCTTCGAGCGACATAATATGAAAATGATGTCACGCGAAGCTAGAATCACATCTTAATCTGTGGTACATTTCATGGTACATAATCTACATTAGATACATATGGTACTAGTACATCTGCATGACTGTGTTTTAATCATACTTTTGGGGGTAGTTTGCTAGCATGTGTGTAGTCGTCGTCGTGTGTTTTGCGTTGTCATTTTCATTAAAAAAGAAACCTTCGTTCTCACGGTGATTTTCAATTGGGAACATGTCACCTCATATTTTATAGAAATTCGTCTCATAAATAATCTAGTAACTGTAGTATGTACACTACATTTAGTAAGGATTTGAACAAAACGCATAAGCGCCTTAGAAAACGAGGCGCTTATAACATTTTCATCACGAGAAAATTGTTAAAAAAAGCGATCTATAATAGCGTAGCATGTTGTATATGTTGCATTATACAGGGCGTCCCAAAAATATGCGACATAAAGCGAAATTAGTACCTTAAATATCGTAGATAGGATATTTTGCTCAAAGAAGACTTTGTGTTATTCATAAAAATTAGTACGTAATACTTACTGCATTCAAAGATTTTCTAAAAATCACTCGCATAGTCTGGGAATCGAACCGACTTAAATGTGAATGTGAAAAAAAAAATCACCCGTATTTTTATGATGCCAATCGAAAGAATAGACAAAAAATTATAATTCTTCTCAAGTAAGTAACATAGTATCTTAAAAGGAAAGAATAACGTAAAATGTTTGATTTGATTCAAATTTCAAGAATACTATTTATTGCCAACGACGACGTATTTTTTAGAAAACCTTTGAATGCAGTAAGAAGACTTTAGTTATTTTTAAAAATATAAATTACTAATTTTTAAAAATAACTAAAGTCTTCTTTCAGCAAAATATCTTATCTACGATATTTAATGTACTAATTTCCCTTCATGTCGCATAGTCTTGGGACACCCTGTATAATATTTGTTTTATCAAGCTATTCATTAACGAAACGTATTAATATGCTGTGTACGAAGTGGCCGTTCTGAGGAATTTATTACATTCCCTGAAATTTTATTAAAAGACAAGATGGTACTTCGGAGAGTGTGTTCAGGTGTTGCATGAGGTCATACCATCCTTCCTCGTCTTGTCGAAATCCCTCTTTTTCGGACCAAGCGCTTTAAAACATTCATTATAATGCGCATGCGCACTGCCAATAAGGTTTGGAGCTCCAGGGGCCCTAGCCAAGAGCAAACCAGTGCAAACGGGAGCGTTGTGTATTTACGAAACGATAGATAACAAACAAGGCTGGTGCTCGCGACTTCGTCCGCGTAGAAAAGTATAAAACGTCATCTACCGTATTTTGGATAGATAGCGATATCTCCCGGGTCAAGCCGCTAGTGTTTACTTTTATTTTAGATTTCCCGTAGGAATGAAGCATTTTCCCGCGATAAAAAGTATCCTATGTTTATCACGGATAATGTCGGCTTCTAATGGTAAAAGAATTTTTCAAATAGGTCCACTAGTTTCGGAGCCTATTCACTACAAACAAACAGACAATCAAATCTTTCCTCTTTATAATATTAGTATAGATAAAGCCCGGTGATTGGTTTTTGTAATGCGCACATGAAATTTTGACCAATCACTGGGCTTTATTTTCTATGGTTTCGTAAATACGCAACGCTCCCGTTTGCATTGGTTTGCACTTGGCTAGAGGCCCTGAGCTCATATAGCCCAAATCTTTTCAAAGTTCGACTGAATAGTATTAGTCGTCTTCTGGATGAGCTCGCTCCATCATAGGCCTCATCCTTGCAATGGTTTTTGGCCAAGAGCAAATCCATCTCTAGTAAAATAACTCTGTTTAACAAAAAATATACCGACTTCAAGCCGTCTCATGGTCTTTTCTCATGGATGCCATTGTCGGAACTAAACCAAATTGAAATGGGACCACACGGGATGCACCAGCTTGCAAATAAAATGAGAATAATCAAAATCGTTTCACCCAGTCGAAAGTTATGAGGTAACATACATAAAAAAAAATACAGTCGAATTGAGAACCTCCGCGTTTTTTGGAAGTCGATTGAAAAATCCCCACTGTCAGAACGGCCACTTCGCTCCCACGCTAACGATTGGCGTTGCCGCGTGGCCACCGTACTGTGACGTCATAGCTCATGTAACAACCATGCATGCTTAATGTTGTGTGTGTGTGTGCGTGTACGCATGTGTGTAGACAAGCGACGATCTCGACACCGACACAGAGTTCGAACCGGTCGAAGACATGACCATGGAGACGAGGAGCCGATGTGAGTACATATAAAATACATAGTGTTAGACATTTTTGAAGCAAAACTACAAAACGGGCTTGGATGAGTGGTGAGGGCGCTTGCCTAACGTCTCGGGGTGGCCGGGTTCGATTCCCGGCGATACTTTGGAAATCTTTACTTACATAGGTCCCGTTGGATGAGTGGCGAGGTGAGGGTGCTTACCCAACGTCTCTCGGAGGGCCCGGGTTCGATTCCCGGTGATAGCTTGGGAATCTTTAGTTACATAGATCCCGTTGGGTGAGTGGTGAGGGCGCTTGCCCAACGTCCCGTGGGCCTCGGGTTCGATTCCTGGCGAGGGTATACTTTGATGGATGTCTCTATTACGCTTTCACGCTATAAAACTGCTGTACAGATTTTGATGAAACTTTACAGGTTACTACCATAACATTATGATACAATTTATAAGGATACGCGGACGAAGTCGCAGGCAAAAGCTAGTTTTAAATAATTGTGTTTTTTACAGACACTTTTAGAAATGCACCAAACGTTTTTTTGGAAATATTTTGTAATTTTTTTTTTAAATATTTTACTACAGCAAGCGCCCATACTGGAGAACATGGCGTCGATGAATATCCAGATATTAGTGGCATCACTAATGCTAGGGTAAGTTATAATAAGTTATACGTTATAAATGTATGATATACATTTATAACTCCAAGAAGAGGGTCTCACTTTAAAACCTTTTTAAGGACATCAAAATAAATTGTCCACATGAAGCCACCCCGGGGACTTTTAAATTGCGAAAAACTATACATATTGGGACAATAGACATTTTGATAGACTGTGAGAAATTTAGACATTTTGAGACACTGGACATTCTGAGACTAGATATTTTGAGACATTAGACATTCTGAGACACTGGACATTCTGAAACACTAGACATATGGAGACACTGGACATTCTGAGATTAGACATTTTGATAGACTGTGACACTAGATATTTTGAAACATAGACATTCTGAGACACTAGACATATTGAGACACTGGACATTCTGAAACACTAGACATATTAAGACACTGGACATTCTGAAACATAGATCTCTAGACATTTTGAGACTAGACATTTTGATAGACTGTGTGACACTAGACATTTTGAGACAATAGACATTCTGAAACACTAGAAATTCTGAGACACTGGACATTCTGAGACACTAGATATTTTGAGACATTAGACATTCTGAGACACTAGATATTTTGAGACATTAGACATTCTGAAACACTAGAAATTCTGAGACACTGGACATTCTGAGACACTAGATATTTTGAGACATTAGACATTCTGAGACACTAGACATTTTGAGACATTAGACATTCTGAAACACTAGAAATTCTGAGACACTGGACATTCTGAAACACTAGACATATTGAGACACTACACATTCTGAGACTATAGACATTTTGATAGACTCTGAGACACTAGAAATTCTGAGACGTGTGTTTGTCTCTGGCCCGTGGACAGGAGGCGATGCGCAAGATGACCGAGGAGGACAAGCGCAAGATCCTGCAGCAGGTGGAGCTGTTCCGGCGCGAGAAGATGACCTTCGACAACGAGGTGGGCAAGTGGGACGACGCCGGCAACGACATCATCATGCTCGCCAAGCACATGTGCATGATCATGCTCGAGATGACGGACTTCACCAGGTACTACATACATAGTAGTAGCACTGGTGCTGTTTTTGTTTGTATTGTGTTTATCTTCCAGGGTTTTTAGTTTTAGGTTGCTGCCATATATGGGACGAACTCGCATATATATTATCTGCATCCGCAAAAGATTAGCATTGATTTTTTTTTTTGCCAATGCGGATACTATTATTACGGACGTCTTAAATCGATGCGGAACTCTGCGGAAGTTAGCATCCGCAAAAGATTTGCATTGATTATTGCCAATGCTGATACTATTATGTACTACGGATGTCTAAATCGATGCGGAAGTTCGGTATCTGCAAAAGATTTGCATTGATTATTTCCAACGCTGATACGATTATACGGATATCTATATCGATGCGGAAGTTCCGCATTTGCAAAGATTCTCATTGATTATTTCCAACGCTGATATGATTATATGGATATCTATATCGATGCGGAAGTTCCGCATTTACAAGGATTCGCATTGATTATTGCCATTATTACGGATGTCTAAATCGATGCGGAAGTTCCGCATTAATTGCCAATGCGCCCGCGAACAGCCTTTCAACTCGGAAATGTGTTTTGACTTAGGGGTCGCGGTCCACTCAAGACCACAATGGACGTGATCAACGCGGCGAAGAAGATCTCCGAAGCCGGCACAAAACTGGACAAGCTGACCAGAGAGATTGCGGAGCAGGTGAGTTTGTCGAGTTTGTCGTTAAAAAGAACTTAACTCCAAACTCTCTCTGTTCACATTAGCGTCATCTCAATTTATCGCTTTTAGTTGCCACTTTTCAGTTTAACATTAACAAACTGAACTGAACAAACGCCCTGTTAAGATGGCGCTCCTTAAGTCCTTGTCTCTCTAACCCTCCTTAAGTCTATAATATAATATATATCCCCTAATAATATATATCCCCTAATAATATATATCCCCTAATAATATATATCCCCTAATAATAATAATAATAATAATAACCCTCCTTAGTTCATTCGATAAATACAAAAATAATTTTTCAATTCAAACTAGTAGTTCGCGAGATTGACGCGTTCAACTTAGCCCGTGACTTATAGCGAATAGACAGACAGACAGACAGACAGACGCGGCGGACGACATTTTTTTATTTTATTTGAACATAGTCACACAGCACTCGTACGACAATAATAAGTACAAGAGTATAAATACATACATATGTACACTTAAGACCTACTGCCAATAACGGACTAGACGCGTGTACATTGGTGTGCGTGTGCGTGTGCGTGTGCGTGTGTGTGCGTGTGTGTGTGTGTGTGTATTATATGTGTTATATGTTCGTTTCCAGTGCCCCGAGTCGTCGACGAAGCAGGACCTGTTGGCGTACCTCCAACGCATAGCGCTCTATTGCCATCAGATACAAATCACGAGCAAAGTGAAGGCCGACGTGCAGAACATATCCGGAGAGCTCATTGTCAGCGGGGTGAGTCTTTTCTTTTGTTGTGTTTTTTTTTTTTTCAGATTTTTTTTTTTTTAATTTATTTACATAATCACAGATTACAGGAGTAATCCTAACGTAGTAAGAATGTACAGTACGTTGATATTTACATTGATGTGACGTTACAATGAGTGGTTTTAATTTTATTATTATTATTAATTATTATAATAAAGTTTACTATTTAATAATTAACTTTACTGTAATTATTAATTAATAATAATAAAGGTTACTATTTAATAGTAAACTTTACTGTAATTATTAATTAATAATAATAATAAAGTTTACTATTTAATAATAAACTTTGTTATTATTATTATTAATTAATAATAAAGTTTACTATTTAATAATAAACTTTGTTATTATTATTATTAATTATTAATAATAAAGTTTACTATTTAATAATAAACTTTACTGTAATTATTAATTAATAATAATAATAAAGTTTACTATTTAATAATAAACTTTGTTATTATTATTATTAATTAATAATAAAGTTTACTATTTAATAATAAACTTTACTGTAATTATTAATTAATAATAATAATAAAGTTTACTATTTAATAATAAACTTTGTTATTATTATTATTAATTAATAATAAAGTTTACTATTTAATAATAAACTTTGTTATTATTATTATTAATTATTAATAATAAAGTTTACTATTTAATAATAAACTTTGTTATTATTATTATTAATTAATAATAATAAAGCTTATTATTCATTAAGGATTTTAATATTATATATACTCTTGACAATATTTTACATTATTACCGATTTTATTAATTCCTAAGGCTATCATATAATATCTAATAGTATTTATTATTTACTAAATTTATTTATTTACTAACTTTAATGTTAGTAAATAAATAAAGAGATAATTTATCAGAATTAATGTACCCGAAGTAAGTAGATAGTGCTAAATATAAGATAATTACAATTATTTCAGCTCGACAGCGCCACGTCCCTGATACAAGCGGCTAAGAATCTAATGAACGCCGTCGTCTTAACAGTTAAGGCGTCGTACGTCGCCTCCACAAAGTACACGAGACAGGGAACGATCGCCGTAAGTGTCCATTTTTGTGACACACCTTAACAGACTTGTATTATAACTGGTGAAAACCAGGTAGCGTCGATCAACTTCTGCTGTTCACTTTGAACTCTAATGCGTTGACTTAAAGTCGCATTTCCCTTAAACGGCGACTACGTTTGGTTGGTTTTAAATGTTGCACAAAATAATGTTCCCAGTGTTTTGTGCATTGATGCTGATGCAATAAATATTACCACCTCGCCTTATTTAGCGTAAGACACGCGCCGAACAAAAGGGCGAGACAGTGTTCTCGGGCCGAGTACTCGGTGCGTAATATAAACATAGCGCCCGAGTGCGTGTGCTCGGCCGAGCGCTCGACCGAACGGAGCGGGGGCGAGACAGTAGCTCGGCCGAGTACCGAGTACCGACCCTCGCTCACTCGGCAGGTCTGAACGTTTCAAAAATTTTCTTCATTCGATTGATTGACTATATTATTATGCCTACATCACAGTTATAAAGGAAGTCTTTTTGTGATTGCGTCTGTGCCTGTGCGTTTGAGGGGGAAAAAGTTTGTGTGTGTGCGTGTGTGTTGAGTGAATTTGAATGTCTAAATAAAAGGGAGGGTAATGAATAAAAATTTCAAATTGCGAATTTTTGGGCTTTTTTTTTAATATATGTACCAACAAAATGGCATGAGTTCGAATAAGGGGGCGTTCGAGTATTACGTAACGCAATTTGTTTAAGATTTTTGAAAAAAAAAAAGTGCTAGTACCTAATTAAAAAAAAAAATTTAAAAAAATTAAAATAATTATAAATTAAATAATATTTAATTTATTTATTTATTAAATAAAATAATTATAATATTAGTATATATGTATACAGAGGTGTCGGTTACATTACATCACAAGTCGCCCGCGCCACCAAATTGTATTGCGTTAAGTAACACTTGAAAGTCCCCTTAGACTATAATAATAAATTAATTTCGGCTTTATATTTGTTAATTAATTAATAAGCTTGCTTTCCGCCTAAAAATAAAAATATTAATGAAATTTTGCCTCCACCCGCGCTGGCTGGCCAGAATTATGTAAGTCCTAAAAAGCCTTTTTTAAAAAAAATTGAGATTTTTTTTTTTGGAATGTTTACATAAAAAAATTTGGGAAAGTTTTATTAGCATGACTTATTTATTGCGTAGTGTATTTTGTCTTTTATACATACATATAATGGCTTGTTGACTTTAAATATATTGAAAAGCTTATATTTGGTTTTTTGGTTTTAAACTACATACGTATATAGCTTTTGCACGCGACTTGGTCCGCGTATCTTTATTATAAAATATAGCCCAAGTCACTCGCTGATAATAATGTAGCTTTCTGTTTGAGTTTGAGTTTTTTTGAGTTTTTGATCTTCTCTCTTTGTGTAATATTTATCAATCGACTTGCAAATAAATCTTTTTAACAAAAAATAAACCGAATTCAAACCGTCTCGTGGTCTTTTCTCACGGATGCCATTGTCAGAACTGGACCAAATTGAAATGGGACCACACGGGAAGCATTAGCATTAAAATAAAAAAAGAATCATCAAAATCGTTTCACCCATACGAAAGTTATGAGGTAACAAACATAACAACAACAAGCCTGAATCTTTATAATATACCATTTTTCGGTAAATTTCAACATTTTTCCAAGCAAATTCAACATTTTCCCAAGCAAATTTAACATTTTCTCAAGCAAATTCAACATTTTCCCAAGGAAATTCGACATTTTTATTGAAATAGCCTGGGAAAATGTCGCATTTGCTTGGGAAAATGTCAAATTTGCTTGAGAAAATGTCGAATTCGCTTGGGGAAATGTCGAATTCGCTTGGGAAAATGTCAAATTTGCTTGAGAAAATGTCGAATTTGCTTGGGGAAATGTCAAATTCGCTTGGGAAATGTCGAATTCGCTTGGGAAAATGTCAAATTTGCTTAGGAAAATGTCGAATTTGCTTGGGAAAATGTTGAATTTATTTATTTATTTGATAAAGTGTACAAACAGAGAGCAATTATTATAAATTATATAATTTGCTTGGGAAAATATTGAAATTGACCGAAAAGTTAATGGGTGCACTCATCTTAAATCCATGCGCGTCTCTCCACATTTCCAGTCACCAATTGTGGTCTGGCGTATGAAAGCCCCGGAGAAAAAGCCTCTAGTGAGGCCCGAAAAGCCCGAAGAGGTTAGGGCCAAAGTGCGCCGTGGCAGTCAGAAGAAACAGCCGAGTCCCATACACGCGTTGGCCGAGTTTCAAAGTCCCGCAGAGAGCGTCTAAAATAAGACAGAGGACCCCGATTTGGTGAGTTTTTCTTTTAGTGCTAAAATTCTATTTTACAGGTTTTCGTCATGTCTTTCATTCGTCCAAATATTATGTTTTGTCCCCTAATATAGGTAATAGGAGTTTGAGTCTGATTCATCGGTCCAATATATATAAATGTAGCTTGTAAATATAAATACATACATATGTATTATGTACTTGTATAAAAATGTTTGATACAAAATAATTTATTAACGTTTTATTAAGACTAAAATATATTCGAATTTTTCATTAAGTCTTATTTCTTTTTTTTTTTAATTTCAGACTTGGATACTTCTTCGATGAAGGATTACATACTTATAATAAAAATTAATAAAAAAAATAATTAAACATTAAAAACGCTCACAAATTTATAACAATTCCATTTTTTGTGATTTAAAAAAAAAAACGGATATTTGGTTCTCTTGCAACTGATATGATTTTTTTTGAAAAATTGTTATATTTTTTATTCGTGTTTAAAAATTCTTTGTCGATAAATTTGAGCAGCTATTTTTTTTTTTCGATACTTGAAGTATCTTTGTTTTTTTTTTTTTTTTTTTCAATTTTTTTTAATTTTTCAATTTGTATAATTGCATTAATGAAGTAAAAAAAAAAGCCTAAATATTATGATACAATACAATAAAAAGGCAGCCAAATTTTCCTAGTAATTATATAAATATAACCTTGTAGTTAATAATGCATTTTATCAATTTACAAATAGTATACGATGGACTGTGTATTGAAAAAAAAAAAATTTTTTTTTTTAATTAAAAAATATTTTACTAAAATTGAAAAAAAAATTTTACGAAATTTTGAAAAAAAAATGTTTACTAAATTTTGAAAAAAAAAACATTTATTTTACTAAATTTAAAAAATACTGAATTTTTACAAAATTTAGAAAAAAAATTATTATTTCACTAAATTTTGAAAAAAAAGTTTATTTTACTGAATTTAAAAAAAATACTGAATTTTTTACAAAATTTAGAAAAAAAATTATTTTACTAAATTTTGAAAAGTAAGTATTTTACTGAAATTTTTTACAAAATTTTGAAAAAAAAAAAAAAAATTAAAAAACCTGAGCGCATTTGTTTTTTTTTTAACAGATTATTATTATCATTTACCCAATACACACTTGTGTGTACTTTATTTATAAAAAAAATCACTACCTTTTTCTCCATACACAGTCAAGTGTGTATTTATTTATATATACACACTTGACTTGAAAAAAAAAAAACAATTAAAATTTTGAAATTATTTATACACATAGTCCATCGTATAAGAATAGTTATAAGAATTTATATAATCTACATATTATTATTATTATTATAGATAAAAAAATGTATTTATTGTAGATTTTAATATTAATACCTAACCCATTATATATATTGAAGTAAAAGTATGTCTGCGTATGAATTATTATTGAAAATTATTTCAATTTCCAATTAACTAGCTGGTGCTCGCGACTTCGTCCGCGTAACCGTGTAAATTATTGGTGAAAACAGCATCAAAATAGGTCCACTAGTTTTTGAGTTTATCGCGAACATACAGACAGACGCGACGGAGAACTTTGTTTTATAATTGTGTAAGAATAAAAAGCCAAAAGTGAAGTTAAGACGACGCACACGAGCACAAAAATATTGAACCGCTCAAACTGAGCCAATTGGGCACAGTTTCACTCGTGTGTTCTCTGGAGCCTTGAGCGTGACACTCGTAAAGTCGCGGAGCACGAAGACATTCGTCAGTTTTCAAATTCATTCCTTTATCGTGGACTCTCAGTACCTTTTGAAACTTTTTGAAACTAAAGCACTAATCGAAGTACTGACAGACGTTTGAAATTTGTCTAATCAGAGTATTTACAGACGTTTGAAATTAGACTAATCAGAGTACTGACAGACGTTTGAAGTTAGACTAATCAGAGTATTGACAGACGTTTGAAATTAGCCTAATCAGAGTACTGACAGACGTTTGAAATTTGTCTAATCAGAGTATTGACAGACGTTTGAAGTTAGACTAATCAGAGTATTGACAGACGTTTGAAAATTAGACTAATCAGAGTACTGACAGACGTTTGAAAACTAGATTAATCAGAGTTCTGACAAACGTTTGAAATTTGTCTAATCAGAGTACTGACAAACGTTTGAAATTTGTCTAATCAGAGTACTGACAGACGTTTGAAATTTGTCTAATCAGAGTATTGACAGACGTTTGAAATAAAGTTTTGGCATGACTGATAATTGCCCAGGTACAAGCAAATGTCTACATTAAGGTGACGAACCTTTCCTTACGCCTACTATACATTATTATTACCTAAATAAAGTCTTATAAAGTAAATAAAATAACAATATTGGTTGTTACCGTAGATGGAAGCAAAACGAAAGATACGTAAGATATGCACATTACGTAATAGACAAATGAACCTTATAATACTAAGAAAGAATAGTCGGAACACGAAAACCTTCGCAAGTTTTCAAATTTATTCCTTCAACAATTCGTACTCTTAGCACAAAACACTATTCAGTGCTAAAGTTTCAAAGCTAAAATACTAATTTAGTGCTTTAGTTTCAAAGCTAAAACACTAATTTAGTGCTTTAATTTCAATGCTAAAACACTAATATAGTGCTTTAATTTTAAAGCTAAAACACTAATTTAGTGCTTTAATTTCAATGCTAAAACACTAATATAGTGCTTTAATTTTAAAGCTAAAACACTAATTTAGTGATTTAGTTCCAAAGTGCTTGATGAGTCCATTGGACTCAGTATAGGTCCGCGAGCAGATAGTGAAACACTTAATCTTTAATTTTGCTTCCATCTACGTTTTTTTTTTTTAATTCATTGAATGATTCATACGCAAATATACTTTGCCGAAAAAAAATTGAGATAATATACTTATTAAGGCGTGTAGTTATTGTAAAAATTTAAATTATTTTTTAAAGTTTAATTTACAAACCGGATATAACGACAGATCAGTTACACCTTAATAATACGACCCATAAAGGGAATATTATAAATGCGAAAATTTGTAAAATATGTATGTATGTATGGATGTGACTGATTCAGGTACGCCGAATTCGGCGTAGTATTTTTTGACGCATTTTTCAAGTACGACGGCTGTATCTAGTCGAGCGCAGCGAGACCAATCAAATATATTTGGTTATATTATAACTTTCTGCAAATTATATAATATGAAAATATTCCTCATTTAATGCAAACCGCATTAAAAATGAGACGCGCAATTAAAAAGATCTAAGCGCACAAACATACACACATACACACAGAGGAACAGACCGTGTATATGTTCTTTATATTACGATGAATTTTTAAATTTTTACAATAACCTCTATTTTAATGTAGTTCTAAGCGAAACATAGTATTATTATGTTTTAATTAAAGTTAGTATTTCTTAGAGAAATGTATTGAAAAAAAAAAAACAAAAAAACTTGCCGAACTCTTCCAATTTATCCAGCTAGATGGCGTTGCACTTGATTAGTTTTGGTTTTTTTTTTCCAAAATCCGTGTAATTTTTAATCCCAAAACCTACAGTTTTCTGAATAAAATATTTTGAAGATTTGCCACTTTTTTTGCCCCTTTGTTTAAAAAAATAAGAATACTTTCAAAGAAACTATTATACCTTCTATGATATTTTTAATTTTTTTTTAAATAATCAGCTATTTCTTTTCAAGTTTTCCTCCTTTATTACATCACTAGCCTGAGCGACCGAGCTTTACTTTACCGAGAAATAAAGAAAAAAAATCAAAAATACTTTAACAATTCAAAATATTATAAAACGAGCAAGCGGTATTACTTTTGTAACCGTTCCATTAAAAAAAAACTACCAAAATCGAATTCTCTCGAAGATAAAACACTGACAGATCGATTTCTAGACCTAAAAAACACCTAACCCTAGATTTTCGCCAAAATCGTTAGAGCCGTTTGCGAGATCGTCGTGGCATACAATAAAAGTCCTCGTTTAGTATTTATTATAAGATACACCTTAAGATTATACTTTGAAATTCATGGTCATGTACAACAAGTACATACTAAGCTGAGTACAACGCCATCTTGCGACAATATCTTTTCGAGCAAAAGTGATGTATTGCGAACTCTCAATTCGGTGGATTAAGAAAAAGGCAATGAAAAGGGGTTGGTCTAAACCGCTTAAATGAAAAGAAATGGTCATTTGGATTAAGATAAAGTTGTTTTAAAATAAAATCAGTTGCCTTAAAAGAAAGACGATTGGATTAAAAGAAGACGGTTGGCTTAAAAGAAAATCAATTGGATTAAATGAAAAACTATTGAATTAGGAGAAAGACGTTTGTATTAAAATAAATACGGTTGCATTAAAAATAAGGCAATTGAATTATTTACATTAAGATAAAGTTGTCTTTGTTAGGTCTGTGTGAGGGTGAGAGAAATGATATTATCTGACTCCATTTATTATTGATTTAATTACGTACACGGCGCTACTGGTGGCGCGTCTAACACGGGCGATGCCTGCCACAGACTGACTCGGTTTGGCTTGGGACTGCTAACCGCTGACACTACACAAATGCTGTCGCTACAGTAGTCCCCCCATGAAAAAATTTTTTTCCCAAAATTTACTTCAAATTTAACATTATCTATGAAAAATAAAATACATTAATACATGAAATACATCACTCAATCAATCAACGAAATACATTTACTTAAAGTTACGTTACAAACATTATGAAAAAAATCTGCTTACATTACATTTACTTACACCTTATTATGAACACTTATATGACTAAACATTGTAAGGTGTTGCGACATCTTTCAATTATGACGCATTATTAACGCGGTCAAAATTTCTTAGTGTAAGCGCATTTATTACTATGCAACAACAAAAGGTATGGTTCCTATATGAGCGATCGACTTGGGCGTATTACTGTGACCATAGTTCACATACAAAATCGTACTGGTCTTTTTATTACGCGCCCGCTCCTTGTTTTTTTCAGAATACCGCTATCCTCTGCGATATCCTTGGTGCTTTCCTCGCGATGGTTCTCCTTAGTTACCACCCTTTTGTCGTCGTCATTGCTTTCGTTTAATAAATAGGCTGGCTTCAACCTATCTATTGAAACGCGCATTTCCTTACTATCTACCAGAATTACATATACTTTAGGCCCTCTCTCTAAGACTTTGTAAGGCCCTTTGTACACTGGTCGCAAAGGTCTGTGCACTACATCATCTCTTAAAAATACATGAGAACATTCGTCAAGATCCTTATGAACAAAAATGGTTCTATTTGTTTTTTGTTCCGACTTAACAGACCTAAGTTTTACAATAGTGTCATGTAAATTCTTGACGAATGTATTCTCATCCTTAATTACTACCTTATTTGTACTATAAAAATCACTTGGTAATCGCAATGTGGTACCATACACAAGTTCAGCAACACTAACTCCCGAATCGCTTTTAAGAGCTGCACGCAATCCGAGTAAAGTTGATGGTAGTTCCTGTGTCCAAGAATTCGTCGATTGCATTCGTGTGGCTAATGCAATTTTAAGTGATTTATTCCATCGCTCCACTAACCCATTACTTTGCGGGTGATACGCGGTGGTTCTCAGTTTCTTAATACCTAAGGTGCTCATGAGTTGGGTAAACAAACTACTCTCAAATTGACGGCCCTGATCGCTCGTCAACTTAAGCGGACACCCAAATCTTGCGATCCAACCTTCATAAATAACCCTGGACACTGTTTCTGCTGTTATATCCTTAACTGGAAATGCCTCTGGCCACCGTGTGGCTCTGTCGATTAAGGTGACACAGTATCTGTAACCGTCCGCTGTAATGGGTAATGGACCGATGATATCAACGTGTACATGTTCGAATCGTCCACAATCAGCGAATTCTTGTAACCCGGATACTGTGTGTCTATTTACTTTGACCTTTTGACACTGAATACAAGCTTTAGTCCACTTACTAATATCTTTATTCATATCTGGCCAATAAAACCTATCCTGAATCATCCTGCGCGTCGTACGAATGCTAGGGTGACTCAAGCTATGAACTGTTAGAAAAGCATTGTACCTTAAAGGTTCAGGTATATATGGTCTTACTTTGTCCTCTGAAACTTCGCAATATACAGCCTTATTTCCTGAGGGCAAAGTTACCTTTTTAATTTTTCCAACATCCCCTGACCTTAAAACATTACTAAGGTACTCATCTGTTTCCTGAGCATGAGAAACTTGCTCGTAATCTAAAGACGTTGGACAATATATACCAGATATCCTACTTAATGCGTCTGCGACTACATTTTCCCTACCACTAACATGCTTAATAGCAGTAGTAAATTCACTAATAAAAGCTAACTGTCTAGTACGCATTGGCGTTTCTTTTTCTGAATTAACTTTCGTAAAGGCGAACTGCAACGGTTTATGATCCGTATATATCACGAGATCCCTTCCTTCAACATATTTCCGAAAGTGAACTATTGCCATGTAAATAGCTAGTAGTTCCCTATCATAAGTAGAATATTTCTGTTGTGTTTCGGTAAGCCTTTTCGAAAAATACCCAAGAGGTTTCCATTCGTTACCAACCTTCTGCTGAAGAACAGCTCCAGCACAGGTTCCTGAACAGTCAGTCATTATAGCTAACGGCGAATTCGTGTCAGGAAACATCAAAGTGACTGCCTCCTGCAAGCTCTGTTTACACCGTTCGAAAGCACTAACTGCGTTTTCTGTCCACTCGATTGGTGTTTTATCATGTTTTTTTGAATTATGCAGATAATCGTTCAGTAATGAATGTATTTCTGCTGCGCTAGGTACATGTGGACGGTAAAAGTTCACCATTCCTAAAAACCTACGTAATTCTTCTACTGTTTTTGGCTTTGGAAATTCCGTTATAGCCTTAACTTTTTCTGGTAAAGGCCTAAGCCCTTCCGTTGAAACTTCGTAACCTAAAAATTCTACCTTAGATTGACCAAAACAAGACTTAGAGATATTTATAGTTAAACCTACTTCATTAAACCTTTCAAAAACCTTACGTAAATGTTCTCTGTGCTCTGTCATCGTTTCTGACGCAATAATTACATCGTCTATATAAGAGAACAGAAAGTCTAACCCTTGTAAAACTGTGTGGTTCATGAATCTCTGAAAAGTTTGCGCTGCATTTCTCAAACCAAAGTTTAATCGTGGAAACTCGAATAAACCAAATGGTGTTATAATTGCTGTTTTTTCCACGTCCTCTTCCGCAATCGGAATAAAATGGTAAGCGCGATTCACATCAATTCGGCTAAAAATTTTCTTCCCATTTAATAGGTAAGTAAAATCTTGCAACCGCGGTATGGGATATCGATCGGGTTTTGTAATAGCATTTAGTTTCCGATAATCCCCTACAGGACGTATTTCACCGTTCTTTTTTGGTACTACATGTAAAGGGCTCGCCCATGCGCTTTTAGAAGGACGACAAATGCCCATCTCCATCATAACTCTAAATTCATCTCTTACCTTGTTATACCGATTCGGTGGCAGAGGACGGGCTCGAGCAAACACCGGAGGTCCGCTCGTCTCAATGTGGTGGAACACATTGTGCTTTACTTTAGATTCTTTAAATGACACAGGCTTAGTTATTTCGGGGTACTCTTCTAGCAAACTATAAAAAGGATGTTTCTCATCTACAGTTTTGACAGATGACTCACTAGTCCTAATAATACTAGCTACACTACTTATCCTAGTTTCATTGTCTATTAATTTCTTAGCTCTAAGGTCCACTAAAAGTCCATAACGATTTAAAAAATCTGCCCCAAGAATGGGTTGTTTAACCGACGCTATCACAAAAGTCCATTGAAACGGTCTGCGTAACCCAAAGTCTAAACACATACGCTGCGTTCCAAAGGTATCTATCACTGTCCCGTTAGCAGCATATAATTTATAGTCCGCGCACTTATTAACACTAACACTAGTTACCGACCTTGGCACTACGGAAATATTGGCCCCCGTATCCACTAAAAAACTGAGACCACTTTTCCTGTCAAAAACACTAAGGCGGTACGACTGTTGGTTGACACAGAATTCCGCCCCTGTCTGTGTCGACGCTAGTTTCCCGCATTTGCGGGCTTCGATGTCACATTGTCCCAATCGCATGGCTGGATACATTTCTTCGCGTCATCTTTAAACCGAAAATGGTAGAAACATAACCATCCTTTATCATGTTTCTTGCGTTGGCCGTTCCATGCTTTTTCACGGGAGCGTGACCGACCTGCCGAGCGTCCTCGCGCTAGGCTGCCCGATCTCCAAGGCGATCTCAGCCTACGGTCCCTCAGCTCCAGCTGTTCTATTCGGTTCGTCAGGCGCTTTATTTCCTTTATTAACTCTGTTGCACTCTGTTGTTCTACTGCTGCAACATCCACCGGCCTGGTAGTCTCCATTATTTTATCTGCTATGACCGCTAGATTGTCAATACTCTTACTTTCAGTGACGGTCAATACTGCCCTCACCGATGCCGGCAGATGTTGTACCCACAACATCTGCAGTGTGTCATTGGGGATTTTACCCCTCGCTAATTCCTTCATCTTTCTCAGAAGTTGTGAAGGTTTCTGGTCCCCTAATTCCGATTCCGACAGTAATTTTTGCAACTGCCTATTCTCGGATTCCTCGTAAACCTCCAGCAGTCTGTTTTTCAATGTGTCGTACTTATTATTGTCCGGTGGTGTCAGCAGTATGTCACTCACCTGCTGTATCACTTCCCGTCCCAGCTTGGTGACAATGAGGTTATATTTGGCTTCGTCACCTAGCTTTTGCGGCGCTAACACTGCATCCGCCTGAACAAACCAAAGTCTCGGCTGATCTGCCCAAAACTCTGGTATACGGGACGCGACCGTCACTGCTGCCAGATCGCTATTGTCACTGTTTCTGGCCATCGATGACGGTGCCGGAGCAGTTACTAACAGGTTAGGATTCATGTTTCTTTAGTATTTATTTACAGACTACACATTATTTACAAGAGTTCGTCACGCCTTCACTCAGACCATAACTTTATGTCCATATTGTAGGTGCGCGTCACCTCGTCAGCAAAAATTGCACACGGCGCGCGCGCTGTTGCTTGGTGCACATTGCTGCACGTGGTACAAAGTTCACGCCCTACAAATTATTGTCCACATTTCACTCCAGTTTTTTTCACTTTCACACCAAAAGTCACGTATTACAGTGAACGTCGGGGTCACCACTGTTAGGTCTGTGTGAGGGTGAGAGAAATGATATTATCTGACTCCATTTATTATTGATTTAATTACGTACACGGCGCTACTGGTGGCGCGTCTAACACGGGCGATGCCTGCCACAGACTGACTCGGTTTGGCTTGGGACTGCTAACCGCTGACACTACACAAATGCTGTCGCTACATCTTAAAAGAAAATCGGTCGGATTAAAGATAAGGTGACAGGATTAAGAGAAAGACGTTTGTATTAAAAGAAATACGATTGCATTAAAAATAAGGCGATTTGATTATGTTAAAGTTGTCTTAGCGCCTCCTTCACAAACGTCAATTAGGCCAAACTGTCATTTAAAGTCACCAGTAACCGGGTATAATGGAGCTGATATGTCGTCGTTTGTACGGTAAACGTCCCAAACATTGAATAGAAAATAATAATAAAAAATCGCCTATCGAATGATGCTGTAAACCGAGTGAATAATTCAATAAAACAGAAAATGATTTCTAAAAGTAACTAATCAACAGTTTACTTGACGTTGGTGAAATAGGCGCTTAAAATAAAATCGGTTTAATCAGTTGCATTAAAGGAAAGACGGTTGCATTAAAAACAAGGCAACTGGATTAACATAAACATTATTGGATTGAGAGTTTATAACGAATCGCTCTATTAACTTTGTTCGGAAGATTATTTGACTGAGTATTTAACACGAAGCGTACTAGAGATTTTTTTAAGCACTAAAAAGGCTTCGTTGAAAAAGAGACTAATCCTTTAGCCGCCAGAGTCGGATTTATCCGACAGTTATTTTCGTGTCCATTTCGCCAGAGCCGTATATATACGACAAATTTCTCTACTTGTATTATGTTTTTAAATGATTGCGTTGCTTTCTCTTAAAGAAAATTACAAGTTAAGATAAAACCAAGCAGCTAAAGGGTTAATTTCAAAAATAACTGTTTAGCTAATAGTTAACAATGTATAAGATAAAGTTTTTCAATTTTTTACAAACATTTTAATCGTAATAGTGTTTAATAAAAATCATTTAGAAGATATTTGTGTTTTATTACTATACTATACTAGCTGTTGCCCGCGACTTCGTCCGCGTAGAAAAGTATACCTAAAACGCCATCTACCGTATTTTGGATAGATGGCGCTATCTCCCGGGCCAAGCCGACAGTGTTTACTTTTATTTTAGATTTCTCGTAGGAATGAAGCATTTTCCCGCGGTAAAAAGTAGCCTATGTTCATCACGGATAATGTCGGCTTCTAATGGTAAAATAATTTTTCAAATCGGTCCACTTGTTTCGGAGCCTATTCAATACAAACAATCAAATCTTTCCTCTTTATAATATTAGTATAGATAGCCTATGTTACTCGCTGATAATGTAGCTTTCCAACAATGAAAGAATTTTTCAAATCGGTCCACTAGTTTCGGAGCCTATTCAATACAAACAAACAAACAATCAAATTTTTCCTCTTTATAATATTATTAGTATAGATATAGATGGCCAGTTTACATGAAGAACCTGTGGAGATGCTTGTGTTACAGGCGACGGTAGCCACTTACCGTCCAATGACACGTTTGCTCTACGAGTAAACAGTCTTGCTTATTATATTAGATCCATGGTATTAGGTCAAAGATATTTGATTGGTCTCGCTGCGCTCGACTAGATACAGCCCAGTACTTGAAAAATGCGGCAACAAACACTACGCCGAATTCGGCGTACCCGAGCCAGTCACACTGCTAAATGTCTGCGTTGTGTATGTGTCGAATGTTTTATTAAATTTTGAACATAATAAAATGTCAGTGCGTAGTGAAACTGTGTAAAAATATAATTAAACTGTGTAAAAAGACAATTAAACTCTATAAAAATGCAATTAATCTATATAAAAATATAATTAAACACTATAAAAATACAATTAAACTGTATAAAAATACAATTAAACTGTATAAAAATATAATTAAACACTATAAAAATACAATTAAACTGTGTAAAAATACAATTAAACTGTATAAAAATACAAAACTGTGTAAAAGTGACGATGTTTTACACACACTGCAATAAGAAGTTGCCGCATTGACGGAGCTATTGCTTTTAGGTAGGGCCGTATCTATTCGAGCGCAACGAGACCAATCATTTGTCTAAGGTTTAAGTAAAATGTTCCATTTTTAACAAATTTTTATTTATTAGTCAACAATTTTAAACATTGTCCTTAAGTTACTTGTCGTTAACAAAAAAGTATACTTAAGTAGAAATAAAATTGTCCATATTTAATTAAATCAGTAAGTTTATTAGTCAACAATTATTAATACTTAACATTATTAATACTGTCATTATTATTAATTAGGTCACACTTTGACCAATTGAAATCCCACAGATCAACTGTCCATAGTTAAATCATTGTCCTATGTTAAAAAAATATTGTTTTTTTCACAATTTAAGTACTAATAGGTTATTCAACGTCTTGTAAAACTTTAGTTTTCTTGTTAACTCTTTCTATTTCGTCTTCTTCTAAACTTCTCTTTGGAGGTCTCCGTTTTTCAATTTCATTTTCATCTTTATTCTCGTCGTTCTCATCTTCAAATTCGTTCTCTTCGTCTCTTTCATTACTTTTCCTATCTATGTCAATATTTTTTACATCTTTGTCATTATTCTTCCCATCTCTGGCATTATTCTTTACATCTCTCTCGTTACTCTTCTTATCTCTGTCATTATTCTTGCCATCTCTGTCATTGTTCTTCCCATCTCTGTGATTGTTCTTCCCGTCTCCGTCATTATTATCTACATCTCCGTCGTTATCCTTTACATTTCTCTCGTTACTCTTCTTATCTCTGTCATTATTCTTCCCATTTCTGGCATTATTCTTGCCATCTGTGTCATTATTCTTGCCATCTGTGTCATTATTCTTTCCATCTTTGGCATTATTCTTGCCATCTCTGTGATTATTTTTCCCATCTCTGTGATTGTTCTTCCTGTCTCCGTCATTATTATCTACATCTTTATCGTTATTCTTCCCATCTGTGTCATTATTCTTGCCATCTCTGTCATTATTCTTCCCATCTCTGTCAGTATTCTTTCCACCTCTGTCATTATTCTTACCACCTCTGTCATTATTCTTGCCATCTCTATCATTGTTCTTCCCATCTCCACCTTGAACTTCGAAATATTCCTGTATCTTATGACATTTTTCTCCATTAAGAGACTCAAAGTTTTCTTCGTCTATTTCGTCAGAATCGTCAGTCGGTTCATTGGGAACATTGTCACGAATGATTTCTGGTAAATTCGTTGTAGTTGCGTCTAAAAGGGAATGGGTACTTCATCAATTAGTTATTAGCAGTTTAGGGTTAACTAGTCCTATAAAAAAAACATTTATTTTGAAAAAAAAAAAAATTAAATCTAAAACTGCAAAATTTCATTAAGATCGGTTAAGTAGTTTCTGGGGTGCAATTTTTTTATAATATATAAACGAATTTTCCTCGTTTATCCCTCTTTACATTGGTGAAAATCGTATCAAAATCCGTTGGATCAAATCCACTTGAAGGCGACTAGGTTGCAATACATAAAAACTTAGGTTTTTCTTATGTTACGGTCGACAGACAGGTTGACGGTCCATATGATGGTAAGTGCCTATCGTCGCCAATGACACAAGCAACCCCATAGATGTTGCAATTAAGGACAAGGGATGGGATAACTTGACAAGACTTAGGTCTAACCTACCTGAAACACTAGATTCTTGACTAGATTCACCTGACTCATTAACGACAGGAAAAAATCTGGTTATAGACTTTTGCCATTTAGGCACTTCCCTGTGACAAACAGGATTTCCACCTGAATATTTTTTAGATCCTGAAATAGATTTATAGAAATCAAGACGTGAGTGGATGAAGGCGTTATGTCGCATTTTTTCGTTTTTTTGCGTTGATGAAGGTAATATGTCCATATGAATGTTTACAGACCTTAAGATCGTCGATTTAAGACATTTTTGGAATATAAAAAGGTGTTATGTACAGTTAATTTTAAAAAGCAAAGAGTGCAGAAAAGTTTACAGTTGTTAATGGACGAGAGAGTTTTTTGTTCACTTTTTTTAAATTAAATTAATACTAGTGTTTACTGGCCATCATACCATTAATATTTTAGGTCGTTTACACAACTTTTCGTCATAATTTAGTACAAAAAACAGTTCCGTGGCGACCTATCTCAAAAATTCAGTGTAAAACTTTAACCTCTATTTATTCGAAATTGGCATAATGCGACATATCACCTTCATCCACTCACGTCTTCAAATATTTATACACTTATGTATATATACGCTTCCTCTCTCCTAGTCCCTAAGTTGCATGCCCAACAGGGTCCATAATACTGGTCTTAATTTTTATATTTTAACATCCTTTATACATTATGGTTTGCAATAAAATATTTGAATTTGAATAGATTTATATTACAGGCTTAAAATGTAATTAAAAATTACAAACCAATCCCCAGCTTTCTATTGAGCCCAAACACGCTATACTTGCTGCGAATTGCTGAGGAGACTACTCGATGCCGCAGCATCAGATCGAGGTTTGTCATGTCATGGAAATACCACCGTTTTCCCGTAGGAATGAAGCATTCTCCCGCGTTAAAAAGTAGCCTATGTTCATCACGGATAATGTTGGCTTTTAATGGTAAAAGAATTTTTCAAATCGCTCCACTAGTTTCGGAGCCTATTCAATACAAACAAACAATCAAATCTTTCCTCTTTATAATATTAGTATAGATTAACGAGAGAAAATGATGGCATGTATAAAAAAATCCAGTGTACACTTTTTTGCAGTTATTTTGTTTGAGACCCTGAATCTAATGCATCCTTTATCAAAGAATTCAAACAAACAAATCTTTCCTCTTTATAATATTAGTATAGATTAATAAATAATCAGTGCCATGATAATTCCATCCTTAAAAAACTACGTAACTGAGTGTGACTGTCATAACTCATAAGAGTTCAGTGCTTTTTCCTCACCCCAAAAGTGCCCAACCTTCCTAAAAAAAAATTACTTCACATCACTGTTTTTTCCCTAAAAGTGTCCAACTTGCCTTACCTGAATGTCCAGCTGGTGCAGAAGAAGAGCTTGGAGCACAAGACACAGCAGTCGCTTTATTGCTTTTCCCTGAAGTCACTAAAATTGAGACCAATAGCAAAATTAATTGCAAACGGAAGGACATTTTGACGAGCACGTTGGAGATGAGCAGAGCCCCATTTACGACGGAGCAACACCGTGTGACATTGTGGCATGCTACATGTGTTATCTTGTGGCTACACTTTAACCCCGCCACCACACTCTCGCGAAGTTGGGTGAGGCGAGGCGAATACGTGAGTGTGGACGGGCACCTGGCCTTACTTCGAATGAGTGTTTAACGTCATATTTCATACTTCGGTCAACTTTCCCGAATACTACGTCGAGGAACTTCGCGAGAGTGTGGTGGCGGGGTTACAGTTTGCACAGTATGGTAACCACTTGTATGTCCGATGGTAAAAAGGAGAAGGCAGCTCCTGAGCACTCTCCGAATATTAGA
This sequence comes from Synanthedon vespiformis, assembly GCA_918317495.1. NCBI lineage: Eukaryota > Metazoa > Arthropoda > Insecta > Lepidoptera > Sesiidae > Synanthedon > Synanthedon vespiformis. The sequence goes on from OU906975.1 coordinate 389,583, forward strand.
GATGAGCACTCTTATTACAGATGGGTTTGTTCTTGGTCAACAACCAACTGTGTAACGAAGACGAGGCCTATGATAGAATGAGCTCACTCAGAAGATGCGTATTGACTCCAACTTAGAAAAGATTTGGGTTATATGAGCTCGGAAACGCAGACATTCACAGTCCTGCATGAAACACGGGACTGCTGTCCAAGAAGAGCGGGCTTAATCTTAGTTAAATGTTCCCTAACTCTAGGTGTAAAACACAAATTAAATATTTATTGGAAATTAAAAATGCAGATTACATATTGTGTATTTTTTTATACCTTTCAAATTTACAAACTTTTTGATCGCGCGAAAACAATGGGGGTACAAAAGTAACAAAAAATCTTTCATCTTTATATTAGTATAGATATACACACAGATAGACAAAGCAAAGACTGTCATGTGAGCTAGTTTATTAGATAAAATATCTATAATAAAATTTCATACACATAAATTACTAACCTTTTGCGCCTACTGAGGCTTTCGTTCTCGCCATTAATACGTCGTTTTCAATTGCACTGAAGAATAAACGCACCGTTTTATTCCACTATAATTATTGCTCTTCAATCAAAGTTTATTTGGTGCAGTTTATATAAACAAACAGAGATGAATAAAAACAAAACAAGCAAGCATAAAAATCAACACAAGAGAAAATGCGCGCCCAAAACGCGCCAATTGCCATACGCCATATTATAAATCATGTTATTAGACTTATAATATTAGTCTGTCACCAATTAATGGATATTCTGTGACATGTGGTATTTGAAGAGAAGAGATATCGAATTAAAAAATATAGCAGAACATTTAATAATATATATTGTGTTACCAAGGTGTTACCCGTAGATATTTTTTTGAAAAATAACACGAGAAAGGCACGAAAAAGATATTTTTGCTTTGGTACTTAACACAATAAATAGAAGACTGTTGCTGGCTGAATTAATGATCTCATTTAAATATCGCTATCGCTGGATTCGCTGGCTAGGCCTATTGGCCATAAAGACCCTTTGGATTTTATAAAGCGTCGCACATAGGGGTATTTGAACGATTTACGCGGCCAAAAGTCAAATATACAAAATTTAAAATAGTTAAAAAATAACGACTACCTGTGCTAGGGGACAGCTTGGAGAACAATACTCAGTACTTACCGTCTTTCCCTCGTTCATGCCGCGCTTCCACGTACAGCTGGAATTCGATCGTCCCGCCCGGTGTATTAGTTTGTTATCGACGTTATTGTGCAATTAAAAGAGTTTATCAGGGATTTTTTTTTCATAAATAGAATTTTGTAATATTTTGTAATAAGGAATTTGTTATACTATCAAGGTAGATCCTGTCAAAATTCTTAAAGCAGTCGAAAGGTTGAAGCTTTGAGCAGTATATAATTTAAAATTTTGCCGCGGAAAATCGCGGATAAGACAAGACAGAGAGATTTAAAAATCGCCTTTTTTTGAGTTCGGACCCCCTGTTAGTAGCATTACTAATTTTCACGCTTCTAATTCTACGCTTAGAAGCGTGAAAAGAAGAAAACTTAATTCTTTGTTGCCACAAACAATTGTTCTCCTCATCCTGAATCCGAATGAACGTGGCCATTCATGAGAAAACGAAGATGAAAATTAGTCTTAAATTTTTTTTCAAAAAAACTTATTTTTAATAAAAATGTTTCGATGTAATATTAGAATCTTTGTTTCAATTTCAATCAATTTATTTAAATAAAATTATATAAACCGAAAGCAAGTAAAAAAACAGAATTGTATTTAAAAGTGGATATACTCGTAGTCCCAAAATTGCAAGTAATTTGTAATTTAAAATAAATAGGACATTAAGTAAGGAGCGTAGAGATAAGGAGAACAATCTTATATGGGTGTTAAACTAAAAAAGTGGCAACTAAAATCGTCGAATTGAGATGGCGCTGGTGTGTCTAGGGCAGTGATCTAGAGAGAGTATGGAGAGTATGAAATGAAACGGAGTGAAGTGCGCGCTGAGTTGAATTGTTTACTATCACTAGCTGCAACCAGCGCCATCAGTTCGTCGTCTTTCAACGGACACTTTTAATACACGGAGCTTGCGCTCCTTTACCTCTATTCTCCTTGACATTGAGTTATCTATCTGTATTACTCTGTTTTCATCAAGGAACGTATTATATACTCTGTTCATCAAATCAATCCTTCAATAATTCTGTGATCTGTGACGTTACTATACATAATACTACTCTATGAAACTGTGTTTTCCATTTGGTTTTCACATAGAATAATAACTAAAGCTATTCTATGGTTTTCAGTTTTCATTCAACAAGTTCTCAGTTCAATCAACTTCCATATTTGTTCCATATTTTTTTACGTTGGCAGTTGGCTATAAACTCTTTTTTACGTGTTTGCATTATTCAGTTTTACTTTTACTTCAATTTTAATTTTTTAATATAAGTATTTGCATTTTTATTCATTCAAAATTTCTCTAACAATATAAAATAACGCAAAACTACGGATAAAAAGTAGTTTGGCACGAAGTTTGTGACATAACTTTACAAATTAAAATGTAAGTTGGTTGTTTGTACATAAATTTTATGATGTTTTATTTTTGCAATTACGTATTGCCTTATTAACTATTTTGATTAGATTTTTTAGGGGTTGGCTTTTGAATCTTGTAGCCGTTTTTTACAGTGTCTTTAAACTAAATAAGTTAAGAATGCTTGTTAATTTTATTAAAATATAGTTTATATGCCTAGGAAATACATTCACAATTATTTTTATAAACATTTTAAAACATAATAACATAACAATTGTGCGCTTATTACAAAATGTGTTACAATACTTACTTGCACTGGAAACAAATAGGTTAGGTTCCGGAATGTTATGAAAATTAAGAGCCCACCCGTAATACTGGTTGTAGCAGTACGACTGGTAACAAAATAGGTTAGATTTTGTAATGTTTATGACTCTGGTTCATTTCAAAATGTGTTATAAAACGTAATGTAATGTTAATAAAATTAATTGTGAATGGATTTCCTAGACATAAAAACTATATTTTTATAAAGCCAACAACCATTCCTAACTAATTTAGCTTTAAAACACCATAAAAAACACTTACAGGATTCAAAAAAAAACACATACAAGACAAAAAAAAATCCCACGAATTCTAAAAAGTAACATTATATATTAATTTTTCAGATGATGGAATACGACATAGATATCGAAGAGCACGATGTACTGTCCGTAGTACAAAAACACGTTGCCGTACCAGACTTGACAATCGTGAAGAGTGAAATAGTCCATAGTGAATGTCAAGATATGGAGTACATGGAGACCGATGGTAAGAAACTCTCTGGTCCGTATCAGTAGTGACTATAATAGACTATACCTAACAATTGATGTACTATGCTATCCTTCTGGATATATTTCTGGTATATTCTGGATATTCATTGCAATAAAACTTCATCACAGCCAGATCACAAGCAACAATTATAATAAATTATAATTGTTACTTTCAGATCAACAATACGAGGCGAACCTAGATGAATATTACAATAGTTATTTCGATAATTCCACATCATCTCCATTTGAGGACATCCAAATTGAAACGAATGTTTTAACCGAACACGAATATCCCTGGGCAAATGAAATGAGCGTAGGCAATAAATCCAGTTCATTAAATAAAACGTCAGAATCGATCGAATATAATGAGCAAACGAACAATCATGGAGTGTTTGATAGTGTCCTAGTGTTAGAAGATTTGGGTCCTCGTTTGGAGAAAAGTGAAAGATTTTGCAAAGAATGCCTCACACTGTTCAGTACTTCGAACTGTTTAGAGAGCCACAAAATGTCGGCACATTCCCTGCTAGTGCCGTCCGTGGTAATGAGAAACAAAGCCGTCAAGAGCACTTCTAAACCTGGACGAGAGTTTTTGGACGAACAACAAAGTCAACCAAGTAAACAACTCGATTGCAAGAAGCTCTGCAACCACTGCAATGAATATTTCCAAGATGAAAATTCATTGTTAGAGCATTTATACCAAGTGTTGCCAAACGATTTCAATAAACAAAATTGCAATAACAAGCCGGAAAGTAAAAAGAAAGTTCTGGAAAGACTTGTGTATACCTGTAACATATGTTCGTGCCATTTCTCTGTAAAACACTCGGTGTGGCGACACTCTGTGCATCACCACAAATTGAATGGGGCATATACAAAGCAACCTTTCAACAAGCAGTGTTGCTTTTGCAAAGACAGTTTACAACCGGACCATTACAATACACATATAAGAAGAATGCACAAGGAAATGTATTGGAAAAAACCAGTTATAAGTGAGAGTCCAAACGCTAAGATTGCAGTGGACGTTAAAATTAAAACACAGAAACACGCGATCAAGACACAAAAGCAAGAAATCGCAAATGAATCAACAAAATCAAAGAAACTAACAATGGCTGTGTTTAAATGCAAACGTTGTTTGCTACATTTCACGTCAATATATAAAGCGAGCAATCACGTGCCCAGGTGTTGTGGGGTCATTTCGAGAAAAGCGAGCCAGTCAATAGACAAGTGTAAATTTTGCAAATTGGAGTTTAGAAAAATAGATTTGACTGAGCACGAGAAGGAGCATGAAAATGCAAATTTCAAAGTTCTAGACGCGAATATGAGCAAGCGGGTACTTTACAAATGTCCAAAATGCGATTTGTACTACAGGAGCGCAACAAACAAAGGTCACGAAAGCAAATGTTGCAACCCTAAATTGAAATACTATTGCGTCACATGCGAAATAAACTTGTGCGCAAAATGGAAATATAACCACATTCAAAACCATAGGTTCGATGGATATAAAAAATCTGATTTTATATTCCTCGATGGTATGGGTCAGAGCGATTTGGTTGCCGTCACTAATGATGGCGAAGCGAAAACGCCAATCGCGACCATATACTATTGCAATAAGTGCGGTTGTTGCGCATATTCACGCCGACACGCGTTCCGACATACTAAAGGATATTGCAAAGACATAAACAGTCCGAGAGTCATATGTTCATATTGCGGTCTGAAATTCACCAAGAAATCAATAAAAACTCATCTCCGGTATCACAAAAACAATTTCAATTTGAATCAGTGCAAATTTTTACTCCTACCCAACATGAAACCAATAAAACCGGTCGTACCCAAATACGTTTCTTGCAACAAATGCGGTGTTCACATAATAAATAGTCAAGTCGAACACATTTGCACGAACAAATTCGTTCATTGCAATAAGTGTAATAAAAAATTTAGCACCAAAGACTACTTGTTGCACGCGGCTTTCCACGAATACAGCTTAGAAACGACAAAAAGTAAACAAGTGAATGTTCCCACTGTTGAAGAAGATGATAGAAAAGTTAAAAACAAAGTGGTAGTGAAAAAGAAGCAACATTTAAAAAGAATTTACATAATACCGAAGCAGTTTGATAACAAGTTATATATGTGTCCAATTTGTAGCGCGTTAGCCGATGATATTTTATTAATGAAGCGTCATTTAAATTATCACGCTTTTTCTAAACAAAAAATAAAAACCGGTTATTGCCACTATTGCAAATTGAAATTCGATTCCGGTAGCTTAAGGAGACACGAAAAATTACATAAAACTAAAAAATACGACAAATCCAAAGTTCAAATAATCAAAATCAGTCGCTCAGATGCAAATGTTCTAAGCTGTAAAACAGAAAATCAAGACGCAACTAAAAAAAGCGATAAACCCAAAATAGTGTTTTACAGATGCACAAAGTGCAAGTGTGCATTTCCGCGACAGATGTGCCCAGAGAAGCACATTTGCACAAAGGCAAAGTTAAAATTGTGCGAAAGATGCAACCTCCGTTTCCCAATCAAAGATATTTATTTGCACAACATCTTGCACAAGAAGACGCCTAATATGACCGATCATCTGTCGATCATAGACTACATTCCCAAAGACAATATAGAGCATTCGAGCAATAAGGAGATCAGTGAAATTGAGACCCAAAAGTGTAAATGTCCGTGCGGTTATCAAAGCTCTATTGAACATTTACTTGAGCATTACGAATCTTGCGTTGTCGCTAAGAAATTTCCTAAAATTCTTGCCGAAATCAAAGCGGCTCAGGGTTTAAAGGAGTGTGACGATGCAAACGATGAAAAAATTGATGCAAACGATGCAATTATTGATGAAAAAATCGATGCAAACGAAGCAATGATTGATGAAAAAATCGATGCAAACGATGCAATGATAGATGGAAAAATTGAACTAATAAAGACACCTAGAAAGTACACACTGTTCAAATGTTGTCTATGCAATGTATTGTTTTTGTCAAACGGAACAATTATAAAGCATTTGAACTACTGCACAGGCAACAATACTGGCGTTAAATGCGATGGGTGCAGATTGAATTTTCACTCTCTAGAGATAAGGAGACACAAAATAAACAATAATTGCAATGTGTTGGCAAAAAATAAAAAAATAATTGAAGTCACAGAAAATGCTGCCAACGCTTTGAGAACTGTTCACAAATGTGATAAATGCAACATTTACTCCGCCACAAACAAAAGTCTGATCCAACACATTTCCAATGGTCATAAAGTTGAAGATTGGAGCTTTTGCAAATATTGCAACGTGAGATTTATCGATATCGATTCCCACCTGGATTCGCATCACGTCAAAATGAATTTAAAATTTAAAGATTTAATGGTGATAATTAACAATAAAAATGCAAAGGACAATTTAAAAATTGAGCCAGTTTTTAAAATTAAACCCAAAAAGCCTCTATTTAAGGCAAAGAGATGTGTCCAGAAGAACTCTGTTGTCGAATCCGAGTTGAAAACGAACAAAGAAATAAGGACTTTGTATAAATGCTCAAAGTGTTTGTTGCATTTCGTTGAGTGGTCGGAGTTGTTTGCGCACGTTTTGAAAACGACACACAAATCCAATGGAGATGTGGACGAAATTCGAGCGATATGCGGATTTTGTCACAAATCGTTTACAGAATCGTCTCTGCCAATACATTTAGAGAAGCACCATAAAACTAGGAAACAAATAGATTTTTTCATAGATACGGACGTTAACTCGTCAAGGATAATAGATCACATGGCTACGCTCAAAAATGATTGGTATGATCCTGTAGCAAGAGCTATATGTGAAATTTCGTTGAGGCTAAGATCTGAAGATTCTGAAGTCAAAATGAATGTTGATAACGAATTAAATAACGCATCAGGGAGAGATAATTTTGAAAAAGGATATGATACAGGAAAGTTAGGAAGGTTTGAGGAAAATACGATTTTTGAATCAGTTGATAATGAGAAAACGAATGTTGATAATAAAGTAAATGAAATCAATACTAATGCAAATCAATATGAAACTAGAAATTTTGGAATCTCTAAAGAAGATGTCATTATGGGATCAGTTGAAAATGAGAAAATGAATGTTGATAATAAAGTAAATGAAGCGTCAGGAGGAAATAATTATGTAAATGAATACAGTACTGAAAAGTTAAGAAGTTTTGAACAAGAAACTATTATTGAGAAATCAGTTGAAAAAGGGAAAATTAATATTGATAATAAAGTAAATAGAACGTCTGAAGGATATAATAATTTAAACGAATATGACAAAGAAAAGTTAGGAAGCTTAGACGAAGAAGTTGTTATTCTAGAATCAGTTGATACAGAGAAAATTAATGTTAATAATAAAGTAAATAGAACGTCTGAAGGATATAATAATTTAAACGGATATGACAAAGAAAAGTTAGGAAGTTTAGACGAAGAAGTTGTTATTCTAGAATCAGTTGATAAAGAGAAAATTAATGTTAATAATAAAGTAAATGAGACGTCTGAAGAAGATAATAATGTAAACGGATATGGCACAGAACAATTAGTGAGCTTAGACGAAGAAGTCGTTATTCTAGAATCAATTGAAAAAGAGAAAATTAATGTTAATAATGAAGTTAATAATACGTCCGAAGGAGATAATAACTTAAATGGACATGTCACTGGAAAGTTAGGAACTATTGGTGACGATGTTATTATTCTAGATTGACCTAGGAACACTAGGAACTTTATGGAACATTAATTAAAAGTGACATATAATGCGTAGAGCATCAATTCGTGTCATCTGTCATTTAAAACCAACCAAACGTCTGTCGTTTAAAGAAAATGCGACTTTACGTCAACGCATTGGAGTTTAAAATGAACTTGATCGTTAGTGGTCGTACAAGTATTACGTAACGCAATTTCTGAAGATTTTTAATGCAATTATTAATTCGTTTTTTTTTTTAATAATATTTATTATGTATTTTATAATCGTTCGTAACCTAAGGACTAATCTCCAGTCGTTCTTCGGAACTAAATATTATCTCGCAAACATTGACATTATTATATTACTTCGTAAGGACAAGGCTGACGCTCATAGTACGTGGCAACGGTGTCAAAATCGGAAAGTGACACCAATGACAGCATAGTCACGGAGACACAGACACCGGCCCATGTACAGTCGGGGTAAGAAAAGGTTCGTCACCTTAAAGTCGACAGGGCAATTGTCAATCATGCTCATGCCAAAATTTCATTTCTAATGTGCCTATGTCAGTTGTCTGCTTAGTGCTTTAGTTTCAAAAGGTACTAAGGTCTACGATTTTTTTAATTTTTTTATGTTAAGGTCGACAGACAGGCTGACGGTCCACTTGATGGTAGGTGGCTACCGTCGCCTATAACACAAGCAACGCCACAAGTGCTACAAGTGCGCCGCCGACCATACAAGGATTGAGGGTAAGGGATATTAAGGGAGGGATGGGGTAATGGGCTCTGGCATCCCTCACTCACTCACCGAAACACAACAGCACATAATGCTGTAATTTCACGGTGGTATTCTGTAAGGTGGTGGTTACACTGCCGCCAGACGGGCTGCCCAAATGACTGCTAAACGCAGTGTGCCCCACCACTACTTTGATAAAGGAATGAATTTGAAAACTGACGAAGGTTTTCGTACTCTGACTTTACTTCTCCAGAGCTGCAGAAGTAAAGGAAGTAGTATCTCAAGGTTCTAATAGATGGCGTTAGTATTTTTCTGTACCAAATGCGCTCGAAGCAAATGTTCAAATGGTCGCTTCTTTACTTTCTAGGATCAATGCTCGCAAAGAATATTATTTCGATTATCATCTCATACCTTACAGTTTTTTATTTACTTTTTGGAAAAATTTATAAGCTTAGGAATTTGTTTTGTTTCTTTTTTTTTGTAATTTTTCAAAGATTTAAACTTAGTTTTTTTGTATAATATAAATAATATTTCAGAGCATAAAGATATCATGGAATATGTTCACTGTCAAATTGCCAATGAAGTTTTGTTTCTTTTTTTTTGGTAATTTTTCAAAGATTTAAACTTAGTTTTTTTGTATAATATAAATAATATTTCAGAGCATAAAGATATCATGGAATATGTTCACTGTCAAATTGCCAATGAAGTTTTGTTTCTTTTTTTTTGGTAATTTTTCAAAGATTTAAACTTAGTTTTTTTGTATAATATAAATAATATTTCAGAGCATAAAGATATAATGGAATATGTTCACTGTCAAATTGCCAATGAAGTTTTGTTTCTTTTTTTTTGGTAATTTTTCAAAGATTTAAACTTAGTTTTTTTGTATAATATAAATAATATTTCAGAGCATAAAGATATCATGGAATATGTTCACTGTCAAATTGCCAATGAAGTTTTGTTTCTTTTTTTTTGGTAATTTTTCAAAGATTTAAACTTAGTTTTTTTGTATAATATAAATAATATTTCAGAGCATAAAGATATCATGGAATATGTTCACTGTCAAATTGCCAATGAAGTTTTGTTTCTTTTTTTTTGGTAATTTTTCAAAGATTTAAACTTAGTTTTTTTGTATAATATAAATAATATTTCAGAGCATAAAGATATAATGGAATATGTTCACTGTCAAATTGCCAATGAAGTTTTGTTTCTTTTTTTTTGGTAATTTTTCAAAGATTTAAACTTAGTTTTTTTGTATAATATAAATAATATTTCAGAGCATAAAGATATCATGGAATATGTTCACTGTCAAATTGCCAATGAAGTTTTGTTTCTTTTTTTTTTGCAATTTTTCAAAGATTTAAACTTAGTCTTTTTTTTTGTTTTTTGTAATTTTTCGAAGACTTAAATTTTTGTATAATATTTCACAGCATAATAGCATATAATATGTTTAATGTCAAACTGCCAATCAAGTTTTGTTTCTTTATTTGTTTTTTTTTTTTTTTAATTTTTCGAAGACTTATACTTAGTTTTTTTGTATAATAATATTTTACAGAATTAACTGTCAATTTTTTTTTTGAAAATTTTTAAGTTAAATTTAGCATTCTGTTTTTTATATTATGTAAGTAGGAAATGTTGAATCACAGAAAGGTATTTTATTTAAATAATTTGTAAGATTTTTTGTTTTTAAGTTTCAAAATAAAATTGTAAAAAGTTAGCGATATAAAGTGCCTTAGTGATGTTTTAATAAACCTTTTTTGAAAATTATTTTGATTTTTTTTTTTGCCACCATAGTAAAGAACACAATAACAAAGTGTTCTCCCCTTAATAGAGACAATAAGAATCGTGTTAATGGACATTATTCTTAGTAAATATTACAGTTAGTACAGATCGCGCGGCGAGAGTTTGGCTTTGACCTTCGGGTGGAGGGGATTACTGCGCATGGGTACTGTCACGCACACAATACTTCCAATATTTTCCGTGCTTGCCTTTTTAAAACAATGTTTTTTTTACGCATTTTCAAATCACTTTTTAATATTTAACAAAAAAAACTTAACTGACAAACTTAAACAAACAAACTCAACAAATAATAACAATCGACAACAATAAACAATTAACGAAAATAGCAATTCACTTGTGAACGTGATTGTACAACAGGAGTGCGCGGTACGTCGTATCGATGCGAGAGGCAGGGAACGACTGGAGCGCCAATCAGAGCACCGCGTGCGCCTACACACCCGCCCCGCACCCCGCTAATTGCCCGTTGATACCCAATTTCTGATTTCTGCGCAATAACGGTCAAAGCCAAACTCTCGCCGCGCGATCTGTAGTTTAGGTTATATTAAAATTACACATTAGTCTTAGACTAGATTGTATAATCTTATAAGGATTCACTTTTCCAAGTACACCCTTTTTTTTGACCATCCTTACTATCCTTACTAATATTATAAATGCGAAAGTAACTGTCTGTCTGTCTCGCTTTCACGCCAAAACTACTGAACCGATTTAAACGAAATTTGAGACACAGGTAGTCTAGAACCTCAGAAAGGACATAGGCTACTTTTTAATGCGGAAAAAGGGTTGTAAGGGGTTGAAAAAGGAGATAAAAGTTTGTATGGAAGTATCGTCATTTGTATGAAAACTCTGCGCTCGGGGTTTTGAAAGATGATTAGTGTCACGGATGACGATTGTACGACTATTGTAAAAGAATTTTTCAAATTGCTCCACTAGTTTCGGTGCCTATTCTATACAAACAAACAATCAAATCTTTCCTCTTTATAATATTAGTATAGAAGAACGCGCCTACCAATGACCCATCTCACTTTTGTAAGTATTAGAAATATGCAAGAGACATACTCAGTACTTGTTTGTTAAAAAAAACGGATATAGTGTATATACTAATATTTTTGGCCCGGGATACACTTGACAGCGCCATCTATCCAGAATCCGGTGAAGCGACTAACATGACAACTGCTTGGTGATATTTTTAGCGATCCGCTCCACGGTAGACTTTTATACTTTTCAACGCGGACGAAGTCGCGAGCACCAGCTAGTATATTATTCTAATGGAAGAGGGGATTAAGACTTGAAGACAAAACAAACTAATAATAGGTAGATGTTTTCCATAAAAATATATTAGTACTTATATATTTGTTATAACAGAAAAATACATCGAAAAGGCTATAATATAAATTAAAAGTTTCAAAAAAAACTATAACACAAATAAAAAAGTTAGGTACAGTCGGGGTACGATAGTAACTGTGTGGAAATGGGCTAAATTCAAACTGGGTATAAGCGCTTGGCCAGACTGCATAGGCGTTAGCGGGGACGCGCGCTATTTTACTTGTCCGTAGTTGAGGGCGCGTGTGAGCGCGCGGCTCGTTCAAGTGGTGTGTGCAGTGTTTGTCAAATACAATATGGATGAACAAGTCTTATTTTTACTAGAAAATTCTTATATATTCTGGGAAAATAGGAGTTAAAAATATGTTTATTACTACATTGTTAAAAGTATCTATGAAAATAAAAAAATACGTAAGTTCATGTCCAGGAAATTGTGATTTTATTTCATTCCACACTCTTGTTATAACTTTTTTGTCTTTATATTAATTATGCTTTGACATTCACAGTGCAGATCGTGCTTGAATTGCGCTGTTAAATTCTTCAATATTCAAATCAGAAGACGCCAGAAGACGCGCGCGGTTAGCTCGGAATGGTTTGATATGCCCGCTTGCCGCTTGGCGCCCGCGCACTTTGCCGCGCACTCACTGTGGTCACTTGTATGAAAGCGCTGACTTGATTTGCCCGCGCGCTCCCCGCGTTGTACCGCCCGCGCCGCTTGCCGCGCCCGCGTATGCAGTCTGGCCAAGGCCTAAGAACTGCACATCTGAAATATTAAAATTCCGTAATTTCCTTACGAATTTCCATATTTTCAAGTTTATCATGAAGCTCCAAGTGTTTCTTATAATGAATCTCCGGTATATACAATTGACACGTTATACAATAACGTAGAGACATTCCGCACTTGTGTCTTTCCGCGTACGCCTTTATATGATATGCGGCTGTACAGGATTTGCATCTTAAAAATTTAACCACAGTCTCCTCTTTAACTTCACACTTAGTATCTTCAACTTTATTGTTTGCATTTTTATCAAATTTATCAACATTTGCTATGTTATCCTCGATTTTGTCTTCATTCTTGGAAAAAGCTCTACTGTGAAACTTCAAATGTACTTCACAAGCTTTTGCGTCATATGTTTTATATTCAACATGTGCCAAGTTATCATCGATTTTATCTTCATCCTTGGAAAAAGCTCCACTGTGAAAGTTCAAATGTACTTTATAAGCTTCTTCGTCATATGTTTTATCACAAATATCACACATTTTCCCTTTGTTTTCTCCCATAACTGAGCAATTGTGCATATCTTCTGTAGAAGGTATAAAATAGAGATTACATTTCGCGCAATAAGGATATCTTGGTATAGGCGGATTAATCAGAGGTTTCTCGTCTTGCCATCTGCAGAATTTGAAGTCTTCCAAATTGTTTTGCTTACCATGTGGTCCGTGATTTTTTAACAAGTGTATTGTAAACTTTAGACCACAATCCGTACAAAACTTTGCCGGAAACGACATACATTTTCCGCTATAATGTGATACTTTATCATTAGTTTTGCCGCTTTTATATGTGCTACATGTATCACAATATTCACAGTAGTACATGATTTGCTTTGAAATGCTAGATTTATTTTTTAAATCATCCTTGATATTTTTTCCTGTATTTCTTCTGGTACGTTTTGAATCAACACCAGCAGAGTTTTCTCCTTCTGAATTTGCTGTAGCACGTCTTTTGAGTGCTTCTTTAAGATTATTTGGTCCAATACTACCACGAGTTTGTCTATCATTGCTATTATTGAAGAAGTCATCAGTGCAATGAGAGGTTTCCATTTGATTCGCCAAGTCTTCATTTGATATGCTTTGGCCCAGACCTCTACATCCGCATTGATTACATGGTCGTGATATAGTCGCGTTATTATCCATGCTTCGTTTTCACCTGGAGCAAAATAAGTCTTTTTAATGTACAAAAAAAAAGAATGATTCAATATAAGTATGTTTATATCTAAAAGTAAGTTACATATAATACTCCTCCCTTATATTTTATAACTAGCTGGTTCTCGCGACTTCGTCCACGTAGAAAAGTATAAAACGCCATCTACCGTATTTTGGATAGATCTCGCTATCTCCCGGGCCAAGCCGCTAGTGTTTACTTTTATTTTAGATTTCCCGTAGGAATGAAGCATTTTCCCGCGGTAAAAAGTAGCCTATGTTCATCACGGATAATGTCGGCTTCTAATGGTAAAAGAATTTTTCAAATCGCTCCACTAGTTTCGCAGCCTATTCTATACAAACAAACAATCAAATCTTTCCTCTTTATAATATTAGTATATACATATAAAACGAAGACCTCCGCCGCGTCTGTCTGTCTTTTTGTTCGCGATAAACTCAAAAACTACTGCACCGATTTTCATGCTGTTTTCACCAATGGATAGAGTGGTTCTCGCGGAAGGTTTTAGTAAGTATATAATTTACAAAATTACGCGGGCGAAGTCGCGAGCAACAATTAGTTATTTATATCTAAAACTAATGTGGGGCCGTTTTAAGAATGCACATTTGACCTTTAGCAGATTGTAGGAATGGGAGTTTCAAAACGTACCTAAACGGTTTCTGAAACTTGTTACGGTTTTGTTGTGAAATGAAACTATTTGTAAACTGGTTATTAGCCGAACGCTTAGTTATTTGTCAGTTCACGTAAACAAAACGTCAGAGATACGTAAGAGCTTATTTCATTTGATAGTATAACGTAAAAGGCGGATGCTGCGCAGCTAATGCGCGGCTACAGAGTTATTCGGAAGGAAACGTTCGATACAATATGTCAGTCTATTTATTGAGCCAATCAGCAGCCGACTACGGGCACGAACCAGTGTTGCCACCTTAGCGCTTTCGTAATCAAATTGGGGCCCTAGCTAAGAGTAAGGAGGGTAGAGATAAGGAGGACAATCTTATATGGGTGTTAAACTAAAAAAGTGGCAACTAAAATCGTCGAATTGAGATGGCGCTGGTGTGTCTAGGGCAGTGATCTAGAGAGAGTATGGAGAGTATGAAATGAAACGGAGTGAAGTGCGCGCTGAGTTGAATTGTTTACTATCACTAGCTGCAACCAGCGCCATCAGTTCGTCGTCTTTCAACGGACACTTTTAATACACGGAGCTTGCGCTCCTTTACCTCTATTCTCCTTGGCCAAGAGCACACCAATTCCAACGCTCCCTTACGAAGTTAGAGAACGATAGAAAATAAAGCCCGATGATTGGTCAAAATTTGATTGGATGTTGTGGGCATTACAACAACCAATCGCCGGGCTTTATTTTCTGTCGTTTCGTCAATCTACAACGCTCCCGTTTGCACTAGGTGCTCTTGGCTAAGGGCCCAGCAATGGACAGAGTGGTTCTCGAGGAAGGTTTTGTATACTAATATTATAGAGAGGAAATATTTGATTGTTTGTTTGTATTGAATAGGCTCCGAAACTAGTGGAGCGATTTGAAAAATTCTTTTACCATTAGAAGCCGACATTATCCGTGATGAACATAGGCTACTTTTTACCGCGGGAAAATGCTTTATTCCTACGGGAAAACGAGTAAAAGGACAACGGGTAGTAAGAATTATCCTTCCGTACTACTTTTTCACATAACTTCTAAATGGCTGGACCGATTGGGGTGAAATTTTATATGGCTATTTCGATGGTTTCCTGGTTAATTTAAAAATACAATTGGACCCGGTAGGTGGCGCTGCTGTCGGTATGTTAACTGCTAAACGGCTTGACCGATTGGGTTGTAATTTTGTATGTGTATTTCCATGACCTCCGCCGCGTCTGTCTGTTTGTTCGCGTTAAACTCAAAAACTACTGTACCGATTTTCATGTTGTTTTCACCAATGGATAGAGTGATTCTCGCGGAAGGATTTAGTATATAATTTACAAAGTTACGCGAGCGAAGTCGCGGGTACCAGCTAGGGCGGTAACTATATAAAAAATCAATTTTAATCTCTATAATGTCAAAAACTTACATTTAATATGTTATTTATTTAAAACACAAAATTTTTTGTATAAATATTGGTTTTTTTTAAATCTTTTACTACTTTTCACTATCGAAATAAATATATCTTTTCAAGTTCGCTGCTTTTTCACTATAAGCGTTCATCGCACACTGCGATAGGCATTATCTCATTGATACGAAATCTGTATGGTCCATGAGCCAGCGACAGATTTTCATGACCAATTTCCTCCCAGTCGATAACACGTAAAATGACTGAGAGAGTTGTATCATGAAGCTTTGTGAACGTCAGCTGCGGCTCCGATGGTGGGTTGAGCAGTAGAGTGGTAGCCGCCCATGCACATAATAAAAAAAAAAATTAATCATTTATTCCCGATTAAAAAATCATCAAATTATAGTTAGCCTAATATTTTGAAGAAACAAAATTGTCTGCTATTTATAAAATGGTGGATTATGCATCTGCAGCTCACACGAATATATACGTGTTAAGTGATTAGCTCCCAATAGAAAATTTATCAGATGATAGTTTATGTATTACTGTTAATAAACAAAAAAAGTCAGCTGGCTATATAGTGGTGGAATGCTTGTCAGCTGATGCTCTGAAAGTGTAACGGGCTTCCACTGCTCAACCCACCATCGGAGCCGCAGCTGACGTTCACAACGCATCATGATACAACTCTCTCAGGCATTTTACAAATTATCGACTGAGAGGAAATCATTGACGAAATTAGTGCCTGGCTTACGGACCAGTATATTGTATGTTATCTATATAAAAATACATTTACCTACTAAGTACTGATAAACATTCTTAGGGTTGCGTCAATTTTATTGTTATAAATCGATAATTTAACAAGACGATTATCGATACATTGATTAGAATAGAATAACAGTTTATTTGCAACAAAGGACATAAATACATAATAAAAAAAAAAAGAAAAACACACACACACATACAAACATCACAAACCTAATCAGATTAGCATAATCTATAGACGTGAACTTGAAGACAGGGTTTTGTCTATGACCACCAACTCCAATCAACTTCCCGTTGGGGTGGTAAATACCCCTTGCCGACCCCCTCCCCCCTAAATCTAATGTAGGTCCGTCCTAAACTGTCCGTTTGTTACGGTACATCCCTATAAACCATTGTACTATGCGTGTCAAATGAGCATAGGACTGGAAATTCGCATTTTGCTCCGCATTTCTCACGAACTTCATTACTGATGTGTACGGAGTGCAAAAAAAGCAAGCCAAGAATTAATTATTATTTTTGTAATGTGGTTTACATGATGATGAAGGTACCCTATGTCCTTTCTGGTGTCCCAGACAACGTGTATGTAAAATTTAATGGTTATCGGTTCAGTAGTTTTTGCATGAAAGCGTAATAAACAAACATACAAACCAACTCACCTTCACATTTATAATATTAGTAAGGATATATGTGTGGATGATAAAAATGAACAACTCCACATTATGTACACGCTATTTATATACAAGAAATTATTCTAAAATATACAATAGGTACATTGTTAGGTTTATGTACGCGCGACTCGTACGAGCTTTTTGCAGCAGATGATTGATGTCAAGTCTACTCTGTATCTTCGTTTTCTTTTTAAAGAATTATAATTTCAAGTGGTCGAATACCTTCCTGAAAGGAGGTCGCCACATATGCTTATGACTGGTCCAATTGGAAAATTTTGGGGGAGGCCTATGTCCAGCAGTGGACGTCCCACGGCTGAGATGATGATGATGATGATGATGATGAAGGATATATATATATTTATACATATATAATTTTATTACATAAAAAATAAATAAAAAATATCTATATTTTTGTTATTTGGATTTTTTTGACGACATTACTATGATGACTCTGATCATGTTGTAGCGACCTCCTTTAACGGACTTTTATGATTTTCGATTTCTTTATTTAGAAGAATCAGAACTAAGACAGATCAGTGCACATCTGACGCAGCTACAGAAAGCACGCGCTTTCTCGCCAATGTTTTAATTTGTAAATACATGCACTCGCCTTTGTACATAATGTAAATTGTTATTTAAACGTTATATGTATAAATGTACAATACTAAAATGTGGTATATATTTCATTCAATATTCTTCCCACAATGTGAAGTTTGCAGCAAGTGCGATCCTATTCTCATTTGAAACGCATAGTACTAGCACTGACTTACAATTATAAGTAATTATAATTCATATAATAGGGAATACCCGCTTATTAATTTACAAAATGTTGCCATTAGTGTGATTTTTTTTTTCGTAGAATTACTAGATACATAATTAGATGTTATGAAAATGTTAATAATAAATGGTAATAGCTGTTGCCCGCGACTTCGTCCGCGTAAGTTTTTTAAATAAGTATCATTTAAAACTAGCTGTTGCACGCGACGTCGTCGTGTCTGTGAAACCATGGAATGGAAAAACACATACAAAATTTCAACCCAATCGGTCAAGCCGTTTAGTAGTTGACATACCGACAGCAGCGCCACCTACCGGGTCTAATTGTATTTTTAAATCATCCAGGAAACCATCGAAATAGCCATATAAAATTTCAACCCAATCGGTTCAGCCGTTTAGAAGTTATGTGAAAAAGAAGTTAAGTATGGAAGGATAATTCTTACTACCCGTTGTCCTATTACCCGTTTTCCCGTAGGAATGAAGCATTTTCCCTTGGTAAAAAGTAGCCTATGTTCATCACGGATAATGTCGGCTTCTAATGGTAAAAGAATTTTTCAAATCGCTCCACTAGTTTCGGAGCCTATTCTATACAAACAAACATATTAGTATTAGTATAGACATAGTCCTCCGCCGCGTCTCTCTGCCAGTAACTTAAAAACTACTGCACCGATTTTCATGCTGTTTTCACCAATAGATAGAGTGATTCTCGAGAAACGTGTTAGTACATAATTTACAAAGTTAAGCTGGCGAATTCGCGGGCAGCAGTTAGTTAGACATAAACGAGGTTTAGGAAAGTGCCCGTTTTTAGGGCACTAAGGTAAGTAATAGTGTACTATTATTTACCTAGCGTTAGGAAAGAAATGGGAACAACATTGTTTTTATAAAAATAATTTATTTGATAAAAAGTAAGTAGGTATGTAAAAGTTTAATTCACAACTATTATTTATTTATTTATTTATTTTTAAGGAAAACTTACAGTGATATTTATAATTAAATTTACTTAATAACTAAATGACAGAATAACTTTACACCATTTACAAGTTGCCGCATAAGTATTGAATCTATGTAATATTAAAAAAAAACCGTTTCAAAACCATATCAGTAATTGGAAACAAACTACTGGTTACTAACAAAAAGTGCAGCTTTTTTGAACTTAAATAAACAAAATAATTGAGAAAAGAATAAATAAGAAATAAACAATCAAAGCAAAGATGAAAAAAAATGTCTAAAGTGAAGAACGAGAACCATCAAACCACGATTTTGAGAGTAGCTCTCTTATTTTGTTAATCTTAGAATTAAATAAATCGAACTCTGGAAATTCACTCAGGCTATTAACAAATTTGACCGACCTGGGAATGAAGGAGTTCTTCCTCAAATTTGTTGCGCAATGTCTGGAGCTTAGCAATGAAGCTATCCTAACAGACCTACAGGGAACCTTTAAATTTATTTTTGACAGCAAATAAGGAGAATCAACAATGTTTTGGGCAATTTTCATTAGAAAGAGATTGTCCGCAATGAAACGTCTTTCTTTAAGAGGGAGAATATGTTGCCTCCGGCATCTAGCCTCGTAATCCTCGTCACGACTATTTCTGTATAGTTTCGATTCTGTTGATATAGACATAATATTGGGGATTCCAAACCTGTTATAGTTATATTGATATAGACATAATATTGGGGATTCCAAACCTGTTATAGTTATATTGATATAGACATAATATTGGGGATTCCAAACCTGTTATAGTTATATTGATATAGACATAATATTGGGGATTCCAAACCTGTTATAGTTATATTGATATAGACATAATATTGGGGATTCCAAACCTGTTATAGTTATATTGATATAGACATAATATTGGGGATTCCAAACCTGTTATAGTTATATTGATATAGACATAATATTGGGGATTCCAAACCTGTTATAGTTATATTGATATAGACATAATATTGGGGATTCCAAACCTGTTATAGTTATATTGATATAGACATAATATTGGGGATTCCAAACCTGTTATAGTTATATTGATATAGACATAATATTGGGGATTCCAAACCTGTTATAGTTATATTGATATAGACATAATATTGGGGATTCCAAACCTGTTATAGTTATATTGATATAGACATAATATTGGGGATTCCAAACCTGTTATAGTTATAGTTATACATATTATGGTTCTATTATTTACAAGTTATAATAAAAAATTATAAACTAACACCAACTAACTAATTAAAAAAATAAAATTCTTTTATATATTTATATAAATATTTATATAATATGTCGTGGACAGATCTTAAAGTATGAAGTAAAGTATGAGCAAAGCAAAGCGAGGAGGAGCGTGTTAGGTTTACATGGAAATAAATTTGGGGAGCCGAGCGAAGCGGAGCGGAGTGAGGCGACCCTTTCAGTTTTAACAGAAATATGATCTGCCCGGGAATATCATGATATGCCCAATTCTACGATGTGCCGACGACTATACGCTTCTACGCTTCCTCTCTCCTAATCCCTAAGTTGCATGGGCAACAGGGTCCATCATAATACTGGTCTTAATTTTTATATTGTAAAATCCTTTATACATTATGGATTGCAATAAAATATTTGAATTTGATTTTACTTAGTAATATAACAATACAAAACACGCTGTAAGTTGCTGAGAAGTTAATTGGTATCCCGCAGACTATATTTTAAAAGAACCACGTTAATTGTGTGGCATCGCTCTGTTGGCACTAGTAACTAGTGATGTGTCGGATCGTTAAAAATATCCGCGGATACGGATACGGATACGGATACGTATCGGTGCGCGTGTCCTTGAAACGATAGTTGACGCCCGCCACTTGATAGATCAAGCTACCTAGGTTTTGACATGTAAAAAGTCTTAGAAAAAAACCAACTGCGCTATTGTGTGAAAAATAGTTTCATATGATATACTGACATGTTTTTTACTCGAGTTTATTATTGATAACATTGTTATTAACAATTTTATAGAAAAAAAAATCGCTGTTTTTTTTTAGTTTTTTGCTTATAAAATTGAAACTATCGGGGTAATTACGATGATATCACTGCGCCTGTTATCAAGCCTGTATGCGACAGCTATGGTCCTATTTCAATTTACAAAAACGATTTCGAAAGTAGCGTTTTCATACTTCAAAATGTATATCTTGGTTTTGCATTAAAACGTTGTTAAAAATGTTAAAAATGAAACTGAAGATCACGAGAAACGGTCGAGCGCGCGAGTATCGGGTGAAGGAATATAAGATTGTGTGTATTTGCGATATTTCGTAGTCATTTGGGCAGCCCGTCTGTCGGCAGTAACCACCACTTTACAGAATACCACCGTGAAATAACAGCATTAGTGTGCTGTTGTGTTTCTGTGAGTGAGTAACGGATGCCAAAGCCCATTATTCCCTTATCCTTAATCCTTCTATGGTCGACAGCGCACTTGTAGCATTTATGGCGTTGCTTGTGTTATAGGCGACTGTAGCCACCTATACCATCAAGGTGAGTGCCCGTGAATGGTATATGGTATCCTTTAGTTATCCTTTAGTTACTAAAGCAGGGGTTCCCAACCTTTTCTTAGTCAAGGACCACTTTTATATTATTCTTGTTAGCAGGGACCACTATGTAGGTATAAACTGTAATAATCAAAGAAGACTTGCTGGTAGACGGTTGGTTTTAATTTTAAAATTCCGTAATAGTACCACGACATTCTGTATTATTATATCTATCGTGTAGTTCCGAATGTTTTTTATAGTGAGGCGCCGGTATAAGCATATTGCATTGTTGGCAATGACGTAACGGTTTATCACACTTATGTCTTGCTATGTATCCTTTCACGTGATAGGTAGCAGAGCAAGTTTTGCACCGAAAAAAATCAATCACTGTCTCTCCTTGAGGACCTATTGATATATTTTCTGATTTATCTACAAAAGGTTTACCTACTTCACGATCCAAATTGATATCATTGTCATCTTTAGACACGTTTTTCTTGTGAAAATGCACATGTAATTCGTATGTGAAAGGGTCGTAATCTTTTTTGCACACATCACACTTCACCTTAGACTTTGAATGGTCGTGTTCCCTGTTTGCAAACGGGCAATAGTACACTTTGCACTTATTACAATAAGGATATCTAGGCACAGGCGTTTTCAATAAAGGCTTTTCGTCCTGCCATCTGTAGAATTTGTGTGAAACTATATCCAATTTGGACCTCCTATGGCTCGCCTTGTGACTCTGATACACTTCGTCAGTGAATTTCAAGCCGCAAATTGAACAGAAAATTGATGGAGTCCATACACACTTGCCGTTGTAATGAATTTCATCATTATCACACTTAAGACCTGTGCGATATTTCTGTTTGGTACAAGTATCACAATATTCACAATGATACATTTTGTTCCTACCTCTTGTTGGCTTTGCTTTGTTAACAGACTCTCCTATCTTCATTTCTTTAGCATTAGTTTCAAAAACATTTCTAACTTTATGTTCATTATTTATATTTTTGTCCAAATTCATATTGTATGTTGTAAAAAGTGACGTTGTAAAAGAAAAGTTGGGTGTGTTCGTCATCGTGTCAACTTTGCTATTGATTCCTTGATTCGTTGTTGAATTGAAGTGTCTGATGTTTTCAGGACATTGAAGTCAATACGACAAATTGGTTGAGTGTTCTATTTCAGTCTGAAACGAAATAATAATAATTAATAATAATAATAAATATGATACACATTCCACACAGCACCATCTAGTTCCACACAGCACCATCTAGTTCCACACAGCACCATCTAGTTCCACACTGCAACTAATGCTTGTATTATGGATATTAGACAGTTGAAATACTACATACATTACTTTTATTGTAAATACACACATATCAATATACTAATAATAAATCAGTAGGGGTCGGTCATGGAGTAATTTACTTTGTTTTCAGAAATATCGTGTATATATATTATTAGACTCTATATATAATAATACTGAAACTAAATTGACCATTTTTACAATTTTTTTCTGTATTTATGTCTGTTCCTCCATAACTCTCACGAAACTTGGTAGATAAACATTTAGAAGTACGGGACACGTGATAGGCTACTTTTTATCTTTTTTAACGCGGACGAAGTCGCGGGCGCCAGCTAGTAATAATATTATAAATGTGAAAGTGTCCGTCTACCTTTTCACATCTTCAATCATGGGTGGGAGGGTGTCAAAAACTGTTAAAAATCATTATATATATACTTACGTACGTAATAAATTGGCTTATTTTTAACTTGATTCCAACTGAATATGAGATCGACTGAAGCCTGAAGCGTCGTTCAGGTGTACAGTCGGCCGCATAAGTCGATTAACACATTCAAAAGTGCAAAACAACTGAACACTCAACTTACTTACTAACTGAAGCATTTTATTTATTTATTTTTCAAAAGGTACACCAACAGCACAAACAAAAAACTTATAATACAAGGCAATTTTAAGGTACATAAAAATGTATACCATTTGTGCCGATAATTAGAACAAAATTTTACGATTGTTTATATGTGAAGTTTATTTTGTTCTGTAGTCGTGACAACGACTTATGGCGCGTTGAGTGTTACGTTGTTTTGCACTTTTGAATGGGTTAATCGACTTATGCGGCCGACTGTACATGCATTGGAATGTGACTCAGATGGAAAACAATAGATACATAAACTACGGTCCAAATGCAGCGAGCGGTAACTGCGATTTCTGTTTATATATAACTAGCTGGTGCTCGCGACTTCGTCCGCGTAGAAAAGAATAAAACGCCATCTACCGTTTTTTGGATAGATGGCGTATTTACTTTCATTTTAGATTTCCCGTAGGAATGAAGCATTTTCCCGCGATAAAAAGTAGCCTATGTTCATCACGGATAATGTCGGCTTCTAATGGTAAAAAAAGTTTTCAAATATTATAAAGAGGAAAGATTTGATTGGTTGTTTGTTTGTATAGAATAGGCTCCGAAACTACTGGACCGATTTCAAAAATTCTTTTACCATTAGAAGCCGACATTATCCGTGATGAACAAAGGCTACTTTTTACCGCGGGAAAATGCTTCATTCCTACGGGAAAACAGGTAATAGGACAACGGGTAGTAAGAATTATCCTTGCGTACTCATCTTTTTCACATAACTTCTAAACGGCTGAACCGATTGGGTTGAAATTTTATATGGCTATTTCGATGGTTTCCTGGATGATTTAAAAATACAATTGGACCCGGTAGGTGGCGCTGCTGTCGGTATGTCAACTACTAAACGGCTTGACCGATTGGGTTGAAATTTTGTATCATGTGTATTTCCATGGTTTCACAGACACAAATGTATTATATTTTATAAAGTTACGCGGACGAAGTCGCCTGCAACAGCTAGTAGTATATAGTTTACAAAGTTACGAGGGCGAAGTCGCGTGCAACAGCTAGTTACCAATTAAAATACACTTAGTATACATACCTATATACCTTAGTATATACTTATTTCTATTTCTTTGAATTTATTGATAAAAACTCTGCGTCTACTTAAATCTGATTTCACTATTAAAATTATTTTAAACATACTTTGCAATATTAAACGCAATACGTCCAGCGCATAGCCAATAATTTATTTGATAGCTAATCACCTTAGTGATATATTATACAGATAGAGGTTAGTCACAAGCATACAAAAATATTACATTGTACTGATAAAATGGAGCTAGGGTTGTGCTATGTAAATCATAATAAATTATCGATAAATCCTCATCAATACTAATAATAATAATGACGACACGTTTGGTCTAGTGGCTAGCAAGACTAGCTGTTAACCAAACGGTCGTGAGTTCGAATCCCGCTAAGGGCAAATGTTTATGTGTTAACATTTCACATTTGCACCTAAGTCATGGATGTTTTGTATATATAACATGTATGTATTTACAAAAAAAAAGTAATGTAAGTATTGTATTGTATATCAAGTGTCTGGTATCCATAATACAAGTGAACTAGTGAAATATCTTCACACATTCCACACAGCACTATCTAGTTCCACAAAGCACCATCTAGTTCCACACAGCACCATCTAGTTCCATACAGCACCATCTAGTTCCACATAAGCACCATCTAGTTCCACACAGCACCATCTAGTTCCACAAAGCACCATCTAGTTCCATACTAAGCAACTAATGCTTGGATACCAGACAGTTGATATACAATACATGGTAGATCACTTTTTTTGTAAATATGTACATACATATTACAAATACAAAACATCCATGACTCAGGTACAAAGGTAAAATGTTAACACATAAATATTTGCACCTAGTGGGATTGGAACCCGCGACCGTTTGGTTAACAACTAGGGTTACTAGCCACTAGACCAAACGTGTCGTTTAAGTAATAAAAAAATATTTGATATTAAAAAAATATATATTTAATGTCGCGGCATAGTGTAAGTGCATCCCTAGTACGTGAACTTGCAGTGAATAATAAATATATTGAAGTGACAAACGGGAAAAAACCTTATTTATTTTTAGGGAATGTTGCCATTATTTTATTTTATTAAAAACTAGCTGACCCGGCTAACGTTGTTTTGCCAAAAAATAAATAAATTAGGGTATAAAAAATTTGGGGGAGTTTTGTTACAAACATTGTGACAGAAGGGTTAGGAATTCTATGTACATGATCAAATTTCTTTCTTTTAATGATAGCATTTTTTAGTTTTATTAATGCACTAACTTTTATAGTTCAACGCAGACGAAGTCGCGGTTAGCAGCTAGTAATAAATAAAAAATAAGTAAATATCTTCACACATGCCACACAGCACCATCTAGTTCCACACTTAGCAACTAATGCTTGTATTATGGATACCAGACAGTTGATTTACTACATACATTACATTTATTATTTGTAAAAAAATAATAATTTCAATACTAATAATAAATCTGTAAGTGTAGGTATTGTATGTATGTATGTATGTATGTATGTATGTATGTATGTATGTATGTATGTATGGTCCTCCATCACTCTTAAACGAATTAACCGATTTTCATGAAACCTGGTAGATAAACAATTAGACGTACAGGACACAGGATAGGCTATTTTTTTCTTTTTCAACGCGAACGAAGTCGCGGGCGCCAGCTAGTATATATAATATGAATATGAGAACTTCCTCCTTTATCTGATGTCGGTTAATAATAGTAGAAATGAATAGTAGAATATTTTAAAAAATAGGCGTTTATCTTTATGACTATACTTGTCACTTGTCTCGTCTACATTGTTATTTAATCTATGACCAATGTTTATTGCTTGTTATCGGGTCGAATCAACTACATAATAACAACGTGTTAGTTAACAACTTGAAAGCTGAGAGGAAGTATCGTTTATTTAATAATATTGCTGTATAAGGAAAGACAAAATGCAGTTCAAAGGCAATGGTAAGATACAATTTTGCATTTTTCTCAATACTAATAATAAATCTCTAAGTGTAGTGTGGGTATTGTATGTGTTGTATGTTCGTCCAAACTCTTAAACGAATTAACCGATTTTCATGAAACTTGGTAAATAAACATTTAGACGTACGGGACACAGGATAGAATACTTTTTTGTTTTTCAACGCGAACGAAGTCGCGGGCGCCAGTTAGTATTTTATATAGAAAGATTGTATTATTTGTATAATAAGTATTGTAGACCGGCCACGATTCTCTGTCATGTGGCTCAGTCAGCAACATTCCACGGTTGCCATTACAACGGTTATAAAAAGTCATAAAAGTAGTCAGTCATAAAGTCAGTCATAAAAAATCGGGTTCCGTTGGAATTTAGAAAAAAAAAAAAAAGAAAATAGTATAGGTACAAGATTATTCCTCTGTTTAAATGCAATGTTTTAAACACAAACCAACATAATATCAATACTAATAATAAATATGTAAGTGTATAGGTATTGTATGTATGTATGCATGTGTACGTGTGTGTGTGTGTGTGTGTGTGTACGTGTGTATGTATGTATGATGAAATTTGATAGATAAAAATTTAGACGTACATGACGTATTTTATAAAGTTACGCTGACGAAGTCGCCTGCAACAGCCACTCTATACGAATATTTTATAAGAGAGAAGATTTGTATTTTTATTTTTGTAATAAAAATACCTACTCAAAAACTACACTAATTGGGAAGACTTTAAAAATTCTTTCACCCATAGAAACCTACATAATCAGTGAGTAGCATAGGCATAGGAAAGATTTGATTGTTTGTATTGAATAGGCTCCGAAAGTGCTGGACCGATTTGAAAAATTCTTTTACCATTAGAAGTCGACATTATCCGTGATGAACATAGGCTACTTTTTACCGCGGAAAAATGCTTCATTCCTACGGGAAATCTAAAATAAAAGTAAATACTAGCGGCTTGGCCCGGGATAGACTTGACAACGCCATCTATCCAGAATCAAGTGAAGCTACCAACATGACAACTGCTTGGTGATATTTTTAGCGATTCGCTCCACGGTAGATGGCGTTTTATACTTTTCAACGCGGACGAAGTCGCGAACACCAGCCAGTATAGTATATTATAAAATCCTCTCTTCTCACAAACTTTCGCTGCCACAAATGAAATTTCAGAACACCAACACATAAGATACAATCCCCTCAAAGACTCCTGGGTCCTGGTGTCGCCGCACAGATGCCTTCGACCCTGGAGCGGGCAGACCGAGGCGTCTGCTGAAGAACACCAACCGGATCCCAACAATCCTCTCCGGCCAGGAGTCACTAGGTCTAATGGACAGGTATTAAACAATGCATTTTTCAATTTTTTAAGTGAAAACTTCTATAGTCGCGATATACGAGTTTGGGTAGGAGTTGGCCTTGGATGTTGTGTATTTATAATTTTTATTTTTATGTTAAGGTCGACAGACAGGCTGACGGTCCACTCGATTGTAGGTGGCTACCGTCGCCTATAACACAAGCAACGCCATAAGTGCTACAAGTGCGCTGCCCACCATAGAAGGATTAGGGATAAGGGATAAGGGAGGATGGGATAATGGGCTCTGACATCCCTTACTCACTCACCGAAACACAACAGCACATAATGCACATAATATGTATGTATTTACAAAAAAAGTAATGTATGTATGTAGTATATCAACATTTAGTTGTTTCGTGTGGAACTAGATGGTGCTGTGTGGAACTAGATGGTGCTGTGTGGAACTGGATGGTGCTGTGTGGAACTAGATGGTGCTTTGTGGAACTAGATGGTGCTGTGTATAATGTGTGAAGATATATTTATTAATTTATATTTATTTATTATTTTTCAGCGTAATCCCAATTATACATCGACGTACGTGTTCCCAAACGACTTCCCAGCACTCAAGGATAGAGTTCCAGAACCGCCTGCGTCGGATAATCCCTTATTCAAAATGGCACCTGCCAAGGGGACGTGTCGGTAATTACTTTAAATTAAGAACATCACATCATATTACTATATTGTAATTTTCTATATTCACTATTTAACCAGCTGGCGCCCGTGACTTCGTCCGCGTTGAAAATGCAAAAGAGTATTCTATCCTGTGTTCTGTACGACTAAATGTTTATCTACCAAGTTTTTTATGAAAATTCGTTAGCTCGTGTAAGAGTTAAGAGGGACCTTTTTTTATATTTTTTTGTTACTAGCTAATATGGACATAATATCTGAAATAAATGATTATTATTATTAGCAGGTAACACGAGTAAAAAAGTGGAATTCTCCTTTTCAGTGTAATGTGTTTCCATCCTGATTCAACAAAGACTTTGCCGCTAATGAGCGTCGAAGAAATTTACAATGTCGTTGAAGAGTAAGAACAAATACCTACTAAATGTATATACATTAATTAATATTGAGCTATTATTAAGAAAGAAAGAAAATAAATTTTATTGAGTCAATACAAAAAGTAAATGCGATACAAGAGCAATCAGAACAAACTTAATCATATTGGAAATACTTGCCATACTTGCCATGCTTGCCATACTTACAATGCTTGCCATACTTGCAATGCTTGCCATACTTGCAATGCTTGCCATACGTGCAATGCTTGTCATACTTGCAATGCTTGCCATACTTGCATTACTTGCCATATTTGCCAGTGCCTCGACCCAAATTGGCACTCATCTCAGCATATTATGTGTGTGCTACAAGTCACATACAGCTCTGATCTTCCCCTGGAGACCTCATAGTTGGCTTCACGGAGTTCACGGAGCCAAGTCCATAAAATTAATGATTAAAGCAAATTTTATACGAAATCTTCCTCGTTTGTTGCTCTTTTCATTAGTGAAAACCGTATCAGAATCCGTACTCAAACATACAGGAACGCAAACGCTCCTGGCACACTGGGTCATAAAAATCATTCAAGCGCTAGGCTTGTTCCGCACAATAGCTCTAGGGTTGTTCATGTTCCGCACGCAATAAGTCAATAATATTTATATTTTCTTCAAAAAAAAAAAATTATTTACCGAAATTTCAATAATATTTAATCAGATGGATAAATCAGACCAAAGAATTGTCTCGCCGATACAAGTGGGTTCAGATATTTGAAAACAAAGGCGCTATAATGGGTTGCTCCAATCCTCACCCGCACTGCCAGATATGGGCTTCCAGTTTTCTACCGAACGAAGCTAGACTAAAAGACAGGTAAATAATTTTATTGCCATAAAAATATAAATACATACCGAAAAAGAATTAAGTTTTTGAATGAAAATTAAATTTAGTAAAAAATTAAATAGGTTAGATTAGAATAGTTTTGATTGATTAGATTAGATTAGATTAGATTAGATACGAATCGAAATACCGAAAAAGCGTTTATTTTAAAATCAAAATAAAATTCAGTTGAAAATAAATTTGATTAGATTAGCTAGATTAGATTCAGTATTTAGTTATTTAATAAAAATATTTTAGAAAAGATAGTTTACATTAGATAATTAGAATAGGTAAAAATTAAAAAAAATCCAAAAAGTAGAGCAAAATACCCAATTATTGGCACTTTAAGAAATACGACCATTTATTGGCACCTTTCGACCTGTTTATTGTACAACTCAAATAAAATTTGAATGTTTGACAATGTTTAAATCATTTCACTGTTTAGTGTTAGCAATTCTCATAAATCTAAGATTTATTTATTTTTTGTGGGAACACAATTTATGGAATAGTTTTCTTATTTTCCTGTGAAAAGTTTAGAGTGCCAATAAATTGGAGGGGTGCCAACATTAGGTCATTTTACCCTATTTAACTTTTTAATTAAAGTTTAATTCAGTTAAAAATAAATTAGATTAGATAGATTAGATTAAATAAATAAAATATATTTAACAGTAAATAAAAGTGTGTCTGTTCTTTTTTTTAATTTGTAATGGAGAATTTTTTGTTACAAAGTAAAAACACAATACATTTCTCTATATATATTTTTTATTATTACAGATATCAAAAGGATTATTACGAGAAATACGGAAGACCACTTTTGGTCGATTACTTGCAGGAAGAAATGGTGAAAAATGTAAGTTTGACTGACGAACCCGTTAGACGAGTGGCAAGGGTGCTTGCCTAACGTCTCAGGGGCCCCGGGTTCAATTCCAGGCGGGGACAACTTTGAAAATTTTAGATTTGTGCGACATATTTCACAAAATCATTTTTTCATAGTAGCGAATTTTCACATCGCGCTCTTTCATGATCGCAAATTTAATTATTCGTCTTTTTTCATGTAGCGATTTTTCATGAAGCGTTTTATAATGTTTGCGTTTATTTTTTATTTATTATAATGAAGCATTTTCCCGCGGTAAAAAGTAGCCTATGTTCATCACGGATAATGTCGGCTTCTAATGGTAAAAGAATTTTTCAAATCGGTCCACTAGTTTCGGAGCCTATTCAATACAAACAAACAAAAAATCTAAAAAGTAGCCTATGTTGATCACGGATAATGTCGGCTTCTAATGGTAAAAGAATTTTTCAAATCGGTCCACTAGTTTCGGAGCCTATTCAATACAAACAAACAAAAAATCTAAAAAGTAGCCTATGTTCATCACGGATAATGTCGGCTTCTAATGGTAAAAGAATTTTTCAAATCGGTCCACTAGTTTCGGAGCCTATTCAATACAAACAAACAAAAAATCTAAAAAGTAGCCTATGTTCATCACGGATAATGTCGGCTTCTAATGGTAAAAGAATTTTTCAAATCGGTCCACTAGTTTCGGAGCCTATTCAATACAAACAAACAAAAAATCTAAAAAGTAGCCTATGTTCATCACGGATAATGTCGGCTTCTAATGGTAAAAGAATTTTTCAAATCGGTCCACTAGTTTCGGAGCCTATTCAATACAAACAAACAAAAAATCTAAAAAGTAGCCTATGTTGATCACGGATAATGTCGGCTTCTAATGGTAAAAGAATTTTTCAAATCGGTCCACTAGTTTCGGAGCCTATTCAATACAAACAAACAAAAAATCTAAAAAGTAGCCTATGTTGATCACGGATAATGTCGGCTTCTAATGGTAAAAGAATTTTTCAAATCGGTCCACTAGTTTCGGAGCCTATTCAATACAAACAAACAAAAAATCTAAAAAGTAGCCTATGTTGATCACGGATAATGTCGGCTTCTAATGGTAAAAGAATTTTTCAAATCGGTCCACTAGTTTCGGAGCTTATTGAATTCAAACAAAGAAACAAATCTTTCCTCTTTCTATACTAATATTATAAAGAGGAAAGATTTGATTGTTTGTTTGTTTGTATTGAATAGGCTCCGAAACTAGTGGACCGATTTGAAAAATTCTTTTACCATTACAAGCCGACATTATCCGTGATCAACATAGGCTACTTTTTACCGCTGGAAAATGCTTCATTCCTACGGGAAAACGGGTAATAGGACAACGGGTAGTAAGAATTATCCTTCCACACTTAACTTCTTTTTCACATAACTTCTAAACGGCTGAACCGATTGGGTTGAAATTTTGTATGTGTATTTCCATATATGGTTTCACAGACACGAATGTATTATATTTTATAAAGTTACGCGGACGAAGTCGCGTGCAACAGCTAGTATAATATTAAGATATAGTATAGATGAATTTTTTTTTTTAATTTCAGGAAAGGATCGTTTATAAAAACGAGGAGTGGGTAGCACTAGTGCCTTATTGGGCAGAATGGCCATACGAGACCATGTTACTGCCAATAAACGGCCAACCTCAAAGATTGACCGATTTAAATGACGCACAAAAAACATCATTGGCCAAAATGATTAAGATTTTGACGACAAAATATGACAATTTATTCAAATGCAGCTTCCCATACAGCATGGGATGGCATGGTAACAGATAAACCTGTCTTTTTTTTAAGTATAGTATAGTTCGTGTAGCGAATAAAGACTTCTCGGCAAATGTGCGCAGAACTCTTTTTAGGTGTTTGAGGGGGCAGAGGAGCGTGAGCGGCTGAGTCTACCAATAACGTGTGCCGATGCGTTATTGGTAGACTCAGACGCTACACACCTCCCGCACTTCGCGACACGTTATTGGTAGACTCAGTCGCTACACACCTCCCGCTACACAATTTAATTCATAGATCTTAAAATACAAATAATTAAAAATTAAGGCAATTTGGATTTCAGGCGAATTGGGAATCAGTCGATTTAAACTTCAGTCTATTTGGGATTCAGGCAATTTGGGAATTGGTTGTATTGGACCGGACGCCTATTTTATTATACAAAGCTAAAAGTAGCGTAGAATGAACTTTCACCTACTATTGCGTACCACTCAAGATTTGCCGTCCTTGGCTTTTGTATGGAATTGAGTGAAAGAGAAAGCGCTATAATAGTTCGTTTCAGGAATCGAACTGTATAGTCGGATTTTTAATTAGATGAACTAAAATGACATTTGGTGCGTTACCATTTTATTGTAATGTAAAAATAGTGTTGTCCTGAGTAATCGAGTATTAGGTAAAAATCGTGATTCAATCTTTTTTATTTTACAATAAGTTTGTTAGTTGAACTTATTATTTAATAAGTTTTTTAGTTGTTGCTAGCTGTCATTTTAGTCCATTAATTTGTTCTGGCGGCTGAGTTCCATTATTTTGTTCTCTTCTATAACATGATCGATACTTACAACTTGACCATAATGATCGAACTCGGTTATAAATGAGTCATACTACAACACTAAGCTTCATGCTTGCAACATTAAAAAAATAAAAGGCCGATTTCAGCTGTCATTTTAGTCCATCTAATTGAAAATTCGATTATAGTATATTTTAAATCTTGTCAAATAGCCAATTATGCCTATACAGGTGCCCCGACAGGCAGCCAAGAGTTGGAACCGTCCCCCCACTGGTTGGTTCACGCGGTCTACCTACCCCCACTTCTTCGGTCGGCCACCGTCAAGAAGTTCATGGTGGGCTACGAACTATTGGCGCAAACGCAAAGAGACTTGACGCCCGAACAAGCTGCAGACAAACTGAACCAGTGCTCTGTGACTCACTACAAGAATGACTCCAATCATAATTAATTTAATTAATTAAGAATGTCTAGTTATAGACTTTGTAAATCAATAATAATAAATCTGTAAGTGTATATATTGCATTTATTTGTATGTTCCTCAATAACTCGTAAACGAATTAACCGATTAACCAGTGCTCTGTGGCTCACTACAAGAATGACTTCAATCACAATTAATTAAATTAATTTCTTAATCAATTAATGAAGAATGACTAGTTGTAGACTTTGTAAATCAATACTAATAATAAATCTTTAAGTGTATGTATTGCATTTATTTGTATGTTCCTCAATAACTCGTAAACGAAATAATTGATTTTCATGAAACTTGGTAGATGAAACATTTAGACGTACGGGACACAGGATAGGATATGCTACCTACTTTTTTCTTTCTCAACGCGGACGAAGTCGCGGGCGCCAGCTAGTATACATACATAATATATTACAGGCCACACTAATAAGTTAAATTTATTAAAAACCAAGCCGAAAAAACTTCGTGCAACACTGGTAACCCCATAACAAGAAACCGTAGGACCGTTTCTTTACACAAGACAAGATTTTACGCCACGACTGTACTTTAGGTGTTTCTAAAGTTTCTGTGGAAACCTTAGGTTGGCTGACTCCATAAATATTTCTCCAATTTCGAGATGGCATTTCGTCTTTATGTTTCGTAATGAAATCTCCGTCCAAATCGAGTTTATACCATGACTTGTGTCTTTCTTCATTATTTTTATATCTAAAATTATTGCAAGCCATGGAGCTTTTGAGTAAGCATTTTTAGACAGTCTATGTAATTGTTAATAAAATACACGAACAATTTTAGTTATAGATTTTCAGTCTTCAGTTAAAAAGTCACTTGACAAGTTGACACTTTATTTTAAATGCAATCGCGACACAGAACAACAAAATTTACTTGCTGTCATATTGTCACAGCGAAATATATTTCTGATTGGTAAAATGTATGATGACATTAATTGAAGCTGAGATTTTTTCTCAACTTCCCCACCAGGTGGGACATTGGGAAGTTAGTCCCACAAGCTGGGACGAACTTTTCTTAACGTCTCCACTACCCACTAACGTCCACTAGAGAGAAAGCTGAGAATTTTTTTCTCAACGTCCCGACCAGGTGGGACGTAGGGAAGTTCGTCCCATCTTGGGACGAATTTTTCTTAACGTCCCCACTACCCACTAACGTCCACTAGAGAGAAAGCTGAGAATTTTTTGTCAACGTCCCGACCAGGTGGGACATTGGAAAGTTCGTCCCACCTTGGGACGAATTTTTCTTAACGTCCCCACTACCCAATAACGTCACTAGAAAGCTGAGCCACCGTCCCACCTTGGGACGAACTCTTTCTTGACGTCTCCACTTCCCACTAAGGTCTTCAGCAGTGGGAAATCAAATAATTTTATCATTTTATAAAAACAGGATAAAGGGTACTAACAGTAACAATAAAAACCCAATTAGCAGCAAATTAAGTATATTTTTTTAATACAAAATAAATGCCAGTTTGAGACCAAATTCACATAATTTAGAAGACATTAAACTTAGTTTTTTAAATAAAAAAAAATAGTATCCACTTTAAAGTGTAATCTCTCATTTGCTTCGATCAACAAACATCATAGGATGTAATCTCGATAAGTAAACAAAGATTTTGACAGAAATGTTCTTAGAACTTTTAGACATCGTGAGATTTCTATTTAAAACCTCCAAATTTTCAATTTAAATTTTTTATTCTCTTAAGACACAATATAATAAGACAGAGCTCTAGGTTAAGTATAAAATGTATAAAAAAAATTAAACTTGACAAACACTAAAAATATAAGATGTTTTATCTGTAATTTTCTAAAGCGAGGGTATAATTGAAAAAAAAAAAAAAAAAAAAAGACTGCTCATCAAAAGTGACAACTACGCCATCTGTTAACATCTTAACAAACTAGTGACCGAAGTTAAGCTTATTGTGAACCGAGAAACACGTATTGAATCGCATATAGATGGTGTTTATTTCATACAATTAAACTGTTTACCCTAAAAGTGCCCAACGCGCCTAAAAAAAATTCACTTCAAAAAAGAAATTATCTTCCGAAGATAATCTTCGCTTATTTCACTCAATTAAACTGCACTGAGGGTGTCGCTCGCAAAACGAGTTCACTGTTTTCCCAAAAAGTGCCCAAAGCACTTACAAAACGATTTTACTTCATAAAAGAAATTATCTTCCGAAGATATAGATTCGGATAGATGACGCTTATTTCGTACAGTTAAACTTCACTGAGGGTGTCGCTCGCAGAGCGAGTTCACTGTTTTCCCTAAAAGTGCCCAACGCGCCTAAAAAAAAAGTTTTCGCTTTAAAAATCTAACATTTATAACGCATTAGTGCTTTTATTTTAAGTTAAAACGAGCTAAGTATACTTATCTAATGAAATTTTTAGTAAAGTATACTTATCTAGAGAATTTTCAGTCTAAAGAATCTAAAAAAATATATCTTTAGATATTCTAAAAAATATATAAAAAATTTGAGCACTGCGGGTAGTTACGAACAAAATTACAGATAAATCACTTTTAATTATGCAAACTCATATATGTATAATATAATATAATAGGTTTCCTTAATCTATTATATATTATGTTTATTTATACCTACTATATATAATGTATTATATGACATATTAATATTTTTTTTTATTATTACTGTTTCGAGAGAGTGTGAAGGTGCAAAAAAATTTCTCAACAAATTGTAAAGTGGGGGGTAGTTATAATTTTATTTTTTTATATTTGAAATATTTTCCTACAATATTTACTCAATATAATATAAAAAAAGCAGCCGACAAAGATATTTAATTGGTCTCGATGCCCTCGACTAGATACGGCCGCCGCACTTGAAAAATGTGGCAACTTTTAGTACGCCAAATTCGGCGTACCCGAGCCAGTCACACAGCAAACTGTCTGTGATATGTACGTGCCGAATGTTTCATTAAACTTATATAAAATAAAATTCCAATTTGCGTAGTGAAACTGTGTAAAAATTAAACTGTTTAAAAAGCGATAAACAAAAAAAAACAACCGACTTAAAACCGTCTCATGGTCTTTTCTCATGGATGCCATTGTCAGAAATGGACCAAATTGAAATGGGACCACACGGGAAGCACCGGCTTTCAAATAAAAAAGGAATCATCGAAATCGTTTAACCCAGTCGAAAGTTACGAGGTAACATAAAAATAAAAAAAATACAGTCGAATTGAGAACTTCCTACTTTTTTGGAAGTCGGTTTAAAAGTTGCCGCATTCACGGAGCTATCGCTTTTAGGCGGGGCCGTATCTAGTCGAGCGCAGCTAAAAGCGAGACCAATAATGTATCTATGATTCATTGCACAAATGTTCGCGAATCACCTCTAATAATTACTAGGGATGTTATGGATATAAAGTTTCGGATCCGGATACAGATGCGGATATAAGAATAATATTATATCGGTTTCGGATACGGTTACGGATATGTAATTATTTCGGGTAATCCGTTAGTTTCGGATAATTTCGGTTACGGATATTCGAATTAAATACGCGTTGTAGGGAATCGTATTATTTTGTAACATTTTTTTTTTGTATATAACTGTAAAATGTATAATGGAGAATGTTAATAGGTATGCAAAATCGTCTAAAACTTTGTCTCACTAGAGCTTATATGTATACAAACACACTACTTTTTGTTTTTTTTTAAAAGACCCAGTAGTTATGATTTTACAGACATTTAAAGTTCTCTTAAATATCGAGACCTCTAGCAGGCGCTGGGCGCCGCGTGACGTCACATTCAAACGGTCGCGTCGGTTCGCTCCAATATGGGAGCGCGCGAACTGACCGAGAGATCGCTTGATTGTGACGTCACTGCTCCGAGCGCAGGCCCGTGACATCCGCGTCGCGATCTCATTTTTAAAACGCCATATCTCAGAAACTAAACGATGTATCAAAATATTTTTTTCACAGGTATTTATTATTTTTAATAGAGAATACGAAGAGTTAAAAATTAAAATTAGTGAAGATTCGCCATTATCTATGGCACGTTATGATTTCACAGAAACCACAGTGTACTATTGTAATTATGACGTTTTTTGAAAGAGTGTGGAATTGTATTTGCCATACAGAATCAGGGCCCTTATTAGAAATCATCCGGAACTTTTATATCGGATTCGGTTACGGTTACGGATAGATTTTTATTTCGGATATCCGATAGTTTCGGTTACAGTTACGGAGCACCATAACATCCCTAATAAATAATTATTATATTATTAGTGATGTGCCCGGATCGTTAAATGAAAAATGTTATCAGAGGATATCACTAATTATATTATCAGACATCACATTATATTATTATTATCAATATGTATTAATGTTTATTATTAATGGGTAGTGATAATAATGTTATTCGAAAACGAGGGAAGCGCTCGCGTATGACACGGACGAGTCCTGTGGGTTCATACACTGAGAGGACTGAGCGTATTTGAGGAACTCCATTGACATTTTTGGAGCGTTCGGGTGGCTCGAGAGCTTCGATATCGCCTGAAAAAGACAAGAGAGAGAGAGAGTGTGAGTGAG
Organism: Synanthedon vespiformis; assembly: GCA_918317495.1. Taxonomy (NCBI): domain Eukaryota; kingdom Metazoa; phylum Arthropoda; class Insecta; order Lepidoptera; family Sesiidae; genus Synanthedon; species Synanthedon vespiformis. The sequence continues at coordinate 427,655 of OU906975.1, forward strand.
TGTGTGCGTGAGAGACAGAGTGAGAATGAGTGAGAGAGAAATAGAGTGTGTGGGAGAGAGAAAGATTGAGTGAGTGAGTGAGTGAGAAAAACAAAGTGAGAAAGAGAGAAAGAGATTGAGAGCCAATGAAGATGTGTGTAAGTGTGTGATAGTCAGTGTGAGTGAGCGAGTTCGAGTGAAAAAGCTATTGAGAGAGTGAGTGTGAGTGAAAAAGAGATTGAGATTGAGAGATAATGAGAGTATGAGTGAGTGAGTGAGAAAAACAAAGTGAGAAGAGATTGAGAGCCAATGAATGTGAGAGTGAGCGAGAGTGAGAGTGAAAAAGCTATTGAGAGAGTAAGAGTGTGTGTGAGAGAGAGAGAAAGAGAGAGTAAGTGTGAGTGAATGAAAGAGAGAGTATGAGTGAGTGAGTGAGTGAGTGAGTGAGTGAGTGAGTGAGTGAGTGAGTGAGAGTGTGAGTGAAAAAGATATTGAGAGATCTCGAGAGAGAGGGAGAGAAAGAGAGCGAGTGAGTGAGAGTGTGAATGAGTGAAAGAGATAGTATGAGTAAGTGAGAGAGTGTGTGAGTGAAAAAGAGAGTGAGAGTGAGAGAGAGAGAGAGAGAGAGAGAGAGAGAGAGAGAGAGAGAGAGAGAGAGTGAGAGTGAGAGAGTATGAGAGAGTGTGAGTGAGTGAAAGACAGAGAGACAACATTGTATCCTCTCACCTGAAGCAAGACGCCAATGGGATGTCTCCCGCATATAGTGTTTCCGTACTTGTTGAGATATTCAGTGAAAGCTCTCGGGTCCATCCTTTCAATTATATCCATACCCTAAAGTTTGAAAGAGATTTGGCATACTTAAACCACTTTTATTTGACATTTTATATACCTAGTTATACATAGAAGTATAACTAAGTATAACTGAGGCCCTAGCCAAGAGCAAACGAATGCAAACGGGAGCGTTGCGTATTTACGAAACGACAGAAACAAAGCCCAGCGATTGGTTAAAATTTTATATGGGCGTAAGTACGCAAAAGGAAGAGTTTTCATTGGTTTGCTCTTGGCTAGGGCCCCAAGGTGTGTCTGTGTACAGACAGACATACCTGTCTATCGAGCCACTCGATGCTCTGGTGGATGTGTCCCCGGGACGCGTCGCGCCACGTGTACCTGAACCTGGATCCCCAGTGGCAGAAGTCCGACGAGATCACCACCAGGTTCTGGGGATCGGCGAGATACGGCGCCAGTATGGCTCCGTATCTGTTTTACCGAAGAAGAAAATGTTCAAAGTGAACATACTGTTTAACTGAAGTTGATCGAAAATTGCTGTGTGACGTTGCAAAAAGAGGTGTTCATTCATTCAGATTCATTCGGTGGCATGATATTGAAAGTTAGTGGGCCGAACGCGTTCGCGAAGAGAGGTCGTTGTCGTATGTCAACGCGCACAGTTGTAATTGTTAGTTAAGAGAGGTCGTTGTCGTATGTCAACGCGCACCTTATAGTTGAAATTTTTAGTTAAGAGAGGTCGTTGTCGTATGTCAACGCGCACCTTATAGTTGGAATTGTTAGTTAAGAGAGGTCGTTGTCGTATGTCAACGCGCACCCTATAGTTGGAATTGTTAGTTAAGAGAGGTCGTTGTCGTATGTCAACGCGCACCCTATAGTTGGAATTGTTAGTTAAGAGAGGTCGTTGTCGTATGTCAACGCGCACCTTATAGTTGGAATTGTACTTAAGAGAGGTCGTTGTCGTATGTCAACGCGCACCCTATAGTTGGAATTGTTAGTTAAGAGGTCGTTGTCGTATGTCAACGCGCACCTTATAGTTGGAATTGTTAGTTAAGAGAGTGCGTTGTCGTATGTCAACGCGCACCCTATAGTTGGAATTGTTAGTTAAGAGAGGTCGTTGTCGTATGTCAACGCGCACCCTATAGTTGGAATTGTTAGTTAAGAGAGGTCGTTGTCGTATGTCAACGCGCACCTTATAGTTGGAATTGTACTTAAGAGAGGTCGTTGTCGTATGTCAACGCGCACCCTATAGTTGGAATTGTTAGTTAAGAGGTCGTTGTCGTATGTCAACGCGCACCTTATAGTTGGAATTGTTAGTTAAGAGAGTGCGTTGTCGTATGTCAACGCGCACCCTATAGTTGGAATTGTTAGTTAAGAGAGGTCGTTGTCGTATGTCAACGCACACCTTATAGTTGGAATTGTAGTTAAGAGAGGTCGTTGTCGTATGTCAACGCGCACAGTTGTAATTGTTAGTTAAGAGGTCGTTGTCGTATGTCAACGCACACCTTATAGTTGGAATTGTTAGTTAAGAGAGGTCGTTGTCGTATGTCAACGCGCACCTTATAGTTGGAATTGTTAGTTAAGAGAGGTCGTTGTCGTATGTCAACGCGCACCTTGAAGTTGGAATTGTACTTCTGATGAATCGGTTGGATCATGAAAATATTTGGACTAAACATAAGCTAAGAGATAATAGAGATATCTCTTAACCAATAGCCAATAGAAATATCTCTATCATCTCCTAACCAATAACCAAAAAATAAGAAAAAATCCAGGTCATTTGGTTGAAGAGATATTTATTATCAGTGGATTTTTTTTCTCTGATAAATCCATCGCGTGGTTTAAGAGGAGTTAGAGACTATACAGACAGACAGACAGACAGACAGACATACATACATACCAGATAGACATACAGACACGAAAAGCGACTTAGTTTTATACTACGTAAGGATACTCACTTCGCTTCTTTCTCCGGTGTAAGCGAACCGACTAGGATTGGTATTATGGTAAATCCTGTTTTGTACCTGAAATGAAAAGTTTTAAATTAATTTTACGCATCAAAATACTACAATGGAATTCGAAAATAGTCATTTTCGGAAATTGTCTCTTTCAAAAATTGTAATTTTCGGAAATTGTCAAGTTTCGAAAATTCTCTCAAAAATTTTACTTTTTCGGAAATTGCCATTGTCGGATATTGACATTTTAGAAAATTGTCATTGTCGGAAATTGCCTCTTTCAAAAATTGTAATTGTTGGATATTGACATTTTAGAAAATTGTCATTGTCGGAAATTGTCATTTTCGAAAATTCATTTTCGAAAATTGTCTCAAAAATTGTAAATTTCGGAAATTGTCATGTCATTTTCGGAAATTATCAGTTTCGAAAATTCTCTCAAAAATTTTACTTTTTCGGAAATTGTCATTGTCGGATATTGACATTTTAGAAAATTGTCATTGTCGGAAATTATCATTTTCGAATATTGTCTCTTTCAAAAATTGTAATAGTCGGATATTGACATTTTAGAAAATTGTCATTGTCGGAAATTATCATTTTCGAATATTGTCTCTTTCAAAAATTGTAATTTTCGGAAATTGTCATGTCATTTTCGGAAATTCTCTCAAAAATTGTCAATATCGGAAATTGTCATTTCACTCTGGTAAGTTCAAAATGTTAATTTTCACCCTCTTAAAGTTAAAGATTAAAAACTTAAAAATGCCTAGTCGCGTTTTTTTTTTTACTTTTTTGATACTACTTAAAAAAATTGGACTATAGACAATGAAATAACTTACTCCTCCATGACTTTAGCTATGTAGGGTAGATGCATTTCTATCGAATGCTCATCTTCGTCTGTCTGTACGTCCATCCATGTGAATTGGCGGGTAGCTTCCAATTCCGTATAAACTGCAAAGCGAAAATAATTACGGCATTATTATATAATTACTATAGCTGGTGTCCTATAGCCAACAATACTATACTCCGTCATGATTCCGTATTAAAACCAACCAAGCGTCTGTTGTTTAAAGAAAATGCGAATTTACGTCAACGCATTAGAGTTTAAAATGAATAGTACAAGTTGGTCGTCACTACCTTTCACCATTGACTCCGTCATGAATCCGTATTAAAACCAACCAAGCGTCTGTTGTTTAAAGAAAATGCGAATTTACGTCAACGCATTAGAGTTTAAAATGAATAGTACAAGTTGGTCGTCACTACCTTTCACCATTGACTCCGTCATGATTCCGTATTAAAACCAACCAAGCGTCTGTTGTTTAAAGAAAATGCGAATTTACGTCAACGCATTAGAGTTTAAAATGAATAGTACAAGTTGGTCGTCACTACCTTTCACCATTGGCTCCGTCATGATTCCGTATTAAAACCAACCAAGCGTTTGTCGTTTAAAGAAAATGCGACTTTACGTCAACGCATTAGAGTTTAAAATGAATAGTACAAGTTGGTCGTCACTACCTTTCACCATTGACTCCGTCATGATTCCGTATTAAAACCAACCAAGCGTCTGTTGTTTAAAGAAAATGCGAATTTACGTCAACGCATTAGAGTTTAAAATGAATAGTACAAGTTGGTCGTCACTACCTTTCACCATTGACTCCGTCATGATTCCGTATTAAAACCAACCAAGCGTCTGTTGTTTAAAGAAAATGCGACTTTACGTCAACGCATTAGAGTTTAAAATGAATAGTACAAGTTGGTCGTCACTACCTTTCACCATTGACTCCGTCATGATTCCGTATTAAAACCAACCAAGCGTCTGTTGTTTAAAGAAAATGCGAATTTACGTCAACGCATTAGAGTTTAAAATGAATAGTACAAGTTGGTCGTCACTACCTTTCACCATTGACTCCGTCATGATTCCGTATTAAAACCAACCAAGCGTCTGTTGTTTAAAGAAAATGCGAATTTACGTCAACGCATTAGAGTTTAAAATGAATAGTACAAGTTGGTCGTCACTACCTTTCACCATTGGCTCCGTCATGATTCCGTATTAAAACCAACCAAGCGTTTGTCGTTTAAAGAAAATGCGACTTTACGTCAACGCATTAGAGATTAAAATGAATAGTACAAGTTGGTCGTCACTACTTTTAACCATTGACTCCGCCATGATTCCGCTTTGGGCGTTCTCGACATGTGCCTATTTGGCATATGTCACGCGAAATCCACACTTGTAGTACTTCGATGCCTTAAATAAATACTCACTTTGCTTATCTATGGTGAGATCGTACAAGGGCGTTTGATACTTGTCTAAACTTGACAAGGCGCATCCCCCCAACCTCACGTGGTGGGACGGCCCAAGTATGAATATGCGTTTACTGAAACAAAATAGTACTTACAAATCTTACAATATTCTTATGAGACAATCTGTCTATATGGTCCGTAAGCCAGGCACTAATTTCGTCAATGATTTCCTCTCAGTTCATAATATGTAAAATGCCTGAGAGAGTTGTATCATGATGCGTTGTGAACGTCAGCTGCGGCTCCGATGGTGGGTTGAGCAGTGGTAGCCCGTTACACTTTCAGAGCATCAGCTGACAAGCATTCCACCAAGATATAGCCAGCTGACTTTTTTATTTATTAACAGTAATACATAAACTATCATCTGATAAATTTTCTATTGGGAGGTAATCACTGAACACGTATATATTCGTGTGACCTGCAGACGCATAATCCACCATTTTATAAATAGCTGACAATTTTGTTTCTTCAAAATATTAGGCTAACTATAATTTGATGAATTTTTAATCGGAAATAAATGATTAAAAATTTTTTTTATTATGTGCGTGGGCAGCTACTACTCTACTGCTCAACCCACCATCGGAGCCGCAGCTGACGTTCACAACGCTTCATGATACAACTCTCTCAGTCATTTTACGAGTTATCGACTGGGAGGAAATTGGTCATGAAAATCTATCGCTGGCTCACGGACCAATATAATTATATCCTTACATATCAATAGGGTCGTTCTCGAGAAAGGTTATAGTATATAATTTACAGTTACACGGGCGAAGTCGCGTGCAAAAGCCAGTTCTATATATATTATTGGTGTTTACCCCTTTAAGAATCGATTTTCATATAAGGAAATTTTATGAGTAAGTATTCTTTTTAACAAAAAATAAGTCGACTTCAAACCGTCTCGTGGTCTTTTCTCACGGACGCCATTGTCAGAACTGGACCAAATTGAAATGGGACCACACGGAAAGCCCCAGTTTTTTTGGGAAGTCGGTTGATTAAGAGGAAGTTCTCAATTGGACTGTAATTTTTTTAATATTTTGTTACCTAATAACTTTCGACTGGATGAAACGATTTTGATGACTCTTCTTTTATTTGAAAGCTTGTGCTTCCCGTGTGGTCCCATTTCAATTTGGACCAGTTCTGACAATGGCATCCGTGAGAAAAGACCATGAGACGGTTTGAAGTCTGTTGTTTTTGTTAAAAAGTTATTTGGAAGTCGGTTGAAAAGAGAGTTGATCCGAGTACACACAACCAAGATTTGGTTAAAATCTATGAAAAATGTATTTTTTTCGCTATTGACACGGACGTAGCAGGAGACAAGAACATACATAAAATAATATGTGGCAAGAACTAGGGGAGGTAATACTCACACGACAACTGGGCTTATCTGTCTGTACGCAAAGGCTGCGCAAGCGCCGCAGTACGAGTACCCAGCGTGCCTGAAAGTTTGGTTACAAACACTGTGACACGAGAATCTATACACTAATATTATAAAGAGGAAAGATTTGATTGTTTGTTTGTATTGAATAGGCTCCGAAACTAACGGACCGATTTGAAAAATTCTTTCACTGTTTGGAAGCTATATTATCAGCGAATGTTATGGGCTATATTTTATGAAGTTACGCGGACGAAGTCGCGTGCAACAGCTAGCTTTTTTATATATATATTGAAGAAAGATAACTTGTACATTTCTATCTTTTCAAAGTTCGAGTGAATAGGCATGTTCTGGATGAGCTCGCTCCATTTTAGGCCTCATCCTTGCTACTCAGCTGGTTGTTGGCCGAGAGCAAACCGATCTCTAATAAAAAAAATTAAAAAAAAAAGATAGATAATAAAAAAAAACTCACGGTGCAATAATGGCGCGAGCAGGTCCATGCGTGAGATCGGCTTTGGACAACCAAAGGTCCAGCTGCCGAGAGAGCTCGTTACCTAAAAGTAAGGGGCCAACATTTTACAAGTAACTCATCGATGTATCGATGAAGTATAGTTCGTGTAGCGAATAAAGTCTTCTCGGCAAATGTGCGCAGAATTCTATTTTTAGGTGTTTGAGGGGGCAGAGGAGCGTGAGCGGCTGAGTCTACCAATAACGTGTGCCGACACGTTATTGGTAGACTCAGTCGCTACACACCTCCCGCACTTCGCGACACGTTATTGGTAGACTCAGTCGCTCTTCCCCTCGCGCACTTCGTTCGCGCGTCTCGAGTCTCTTAGGTACTGTTGCGTACAGATTGTTTTATCGTATTAGTAATACGTCATGGTGAATAAATGCCTAAAAAAACGTTCTTCTTCGACATCGCACGATGATTTTATGGAAGGAATGTCAACACTGCCTGTAATGTTAAGTTAGTGAGTTGAAAAATTACGAAATAAGAAAAAAAATGTCATTTTCCTTAGCAATTTTGTGCGCAATTGTACACATGCGCCCCCACAAGTGTCGCCTTCAAACCTTAATATAATAATTCACCGGCACACTAGTGATGTGCCGGATAGTTAAAAATGTAGATCCACGGATAATATTTGGTGTCAAGATCTGATGTCAAGATACGTATACGGATCTTAGCTTTCTTAGACCGGTTTCAGTGTTCTCCTGACGGTCAGTACTGACGATACGCACGACCGACCGCGGTAGCAATACGCGTGCGTACGGTCAGGCGAGTTCTGTAACAACTTGTGAATTTTCATACAAATGACAAGCGCGTCAGTCGCGCGGTCGGTCGTGCGTATCGTCAGTACTGACCATCAGGACAGCTCTAAAACCAGCCTCAGTCAATCGTTGCCGAATGTTTTATTTTAAGAAATAAAAAATAAACTGAATGGAAATTAATATTTTTATTGCTACCTAATCTATACTATATACTATGTTTGTTTGTATTGAATAGGCTCCGAAACTACTGGACCGATTTGAAAAATTCCTTCACATAGGCTATATTTTATAAAGTTACGCGGATTAAGTCGCGTGCAACTGCTAGTAATATATAATATAATCTATCTATACTAATATTATAGAGGAAACATTTGTTTGTTTGTTTGTATTGAATAAGCTCCGAAACTAGTGGAGCTATTTGAAAAATTCATTCACTGTTGGGAAGCTATATTATCAGCGAGTGATATAGGCTATATTTTATAGAGTTACGCGAACGAAGCCGCGTGCAACAGCTAGTAAGCAATAAAAGGCGACCAATAGAGGAACATTTCTTTTTATTAAACAACAATTAATTAATTTCTTTTTTCAACAAGCCCTCTTTGTCCATCACTATGAAGAAAGATCATCATCATCATCGTCAACGTCTTCATCATCGTCCAATATACCGACGACACTCTCCGAGATCTGCTTCAGTGTCGTCTCACCGAACCTCGGCAGCTCACTTTGCAGGGTATCCTTGAGACCCTCGAACTCCCTCCTCTCTGAGTCCACGTGTTTGATATTCTCCTCTATTTCCAGATACTGTTTGAACGTGTCCATGTTCAACTTCGACTTCCTCTTGATCTGTTCCAAGCCATCCAAGGCATCGGTGACAGCGTCCAACAGCTGTTTATGGCCTGTGTCCTTGTCGTAACCAGAGTCCACGTTTATAACGTCCAACTTGTCGAGACAGGCTTGCTCCGTGGCAGCCAAGTTATCCATTACCGTCTTTGCGTTCGACTCTTCCGTCAGCTCGTAGTATTTGGTGCAATCTTGTCTCTTGAGATCTAGTAATCTGTAAAGAATAAAAAAAAAACTATCGCTTAAAATCATCAATCTATACTAATATTATAAAAAGATTTGATTGTTTGTTTGTATTGAATAGGCTCCGAATCTACTGGACCGATTTGAAAAATTCTTTTACCATTAGAAGCCGACGTTATCTGTGATGAACATAGGTTACTTTTTACCGTAGGAAAATGCTTCATTCCTACGGAACATCTAAAATAAAAGTAAATACTAGTGGATTGGACCAGGTATACTTGACAGCACCATCTATCCACAATCAGGTGAAGTGACTAACATGATAACTGCTTAGCGATATTTTTAGCGATCCCCTACGGTACATGACGTTTTATACTTTTCAACGTGGACGATGTCACAAGCACCAGTATAGTATACATATATAATATATGCAAATCGATTCTTAAGGAGTAAACTCCAAAAACTGGTAAAGTATATCTAATTAGTACTACAATATAAATACCTTTTCTGTTCGGCAACAAACGATACCTCTTTCAATCTCCTATTAGTCTTGTCCAACTGATCTATGGTCTTCTGAAATCTATCCGCCAAAAGCGCCAACTGTATATCCATTTGGGTCTCTTCGCGCTGAATTTTCTCGCTAACTAGACACTCTTCCAACATGGCTCTTAGGAATTTGCCGTGTTCTATTTGTAGGACGGTCGAATTTAAAATCGGCATAGAATTGTTCGAATCGCCTGCGCTACCAGCTGATACGGTTTCATTTGTTTTTATACCGGCACTTCTCGCCGTTGGAGGCCTCTTTTTTCCATAATCAACTTGTTGAAGGGTCACGTTTGAGGAGGGATTCGAATGACCGGCGCTGCCTGGATTTACGGTTTCGTTAAATTTTGCACCGGCAACTTTCACCGTTGCGGGCCTTTTCGATTTTAAATTTACTTTCGACGTAGTTGGCATTTTCTTGTTGTTTTCTGCCATTTAATTAGTATAAGTTGTGAGAAAAACAAAAAACAAACAGCCGTTACGATACGACTTTGTTTGTTCGATATGATGAATGACGTTTGACGTTTGTATTGTTGTAAACAGAACCACAGAACACCAAATACAAAGACATAAGGAACACAGAATATATTAAACATAGCTCACGCACGAAATTATATATATTGTCACTGTCATGATTGGTAACCATCCGGGTGTGTTCAAAAACCTCGAGTTTTTAATTATTGGGTAGACTTGACTTGACTGCTTTGGACTTGACGGACCTATTTTGGAAAACTAAGAAAAATTATAGACTTGACTTGACTGACTAGTCTCAGGGTTCTGCTATTTTTGATTTTTAATAAAAAAAGGCTTTTACAAATTGCTATTTTTACTAATGACACTGGCAAAATCATCGGAGAAGATCTGATGGAGCCAAGACATTAAAAGAAGAAGAAGAAGAATTATTGGGTAACAAATAAACGAGTGCAGTTAATAAACTAAAACTGTTTAAACTATAGGTACATTGTGGTATATTGCCTATGCAATTATCTATTACTGAAGAATGTATTGTTTCTTTGAGTTCCAACATACTCATATGTTCGCATGGATAATGGACAAGAAACGACTGTTTCTAATAGACAGTTAGAACCTCTTCCCGTTTCAGATACTTCAGAGCCTGAGGGGACCCCACAGTTGCAACGTCCAGTAAGGACTAGAAGACCCCCTGCCTACCTTACTGTTTAAATAATAGTACGAAGGGGTAAATGTGGTATATTGTCTATGCAATTATCTATTACTGAAGAATGTATAGTCACTCAATTGATTGTCTTTTAATATATTTTATATAACTGCAATTTTAGCTGAATAAAGCCAGATTTTCTTAAAAACTTTTTTTTTTTTAACACAAGCCGTTGTTAATGCTAAATTATACAAGTCATGCTAGTAAATGAATGACATCTAAAAGAAATGCAAGATTCAGAACGCACGCACACACACGAAAGAATCTTTCTTATTTAATAACTTTGACAAAATAAATGAATATATTACATTATTATTATTTAAAATGTAAACAGATTCCTATAAGTAACTCACAAAATGTAATTCTTTTAATGTAACTCATCATCACATTAAGGTTAAGGAATATTAGGTTGAAATACACTTGTCGTAATTCATGCCATTCTCTATTATTCATTATTTGAATATTCATAGTTAAATAACAAAAAAGAAACAAGAAACAGTTGTGAACTTTACAACAAAGCAAATCAAAACAAAGAAGTTTGACCATACAAAAATAAATTATTTTATTGAGGTCATTCACCTTTAGACTAATTAACAATAAATAGACACTATTTACAAGGATTTTGTGTAATATAAACTTTCATTGCAGCAATGGAAACAATTAAAAAGCAATCGAAAATCGGAGAGAAATCTGTTTATTTCTGCAACAATAACGTAAACTTACCATTTTCACTATACCAGCTGCCGGCGTGAGAAGCATTGCGGATAGACATTGCAATATTATTAATTAAATTAACTATTTGTTGTAAAAAGGTAACAAAAAGCAAGTGCTTTCACAACAAAGAGGACAATAATAAAATCACAATTTTAACAATTACAATGCAATACAACGTAACTTGGTTGACGGTAAATAATATTTTTGTAGGAGAAACACACAGAACAATTATTGTGATATTGATATTCACAAGTACTCTGACTAAAGAGTAGTATATCCCTTGTTCATATCACAAGGCAAACTGTGGTGCAAACAAACTAACGGACGAGGCTGCAACTGCAGATTTAAGTCGCGGACATGACCTTTGAGCCTTAGGACGTCCGATAGAAACAGTTCTAGGATGTGAATAACCGTGATAATTAGCTGCTACGGCACTTCACGGCAATTGGACGCAGCAACCAGACGCGGCTGCTAATGTGCACGGTTGTTCACGTCCATCGATACCACTATATCAGAAATAGCAGAATTTTTTTCCCCTATCCAAGTTCACGCTTCACGTCCCGTACTCCAGATTTCTATCGGACGTCCTAACGCTCAAAGGTCACGTCCACGATTTAAATCTCGAGTATGGAAAGTGAACTTAGTGTACAACCATGCACATTAGCAGCCGCGTCCAGTTGGACGAGTCGAGCCCGCTAGTTTGTTTGCACCATGTCTGCACGATTTAAAGACGTTTTTTAGAACGTTTTCATCCAAGTTAAAGAGCGTACACCAAGACACAGAGTATAGAAAGGTGCCTTTATTTATAGATGAACAAAATCTACAACACAAAATAAAATAAGTGACATTTCCATTCGTAAACACGGAACCACAGAACAAATTAATAGAATGAATAGAATAAAAACAAAGAGTATATAAATTATAATCACTACTGAATAAAAACTTCACAAGTTGTGTCGGTATTTTTTTTTATATATTTCTCCGATTAATAGGTAAATTATCTGTTTATATTTATATTGTGCTGTGCTAAGATTAATTCAAGACTGAACAAATAAATACACCCGTAATAAAAATAAAAAATAAATACGATTTTGTCTGCGTCGTGTGACTTGATAATTAAAATGTTATCAACGTGTAAGTTACTTTTTTATAATTGTTTCAAAATATTTATTTATCAATTAGGTTTCTACAAGAAACTCTTATTTATGATCGTCATTATGAATTACTAAATTAAATTACTTAGTAGTCCATGGAAATCGTATCTAACAAGAGATTCTTGCCTTACATTAAATCGGGTAATTCTGATTTTTTTTATATGTGGGTTGGTACCAATGAAATGGTAATATCAAATCCAAATTTTGTTTACGATATGTTTGGTCTAGTGGTTAGTAAACCTAGCTGTCAACCAAACAGTTGCGGGTTCGAATCCCGCTAGGGCAAATGTTTACGTGTTAACATTTATCTTTGTGAAGTAGGAATGAAGCATTTTCCCGCGGTAAAAAGTATCCTATTTTCATCACGGATAATGTCGGCTTGTAATGGTAAAAGAATTTTTCAAATCGGTCCACTAGTTTCGGAGCCTATTCTATACAAACAAACAAACAATCAAATATTTCCTCTTTATAATATTAGTATAGATGTATTTATAATCCACACATAGATAAATGATTGGTCTCGCTGCGCTCGACTAGATAAAGCAAAATCCCAGTGAATGCTGCAACTTTTTATTGTAGTGTGTGTAAAACATCGTCACTATTTATCACTTTTTAAACAACTCACTATGCAAATTGGCATTTTATTATGCCCAAAATTTTATAAAACGTTTGGCACGTACACATCACAAGACAGTTTGCAGTGTGACTGGCTCGGGTATGTCGAATTTCGCGTAGTATTTGTTGCCGCATTTGTCAAGTCAAGAACGGACAGAAGCGGCGGAGGACTTTGTCTTGTAATATGTAAATTCAAATTTTTGTCAAATGTTTTCCAGGTCGCTCTCAATGCAACAGGATAACCACACTGGCTAAATATAGCACTGGTGCTTACGATGGTAAGAAGCCGAAAACAGCCATAATCATGTTAAACATGGGAGGGCCTACAACTACAGATCAGGTGAGAACATTTCTTTTGACAATAGTATAGTCTTACAGTATACCACTGTGAAATAAGAGTTGAACACTTGTTGCTGTGTTTGAGCGGCAGCGCACTTAAAGCTTCTGTGACTCAGTGACCATTGAGGGTTAGGATAGCCATAATGATAGCCAACCTCCGATAGGAGATGGCACTGCAAGAAGATGAAGACGTTTCCTAACAGTATGTATAGGAAAATCTTGGCAATTTTTAGGTGGGCGAATATCTTCATAAAATAATGACAGACCGAGACATGATACAACTGCCCGTTCAAAGTAAACTGGGTCCTTGGATAGCGAGTCGAAGGACCGAGGAAGTGAAGAAAAAGTACAGTGAAATTGGGGGAGGTTCGCCAATATTGAAGTGGACTAACACACAAGGTAGTATTATTATAATTAATGTTTTTTTTATAATTATTATTAAATATAGGTTTGCCTCTTGGGCTCTTGGGGGATGTTCAAGTGTTACGTAACGCAATTTGGGGGAGGGGGGTGAATTGCTTCACAGTATAGGTTTGCCTCTTGGGGGACGTTCAAGTGTTACGTAACGCAATTTGGGGGAACGGGGTGAATTGCTTCACAGTATAGGTTTGCCTCTTGGGGGACGTTCAAGTGTTACGTAACGCAATTTGGGGGAACGGGGTGAATTGCTTCACAGTATAGGTTTGCCTCTTGGGGGACGTTCAAGTGTTACGTAACGCAATTTGGGGGAACGGGGTGAATTGCTTCACAGTATAGGTTTGCCTCTTGGGGGACGTTCAAGTGTTACGTAACGCAATTTGGGGGAACGGGGTGAATTGCTTCACAGTATAGGTTTGCCTCTTGGGGGACGTTCAAGTGTTACGTAACGCAATTTGGGGGAACGGGGTGAATTGCTTCACAGTATAGGTTTGCCTCTTGGGGGACGTTCAAGTGTTACGTAACGCAATTTGGGGGAACGGGGTGAATTGCTTCACAGTATAGGTTTGCCTCTTGGGGGACGTTCAAGTGTTACGTAACGCAATTTGGGGGAACGGGGTGAATTGCTTCACAGTATAAGTTTGCCTCTTGGGGGACGTTCAGGTGTTACGTAATGCAATTTGACGGAGGGAGGCGGTCTTTTAAAACGTTACGATGCTTTTTTTACGGAAGGGGAATCCTTCGAGTGTGTTGCATGTAATTTATATCTTGTTTTCCCAAGTTGGCAACCCTTTTCGTTGGTAAAAGTGGTTACTTTGTAACGTTTAGGGAGGGTACAGAAACACATTACGGCGCGTTGGGGGGGGTGGGGGGGGGGGTCAAAAATCTTCAAAAATTGCGTCAAGTAATACTTGAACGCCCCCTAGGCCAGAATCCAGCCGTGTAGCGAAGATGAGGCCTATGATGGAGCGAGCCTATTCACTCCACAAGATCTTTGAATTCACCGAATTTTGAAAAGGTTTGGATTATATGAGCTCGGGAAATAGAGACGCCGGCAGGCAGTTCCAAAAACCTTTACATTGGGAATCATAGAAATAAATAACTAAACAAATAAAGCCGTTATATCTGACTTTTTTTTACAATATTTCTTTCTAAAAACTATATGTGGTTTTCCTTGTCTGTGTCAGCTTGCCTTTTGGCAAAGGCCTCCCCTAGAATTCGCCACAATCTCTTGTCTATGGCCTTCCTTCTCGATAGTGGACCCGCTGTTTCTCTGATTTCATCTTCCCATCTTTTCCTTTGTCTCCCTTTTCTTCTTTTTCCATCCTGAGGGTACCATACAGTGACATCCTTCGTTTTTATTACTTCTCAGTGTGTGTCCATCCATTCCACTCCATTTCCATTTCAATCTTTTCACTGTAGTTATATGTAATATCTGTCACCTTTGTTTTCTCTCTTATAATTGAAAGTCTAATTCTGTCCTTTAATTTTATGTTTAACATACTCCTCTCCATTCTGTTTTGGCATACTTTTAAATATAGGGTATCATATAGGATGTTTTAAAACAGGGATTTGTATAAAAATGAGCATGGTAACCATTTGTCCGTTAGAAGAAAGTGGAATGTGGCATGAGCTCGTGCTCGTGCAGCTCCTGGCCTGTGATCTCCTTGCAAAATGCGAATAAAAATGAATGTTGACAGGCGAATTACTGACGAACGCTTTGGATCAAATGTTACCGGAGTCGGCTCCGCACAAGCACTATGTGGCTTTCAGATATGTGCCACCGTTCACGGAGGACGCATTTGAACAAGTCGAAAGGTATTCCCTTTTTTATCCCATGTAACCTTTTAAAAATGGAATGAAGAATGAAGAATTTTTTCCAATTATTTTCAACAGACTTCCAAACAATGAGGAGGTGTATGTTTTTATTTTGATGTTTGTTACCTCATAACTTTCGACTGGGTGACTCATAACTTTTTTTTTATTGGAAAGTTTGTGCTTCCCGTGTGTTCCCATTTCAATTTGGTCCAGTTCTGACAGTGGCATCCGCGAGAAAAGACCACGAGACGGTTTGAAGTCGACTTATTTTTTGTTACAAAGAGTTAGTTATTTGTGGTTCAATCGTGAGTGAAAATTTAAGTGAAAGAATCATGAAAATATGTCGGTAGAAATCAAAAAATTAGATAAATATTACAGAGACGGTGTGGAGAGAGCCGTGATATTTTCGCAATATCCACAATACAGTTGTGCCACAACTGGCTCTAGTTTGAACGCGATCACGGATTATTTTAAGAAAAGGTAAGCGTTATCTTATTTCATTGATGAAATCGCCGAGACAATAATATGTTCTCGTCCAAAATTCTTCAGTAATAGAAGGTTCGCCAACTTGGAAGAACAAAATAAAAATGTCTTACAATACACTCGAAGGATTCCCTGTAAAACACAAATGGAAAGGGATTTGGGAGATTAATTCCCTAGTTTTTTATATTAATTAAAAAAAAATGTTACGTAACGCGTACGTAACGTACGTAATCGGGTAACCCCCCCCCCCCCAACTATCCCCCCCCCCCGCTCCTGTAACGCATAGTAACGTTTTACAAGACACCCCCTCCCCTCAAATTGCGTTACTTAACACTTGAACGTCCCCTTATACATTATTTATCCTTATCCTTACATATTATAAAACAAAGTCCTCCGCCGCATCTGTCTGTCTGTCTGTCTGTTCGCGCTAAACTCAAAACTGCACTAGGCGCCGATTTTCATGCTGTTTTCACCAATGGATAGAGTTGGCTCTCGAGGAAGGTCTCAGTATCGTTCAGGTTCAGATCGTCATCTTGGCTTTTTTTCCGAAACCCTGGTAAATTTAAATTTATAATGACGATCAAATGAGTTTCTTGTAGAAACCTAATTGATAAAATAAATATTTTGATTGTGTATATAATTTACAACACGGGCGAAGTCGCGGGCAGCAGCTAGTTAACAAATATATTTATTTATATTAAGGATAGCCAATGTATTGTACAGATTATAATTTTGTCGCCTTATAAAAAAAAAAAGAACTCCTTTCTCCCCTTTTCAGGGAAATCCCTCCGAACATAAGGTACAGTTTGGTGGAAAGATGGGCGACCCATCCACTACTGGCCAAGGTATTTGCGGAGAGGATAGAGGAGAAATTGGAAAAGTTTGAGAGGAAAATAAGAGATGACGTACTGATACTGTTCACGGCTCACAGTTTACCATTGAAGGTATTATACTTTCTTATGTCCCTCCCTCTTTATGCGGGTCATATACGATCAGGCCTCTTGCGTGACAGACACCCATACAACGTTAAATGACAAGACTTACACCGTTAAATGACAAGACTAACACTGTTAAATGACAAGACTAACACTGTTAAATGACAAGTCTTACGCCGTTAAATGACAAGACTTACACCGTTAAATGACAAGTCTTACACCGTTAAATGCCAAGTAAGACAGCCGTACCCATGCACCGTTAAATGACAAGACTAACACTGTTAAATGACAAGACTAACACTGTTAAATGACAAGACTAACACTGTTAAATGACAAGACTAACACTGTTAAATGACAAGACTAACACTGTTAAATGACAAGACTAACACTGTTAAATGACAAGACTAACACTGTTAAATGACAAGACTAACACTGTTAAATGACAAGACTAACACTGTTAAATGACAAGACTAACACTGTTAAATGACAAGACTAACACTGTTAAATGACAAGACTAACACTGTTAAATGACAAGACTAACACTGTTAAATGACAAGACTAACACTGTTAAATGACAAGACTAACACTGTTAAATGACAAGACTAACACTGTTAAATGACAAGACTAACACTGTTAAATGACAAGACTTGTACCGTCAAATGCCAATTGACAAGTAAGACAGCCGTACCCGTGTACTGTTAAGACAGCCATTCCAGGGCCCCGTATTCTCTAAGTGTGGTTTTGCTGTGGTTATCGACTCGATGCGGTTATAGACTCGACAATTGTCTACTTTGGTATTCACTAAGCACATGTCAAAATGTCTACGACGTTTTTTCCATTGTTATACATGTCGATGAAGTTATTGGCGCGTTATTGTGTGCTTTTTAGTTTGACAAAGTACTATTTCTTATTTAATGTCGACACGTTTTTAAAAACCACAGATAGAGAATAGGGCCGCAGTAATGACAATGAGACAATGAGACAATGAAGGAGCAATGGCTCCCTAAACGTGGACGTGGTGCTTCGCAGGCGGTGTCCCGCGGGGACACGTACCCGCACGAGGTGGCCGCCACGGTGTCCGCCACCATGGAGGCCCTCCGCGCCCCGAACCCTCACCGGCTCGTGTGGCAGTCGAAGGTGGGGCCGTTGCCCTGGCTGCAGCCGTACACGGACGAAGCGATCAAGGTATATGTATTTAACCTTATCAAGCGGCCCCCGGGCGATCGTGCGTCACCTAGATATCAATTTTATATAGCGCAATTTAAAACGCTATGTTTTCTCTAAATAGTTTTCTCTTTCATCTTAATTCCAGTCATACTCAAAACAAGGGTGCAAGCATTTAATATTGGTGCCCATAGCGTTTGTCAATGAACACATAGAAACTCTACACGAATTGGATATAGAATATTGCGATGAAATCGCCAAAGAGGTATTTATAATCTATTTTTTTACACATTAGACACATTCGACATACATTAGACACATATTAGACACACATTAGATACATATTGACACATTAGACACACATAAGACACATTCAACATACACTCGAGACACATTTGACACACATTCGAAACATATTAGGCATACATTGACACATGAGATAGATTAGATACTAAATGTGTGTTAAATACACACATTCGACACAAACTTGACACTCATTCGAGATATATTAGACATACATTGACACATTCGACACATCATTAGATACATTTGACACACAATCGAGACACATAGACACATTCGACACTTTATTAACACATTCGTCACACGTCATTAGATACATTTGACACATTTTCGACACATTTGACACACATTCGAAATACATTAGACACAGATTCGAGACATTATTAGACATACTATGACACATTCGCCACATCATTTTTTTTTTTTTTTTACTTGATTCCCTCCAGCACTATGCCGAAGCCTATTTTTACTATTTCTTCCATACCAGTTCTCGCTTGCTTACCTCTCGCACTTTCATTCTACATACTTTGTCTTTCTTTCATCCGTCTTTTCTTTCATTCCACTACGGGTGGGATGCCCGTCTGTCTGTGCCTATTCTCTACTATCTATTTATGCATGTCCTTTTTTGCGCTTTTGGGTTAAATTGCCAGACGAAACCGAGTGCAGTAGTAGTCGAAGTCGACAGGTCCCCGGACAGGGCTCGTCGAGACGTATCGTACGTCCACGTACTATGTAGGAATGGGAAAATATTAGGTTTTTAATTTTTTTCGCAGGTAAAGCCGGGTGGGAATAATAGTATCCACGCTAAGTTGGGAAAAAAGGTGGTAATTTTCCGAATCCAACGACGCGTCACACTGGTTTTTAGCGCTATTAGCAGCTGTTATATGAGCGTTGAAAGATGTTAGATTTATTCCCAGTGGACACGTCCGGGTGCAGGGGCTTGTTTAGCCGCGGATCAACTTAGTGCGGTTTATAGTGTTATTGCTCCGGAATATCCCGGCGCACACTAAGTCCAATTCTGTTGCTGATTTTGTCTTTAAAGTAATCTTGAGGAGAGGAGAGGAGTAGTGGTAGGGCACACTGCGTTTCGCAGTCATTTGGGCAGCCCGTCTGGCGGCAGTGTAACCACCACCTTACAGAATACCACCGTGAAATAAGAGCATTATGTGCTGTTGTGTTTCGGTGAGTGAGTGAGGGACGCCAGCCCCCATTACCCCATCCCTCCCTTAATATCCCTTACCCTCAATCCTTGTATGGTCGGCGGCGCACTTGTAGCACTTGTGGCGTTGCTTGTGTTATAGGCGACGGTAGCCACCTACCATCAAGTGGACCGTCAGCCTGTCTGTCGACCTTAACATAAAAAAAAAAAAAAAAAAAAAAAAAAAGGATTACGCTGGTGCAGTTTTCTTTTTTCCCCGATGCTCCTGGGCCGCAGGATAACCGAATTTGCACTTAGGCAATTTTCGGGAGATTTAAAACCTGCGATATCTCCGAAAATACTGGTCCGATTTGCAAGATTCTTTCTTCGGTGCACTCGCCTGGTCCTTCTTCTATTTTTGGTGCCCTTTGTTGCTCCCACGGAGGCCCACTAACGGTTCCCACCAGTGGGGACCGTCGGAATGTCGGCTATCCCGCGGAAGCCGAAGCCGAAGCCGGGAAAAATCCGTACTTTGCCAGGAAGTGCAGAGGGATGGTCTGGCCGTCGAATGACACCAAGAAATCCAGCACTTTCCACAGAAATTTGGCAGCGTTTGTTTCCGAAGTTTTCCACAAGTTTTTTCCCCAATTAAATGTCCAATATTCCTGTCACTTTTCGTCTAATTTTCAAAATAAAAACACCCCCAGGTAGTCCGCAAAAAGGCGCGTCT
Source organism: Synanthedon vespiformis (assembly GCA_918317495.1). Classification (NCBI taxonomy): domain Eukaryota; kingdom Metazoa; phylum Arthropoda; class Insecta; order Lepidoptera; family Sesiidae; genus Synanthedon; species Synanthedon vespiformis. Next base: position 447,855 of record OU906975.1, read on the forward strand.
AACGGTGTATTGCACTTGTCTTTATCGCTCGTAGCGCACGCACAATTGATTTTTAAGTATTTAAAGCCGTGCGGAGCACGTTGTATCGACCGCGCGCTTAGGTTATCTCCGATCGCCACATCATTAGATACATTTGACACACATTCGAACCAAACTTGACACTCATTCCACACATTTGATACACATTCGAAATACATTAGACACATTCGACACACATTTACGACAGACATAAGACATAGGACATACACTCGACACTCATTCGAAACACATTAGACGCATTCGACACATCATTAGATACATTTTACACACATTCGAGACACATTCGACACTCATTAGACACTCATTAGACACATTTTACACACATTCGAGACACATTCGACACTCATTAGACACATTCGACACATCATTAGACAAACTCGACACTCATTAGACACATTTGACACACATTCGACACATCATTAGACAAACTCGACACTCATTAGACACATTCGACACTTCCACACACATAAGACACATTCGACACATCATTAGACAAACTCGACACTCATTAGACACATTCGACACTCATTCCACACACATAAGACACATTCGACACATCATTAGACAAACTCGACACTCATTAGACACATTTGACACACATTCGACACACATAAGACAAACTCGACACTCATTAGACACATTTGAGACACATTCGACACTCATTAGACACATTCGACACGCTGTCGAATCTGAAAAATACTTTTTTTTGTGTGGTGTCGCAGGCGGGCATAGAGCAAGTGGAGCGCGCCGCGACACCCAACGACCATCCCACCTTCATAGCCGCCCTGGCGGACATTGTGGCCAACCATTTGACCAACGGACCCGCCATCTCCAAGCAGTTTCTCAGAAGGTGATCGTTTTTCACATCCTCCCACCGCCAACCGACTCCTATCACCTAGGATCCTATCGCCCTAGACCTCAGTGCCCATGTAATTCGGTCCTCCTTCACCTCCACTCTCTCCATAGTAGAGGTAAAGGAGGAGCAACTTACATGGGCTTGTTGGTCCTCGCTTTACCTTTCACAAATAAAATACAATAAATAACTTTTAACGTGCACTCCCAAGGGTGGGTTGCACCATCTAACTTTAACTTTAACTTTAACGGTAACAATATCCAAACCAGCCGTTAAATATTCGGTTAAGCATAATATGCGTTGCACTATTTTTACGAAATTAACAATCGCATGTTGCACCATGCCATGATATTGTTAGTCACTGTCAAATATAAAATAACGTAATGTTCATAGGTTGTCGTACTAATATTTTTTTATAATATGGCAACATTCAAAGTCACCTGTCGCAGTTGACTTAACTGTAACACGGCCTCCAGACTCTCGTGAAGTTGAGCGGGAACTTGACTTGACTTGACTGCTTTGGACTTGACGCACTTGTTTTGGAAAACTAAGAAAAATTATAGACTTGACTTGACTAGACTTTGACTTGACTAGACTAGTCTCGGGATCTGCTATTTTTGATTTTTTTATTTCAATTTTTCCTTTTTTTGTTTAAAAAAAGGCTTACACAAATTGCTATTTTTACTAATGACACTGGCAAAATCATCGGAGAAGATCTGATGGAGCCAAGACATTAAAAGAGAAGAAGAAAAAAAAAAGAAGACCGGCCAATATCGAGCGGTTTTTGTTATTGTTAAGGGAATATTTTGAAGACTTGACTTGACTGCTTTGGACTTGACGGACCTGTTTTGGAATACTAACATGAGAAAATTATAGACTTGACTGACTTGACTTGACTGACTAGACTTGACTCTGCTACTTTTGATTTTATTACAAATTGCAATTTTTACTTGACACTGGCAGATAATGGCCATTTTAAAATGAGCCGCATTGCCATTTAAACCTAAGAAGAAGAAAAAGTTATCGTTAAGTTATGACGTCATTTTAACCGTTGTAAAAATGGTGCAACGCATATTTTATTATGATTAGCGCCAGTTTCACCAACGTCAAGTAAAGTGTTGATTAGTTACACTTTTAGAAATCATTTTCTGTTTTATTGAATTATGCACTCGTTTTACTGCATCATTCGATAGGCGATTTTTTATTATTATTTTCTATTCAATGTTTGGGACTTTTACCGTACAAACAAAGGTAGGTATATCAGCTCCATTATCCCCGGTTACCGGTGACTTTAAATGACAGTTTGGCCTAATTGACGTTTGTGAAAGAGACGCTTATAACCGAATATTTAACGGCTGGTTTGGTTGGTGGTTGGGTACCGTTAAAGTTAGATGGTGCAACCCACCCTAAGACTGACATGTTATATTTTTATAATATCTTTAGATGTGTCCACTGCGTAAGCGAAAGGTGCAGCCATTCAAAGGAATTCATCAATAAACTATGCAATAGTAATGTTTACAAGAGATGAGAGTTTGTAATGTTAATAGATGCAATAGTAATGTTTACATATAAAAATTTATAATTAAGAATTTTGAAATTTTATTTGTTTGAGGTGTAGGTGTAAAATGTTTATGTGATTCTTTATAAAGTGAAAAAAAAAAATGTGGTGTTTTATTTCTAGGGGGAAAATTGACATATTTATTTAGTTTATCTTTAAGATAAACTATTACTACTAATACTAAACGTCGCGTATATCTATACTAATACATATTATAAAAAGGAAAAATTTGATTGTTTGTTTGTTTGTATTGAATAGGCTCCGAAACTAGTGGACCGATTTGAAAAATTCTTTCATTGTTGGAAAGCTACATTATCAGCGAGTAACATAGGCTATCTATACTAATATTATAAAGAGGAAAGATTTGTTTGTTTGTTTGTATAGAATAGGCTCCGAAACTAGTGGACCGATTTGAAAAATTCTTTCATTGTTGGAAAGCTACATTATCAGCGAGTAACATAGGCTATCTATACTAATATTATAAAGAGGAAAGATTTGATTGTTTGTTTGTATAGAATAGGCTCCGAAACTAGTGGACCGATTTGAAAAATTCTTTCATTGTTGGAAAGCTACATTATCAGCGAGTAACATAGGCTATCTATACTAATATTATAAAGAGGAAAGATTTGATTGTTTGTTTGTATAGAATAGGCTCCGAAACTAGTGGACCGATTTGAAAAATTCTTTCATTGTTGGAAAGCTACATTATCAGCGAGTAACATAGGCTATCTATACTAATATTATAAAGAGGAAAGATTTGATTGTTTGTTTGTATAGAATAGGCTCCGAAACTAGTGGACCGATTTGAAAAATTCTTTCATTGTTGGAAAGCTACATTATCAGCGAGTAACATAGGCTATCTATACTAATATTATAAAGAGGAAAGATTTGATTGTTTGTTTGTATAGAATAGGCTCCGAAACTAGTGGACCGATTTGAAAAATTCTTTCATTGTTGGAAAGCTACATTATCAGCGAGTAACATAGGCTATCTATACTAATATTATAAAGAGGAAAGATTTGATTGTTTGTATTGAATAGGCTCCGAAACTAGTGGACCGATTTGAAAAATTCTTTCATTGTTGGAAAGCTACATTATCAGCGAGTAACATAGGCTATCTATACTAATATTATAAAGAGGAAAGATTTGTTTGTTTGTTTGTATAGAATAGGCTCCGAAACTAGTGGACCGATTTGAAAAATTCTTTCATTGTTGGAAAGCTACATTATCAGCGAGTAACATAGGCTATCTATACTAATATTATAAAGAGGAAAGATTTGATTGTTTGTTTGTATAGAATAGGCTCCGAAACTAGTGGACCGATTTGAAAAATTCTTTCATTGTTGGAAAGCTACATTATCAGCGAGTAACATAGGCTATCTATACTAATATTATAAAGAGGAAAGATTTGATTGTTTGTTTGTATAGAATAGGCTCCGAAACTAGTGGACCGATTTGAAAAATTCTTTCATTGTTGGAAAGCTACATTATCAGCGAGTAACATAGGCTATCTATACTAATATTATAAAGAGGAAAGATTTGATTGTTTGTTTGTATAGAATAGGCTCCGAAACTAGTGGACCGATTTGAAAAATTCTTTCATTGTTGGAAAGCTACATTATCAGCGAGTAACATAGGCTATCTATACTAATATTATAAAGAGGAAAGATTTGATTGTTTGTATTGAATAGGCTCCGAAACTAGTGGACCGATTTGAAAAATTCTTTCATTGTTGGAAAGCTACATTATCAGCGAGTAACATAGGCTATCTATACTAATATTATAAAGAGGAAAGATTTGATTGTTTGTTTGTATAGAATAGGCTCCGAAACTAGTGGACCGATTTGAAAAATTCTTTCATTGTTGGAAAGCTACATTATCAGCGAGTAACATAGGCTATCTATACTAATATTATAAAGAGGAAAGATTTGTTTGTTTGTTTGTATAGAATAGGCTCCGAAACTAGTGGACCGATTTGAAAAATTCTTTCATTGTTGGAAAGCTACATTATCAGCGAGTAACATAGGCTATCTATACTAATATTATAAAGAGGAAAGATTTGATTGTTTGTTTGTATAGAATAGGCTCCGAAACTAGTGGACCGATTTGAAAAATTCTTTCATTGTTGGAAAGCTACATTATCAGCGAGTAACATAGGCTATCTATACTAATATTATAAAGAGGAAAGATTTGATTGTTTGTTTGTATAGAATAGGCTCCGAAACTAGTGGACCGATTTGAAAAATTCTTTTACCATTAGAAGCCGACATTATCCGTGATGAACATAGGCTACTTTTTCTCGCGGGAAAATTCTTCATTCCTACGGGAAATCCAAAATAAAAGTAAATACTAGCGGCTATCTATCCAAAATACGGTAGATGGCGTTTTCTACGCGGACGAAGTAGTGTATATATATGTATGTATATATACTAGCTGGTGCTCGCGATTCTTAAAGATTAAACTCTAATAAAATAAAACTTAACTTGTACCATACGCCAAAGGCTTTCTCGTAATCGTAAAACAAAACGTGTCCTATTACATAAGCGGCCAGTGTTAAACAAGTGTCCTCACGCACGCGTTCCAAATTTAAATAAGTAGATGACAGTCCCGGCAGTTGTTTGTGATTTCGATTAATGATTAAGTTTGTCAATATTAGTACCTACAGTCAATTTTGAAGCTGAATATGGATAAATTAGACAATCAGGGAAAATAACTCGTGTAGTTTTGAAAATTGGTACCTACATACTAAAAGTTCCCAAGGGTGGGGGCTGTGTTGAGGGTGTAGGGAGGGAGGGTTGAATATGATCTAGTTTAATTAAAACCTTTGATCGACGTGAATTTACAGATATTCTTCGATCTTGATTGATTTAATCAAAATCTTATTAAGATTTGGACTATGTACCTCTTTAATAATAAAATAATTAATTGAATGAGCATTTTAATGGGTGGTTTTCCATTAGCCACGTCATGGCGCCGGCTTCCATGGAAAAACGAGCCATATATTTTTGCTTCCCCAGCACTAAATGGAAAACCGCCCATTAAGCACTAAAAAATTTTACTTCGCATTTTTTGGGGAAAAGTTAGCATTTTTTCTCAATTATAAAACGGCAACACTAGTCCAGCCAGAGACTCACTGACCTGTACCACTGGACAGGCTGCTGTCAAATTATTTTTATGTCTGAATAACGCCATTTTGGCGCTGTAGGCTATGGAGCGTAAGTACATGGAACTGAAACTAGCGATGTAGCAGACACTATTATACTTATCTATGGAATAAAAATACGCAATCGTCAAAATTAGATCTCCGTACTTTCGTATGGCGGCATTTTAAAATGGTACACGAAATTATGAAAAGAGCAACTAGGGGGTTTCTTGCCGAGTTCTTCCCCCCAGAAACCGGTAAAGAATGTTAACGAAGATAAATGTTTGCGAAAAAACTTCTAATAAATGATTTATTATTATTATTATCTCTTATTCGTATTGAACAGCCTATCCAGTGCTTTATTATAGATCAGTGGTCAGCAGTCATCCATCTGTCATTCATTTGATTCATTTTCATTCAGTCTGAAACAGTATATTTACGAGAGCGGATGTTATGACGGTTTTTTATTGTATTTGTAAAATGTAAACAAATGATATTTGTCTTTTGATTTTTCTCACAATCATTTAAAAAAAATTATGGCAGTGAAACGAATCTTTAGTGTTTTTGTGTTGATTGTTTATTATGATTGTGTTGTGTGCAGTCCTTTTGGGAGTGAATTATCGACTAACGAACAGAAATACGTGCATTGCACCCATGAACACCCAAAACACGACGATGTGAGTATTTCAATCAAATTAATCTTTTTACATATACTAGCTACACGCTCCCGGCTTCGCCCGTGGTGCAATTTATGTAACCTATCTTTTAAGTTGAATCAAATTACTCATATTTATGAAGTTTTATCAAAATCGCTTCAGTAGTTTAGGAGTTCATAGGCGACAAACAACGTGACACGTTATTGACTTCAAACAGTTTTCTCCTGGATGCCATTGTTAGAACTGGACCAAATTTAAATGGGACCACATGGGAAGCACCAGTTTTCAAATAAAAAAAGAATCATCAAAATTGTTTCACCCAGACGAAAGTTATGAGGTAACAAACATATTAAAAAAAAATACAGTCTAATTCAGAACCTCCTTTTTGGAAGTCTGTTGAAAAGAAGGAGGTTCTTAATTCGACTGTATTTTTTTTTATATTTGTTACCTCATAACTTTCGTCTGGGTGAAACAATTTTGATGATTTTATTTTATTTGAAAACCGGTGCTTCCTGTGTAAATTAAAATTTGGTCCCATTTAAATTTGGTCCAGTTCTGACAATGGCATCCATGAGAAAAGACCATGAGACGGTTTTATTTTTTGTTAAAAAGAGATGTTTGTAATGAATAAGCTCTATCTCTCTCTTGCTGATAGCAAGAGCTTTGAAATAAGTGAAAGATCGGTCCAGTAGTTTCTTAGCGTATTCAATGCAAACAAACAAATCTTTCTTCTTCATAATATTAGTATAGACAATAATATAGTCATATAGTGCTTTCTTTTCATGCTTACTACAGTTTAACAAACGCGATATATAGAAAGAAAAGAATTAATATTCTCGCATTGTACGTGAGCAGAAAGCGTAAATTTTAGCAAATTATACTTAACTCTGTATAATTTGATTTAAAATTTGCGATTTATTTATTTGCTAGCGCCTTTTTTTTTCTGCAGCTTAGTAATATATACTAATATTATGAAGAGGAAAGATTTAATTGTTTGTTACTATAGAATAGGCTCCGAAACTAGTGGACCGATTTGAAAAATTCTTTTACCATTAGAGGCCGACATTATCCGTGATGAACATAGGCTACTTTTTACTGCGGAAAAATGCTTCATTCCTATGAGAAATCTAAAATAAAAGTAAATACTAGCAGCTTGGCTCAGGATACACTTGACAGCGCCATCTATCCAGAATCAGGTGAAGCGACTAACATGACAACTGCTTGGTGATATCTTTAGCGATCCATTCCACGGTAGATGGCGTATTATACTTTTTAACGTGGACGCTAGTCCACGTCGCGAGCACCAGCTAGTTGTAAAATAAAATGGCCGCATAGTCCTACAAATTGAGTGGCACGTTTTCCCAGTCCTACACTTGGAAGTTTTTTACGGCTGCTAACTCCTTTAGCTACTTCTATAGAGAATATTCGCAGAGGAAAAAGTTGTTCGTCTCGACAATCCGAAGCTACTCGCCAAGATTCAGCCTTTTAGTAATCAGAAAAAAAATCCTTTGAGAGATACTTGACCAATACATACATTCATGGCCACAATGCATCTATGAATAAAAGCAAAGTATTGCAAAAATTATCAATAACTATATCTACATAAATGGCCATAGAAATTGCTACGGCTACGAAGTAACTACTTATCTGCGTAACGCAGCGGCGACCGACCGAAGCGTCCGAAGCGGAACCGGTATGCCCTTGCAGCCATTTCATGGTTACTGGATAACTGGACTAAGGGATGATTTATATTAGAACGTGGCATGGCGTGGCGTGGCGTGTCCGGGGCGTGCCTCAGACGTGGCCCGGACGGGGCACGCGCTTGGCACGTTACATATAATTTGTATGAAGATGTTTATTTTTTTTATTTCATTTTTTATTAGAGATGGGTTTGCTCTTGGCCTATAACCAGCTGGGTAGCAAGGGAGAGGCCTAAGATGGAGCGAGCTCACCCAGAAGATGCCTATTCACTCGAACTTTGAAAAGATTAGGGTTATATGAGCTCGGAAACACAGACGCATGCAGGGAGTTCCAAACCTTGGCAGTGCGCATTATAAAGGATGTTTCAAAGAGCTTGGTTCGAAAAGGAGAAATTTCGACAAGATGAGGATGGTAACCAGCCGTACGTCTGTATGTCCGATGGAAGAACGGGGAAGGCGGTATGAGCTCATGCAGCCCCTGAGCACACTCACTAAAGTATATCTTATAAAAGACACATAGACTGTATAAAAGACACATAGGTATTACACATTATAAAGACACATAGTTTATATTACAACGTACCCCGTCCGGGCCCGGATGACGCACGCCCGGACACGCCACGCCACGCCACGCCACGTTCTAATATAAATCATCCCTAACAGGAAATAATTAGAAAGAGCGCTATATAAGCAAACAGGAAAAAATACAAAAGATTCCAACAGTCAAATCCTTTATCTAGATAAATTCTTTGAATAACTTTGTAAATAATATTACTAACTACCTTATATTATTCGCTAAATCGGGTTTTTGTGACCACAAGCTTGAATCGCAAGGTCGCATAATTTGCGATTCATTTATTAACTAAATAACTAAACCTGTTAATTCAATCTTTGAATAAATTGATTGACGAGTTGGAGAAAATAAATAGGTAATAAAATCTCAAGGATTTTACAAGTTACATCAGAGGACTAGCCGGCATACCCTATCTATAATTAATTATTAATACAAGTAAATTGATAAATTTCAAGAAGAAAAAAGGGAGTGCCAAGAGAAGTAAAAATTTTCAAACTATTTTTTTGACATAAGTAATCATCGTTACTAATAATAAATCTATAAGTGTAGGTATCTGTACTATAATATTATAAAGAGGAAAGATTTGATTGTTTGTTTGTATTGAATAAGCTCCGAAACTAGTGGACCGATTTGAAAATTTCTTTTACCATTAAAAGCCGACATTATCCCTGATGAAAATAGTCTACTTTTTAACGCGGGAGAATGCTTCATTCCTACGGGAAATCTAAAATAAAAGTAAATACTAGCGGCTTGGCCCGGGATACACTTGACAGCGCCATCTCTCCACAATCAGGTGAAGCGACTAACATGACAACTGCTTGGTGATGATAGTTTTAGCGATCCATTCTACGGTAGATGGCGTTTTATACTTTTCAACGCGGACGAAGTCGCGAGCACCGGCTAGTCTATACTTACTTACTGATATTATAAAGAGGAAAGATTTGATTGTTTGTTTGTTTGTTTATAATTAATAAATTACCTAGGTTGCCATATTTTGATAGTCTTAACGAAATGTATGGTTCTTTATTTAAATTAATTAGTGATGAATTCGGTAAGGTCTTTACGATAAGGTCGCGTTTAGTTGGTAACTTTATGTTATTTAATGAATGGGCAACTCATGGCATCTACACAAGTAGAAATAAGCTTTATGAGTTGTATGGCCAGAAACAGTACAATCATAATTTGGACTTTAGAGAATATGTTAAGAAATATTCAAAATTGTTTAAAAAAGTCTGTTTTATGGCCAAATCCATTCATGTAAAGAACAGAATTAAGAATGCCGCAAATAAAATTCAAACTACATGGCGCATCATTAACGAAGAAACTGGAAGGGGGCGGGCTCGGGATGGCGGCTTTAGTTTGAAGATAGATGGTCGGGACCTTGAGTCGGATGTGGATGTGGCGGCGGAGTTTGAGAGTTTCTTTTCCAGTGTTCCGGTTAACCTCACTCGGTCACTGGACTCGTCGTCGGTTGCTGCTGAAAGTCTGCTCAAGAAGAGTGTAAAGGAGTGTGATGCGCCATTTGAATTTGCATTTGTTGGCCCAGATGATATTCTGAGTTTCTTTAAGACTATTGAAATAAAAAAAACTGCTGATCTCTGGGGCATGTCGGTGAAAACAGTTGCCTCTGTAATAAATATAATTGCACCTCATTTGGCAACTGTGTTCAATTGCTGTGTTACATGTGGTGAATTTCCTAATCTAATGAAAATTAGTAGGGTTGTGCCTTTATTTAAGTCGGATGATAAAACTAATCCCGCGAATTATAGACCAATTTCAGTACTTCCGACCCTTAGTAAAATATTTGAAAAAATTATTTTGAGTCAACTACTTAAACACTTTAATAATCATAATTTACTTTTTAATAAGCAGTTTGGTTTCACGAAAGGGCGCTCTACTACGGACGCTGGTGTGGAACTATTGAAAAATATTTTTGAGGCATGGGAGAACTCGCAGGACGCTCTGGGTGTTTTTTGCGATTTGTCTAAAGCCTTTGACTGCGTCCAGCATGACACTCTAATAAGGAAATTATGCCACTATGGAATTAGGAACAAGGCTCTCGATCTTTTAACTTCTTATCTCAGCCATAGAATTCAGAGGGTCGATGTTAATGGTAAGAAATCTCCGGGTTCTCTAGTTAAAATGGGCGTCCCTCAAGGCTCGATTCTCGGTCCGTTTTTGTTCCTGGTTTATATTAATGATTTACCTCATTCTGTGAGTAATCATAATATTGTATTGTTTGCTGATGACACATCATTAATATTTAAGATTAAAAGACAACTTGGATGCTATAATGAGGTAAATTATGCACTTTCTAACATAGTACATTGGTTTAGTGTAAATAATCTTCTTTTAAATGCCACCAAAACTAAACTTGTTAAATTCAGTACCCCTAATGTTAAAAATATTGGAACGAATGTGATTTTGGGTAGTGAAAAATTGGAACCCGTGGAATCGACCGTATTTTTAGGTATTACCATAGATTCTAAATTACAATGGGGTCCACATATTGAGAAACTAAGTAAAAGGCTTAGCTCTGCGGCTTATGCAGTTAAGCAGATTAGACGCCTAACAGACGTAGATACAGCTAGGATTGTCTATTTTAGTTATTTCCACAGTATAATGTGTTATGGGATTCTTCTTTGGGGTAGCGCTGCGGACATAAATACTATTTTTATTTTACAAAAAAGGGCCATTAGAGCCATCTATCAACTAGATCCGCAGTCTTCCCTCAGAGAAAAGTTCAAAGAAATAAAGATTTTGACTGTTGCATGTCAATATATTTATGAAAATTTAATTTATGTGCACAAAAATATTAGTCAATTTAATAAAAAATGTGATGTACACAATATCAATACTAGGTCCAAAAGTGATTTAAATCTTCATAAAACACGACTACATAAGATAAGTAATTCTTTTATGGGTCAAAGTGTCCGGTTTTATAATAAACTGCCTCAAATAATCAGAGCCTTATCTATAAATAAATTTAAATGTGTCATTAAAACTAAACTCCTCTCGAAAGGCTATTATAAAATCACTGATTATTTGAGCGACAAAGAAGCCTGGATTTAAGCTATTCGGAGTTCGTACTATGTTCTGTATTGTAAAACTATAATTTGTATATATATACTTTAAGTTTGTTAGTGTTAAGTGATGTGTATTGTACTATTTTACATTTTAATGATGACAAAAAGAATAGTATCCTGAGTTTCTTTCGGGGTTTCTTCTCAGGATCGTCATCTTGGTTTTTTTTTTCCGAAACCCTGGTAAATTTAAACTTATAATGACGATCAAAAGAGTTTCTTGTAGAAACCTAATTGATAAATAAATATTTTGATTTTGATTTTTTTGATTGTTTGTATAGAATAGGCTCCGAAACTAGTGGACCGATTTGAAAAATTCTTTTACCATTAAAAGCCGACATTATCCGTGATGAACATAGGCTACTTTTTAACGCGGGAGAATGCTTCATTCCTACGGGAAATCTAAAATAAAAGTAAATACTAGCGGCTTGGCCCGGGAGATAGCGGCGTCTATCCAAAATACGGTAGATGGCGTTTTATACTTTTCAACGCGGACCAAGTCGCGAGCACCGGCCAGTGATTAATATTTATACTGAGCGTTTCCCACGCGACATTATCTCGTCAATTGTTAACTCCGAGTTGAAAGATATTACGCAACGCAATACACTTTACTTTCATTGTCCTAACTAACCGATAGGATCGCGACCAACCAACTCAATTGATCTACGCTGCTGCGAGTAGAAAGTAGACGAAACCGAATTTAAAAAATCCAACTATATAGTTACTTGCCATTTTTACTTGTTCACATTTTATATTGAATGTATTTATTTATTCAATTTTTTTTTTTTATTTTTTTATTGAAACGCCAACAGCACACAAAAACATCCGGTCACACACCACACAAGTTACACATTACACGTTTACATCTGTGCGCCAATTACTCCGATACAAAATTGTCTCCGATAAAAAAAAAAAAAAAAATTAAAACAATACACACGTTATCGTCAAAGCAATAAAATTCAAGCACAATAACATAAATAAAGAAAAAAAAAAAAAAAAAAAAAAAAAAAAAAAACAGAACATCTATTCAATTTTCTATCAATTATATAAGTCAAAGCAATGACAATATAAACTCAATATAAATTAAATCCCATCAACAACAATCCAATCAGAAATATCAATAATTCGTCAGGCCATAAATTCACAATCACATTATTATTACTATTAATATTATTTGAATAAATATCTACATACTTGATAATAGAGTTTTGTGCCACCGTTTAGTTGGCACAACAATATAGTAACTATATCTATACTAATATTATAAAGAGGAAAGATTTGATTGTTTCTTTGCATAGAAAAGGCTCCGAAACTAGTGGACCGATTTGAAAAATTCTTTTACCACTAGATGGCGACATTATCCCTGATAAACATAGGCTACTTTTTACCGCTGGAAAATGCTTCATTCCTACGGGAAAACGGGTAAAAGGACAACGGGTAGTAAGAATTATCCTTCCATACTTATCGTTTTTTCACATAACTTCTAAACGGCTGAACCGATTGGGTTGAAATTTTATATGGCTATTTCGATGGTTTCCTGGATGATTTAAAAATACAATTGGACCGGGTAGGTGGCGCTGCTGTCGGTATGTCAACTACTAAACGTCTTGACCGATTGGGTTGAAACGTTGTATGTGTATTTCCATGGTTTCACAGACACGAATGTATTATGCTTTGTAAAGTTACGCGGACGAAGTCGCGTGCAACAGCTAGTATATAATAATAATAAAAAAAAAAAAACTATTGTTGTGGCGTGGTCTAATATTTATAAAATAAAAAAAATCGAGATAATTTTTTTTTAAATAAATTCCTTCTAAATGTAAATGTACAATGTAGGTGAACAAAAATGCAAACAGTCGCCATATTTAAATATATAGACATACATTGCATACTTACATATTATATCCGTGTTCTTAAGGTAATAAAAGTCGAGTTTTCCTCCGTACAAACGTAGAATGTTAATTACTCCGCTGTTTTGTGTTCAATTTACAAAAGTAAGCATGATATCGATTTATCCTGTTGTTAACTAGGTTCGTATGCATACAAACTTTTAAAAAAAGTATTAATTTAAAGGATATGATCCTTGAAAAATCCATATTTTAACACAAGTTTTAATGCAACTTTGACGGTGAATAAGTCACTCTAGTTTACAAAAACTCCAAAATACTTTGCATACAAACATCGATTAGTTATTCAAGAGTTGAAATAACTTTACACGAAATAGATGTATGCAGTGGTTTTGTCAAAAAGAGTATACGCCCGTGGGTCTGTTTTTGGTATGAATGATTGTGCGTCTCAGTCGAGTGCTCTTCCCGCGCTTTGTGCTGTGTGAGACAGGACGCGTTTTAAACATGAGACCGATCGGAGTTCGGCCCGCCGACTTGTTTCACCTTAAAGGAATAATATTCTCGTCGAAGTAAGCTCAATATATATATATATATATATATATATATATATATACATATAAGTTTACATAAGTAAATACGACTTTTGCAACTCGGAAGCGTATGTACGGCATGGTGACCTTAGTTTATCTCGCGATACATTACATAATGCATGTTGTAGGTATCAAAACTTGTTCTCCTACTATACTACTTGAACAGCTTTGAAATATCTCATTAGTTACTAATCTTTTGCATGCATTTTAGTCCGCGCCATCTTTCTTACTGAGTTTAAACATTTATTCATGTTACTAGCTGGTGCCCGCGACTTCGTATGCGTTCTCTACAGCCTTTATCCTTCCTCGATAAATGGACTATCCACCACAAATAGAATTTTTCAATTCGAACCAGTAGTTCCTAAGATATTGGTATGTGTAGAAGATACAGCGCGAGTACCTTTTTTGAAGTGAAAACCTCTATAGCCGCGTTATACGACTTTGGGTAGGGAAAAAATGTATCCGGTGGCGTCAGCAACATGCTAATGTTCACAGTTATGCGTGTGCAGCTGTCTACGTACGCGATCGCGTCAACACATTGCATATACGCGATTGTATGTGTGTGCGTTAGACGCTCAGTTTTTCACTTCTGTCGGCAGTCCTCATGACTGCCTCCGTTTTTTTTTATATAATAATAATAATAACACTTTATTTGCTGAACATAGGTTACAATGGTATTGCAATAGTTAGATATTTCTCGCTACATTCAACCCTTAGAGGGTGTGCAAATATTTTAAATACGCTACAAAGAGTAAGGCTGATAATTGATATAACTGTATTTTTTTCTTTCAGTCTAAAAGATAAACATTCAGTCATAAAATTAAATAATTTTCACCCATTTATAAATTATGCATGTACTAGTTGGTGCCCGCGACTTCGTACGCGATGATAAATTAAAAATATAAAAGCAATTACAACGCTTGACAACTTGTTGCTATAACACATTGGCCAGGCGTTAGTTACAGTTTTATATTTTAGATAATCCCTCGGGAACATTACTTTTTTCTTGGATGAAAGGTGCCCCATGTCCTTTCTGGTGTCCCAGACAACGTGTATGCAAAATTTCAAGGTGATCGGTTCAGTAGTTTTGGCGTGAAAGCGAGACAGACAGACAGAGTTACTTTCGCATTTATAATATTAGTAATGATTAAAATATCATTGATTTATATTTAAAACACTTCTTACTTTAGCTGTCACAAGTTTTGCTTTAGCAGTTGATCGATCCATTAATATTAAACTTACTTATTTTATTTCCGTGTTGAAGCACACCGCACTGTTCAAAGGAAATATTGTGAGTTATAGGAAACGCGACCGTTTTCCGGTCGCGAGATTGCCGACACGCAATCTTGTGCACGAGTCGCTGGCCATTGCACAACGCCTCAAAAATTACTAGCTGGTGCCCGCGACTTCGTCCGCGTAACTTTTTATTTATTTATTTATTTATTTATTTATTTATTTTTAAGGAAAACTTACAGTGATATTTATACTTAAATTTACTTAATAACCAAATGACAGAATAACTTTACACCATTTACAAGTTGCCGCATAAGTATTGAATCTATGTAATATTAAAAAAAAACCGTTTCAAAACCATATCAGTAATTGGAAACAAACTACTGGTTACTAACAAAAAGTGCAGCTTTTTTGAACTTAAATAAACAAAATAATTGAGAAAAGAATAAATAAGAAATAAACAATCAAAGCAAAGATGAAAAAAAATGTCTAAAGTGAAGAACGAGAACCATCAAACCACGATTTTGAGAGTAGCTCTCTTATTTTGTTAATCTTAGAATTAAATAAATCGAACTCTGGAAATTCACTCAGGCTATTAACAAATTTGACCGACCTGGGAATGAAGGAGTTCTTCCTCAAATTTGTTGCGCAATGTCTGGAACTTTATTAAAATATAGCCTATGTTACTCGCTGATAGTGTCCGGCCGAAGCTTCGGCTTCGGCTTCGGCCACCTTCGGCTTCGGCCGGGTTTTACTCAATTTAAAATGATAACACAATGTTAAACATCAGTGGTTTTTATTATCAGCGGAAATATTATAAATTTACATATCACAGGAAACGCGACCGTTTTCCGGCCTACGAGATTGCCGAAGCGTTATCTTTGCACGACTTTTGCACGACAGTGACTTACTAGCTGGTGCCCGCGACTTCGTCCGCGTTGAAAAAAGTTTTGAAAAAAAAAAAGAAAGTTATGTTCCTCCATCACTCTTAAATGAATTAACTGATTCTCACGAAACTTGGTAGATAAACATTTAGAAGTACGGGACACGTGATAGGCTACTTTTTATCTTTTTCAACGCGGACGAAGTCGCGGGCGCAAGCTAGTATAATATAAAATTATAAATGTAATATTTCTTTATATTGGGAGTTATATAATCACGTTATATACTGTTAGTTTTTCAAATAATAATAAATAATAAATAAAATATGTGATAAAGAGGAAAGATTTGATTGTTTGTTTGTTTGTATAGAATAGGCTCCGAAACTAGTGGACGGATTTGAAATATTCTTTTACCATTAGAAGCCGACACAATCCGTGATGAACATAGGCTACTTTTTACCGCGGGAAAATGCTTCATTCCTACGGGAAAACGGGTAAAAGGACAACGGGTAGTAAGAATTATCCTTCTGTACTTAACTTCTCTTTTGCACATAACTTCTAAACGGCTGAACCGATTGGGTTGAAATTTTATATGGGTATTTCGATGATTTCCTTGATGATTTAAAAATACAATTGGGCCCAGTAGGTGGCGCTGCTGTCGGTATGTCAACTACTAAACGGCTTGAACGATTGGGTTGAAATTTTGTATCATGTGTATTTCCATTCCATGGTTTCACAGACACGAATGTATTATATTTTATAAAGTTACGCGGACGAAGTCGCGTGCAACAGCTAGTTGAATATAAAGCGCTTAAATAATCGCTTTACGTCTTAATTGCAACGTTAGTAGAAATGATCTTAGGTTAGGCGCGTATTGCGAACTTTCACTAACCGCAACGATCACGGATCGCAGTGAATGAGCGAGTAGTGTAAGTGTGACATAATTATTTTTGTTATAGTGATAAGAGTTGGCGAGTTTTTCATGTTGTTACGTTGGCATTACGTGTATGTATATTTTTTTAAATTAACGAAAGGCAAAGAAAGTCGCTCCGCATACAGCCTAACTCACACGAGACCGAGAAGAGTGCAAAGAACTAATTAAAAAAAAATGTTTTAAAAATTATTATTTAATTCTTTATTTAGGACATTAAAATTTTTTAGTTGTCTGAAATATTTTTTGATAGTGATTTCATTAATTTTGATAGGGACGCGCTTTTAATGTTATGTTGGCATTACGTATTGATGTACGTTTTTTAAAGTTTCTAAAGGCAAAGAAAGTCGCTCCGTATACAGCCTACACAAGACTGAGAAGACAATTCAAACATCTAGTTAGTATTACAATAAAAAAAAATTACTAATAAAATTGGTTACTGGACTTGACTTCAGATAATTTCAATGTTTTACCACAAAAATCAAGGATAAATTTAAAGTTACGATAAAGCAAAATCAAAATATATGTAAATGAAATCTACAATAATATAAAATTAGTAGTTATTTAAATGAGACCAATGTTTTCCCGCGACTTCCTCTAAGTCTTTCGGGATAGGGCACCTCTATGAGTATGACTTTGTGCCCCTTTTTTTTTTTTTTTTTTTTTTTTTTTTTTTATGTTAAGGTCGACAGACAGGCTGACGGTCCACTTGATGGTAGGTGGCCACCGTCGCCTATAACACAAGCAACGCCACAAGTGCTACAAGTGCGCTGCCGACCATAGAAGGATTAAGGATAAGGGATAAGGGAGGGATGGGGTAATGGGCTCTGGCATCCCTTACTCACTCACCGAAACACAACAGCACATAATGCTCTTATTTCACGGTGGTATTCTGTAAGGTGGTGGTTACACTGCCGCCAGACGGGCTGCCCAAATGACTGCGAAACGCAGTGTGCCCCACCACTACTTTTCAAATCCAGACCAGAGTCAATTTTGAAAATTATATTAAAATTTCCAAAGTTGACCCCGCCGGGAATCGAACCCGGGGCCCCTGAAACGTTAGGCAAGCACCCTTGCCACTCGTCCAACGGGCTCGTCAAAACAACGGGCCTGACAACGTGTATGCAAAATTTCACCGTGTTTCTTTGAACCACAGTAATTAAGGCGTGAAAGTGTAACAAAGAAACTCACTTTCGCATTTACAATAAATATTTGTTGGGATAGTAATAAACATTTCTTCCCAAGGGTTTGAACTCGATCATGCGTTCGCGCAAAACCATCCGCTTTGCACTGAGCCAACTCGCCTTTATATGGACCTTGAAATAATATACGAAATAAGCTGCGGCGGTTAGTTCATGCTAGCTAACTATTGTTGCTATGATTTTCTATTAGTTTTGTAATCTGGTGTGACCTTAACAGTTGTTGTAATATCATCTTAACGTAAGATTTAATTCTTGGCAGTACCTACTTGCGTTTTTAATATAAAACAATAACAAAAAAAAACCGACCTCAAACCGTTGTCTCATGGATGCCATAGAATTGAATATTCCATGAAGTATTCATAATGAATATAATGATGAGACGAAGTCGACGCGAAATAAATCGCGCCATTCCTATTGCTTGTCACTGTGCTGTGACATTGACGTAAGATTTAGCGCCATCACACAGAGTTTTGCAATTACTCGGTAGATTTCACTTTACGTGTGCAGATAATTAAAAGTCATATTAATGTGGTTTATGATTATGACTTGTAATTGTTTTAATACTTTCTCTTAGATAAGGAGGACAATCTTATGTATGGGTGTTAAACTAAAAAAGTGGCAACTAAAATCGACAAATTGAGATGGCGCTGGTGTGTCTAGAACACTTTTTTTTTTTTAATTACTAGCTGGTGCCCGCGACTTCGTCCGCGTAACTTTATCAAAATATATACGCTGATAGTGTCCGACCGAAGCTTCGGCTTCGGCTTCGGCCACCTTCGGCTTTGGCCGAAGCAGAAGGTGTCGCCGAAGGTTTTGATTATGAAGTTCTTAAGAGAGAAGGCTATACAAACATGTTGAGCGAACTTCACTTAATGTGATCTAATCTAATGATTATTTATAACTAGTGGATGCCCGCGACTTCGTTCGCGTTGAAAAAGAGAATATATGCTAGCTTGTCCCGGGCAAACGTTATTTTGCAACTATCACTTACCTACGTACCGAAAAAAAATTCTTAAAAATCAGTCTTAGAGATCGGACCTCATACTACAACAAAATTCTGAACGCACCTATAAAATATTTGACAACCAAGTGACAATTTTAGACAAAATACATCAATAATGTTTCACAGCTACACATTTTGTGTAATGTCATCTCATGTCATCTTATATCGCTGTGACGACGATGGCGCCGCCATGCGACAGTAGCGCCCAATTATTTATGTTTTTATATGATCCCCCGGGAATACTTAGTCCTTTTTTTCTGGATGAAAGGTACCCTACGTCCTTTCTGGTGTCGCAGACAACGTGTATGCAAAATTTCATGGTGATCGGTTCAGTAGTTTTTGCGTGAAAGCGAGACAGGCAGACAGACAGAGTTACTTTCGCATTTATAATATTAGTATGGAGTATGGATTATGGATTATCGTAATGGTTACTCTTCAAAACTGTGCATTTGATTGACCAATATTAATTTAAAAAAAAATGAGTGTTTGTTTATTTATTTGTTTGTCTTTTTTTTTTATTAAAGACACAGTTGTGGTAAAATTACATTTACTTACGAGTATAGGTAATTAAGTATGTAAATGAGAACTAAATGGAGTTGAGACATAGTTATTCGTACATTTCTCAAAACATTTTAAATTATCTCGCCAACAATTCATTTTTAACGGTTGTCTGAGCAAATTTTAATTTTAATAAGTCTTGTAAATACATACTTAAATACAGAGTAGAGGTACCTACTCTGCATTGAATGAATACCCCATGTCTTTAAGTTACGAAACGCGTGAAAATTGCTTGCGAAGGTTACTTCACTTTGTAATTTTTTTTTATACCAAATTAAGGTCGATAGACAGGTTGACGGTAAATTTGATGGTGGCTACCGTCGCCTATAAATCCGACTCTAGCGGCTAAAGTATTAAACACTAGCTGTTGCACGCGACTTCGTCCGCGTAACTTAATAAAATGTAATACATTCGTGTCTGTGAAACCATGGAATGGAAATACACATACAAAATTTCAACTCAATCGGTCAAGCTGTTTAGTAGTTGACATACCGACAGCAGCGCCACCTACCGGTCCCAATTGTATTTTTAAATCATCTAGAAAATCATCGAAATAGCCATATAAAATTTCAACCCAATCGGTTCAGCCGTTTAGAAGTTATGTGAAAAAGAAGTTAAGTATGGAAGGATAATTATTCTTACTACCCGTTGTCCTTTTACCCGTTTTCCCGTAGGAATGAAGCATTTTCCCGTGGTAATACAAATGTTTACTAAGCTGCAGACAAAAAATCAGCTGGTTAGTATACCCATCCCTCCCAAAAAACCGATCCCGATAAATCATAATAATGAGGTCATAAAAACTATTACTTAGTTAACATTTGTATAATAAAATGGCCGCATAGTCCTACAAATTGAGTGGCGCGTTTTCCCAGTCCTACGCTTGGAAGTTTTTTACGGCTGCTAACTCCCTTAGCTACCTCTATCGAGAATTTTCGCAGAGGAAAAAGTTGTTCGTCTCGACAAACTGAAGCTACTCACGAAGATTCAGCCTGTTAGTAATCAGAAAAAAAAAATCCTTTGAGAGATACTTGACCAATACATACATTCATGGCCACAATGCATTTTATGAATAAAAGCAAAGTATTGCAAAAATTATCAATAACTATATCTACATAAATGGCCATAGAAATTGCTACGGCTACGAAGTAACTACTTTAGCACTACCATGAGTTTATGACGATAGAAATCGCTAGCGAGAGATGAGCGGGAACGTAAAATATTTGTATGAAAAATTGTACAGCGCCTCTAGCGGTCACCAAAGAACTAAAACCGGTGACATGAGTTGTATAAGTGAAAAACCTATCGAATGTAGTCGCTAGCGACCATTAGCGACTGACGTTTAACTTGACATTTCTATACAAAATCGGTACCATGAGTTGCAAATTTGACTGATGCTCTCGAGAAATACCGTAACGTTAGTAGTTAAATCATTCACTAGCACATTGAAGGGTGAAACGTTCGTTATCGACAGAAGTAAACTAACGTAAGATTTCGATAGCAACTCATGGTAGTGCTACTTATCTGCGTAACGCAGCGGCGACCGACCGAAGCGTCCGAAGCGGAACCGGTATGCCCTTGCAGCCATTTCACGTACAGTCGTGCGCAAAAATGTTTAAAAATTTAACATCACTATACATAGTATAAAGCAAAGTCGCTTCCCGTCTGTCTGTCGCTGTCCCTATGTATGCTTAGATCTTTAAAACTAAGCAACGGATTTTGATGCGGCTTTTTTTTTTAATTGATAGAGTGATTCATGAGGAAGGTTTTAGTGTATAATTTTCAACGCGGGCGAAGTCGCCGGCACCGGCTATCTACTAAAAATAAAGATACAACCCCTGTAAATTTTACAACAGCAAAGATGTCAGGCGTTATATTGCTTTACACATTTAGTCAGGCGTTACACATCCCTTACTTTTAACGCGGGCGAAGTCGCGGGCAAAAGCTATATATGTTATATATGTACTATAAAGAGGAAATATTTGATAGATTGTTTGTTTGTTTGAATTGAATAGGGTCTGAAACTACTGGACCGAATATATTCTTTCACTGTTGGGAAGCTATATTATCAGCGAGAAACATTATAGCACATCATCAATCAATCAATATCAATACTAATAATAAATCTGTAGGGCTCGGTCATGGAGTAATTTACTTTGTTTTCAGAAATATCGTGTATATATATTATTAGACTCTATATATAATAATACTGAAACTAAATTGACCATTTTTACAATTTTTTTCTGTATTTATGTCTGTTCCTCCATAACTCTTAAACGAATTAACTGATTCTCACGAAACTTGGTAGATAAACATTTAGAAGTACGGGGCACGTGATAGGCTACTTTTTATCTTTTTTAACGCGAACGAAGTCGCGGGCAACAGCTAGTATTTTATAAAGTTACGCGAACGAAGTCGCGAGCAACAACTAGTATTTAGTGTGAATGTCCTAGCTGCTTTTTCAAGATAATAGTAGGCGATAGGCATTTGACGAGCCCGTCGGATGAGTGGTTAGGGGGCTTGCCTTTTCGGGGCACCGATGTCGTGTCATAACGTCCCCGCGACCCATTAACTGGCCGCGCTATATTTTATGAAGATTGATATTAGTTATTAAGGTACCACGATACATTTGTTCAGTATTTCTAAAAAAAATAAATCGTGTTTCACTTTTGTACTCATTTGTACTTCATAAATAATTGTCGGAAAAAGCGTCACTTTTGGGAGGTTATTGCCATCTGAGAACTTATATACTCCGCTAACGTCTTCCACTAACTTCTATATAGTAAATCTAGCTGTTGCACGCGACTTCGTCCGCGTAACTTTATAAAATATAATACATTCGTGTCTGTGAAACTATGGAAATACACATACAACATTTAAACTCAATTCAAGCCGTTTAGTAATTGACATACCGGGTCCAATTGTATTTTTAAATCATCCAGGAAACCATCAAAATGGCCATATAAAATTTCAACCCAATCGGTTCAGCCGTTTAGAAGTTATGTGAAAAAGAAGTTAAGTATGGAAGGATAATTCTTACTACCCGTTGTCCTTTTACCCGTTTCCCCGTAGGAATGAAGCATTTTCCCGCGGTAAAAAGTAGCCTATGTTCATCACGGATAATGTCGGCTACTAATGGTAAAAGAATTTTTCAAATCGGTCCACTAGTTTCGGAGCCTATTCAATATATTATAATATTTATAATATTAGTATAGATATAGATAGAATAATTTAAAACGATTTTCTAAAATTAATCAAATAGCGGAATAAGTACTCGTATGTAACGAAGAAATATAAGCCGTGAAATTTCACTTTACAGATCGTTGCGGACAGAACTAAAATGAATATTGTCACGGTCTTGACATTGCATCGTCGACAGGCGAAACTGTCGCAAATCAATCTAGGCTTTCTGTTCATAACAAATCCTACTTTGATTTAAGTAATGGCGGATAATGTTTTCGTATAGTTAAATAATTAAATATTTATTATAGACTAGCTGGTTGGTGCTCGCGACTTCGTCCGCGTAACTTATAAAATATAATACATTCGTGTCTGTGAAACCATGGAATGGAAATACACATACAAAATTTGAACCGAATCGGTCGAGCCGTTTAGTAGTTGACATACAGACAGCAGCGCCACCTACCGGGTCCAATTGTATTTTTAAATCATCCGGAAAACCATCGAAATAGCCATATAAAATTTCAACCCAATAGGTTCAGCCGTTTAGTAGTTATGTGAAAAAACGATAAGTACGGAAGGATAATTCTTACTACCCGTTGTCCTATTACCCGTTTTCCCGTAGGAATGAAGCATTTTCCCCAAGGTAAAAAGTAGCCAATGTTCATCACAAATAATGTCGGCTTCTAATGGTAAAAGAATTTTTCAAATCGGTCCACTAGTTTCGGAGCCTATTCTATACAAACAAACAAACAATCAAATCTTTCCTCTTCATAATATTAGTATAGATAAATATAAATATATCTTTAAAAATTCCACCCAGCAACATCTAGTTCCACAGTAAGCAAGTATTATTGATGCTTGTATTATGGATAGTTGATATATAGTGACTTCATATACTAAACGGTTAGCAATTATTACTGTACTAGCTAGCTCCCGCGGCTTCGTCCGCGTTGAAATAGAAAAGGTATCCTATTCTATGTCCTGTACGTCTAAGTGTTTATCTACCAAGTTTCATGAAAATCAGTCAATTCGTTTAAGAGTTACTATTAGAGTTATTATTACTACACTTACAGATTTATTATTAGTATTCATTTCATTAGATGATCAGTTATTTATTCAGGCATGATTGGATGGTACATCAGATTGTAATGTAATTGTAATGAAAGAAATTACACTTATAGAATAGAATAGTAATGTTTTATTTGCAGCAAAGGACATTATAACAACATATGTAGTGCTTTTACAATCATCTCACAGGCTCACACACGCACCTTAACGGACAGACTTCCGTCACGCGACTGGCGCCAGTCACGTGGTACGCTTGAGACTGTGCTTGTCTGTATGAATTAGTGAACAAATCCCAAAGATGCTTACACTACAACATACATAGATAACATATAGAAAGACAAGCATAAACGCCCCACGCCACACTTGAGCAGGTACGCCACAGACTACAAAATGGTTGCATGCAACAGAGTCAATTTGTAGACCGATAAAGATCACCGGGCATTACAATGTTTCACCAGTCATGCGTTTAGCAATTAAAAAAATTATTAGAGTGAAAACAAACGCTCGCTATGAAATTATTCATTCGCAAAGACTTGTCGTTAATGAGTTGTGAATGAAAATGTTGTCAGCAGGGTCATTCTACAATGCAAGAAGTCAGTACTAGTTAGTAATTCCATGATTACTCTGTAGTAGTTTTTGGTCGTAGCAATACATACACTAGCGCCATTCTGGTCAATTTATGAAATAAAGCTGTTGCACGCGACTTCGTCCGCGTAAATTTATAAAACATAATACATTCGTGTCTGTGAAACCATGGAATGGAAATACACATACAAAATTTCAACTCAATCGGTCAAGCCGTTTAGTAGTTATATGTGAAAAAGGTAAGTAAAGTACGGAAGGATAATTCTTACTACCCGTTGTCCTATTAATCAATAAATCAATAATTAATAATTTGGATTCGGATCACTCTGGTCAATTAGTAACTTTTGAAAGGTACATGATTACCCATAGTAAAAATGAACTGACGTTAGTACCGGTTACTAAAAAAAGACTAAATACTTTTAAAAATAGTTTATATGATAAACTTTCCACAGCTAGTCTGGATGAGGAAGCGTATAATATGTTTAACCAAGTTTTTGACATACTTATTGCAGAATTTAAGAAAATTTTCACACCAAAAAAAGTAGTTTTAAAGGGTCGTATGAATTTTAGTGATTGGGCTACTACAGGTATAAATAAAAGTAGACGACGCTTATTTGAACTGTACGAAGAAAGAAATTATAATAAAAGTGCAGACTTTCATGAATTTGTTAAAAAATATTCAAAATTATTTAGACGAGTATGTATCGATGCAAAATCGATCTATTTGAAACATAAAATAATAATGTCCTCAAACAAGATTAAAACTATTTGGAGTATCATTAATAGTGAAACGGGAAAGTCAGTAAAAAGCAAACAGGATATGGAACTAATTGTGAATGGGTGTAGGTTACAAACAGAGGTGGAGGTAGCCACGGCATTTGAAAATTACTTTACTTCTGTAGCGTTGGTTACTACAAGGCACCTTAACTCCTCCCCTGGTGTCGCATTATCGTTCTTAAAAGCGAGTGTACCGGAATGTACTACTGATTTTAAATTTAAAACTATAGGGCCCATTGATATAGTAAGTGCATTTAAATCTTTAAAACAGAAAAATACGACAGATCTATGGGGACTATCTGTTAAAACAATAAGTTCAGTAATTAATATTATGGCTCCTCATTTAGCGGCTGTGTTTAATTGTTGTATTACTACAGGCATATTCCCTAATCAGATGAAATTGAGCAGAGTGATACCTCTATTTAAGTCTGGTAGTACTACGGACCCCTCAAATTTTCGCCCGATTTCAGTGTTACCGGTTCTTAGTAAAATATTCGAAAAAATCCTGTTTAATCAAATGTACTCTCACTTTTCAACGAATAACCTTATGTGTAATAAGCAATTCGGTTTCACAAGGGGTCGCTCCACTATTGATGCTGGAGTAAAATTGCTTAAGTTTATTTATGAAGCTTGGGAGGATAGACAGGATGCTCTGGGTATTTTTTGCGACCTGTCCAAAGCTTTTGACTGTGTTAAATATGATAATTTATTCGGAAAACTTTCCCACTACGGTATTAGAGGTATAGCTTTGGATCTCTTGAAATCATATTTGAGTGACAGAATTCAGAGTGTAGATGTAGGTGGGACTAGATCACAGGGATCATTAGTGACTATGGGTGTCCCACAGGGCTCTATTTTGGGTCCGTTTCTCTTCCTTGTTTATATAAATGACCTTCCTTACCATATTAATGATCATGATATTGTTTTATTCGCAGATGATACGTCATTGCTTTTTAAAGTTAACCGTAGAAGTAATCATGATCATGTTAACTCGGCGATGTCTAAGGTTATTGATTGGTTTAATGTTAATAATCTTTTGTTGAACAATAGAAAGACAAAATGTATTAAATTCACTTTACCTAATGTCAAACAAATTGATCATAATGTTCACGTAAATGGTGAAGACATTGAGCTGGTTGAGTCGACTGTATTCCTAGGTATAAATGTAGATTCTAAGCTACAATGGGGACCACACATTAATAAACTAGCCATTAAATTAAGTTCGGCTGCTTACGCTGTTAAAAGAATTCGCGAGCTAACTGACGTAAATACCGCGAGGATAGTATATTTTAGCTATTTCCATAGTGTAATGACGTACGGTATTTTACTTTGGGGTAATGCTGCGGATATAAACACTATATTTGTGTTACAGAAAAGGGCTATTCGTGCCATCTACAAGCTCGGTCCCAGAGTCTCGCTAAAAGATCAATTTAAAGAAATAAATATACTTACTGTAGCATCACAATACATTTTTGAAAATCTTTTGTTTGCTCACAAAAATATTAGCACTTTTAGTAGAAATAGTGATGTTCATAATTTAAATACTAGAAACAAGCATAGACTTCAACCAAATAAAACTCGTCTCCACAGGGTTAGCAACTCCTTTATGGGACAATGTGTGCGCTTCTACAACAGGCTTCCAGCTAATATACAACAATTATCTATAAATAAATTTAAAGTTTATATTAAGAAAACCCTGTGCAAAAAGGGTTATTATAGGATATTAGATTACATAAATGATGACTGTCCTTGGAGTCAAATATAGTTGATTATTGTGTTATGTAGATTGCTATGTATTGTTACGTATTACTTTGTAATTAATTTATGAAAAGAGCAACTAGGGGGTTTCTTGCCGAGTTCTTCCCCCTAGAAACAGCTTTCCGAACCGGTGGTAGCTTGTAAAGAATGTTGACGAAGATAAATGTTTTGTAAAAACTTACGTCGAATAAATGATTTATTATTATTATTATTATTATTATTACCCGTTTTCCCGTAGGAACGAAGCATTTTCTCGCTGTAAAAAGTATCCTATGTTCATCGCAGATAATGTCGGCTTCCAATGGTAAAAAAAAAATTCAAATCGGTCCAGTAGTTTCGGAGCCTATTCTATACAAACAAATAAACAATCAAATCTTAGTATAGATAGATGATCCACTATTTAATGTTTTTAGCTTGCCACTTTTTCAGTTTAACACCCATGTAGGTACGTGTAAATTGGTCCTCATTTACCTCTACCCTCTATAATTATAGCTAAGACCAATCTAGATTACTTCAGTTTTCAAACGATCCATCAGTTTGTGAGGTATGTTAACAGAAGACAAACAGACAGACACACAGATTATCTGGTGAACTTATAACAACCCCATATTTTGCGTGATTCTTTTTTTATTTGATAGTGCTTGCCGTATGGTCCCATTTAAATTTGGTCCAGTTCTGACAATGGCGTCCATGAGAAAACGGTTTGAAGGCGTTTTTTTTTTATCAAGTCCGCAGATATGACGTTACGACGGGGTTATACGAGAAAATATGCTCTCCTTTTACAATGGGATATCACAACATAACCTTCCCTCCGTCGTCATTATTATTGTTATTTGTTGAACATTGAACATTATTGTTTGTTGAATTTTATTTCTAAACGACAAATGAAAGTGGTTATATTGGATATAGTTTAACTTGGATTCGTATGTTTATCAAATAAATGGTTCGAAATTAAATTAAATTCTTTTGCAACATCACTTTTCGCCTCACCTCCCTCTACTTTTTCGATTAACTTCTTCTTTTCAACAATCGTCAAGCATTTATACTTTTTAGGACTCGTAACTAATGGTCCGTGAGCCAGCGACAGATTTTCATGACCCCAGTCGATAACTCGTAAAGTGACTGAGAGAGTTGTATCATGAAGCGTTGTGAACGTCAGCTGCGGCTCCGATGGTGGGTTGAGCAGTAGAGTGGTAGCCCACGTACATAATAATTTTTTTTTTAATCATTTATTCCTGATTGCCATTGCCATTTTGTAATATTCGAGTGCGTCAGATTCTCATAGAGGTTCAGCCTGAATTCTGATCGTGCCGATTCTTAATCTGACGATTTTTTTTTAAATACATCGTTTACAAAATTTTGAACGCCTGTAGACGCTCACCCCATCGCTGAAAATTAATATAAGTAAATTCTTTCTACCATCTACTATTCAAAATCCAATAGGTCTCCACGACCCTCCAGTGACTCCACATTTAGCATCGTGGGCTCCTCTACCATTAAAGTTCAAATATAATTCGATTGGTATGATAATAATGTGTTGACGATGTTTTTTCGAGACCGTTAGTTATGTCAAAGGTCACCCATCGTGTATTATGAATGAATAATTTCACTTTCTCCGCCATTGAAGCCTCGGTTAGGCCTCCTACACACGACAGATTTCATCAGATAATGTTGCTTTCTGTAGTTGTAGTTTGAGTTTGTTTGTATTGGTGGTAGTGGCAGATATAAAACCTATAGTTAGATAGGTGTTGCACTCATAGGTACTATGCGTTTCAAATGAGAATAGGATCGCACTTGCTGCAAACTTCACATGATCGGAGTCATCATAGTAATGTCGTCAAAAAAATCCGAATAACAAAAATATAAATATTTTTTATTAATTTTTTTATCTAATAGAATTATATATGTATAAATATATAATATCCTTACTAATATTATAAATGTGAATGTGAGTTGGTTTGTGTGTTTGTTTATTACGCTTTCATCGTTCAACGCGGACGAAGTCGCGGACACCAGCCAGTATATATAATAAGTATTAAGTAAACTGAAAGTGTAAATTACAGTACGATTTAAATCGTATTTATACGATCTTTTCGGCTTTGGTTCTATGTAGCAAAGCCCTTAAGTTTGCTAACGCGTCTCCACGAGATAAGTAATTCTTTTATGGTTCAATGTATACGATTTCATAATAAACTACCTGAATAAATAAACCACATTACAAAAATAATAAAAATAATAATTAATCCTTGGCTTGTTTTTTTTTTGCACGCCGTACACATCAGTAATGAAGTTCGTGAGAAATGCAGAGCAAAATGCGAATTTCCAGTCCTATTCCCATTTGACACGCATAGTACACTTGCCAAATCGGTCTAGATTTTTCTAGTCTGATGAGGAATTGTTGACATACATGGCATAACCTCTCAGGCAGCGTCCCATAAACTGCCGGATATCCATGAGGATTACCTATGTAAACTTTAGTCATGAGGACTGCCAACAGAAGTGTAAACTTAAAACTGAGCGTCCAACGCACACACATACAATCGGGTATATGCAAAGTGTTGGTGCGATCGCGTACGTGAACAGCTGCGCGCGCGCATAACTGTGAGCATTAGCATGTTGCTGACGCGAACCCATACATTTTTCCCTACCCAAAGTCGTATAATGTGGCTATAGAAGTTTTCACTTCAAAAAATGGGTACCCGTGTGTGTGCACCATGCATTATTATATTAGTGTTCGATACTGCTAACAAATAAAAATGGAAAGTTAAGTTTTATTATGTAACTGTCTATAAGTTATTATTGCATAATTTTGTTTAAAAGAATCATAAATAAACAAATGAAAGGTTACCAGAAATTAATTGTATTATTTTATTAGCTATGAGAACGAATGTCGACAAGAATTTTTAAGTCGTTTTTTTTTTTTTTTTTGTTATTAGAGATGGGTTTGCTCTTGGCCAACGACCAGCTGGGTAGCAAGGGAGAGGCCTAAGATGGAGTGAGCTCACCCAGACGATGCCTATTCACTCTAACTTTGAAAAGATTAGGGTTATATGAACTCGGAAACACAGACGCAGGCAGGGAGTTCCAAACCTTGGCGGTGCGCATTATAAAGGATGTTTCAAAGCGCTTGGTTCGAAAAGGAGGGATTTCGACAAGATGAGGATGGTAACCAGCCGTACGTCTGTATGTCCGATGGAAGAAAGGGGAAGGCGGTATGAGCTCATGGAGCCCCTGAGCACACTCACCGAAGTACATCTTATAAAAGACACATAGACTGGCAATTTTGCGTCTATGTGCTCTGCATCTTAGACTTTAAAAAAGTACCGTCGCCTATGAGTCTCTTAGCTCTGCGTTCTACCGAGTCGAGTGCGGCAAGTTGGTATAGTTATCCAAGTTTTAGTTATTCTTTTCTTAACATAACTCTATTGAACAAAAAATGAACCGACTTCAAACCGTCTCGTGGTCTTTTCTCACGGATGCCACTGTCAGAACTGGACCAAATTTAAATGGGACCACACGGGAAGCACCGGCTTTCAAATAAAAAAAGAATCATCAAAATTGTTTCGCCCAGTCGAAAGTTATGAGGTGACAAACATTTAAAAAAAAATCACAGAAGTCACGAAAGTGCCTCACACGACTATCGAGCACATTGGATTGGAAATGTATCTACGGAATTCGAAAAAATATGTTGTTCTGACTTGTTGACTTCTTTCAAAAAGGTTAAGCTACAAGGCAAACCCTCAACCCGATCGTCTTCATTTTAGGCTCAAATTGTAGCTGACTAAATTGTCCCTAGGAGTTTTTTTTTTAAATTTTATTATAATTCTTCGTTTCCAAAATATCGAGCGCCAAAATAAAAAATTCGGAAAAAGTTCAAATCTTTTTCACTATTTCGGCCATAACTTTTTTCTTTTTTGACTTTTTCGAAAAATTCTTTTTGCACCTTACAGCTCTATTGAATACGCGTCTTTTGAGCCCTTTTTGTATATCATACCTTCACAACTCTCCGAGATATAAGGGGATCGCACTTTTTCGTGAAATCGGAGCCTATAAGTAAAGCGAACGAAAAGACATTTCCAATGTCAAATTTCGGCCATACCTTTTTTCTTTTTTGACTTTTTTGAAAAATTCTTTTTGCACCTTGCAGCTTTTTTTTTATGTTAAGGTCGACAGACAGGCTGACGGTCCACTTGATGGTAGGTGGCTACAGTCGCCTATAACACAAGCAACGCCATAAGTGCTACAAGTGCGCTGCCGACCATAGAAGATTAAGGATAAGGGATAAGGGAGGGATGGGGTAATGGGCTCTGGCATCCCTTACTCACTCACCGAAACACAACAGCACATATGCTGTTATTTCACGGTGGTATTCTGTAAGGGGGTGGTTACTGCCACCAGACGGGCTGCACAAATGACTGCGAAACGCAGTGTGCCCTACCACTACTTTTCAAATCCAGACCAGAGTCAGAGCTTTCATAAATATGCATCTTTTGAGCCCCTTTTGAATAACATATCTTTACAACTCTCCGAGATATAAGGGGATCGCACTTTTTCGTGAAATCGGGGCCTATATGAGTACTGAAGCGAACGAAAAGACATTTCCAATGTCAAAAACATACGCGTCGAATTGAGTACCTCTCCTTTTTTGGAAGTCGGTTGAAAAATCTCCAAGGTTTTGTGAAATACGCTCGTATTGTGGTTAGTATTGGAGCTTAAAGTAAGCTGCCCTTTGCTTTTGACCTTTTCGTTGGTTATAATTCGAGCAATTCCAAACCAGCCCAAGTACATGACTGTATTCACGGTACAATGAAACAGTTCTCACGCCCAGTCCGCTGTTTCTCTATACATACTTACTAATATTATTTAAAACAGGAAAGATTTGTTTGTTTGTTAGTCTGTTAGTCTGTTTTCATTGAATAGTTTCCGAAACATCGATTTTAACATTTTTTTTTTTATTTTTTTTTTAATTTTATTATAAGGAATAGCCAACGTAATAGTGTGCATATGAAACTCAGAAAAAAAATGCATATCAAAGTTCAGCTTGCACACATCACAATTATATCGCATACTAGTTGTTGCCCGCGACTTCGTCCGCGTTAAAAAAAATTTAAAAGTAGCCTATCACGTGTCCCGTACTTCTAAATGGTTATCTATCAAGTTTCGTGTGAGAATCAGTTAATTCGTTTAAGAGTGATGGAGGAACATACATACATACATACATACAGAAAGAAATAGTAAAAATCGTTTTTTTTTTATGTTAAATAAAAATAAATATATTTTTTTATGTCGGTCCACTTGATGGTAAGTGGCTACCGTCGCCTATAACACAAGCAACGCCACAAGTGCTACAAGTGCGCCGCCGACCATACAAGGATTGAGGGTAAGGGATATTAAGGGAGGGATGGGGTAATGGGCTCTGGCATCCCTTCTTACTAGTAAATTAATTGTAAATTAATTAGGTAATTACTAATTAGTACTAAATTACTAATTAATTAGTAATTAATTGATAAATTTAGTTTCTGTTTGAAACCGATGCAATGTGTCGAGCATCGGTCCATTTTGCTATCCTAATTGTATAGGCGTTATGTATTTTCTTTTCCTCATTGACACGATTTGTAATAGTGGGTAGGCGAAAATTAAGTTTTTTCGATTATAATAATGCGTGCGCGAACACAGGGTAGTTGGTTAGTAGGTTAGGTTAGAGTTGAAAACCGATCGAGACGCGCGCGGCGGAATTGAGCTCGATAATTCATTGGTGAATGTTCTTGGAAATATCTTTGAAAAGACTCTTGTGCTTTGGTGAACGGCGTGTGACGCGAGCCTTTGTTTGTGACGGGAACCCAGCTGCTGCCTGGAGGATCACGGTATTTCCCTTCTCCCTACCTACTTATATTATATGTATATTACCCCATCCCTTCCTTATCCCTTATCCTTAATCCTGCTATGGTCGGCAGCGCACTTGTAGCACTTATGGCGTTGCTTGTGTTATAGGCGACGGTAGCCACCTTCCATCAAGTGGACCGTCAGCCTGTCTGTCGACCTTAACATAAAAAAAAAAATATACTTATATTATATTATATTATATTATATTATATTATATTATATTATATTATATTATATTATATTATATTATATTATATTATATTATATTATATTATATTATATTATATTATATTATATTATATTATATTATATTTTTAGGTAAATAAATAAAAGCACTCTAGAATATTGACAATTTTAATACTGAAATAGTGAAATCTTAGGTAAATGAATAAAAGCACTAGAATATTAACAATTTTATAATAGAAATGAAGGAATTTAATTAACAAAGGCAACCAAAAATAAAAGAAGCAAGATAGGCCCTAGGCACAGGTGTCGAACGAGGTGTCCTCGAGAACCCCTAGGCGACCGTCTTCCTCGTCCCTCCCGCTCCGACCGACGCGGGATGATTCCTTACAATATTATATTATATTATATTATATTATATTATATTATATTATATTATATTATATTATATTATATTATATTATATTATATTATATTATATTATATTATATTATATTATATTATATTATATTATATTATATTATATTATATTATATTATATTATATTATATTATATTATATTATATTATATTATATTATATATACAACAAATTTGAGGAAGAACTCCTTCGTTCCCATGTCGGTCAAATTTGTTAATAGCCTGAGTGAATTTCCAGAGTTCGATTTATTTAATTCTAAGATTTACAATATAAGAGAGCTACTCTCAAAATCGTGGTTTGATGGTTCTCGTTCTTCACTTTAGACATTCTTTTTCATCTTTGCTTTGATTGTTTATTTTTTATTTATTCTTTTCTCAATTATTTTGTTAATTTAAGTTCAAAAAAGCTGCACTATTTGTTAGTAACCAGTAGTTTGTTTCCAATTACTGATATGGTTTTGAAACGGTTTTTTTTAATATTACATAGATTCAATACTTATGCGGAAACTTGTAAATGGTGTAAAGTTATTCTGTCATTTAGTTATTAAGTAAATTTAAGTATAAATAAATATCAATGTAAGTTTTCCTTAAAAATAAATAAATTACAAATCGTGTCAATTAGAATAGCAAAATGCTCGACCATTGAGTGCTCGACACATTGCATCGATTTCAAACAGAAACTAAATTTACCATTGGATTACCATTTACAATGGAGCTAATAAATGCATTATAAAAAAAAAACAAAAAAAAAAAAAACCATTTTTACAATTTTTTTTCTGTATGTATGTATGTTCCTCCATCACTCTTAAACGAATTGACTGATTCTCATGAAACTTGGTAGATAAACATTTAGACGTACAGGACACAGGATATAACTTTTTTTTTCTGTTTCAACGTTGACAAAGTCGCGGGCGCCAGCTGGTCTATACTAATATTATAAAGAGAAAAGATTTGATTGTTTGTTTGTATTGAATAGGCACCGAAATTACTGGACTGATTGGAAAAATTCTTTTACCATTAGTAGCCGACATTATCCGTGATGAACATAGGCTACTTTTTAACGCGGGAAAATGCTCAATTCCTACGGGAAAACGGGTAAAAGGACAACGGGTAGTAAGAATTATCCTTCCATAGTTACTTAACTTCTTTTTCACATAACTTCTAAACGGCTGTACCGATTGGGTTGAAATTTTATATGGCTATTTCGATGGTTTCCTGGATGATTTAAAAATAGAATTGGACCCGGTAGGTGGCGCTGCTGTCGGTGTGGCATGTCAAAAATAAATTGATGCAAGGAAAAATTGATTCGATAAAATAAATGAAACACCCTTTCAATT
This sequence comes from Synanthedon vespiformis, assembly GCA_918317495.1. Taxonomy (NCBI): domain Eukaryota; kingdom Metazoa; phylum Arthropoda; class Insecta; order Lepidoptera; family Sesiidae; genus Synanthedon; species Synanthedon vespiformis. The sequence continues at coordinate 482,894 of OU906975.1, forward strand.
TTTACTCATCTCTCTCAGATAGTCTTCGCGTTTCTTTTTTCCAATTTTCAAAATTCTCTGTATTAATGGGTCCGCTTTCAGAGCGCTCCGTATCATGGTCTCGTCTATTTTCATAGCATTGCTTTGCCTAATCTTGTTCAAAGGCATGATGACATCTCCGACCATCTTGTCGGAGCTCACAGGCCGCAGTACATCGTCGAGACCCGACGTGTTCTTATCTCTCAACGCGTTCTGTTTCTCCAAAATTCTACCGAGTTTCGTGTTTATCTTGTGTTGATTGTTTAGGAATGTATTCCAATCGAATTCGCTCTCGCCACCTGTGCAAGTAAGTGAGTGTACGTCAAAATTTAGGGAGCGTCCATTAATCACGTGATGTTTTTTAGCACTTTTAACAACACCACAACAACAAACAATCACGTGATGTTGATTGTTTGTTTGTTTGTTTGTATTGAATAGGCTCCGAAACTAGTGGATCGATTTGAAAAATTCTTTTGCCATTAGTAGCCGACATTATCCGCGATGAACATAGGCTACTTTTTACCGCGGAAAAATGCTTAATTCCTCCGGGAAAACGGGTAAAAGGACAACGGGTAGTAAGAATTATCCTTCCGTACTTACTTTTTCACATAACTTCTAAACGGCTGAACCGATTGGGTTGAAATTTTGTATGTGTATTTCCAAGGTTTCACAGACACGAATTTTAATTATATTTTATAAAATTACGCGGACGAAGTCGCGTGCAACAGCTAGTTACTAATAAATAGAAGCCGACATTATCCGTGATGAACATAGGCTACTTTTTATCGCGGAAAAACGCTTCATTCCTACGGGAAATCTAAAATAAAAGCGCGGATAGATGCGCCATCTATCCAAAATACGGTAGACGGCGTTTTATACTTTTCTCTACACGGACGAAGTCGCATGCAACAGCTAGTACATAATAAAGTTGCACCTCGTCTTTACCTTTAGTGGTTGGATCAAATTCATTTCTGCCCACGCGTTTTACAACATTTTTCTTTGCGCCATTATTTTTGGAATTTTTGAGTATGTTTTGAAATATTGTGTCTGTCGTTTGAGTATTAAAGTTTCCCTGTCTGTAGTACGGCTTGTTTGCAGTGTTATCAGAATACAAATCGTCATCGTCAATTTCGGTGGGATCTACTATTGAAATGGTCAATGGGAAGTGTGTTTTTTTCTTGTTCCCCGTCACCTCGTCTAGTGCTTTTATCAGGTCCATTTGGTCTAGCCTCCTCTGTTCGTCTGTTAGCGTTAGGCATTGATCTGTAACGTGATATTATGATTTACTTTAAATTTGTTGGATTAAAATTAATTAACTGCCACCAAAAGAGTTTCCCAAACGATCTCCTACTACTTAGCTGGCGACTTCGTCCGCGTAGATAAGTATAAAACGCCATCTACCGTATTTTAGATAGATGGCGCTATCTCACGGGCCAAGCCGCTAAGTGTTTACTTTTATTTTAGATTTCCCGTAGGAATGAAGCATTTTCTCGCTGTAAAAAGTAGCCTATGTTCATCACGGATAATGTCGGCTTCTAATTGTAAAAGAATTTTTCAAATCGGTCCACTAGTTTCGGAGTCTATTCAATACAAACAAACAAATCTTTCCTCTTTATAATATTAGTATAGATAGCCTATGTTACTCGCTGATAATGTAGCTTTCCAACAATGAAAGAATTTTTCAAATCGGTCCACTAGTTTCGGAGCCTATTCAATACAAACAAACAAACAAACAAATCTTTCCTCTTTATAATATTAGTATAGATAGCCTATGTTACTCGCTGATAATGTAGCTTTCCAACAATGAAAGAATTTTTCAAATCGGTCCACAAGTTTCGGAGCCAATTCTATACAAACAAACAAACAAACAATCAAATCTTTCCTCTTTATAATATTAGTAGTATTAGTATAGATATATATGTGACCACGTATAACTTTTTACAGACTAGTCCGACTTTGATAATTCTTTTTTTATTGGAAAGAGCATACCCCGAAGTTGGCCCATATAAATTTGGAAAAATTATTTCAAACCCTAAGGGTGGGAAAACAGGGGATGATTGGTTGTTCACTCACTGATTGTAATGTATAACTTTTTACAGAGTAGTCCGATTTAGATAATTCTTTTTTATTGGATACGGTATATCTATCTCTAAGTCGGTCCCATGTAAATTTGGAAAAGTAATTCCTACCCTTAAGGTCGGAAAATATGGGTGATTTTTTTGTTCTCTCACAGATATTAATGCGTAACAAAATTAATAAAAAAATAATCATCTAGTAATTAGTAGATTATAGCCACAAAAAAAATTAAAACAAAAAATTATAACTAACTTATTAACTAGTCTGCGCCAAACATGCAAATTAATTAATTACGTAAAACGGCGCGACGATTCAAAATTACTTAGGTGTACTTACATTAGTTTAAGAACAAAGTTATTAAGGTCAAATAAAAATGGTATATATTTTTTTGCATTTCAGTTTTTTCGGTGGAAAAAGTTTTTTTTTTTTTTTTTTTTTTTAATTTTATGTAATCAAGGCAGCGCTTGGCCGCGATCTCACTTGATGTTAGGTGTAAATGCGGCCAAAAATGGACCACGCTTACCTAGTAAGTGCCCGTTTACTACCTAGACTTGAAGACCCCGAGGTTGTAATTTTACTTCGATCATGTAAGTAAGATCATAAAACATAAAAAAAAAAAACATTAAAATTTTATACTAGATGACTAGGTAAAAGACTAATATTGAAATCTTAAATAAATAAATAACCATTAGTCTCATACTCACGTTTCGACATAACAAAAAGAAATGTAAGTCGGATAACAAACATGTTTGTATTTGTATAGAAATAAAAACGATAATATGGAGATCAAATAAAGAGTTTATTGCGTTATCGTAAAAATTCCATTAAACGCACTGCGACGGAAAAAACGATCGTTTTATTTTCAAGTGCTTTTTTATGTTAAATTCTTCTAACATTCTGACGGTCCATTTGATGGTAGGTGGCTACCGTTGCCTATAACCATAATAGGATTAAGGATAAGTGATAGGGTAAATGAAATGAATTTGGAAATGATAAATGAAACGCGTATTTTTGAAGGAAATCACTAGCATATACCGCTGTCTTTGTCTCCCTAGCCACAAAGGTAATCCATATATTTATTATTATACTAGCTGGTGCTCGCGACTTCGTCCGCGTTGAAAAGTATAAAACGCCATCTACCGTGGAATATCACCAAGCAGTTGTCATGTTAGTCGTTTCACCCATCGAAATAATACATCTCTGCAAGTTTTCACCTGATTTGGATAGATGGCGCTATCTCCCGGGCCAAGCCGCTAGTATTTACTTTTATTTTAGATTTTCCGTAGGAATGAAGCATTTTCCCGTGGTAAAAAGTATCCTATGTTCAACACAGATAATGTCGGCTTCCAATGGTAAAAGAAATTTTCAAATCGGTCCAGTAGTTTCGGAGCCTATTCTATACAAACAAACAATCAAAACTTTCCTCTTTATAATATTAGTATAGAAGTATAGATTAACAATGTATCACCATAATAGGCAGTTTTGTTATATTGTAGTTTAATCTATAGTTAGTGGCATAGATCTCTGTCCGCCTCTATATGTTTAGTATTTTTTTACATATACGATTTATATTTCTCCTTGTATATAATTAATAATATTCCTGCCATAATAGAATATCTATTATTCTGATTTCTGACCCTATGGAGCAGTATACCAACTCAAGCGTTGTATAAACGCGGCGCGAAACAATCTTAGTGCGTTAGCGAAGGATTAGAGAAATATATTGGCATTATTTTTTCCCATTTATATTTATTTCTTCATTTTTATCTTGTTGCTGGTTTTATACCTACTTGTTTACCCTTGTCTTCCACCGTAATGGAGGATAAATAAAGCGTCGGATTATCCTCAATTATTGTGATGGTACGGGTCAAGAGGTCTCCGTAGTTATTTGCTTTGTAGGATCTACGGTTTTTTTATATTATTAATCCAATCATTTAGTTTGTATATTTTCCTTGAAGCTTGTTTATGTTTTCCCAGAACTTATGACTACAGCATCTTACTCAACTCAACTCTCTGTTAACTTACACAGCCTGCAGCTCCTAAAGTATTATTCGTAGAGAAAAAATGAATATAAATGAATATCCCTACAAATTTGGCAATTTTATGTAGAAACTTTTGTCAGAAGTAATCATAATGCAATTCCCACATATATTGGCGAAACCTGAAAATACCTTTTTTCTATAACTAACTACACGAAATATTTCCCCTGATTTTTCTAATTTGACTGGGCTAGTACATGAACCTAGGGAATTCCATATTATGTACTAATAAATAGAAGCACCGTAGTAAGCTCGTCTTAGCACCCTCTATTTCGGGTACATTAATTAAATAAACCACTTTATACTGAATCCCAATATTTTTATTGATCGAACGAGACACCAGTACCACTATATGTAAGGAGCGTAGAGATAAGGAGGACAATCTTATATGGGTATTAAACTAAAAAAGTGGCAACTAAAATCGTCGAATTGAGATGGCGCTGGTGTGTCTAGGGCAGTGATCTAGAGAGTTTGAGAGTATGAAATGAAACGGAGTGAAGTGCGCGCTGAGTTGAATTGTTTACTATCACTAGCTGCAACCAGCGCCATCAGTTCGTCGTCTTTCAACGGACACTTTTAATACACGGAGCTTGCGCTCCTTTACCTCTATTCTCCTTGACTATATGGCTAGCGACACTGATCTCCATATACCTCTGGATGGGTTATCCCATACAAATTAATTACAGATACTTTCGTGTACCATTTTGAAGCGACGCAAACGTCAAAATTAGTTCTCAGTACTTTCGTACGGCGGCGTTGTATGGGATAGCCTGTCCAGTTTTATTCAGGTCAATGCTTTCCTTTCCACACATAAAAAGGCGTTCCACTTTGTGACATCACTCAGTCCATTGTTTTTTCTAAGTTCATGGGCTAGTTGAATAAAATAAAATATACAAAAGAATTTATTTATTTTACACTAGCTGGTGCTCGCGATTTCGTCCGCGTAGAAAAGTATGAAACGCCATCTACCGTATTTTGGATAGATGGCGCTATCTCCCGCGCCAAGCCGCCAGTGTTTACTTTTATTTTAGATTTCCCATAGAAATGAAGCATTTTCCCCCAGTAAAAAGTATCCTATGTTCATCACGGATAATGTCGGCTTCTAATGGTAAAATAATTTTTCAAATCGGTCCACTAGTTTCGGAGCCTATTCTATACAAACAAACAAACAATCAAATCATTCCTCTTTATAATATTAGTATATAGATTCTTTGCGTTGTCTCGTTGGCCTTGCTTTAGTTCTGTTTTCATCTAATGAATCCTTTCAACATAATATTCCATCAATTGGATATTATTACAAGTAAAATAAACTAACTATGTCAAAGATGGATTTTTCCATGACATTGTTTTATTGATGGTTTTTTATTACGGTGCATAGTTTATTATGCACTAGTGCACACTCAACAATTAGCTCAATTGACCTATTTTTATTGCTAATAATGTACAGTATTTATATATATATTTTATTGACTAATTGGTGCACGCGAATGCGTCGGCGCTGTGTTGAATGAAAGAAACTTTTACTTGCTACTCTATACTATAATAATATTATAAAGATTTGTTTGTTTGTATAGAATAGGCTCCGAAACTAGTGGACCGATTTGAAAAATTCTTTCATTGTTGGAAAGCTACATTATCAGCGAGTAACATAGGCTATCTATACTAATATTATAAAGAGGAAAGATTTGATTGTTTGTATAGAATTGGCTCCGAAACTTGTGGACCGATTTGAAAAATTCTTTCATTGTTGGAAAGCTACATTATCAGCGAGTAACATAGGCTATCTATACTAATATTATAAAGAGGAAAGATTTGTTTGTTTGTTTGTTTGTTTGTATAGAATAGGCTCCGAAACTAGTGGACCGATTTGAAAAATTCTTTCATTGTTGGAAAGCTACATTATCAGCGAGTAACATAGGCTATCTATACTAATATTATAAAGAGGAAAGATTTGTTTGTTTGTATAGAATAGGCTCCGAAACTAGTGGACCGATTTGAAAAATTCTTTCATTGTTGGAAAGCTACATTATCAGCGAGTAACATAGGCTATCTATACTAATATTATAAAGAGGAAAGATTTGTTTGTTTGTATAGAATAGGCTCCGAAACTAGTGGACCGATTTGAAAAATTCTTTCATTGTTGGAAAGCTACATTATCAGCGAGTAACATAGGCTATCTATACTAATATTATAAAGAGGAAAGATTTGATTGTTTGTTTGTATAGAATAGGCTCCGAAACTAGTGGACCGATTTGAAAAATTCTTTCATTGTTGGAAAGCTACATTATCAGCGAGTAACATAGGCTATCTATACTAATATTATAAAGAGGAAAGATTTGATTGTTTGTTTGTATAGAATAGGCTCCGAAACTAGTGGACCGATTTGAAAAATTCTTTCATTGTTGGAAAGCTACATTATCAGCGAGTAACATAGGCTATCTATACTAATATTATAAAGAGGAAAGATTTGTTTGTTTGTTTGTTTGTATAGAATAGGCTCCGAAACTAGTGGACCGATTTGAAAAATTCTTTCATTGTTGGAAAGCTACATTATCAGCGAGTAACATAGGCTATCTATACTAATATTATAAAGAGGAAAGATTTGTTTGTTTGTATAGAATAGGCTCCGAAACTAGTGGACCGATTTGAAAAATTCTTTTACCATTAGAAGCCGACATTATCTGTGATGAACATAGGCTACTTTTTACCGCGGGAAAATGCTTCATTCCTATGAGAAATCTAAAATAAAAGTAATACTAGAGCGGCTTGGCCCGGGAGGTAGCGCCATCTATCCAAATCAGATGAAGCGACTAACATGACAACTGCTTGGTGATATTTTTAGCGATCCATTGCATGGTAGATGGCGTTTTATACCTTTCAACGCGGACGAAGTCGCGAGCACTATGGAGCTAGTCCATAATACAAGCATTAGTTGCTTACCTTGGAACTAGATGGCGCTGTGTGGAATGCGTGAAGATATTTATTATTTATCTATTGTTTCAGGTAGTACGCGGCGTTCACATAGAGCCAGCGCATATAGTCAAGAAGAGAAGCATAGACCAACCCCTAAGAATAAGTATATTTTATGACCACTCTGTATATAGGTGAGTAATGTGACTATTTTATAGATTACCTACTTACCTACTAGCTGGTGCCTGCGACTTCGCCCGCGTTGAAAAATAAAACATATATCCGTACTTATACGAGTACGTACGTATATTATTGATTGATATAATGATGATTGATACATTATATTAATATATAAATCATCATCAATCAATACTAATAATAAATCTGTAAATGTAGGTATTGCGTGTGTGTGTGCGTGCGTGTGTGTGTGCGTGCGTGTGTGCGTGCGTGCGTTTGTTTGTTTGTTTGTTCCTCCATAACTCTTAAAGGAATTAACTGATTTTCATGAAACTTGGTAGATAAAAACATTCAGACTTACGGGACACATGATAGAGGCTACTTTTTTCTTTTTCAACGCGGACGAAGTCGCGGGCGCCAGCTAGTGTATATTATTTATAAATGCGAAAGTTTTGTATGGATGTTTGTTATTACACTTTCACGCAAAAACTCCCGAACCGATCACCATGAAATTTTGCATACACGTTGCCTGCGATTCTGTATGCCAATAGTACACTATTCAGTACACTATTCCAATAGCCAATAGTACAGTATAATGTGGATTCATAACGTGCCATAGACAATTTGTCTTGGGGCATCAGAATAGAGACATAAGAATGCAATGACACGACAAGTCAAAACATTAGACGTGGTTTGAAAAAGTAAGACCAATAGTGTGGATTCGTATTTGGCATACAGAATCAGGGCCCAGAGAGGACATAGGGTACCTTTCGTCCAGAACGCGGACGTTGGGAAATCCTGGCGAATATCCGGACAGGCAAACATGATGGACGTTGAAGTTGTGTCTTCGGTGCGGGGAGGGCCACGCCGGGCCACGCGGAACCTCGGCGTACCCGAAATTGGAGGTACGCCGTAAGGGCCCTATAACCACTCGTCCAACGGGCGTCAACGTCAAAATTGAAGATGGTTGTAACTGAAAATTTTCTATCTTTTTCAGGTTAGAACCGGAGAAGTTTGATATGATAAATGTAAGTATTATTATTATTTTAATAAATCGATGATTTTAAAGTTATAATTCAAGACGTGAGTGGATGAAGGCGCTATGTCGCATTTTTGGGTTTTTCGTTTTTTTTTTGCGTTGATGAAGGTTATATATCCATATATTACGTTATGTTACAGACCTTAAGATAGCCGATTTAAGACATTTTTGGAATATAAAAAGTTGAAAAAGGTGTAATGTACAGACAGTATAACTATACTAATTAAAATTTTAATTAATTAATTTATTAAATTAATTATAATTAATTTAATTAACTATACTAATAAATTTTAATTAGTTAATTTTTAAAATTAACTAATTTTAAAAAGCAAAGAGTGCAGAAAAGTTTACATTTGTTAATGAACGAGAGAGCTATGTTCACTTTTTTTTAATTAAATTAATACTAATGTTTACTGGCTATCATACCATTAATATTTTAGGTTGTTTACACAATTTTTAATCATAATTTAGTACAAAAAACAGTTCCGTGGCGACTTATCTCAAAAATTCAGTGTAAAACTGTAACCTCGATTTATTCGAAATTGGAATAATGCGACGTATCACCTTCATCCACTCACGTCTTAAATTATTAAAAAAAAAGTGTGTTTCTTTCACATCATGTATGTATTGTTGACAATTTTTTTAATAATTGTTGAACAAATTTCAAGTCGATCCGTAAAATTTTGCACAAAATATGTTTTGAAACCTAAGAAAAAGTGGCGCCTACGAATTCGCAGGCAAAAGCTATAGTAATATATACTTATACAGAAAAGTTGTGTTGGTTTGTGTGTGATTCAAAAACTCGAAAACTAGCCGACGACGCGGGACTGACTTGAAATTTTTACACAACATTACATTCAAATAGGAATGATCTTATATACCCTTTTTGGGTGTAGTCCCGAAAAGCCATACCATACCTCCAATTAATCTGTAGCACTACCATGAGTTGCTATCGAAATCTTACGTTAGTTTACTTCTGTCGATAACGAACCTTTCACTCTTCAATGTGCTAGTGAATGATTTAACTACTAACGTTACGGTATTTCTCGAGAGCCTCAGTCAAATGTGTAACTCATGGTACCGATTTTGTATAGAAATGTCAAGTTAAACTTTAGTCGCTAATGGTCGCTAGCGACTACATTCGATAGGTTTTTCACTTATGCAACTCATGTTAGCGGTTTTAGTTCCTTGAGCGACCGCTAGAGGCGCTGTACAATTTTTCATACAAATATTTTACGTTCTCACTCATCTCTCGCTAGCGATATCGGTCGTCATAAACTCATGGTAGTGCTACTGAATTTTGGTATACACCTGTATTTTGACTCGCTGATTACGAATATCGTAAGCAAAATACCTCATTTTCAAAGTCAAACCTCGAATAAATTAATTGATTTTTGAAAGGCTTAAAAAAGACGAGCACTTTTAAGATCCAACTCCAACGTTCTCGTGGTAAAGTGTGTAAGTAGATTTTAATATCGAAACTAATGGAGTTTGGCAAAATATACACCGTTTGACCTTGAAAATGAAATTTGCGGGTGTTTTGCTTATGATATTCTTAATCAGCGAATCAAAATACAGGTGTATACGAAAATTCCGATTTAGGAACTTTTAGGAACATTTTCCCTTTTTTTTCCCAAAATTCATCGGATACCTATTTTTTATCTAAAAACAAATATAATGCTGACTGAGCCATTAGCGAAGTGTGGCCAGGTTTTTTAACTAGGTTGTTAATATATTACTTCGCCTGCCTTCCTCCTCGAGAACCACTCTATCCATTGGTGAAAACTGCATCAAAATCGGTGCAGTAGTTTTTTGAGTTTATCTCGAACAAACAGACAAGACAGACAGACAGACAGACGCGGCGGAGAACTTTGTCTATACTATACAAATATTATAAAGAGGAAATATTTGATTGTTTGTTTGTTTGTTTGTATAGAATAGGCTCCGAAACTAGTGGACCGATTTGAAAAATTCTTTTACCATTAGAGGCCGACATTATCCGTGATGAACATAGGCTACTTTTTACCGCGAGAAAATGCTTCATTCCTACGGGAAATCTAAAATAAAAGTAAATACTAGCGGCTTGGCCCGGGAGATAGCGCCATCTATCCAAATTAGGTGAAACCTCGCAGAGATATATTACTTCGATGGGTGAAACGACTAACATGACAACTGCTTCGTGATATTCCACGGTAGATGGCGTTTTATACTTTCCAACGCGGACGAAGTCGCGAGCACCAGCTAGTTTTATGTATCTATGTTGATAAAGGATTTTTATTGTATTTATTTTATATACTTAATGTTCACACACTTTCAGAATACAATATTACCAGAAGCTGTTAAGTTCTGGGAGAGAGCTTTAAAAGTGAGAAAAACCGGTGGACCAATCAAACTGAACAGGTACTACATGTGTTCATATTAATATTGGCTCTTTTTATTTTATGAACGTAATCAGACAGGCTGATGACGGTCCACTCGATGGTAGGTGGCCACCGTCGCCTGTAACACAAGCAACGCCACAAGCGCTACAAGTGCGCCGCCCACCATACAAGGATTGAGGGTAAGGGATATTAAGGGAGGGACGGGGTAATGGGGACTGGCGTCCCTCACTCACTCACCGAAACACAACAGTAGCACTACCATGAGTTTATAACGAGCGAAATCGCTAGCGAGAGATGAGCGAGAGCGTAAAATATTTATATGAAAAATTGTACAGCGCCTCTAGCGGTCACTCAAAGAACTAAAACCAGTAACATGAGTGGCATAAGTGAAAAACCTATCGAATGTAGTCACTAGCGACCATTAGCGACTAACGTTTGACTTGACATTTCTATACAAAATCGGTACCATGAGTTACAAATTTGACTGATGCTCTCGAGAAATACCGTAACGTTAGTAGTTAAATCATTCACTAGCAAATTGAAGGGTGAAAGGTTCGTTATCGACATAAGTAAACTAACGTAAGATTTAGATAGCAACTCATGGTAGTGCTACAGCACATAATGCTCTTATTTCACGGTGGTATTCTGTAAGGTGGTGGTTACACTGCCGCCAGACGGGCTGCCCAAATGACTTGCGAAACGCAGTGTGACCCCACCACTACATTTTCAAATCCAGCAGGCCTATTCTCTAAGTGTGGTTTTTAAAACGTGTCGACTCCAATGTCGACATTAAAACGTTCTACATTAAAACCACATGTAAAACTTTCGTATTCTCTATGTTCATTTGACAAGCGCGTTAAGATTGTCTACCCATTCGGTCTACATTCGGTCAGTCGGTCAGCTAATCAATCACTCATTTATGTCAACTTAGGTTTTGTTATTGTTAAATATTGTTTCGATTATTGTTTTAAATAACATAAAGTAGTAAATTAATTTATCTAATTGTACAAAATGAGTATCTTATTTCATATCGGTAAGTTAAAAATAATTAGTGCGAGATCTCTCAGATCCTTTAGATATCCCAGAAAATGAAAAAAATTGGCAACGCGAAGCATATTTGCTTGTTCTCTCCGTCTAATGTAAATATCTAAATATTACTTTTTTACATTGATACCAACCAGTACAGTAACTCTTATTTAATTTGTGGTGATACTTCTATTAAAAACGTACAGACTTACCATTCTCACTAAATAAATACTGATTTAATGCACAAAATCTTAAATTGCAAATTCTCAATTTATGTGTAATTAATTACGTGGAAATATTGTAATTTATTGTAAATAAACAACAATATATATTGTAGCTTCTATATTTTTGGCAACACATTATGACAGCCATACATTAGTTTCTTTTTATTATATTTAAATCTAGTTCTTATAAAGAACACTAATAGATGTACACATTACAATAACAAGGAGTAAGTACTTTTTTTAAATCTAAGATGCAGAGCCTGGCACATAGACGCAAAATTGCCAGTCTATGTGTCTTTTATAAGATGTACTTCGGTGAGTGTGCTCAGGGGCTGCATGAGCTCATACCGCCTTCCCCTTTCCTCCATCGGACATACAGACGTACGGCTGGTTACCATCCTCATCTTGTCGAAATCCCCCCTTTTCGAACCAAGCGCTTTGAAACATCTTTTATAATGCGCACCGCCAAGGTTTGGAACACCCTGCCTGCGTCTGTGTTTCCGAGTTCATGTAACCCTAATCTTTTCAAAGTTCGAGTGAATAGGCATCTTCTGGGTGAGCTCGCTCCATCTTAGGCCTCTCCCTTGCTACCAAGCTGGTTGTTGGCCAAGAGCAAACCCATCTCTTTTACTCAAACACAAATAATAGGTACTTTCGAAGTTTCGACAGCAGAGTGAGTGAAAAATATATGAAAACCACACAATAACGCGCCCAAAACGCGCCAATAACTTCATCGACATGTATAACAATGGAAAAAACGTCGTAGACATTTTGACATGTGCTTAGTGAATACCAAAGTAGACAATTGTCGAGTCTATAACCGCATCGAGTCGATAACCACAGCAAAACCACACTTAGAGAATAGGCCTGCAGTCTTGCAACATTTACTTTATCTGATCATTTTGTCAGAAATTAACGAGAGAAAGTGATAGCATGTTTAAAAAAATCCAGTGGACACTTTTTCGCAGTTATTTTGTTCGAAAATTCTGAATCTAATGCATCCTTTATCAAAGGACTGTACAAACCGGGGTTACTTTGACTAAAAATAAAGCAATTAAAATAAGGCGTGAATTTAAATTTATTTACAAATAAATTTTTAAAAAAGTAGCGATTTCTTTCAAAATATTTATAATAATTCGCTTATTTCTTCTTCATACCTTATTAGAAGTGGCGATTACAAAATGTTAAGTTGACTTTTTTTGTGACATTACATCCAATCACGTATGTATACTAAAAGGAAATATTATGTCTTCGAAGTACTACAAGTATGGAATATGCGTCTCAAATGCTAAAGCGGCACATGAAAAGTACGCCTAAAACGGAATCATGGCCTGACTGAGGCAATGGTGAACTTCAACGACCAACTTGTACTATTCATTTTAGACTCTAATGCGTTGACGTAAAGTCGCATTTCCTTTAAACGACAAACGCTTGGTTGGTTTTAATACGGAATCATGACGGAGTCAGTGGTGAAAGGTAGCAACGACCAACTTGTACTATTCATTTTAGACTCTAATGCGTTGACGTAAAGTCGCATTTCCTTTAAACGACAAACGCTTGGTTGGTTTTAATACGGAATCATGACGGAGTCAGTGGTGAAAGGTAGCAACGACCAACTTGTACTATTCATTTTAGACTCTAATGCGTTGACGTAAAGTCACATTTTCCTTAACTTAACGCGGACAAAGTCGCGGCCACCAGCTGGTCTTGACAATTTCCAAAAAAAAGTTTAAACAAAAACTCTGAAATGTATTTATTCTATTAAGATCATTTAACTAAAACCATTTTGCTGCAAACTGTCTCGTATCCAATCAGCTCGTTGCAATGGGGACAATAGTGGTTCTTGTGTTTGAATATATCACAGCAGTAGACGAGCGCTATTAGCGGGAAGAAACTGAAACAAAAAAAAAACCAAAAAAGCTTTTTAGCAAAAACAAAATCGACTTCAAACCGTTTTCCCATGGACGCCATTGTCAGACCTGGACCAAATTGAAATGGTGGTCCCACGGGAATAAAACAAGAATAACCAAAATCGTTTCACCCAGTCGAAAGTTATGAGGTGACAAACATTAATAAAAAAAATACAGTCTAAAGGAGGAGGCTTTTTTGGAAGTCGGTTGAAAAAAAGTTTATTTACTCAACGACAGATGTCGCTACGCCGGCAGTTTGTAACGCGCCATCGTTACGCCATAATCCCTTACACTTTTCATACAATATTTCTATGTGAGTTATTGTGAGCGATATTGGGACGATTTCGTGTCGAATGTCAATCCAAATTTACTGTTTTGCCCCCAACCAAATATCCCCAATATTCAATATAAAAAAAAAAGTATATCTATAATTCTATACTTAATATTATAAAGAGAAAAGATTTGTTTGTTTGTTTGTTTGTTTGTTTGTATAGAATAGGCTCCGAAACTAGTCAAACTAGTGGACCGATTTGAAAAATTCTTTTACCATTAGAAGCCGACATTATCCGTGATGAACATAGGCTACTTTTTACCGCGAGAAAATGCTTCATTCCTACGGGAAATCTAAAATAAAAGTAAATACTAGCGGCTTAGCCCGGGAGATAGCGCGCCATCTATCCAAATCAGGTGAAACATCGCAGAGATATATTATTTCGATGGGTGAAACGACTAACATGACAACTGCTTGGTGATATTCCACGGTAGATGGAGTTTTATACTTTTCAACGCTGACGAAGTCGCGAGCACCAGCTAGTATAATATATTTTTCAAGCTTCTTCGTAAAGAAAGAGCCTTAAACGAGGAGTAGGCTTAAGAAAGCACCAATTTGACGGCACTAAGCTCCTTAATGGGCATAATATTATTTTCTATGCGAAAAGATCAAAGAAAAGTGATGTTAACATAACAAAACAAAGATTTGAATTGTAAAGATTTTCCCTTGCTTGTATGATCAAACTGAGCCACATACAAGAGAGCTTTTAGGAGAATAATTGATTCATTACCGTCAAGGGTTAATACTCAAAGAGAAATGTTTTAACAAATTTTAACTGAAGGATCCATTATTTAAATTCAGATTATTTTTTTAGTTATTATTTAGGGAATAATAACTACAGTACTTGTCTTATGTCATCCTCCCAACAAGTAGCAGGTCCTTTGTGGATCAGATTGGCCAAAGATAGAAGAACTTGGAAATCTTTAGAGGAGGCCTTTGTCTCAAGACAAGCTGTTAAGAGTTGAAGAACCGATTGTCGATATTATGTAATAAAGTTTATATTTTTAGCTGTTTTATATTGTATTTAGAGTATATTAGTATGTAGGCAAAGTAATGTATAATATTGTTAACATAACAGCAATAAAGGCTTATTTTATTTTATTTATTTATATATTTTTAACTACAGTACAGTCTCAGTAATCCGGACGCAGGCAGCGTAACGTGTTTTTTTTGGCTTTTTTCCGCTCTTTCGAATGGCGCAAACCACATTTTGAAATTCGCAATAGTTTTCGAGATATCTGCGGAAAACCAATTTTTGATCCATTTTTTCCCCAATTTCGGGCCACTTTGATGCAGATTTTGAAGGGGCGATCACGATTTTCGGATTTCTCAACCCCAAAAATATAAAGTAAGCCTTCAAGCGGAATCCTAATAGTCAAGTATCATGGTCAAGTTGTTTGCAGATCGTAGGGCCAACAGACTAATAAATTAGTCTTTCATTTAATTATTAGTTACTAGCTGTTGCACGCGACTTCGTCCGTAACTTTATAAAATATAATACATTCCTGTCTGTGAAACCATGGAATGGAAACCATGGAATGGAATACACATACAAAATTTGAACTGAATCGGTCAAGCCGTTTAGTAGTTGACATACCGACAGTAGCGCCACCTACCGGGTCCAATTGTATTTTTAAATCATCCAGGAAACCATCGAAATAGCCACATAAAATTTCAACGCAATCGGTTCAGCCGTTTAGAAGTTATGTGAAAATGTGAAAAAGATGAGTACGCAAGGATAATTCTTACTACCCGTTGTCCTATTACCAAAATCCAAGGGGCTGTCTACTGGAAAAAGTCAAATGAAGTGAATGTCCAACATTTAATTAGACACTTACCAGAATAATATGCATAGGATGAGGGCCACATAGTGTGTAGTGTTGCCGACTTGTTTCAAAACGACCGTATACACCTGGTTACTGCAGTGGTGACAGCGCAAGTACTTCCTGTTGCTATCTGTGAAAAGATCTAAACTAATTTTCCCCAACTTTCTATTGAGTCCAATATCCGCTGTAAGTTGTTGAGAAGTTGGTCGTCAATCAGGTCTAAGTTACCGAAGTAATAGTACACCAGATTTCACATCAAGTGAACAAGTGGAAGTTAGTGAGATCCCTTTGTCAACAAAGAAAGGAAGTTAATCTTGAAGTGTACGATATTTCACACTCGGCCGTTCGTGCAGTTTTCTTAAAAAGTATATTATGTTTTGTTGCTTCTTACCCTGGTAGACCATGAATCGGGTCTGTGGCGGTCTGGGACTGGGAGTTGTCGCTGCTTGGGCGACAGTCGTGATGTTATGTGAGCTCTGATCGAATTCAGTGTACGCCGGCGGTGGTTCCGGATGCTCCGTCACCGGAATAGGGGGTAGATGGAATCCGTCTTCGGATGGTGTGAGGGGTTGAAAGATTGGGGATTGAATCGCGGATGTGCTCGCGGGGGTTCCTGAAAAAGGGAATTTGATAGAATTTATAATCTATACTAATCATCAATCTACTACAACTATGGATTTCGCACGCCAACGAACTCTAAGGAATATTAAAAAATTACATATGCGTAGAGCGTGAACTCTATCATCTGTCATTTAAAGCCAATCAAACGTTTGTCATTTAAAGAAAACGTGATTATACGCCAGTCGCCAACACATTGGAGTTTAAAATGAATAGTAGAAGTTGATCGTTACCACCTTTTACCATTGAAGCGCGAAGGCAATATTCCGCCATGATTCCGTTTTAGGCGTATTTTTTTATGTGCTACTTTGGCATTTGTGACGCAAAATCAATAGTTGTAGTGCTTCAATGGACTTTATGTACATTGATCCAAACAAGTTGGAACGTCTATTAGTGGTTTTATAATTTACCCGTTCCAATGGAGTGAGGATTGGAAGAAGATCCAGAGGAAGCGTCGATGGGCACGTAGCGTGACGCGTTTCTCGAGTCTACTGTGAAGGAAGTATTTTAGTACACTCAAACACCATTTTAGTGGAATATCGTATTGCTTATATTAGATGGACTAGCTGGTGCCAGCGACTTCACCCACGTTGAAAAATCAAAAAGCAAACATCAAGTCTGAGCGTTATAAACCAATCTATACAAGAAAAATGAAAAATATAACACGATGGCGCCGCTACGGCGACAGTGGCGTCAGATTTTTTTATATTTTCACACGATCCTGTGGAAACTTAACATTAATTGTCAGTATATTCATATGCCAAATAATGACTTTTATAACAAAATTTATAGTTTATTAATTTTTGGTTGCCTTGTGTTACATTATTGTCATTTTCGTAGGGATCACTAATTTTTTTGAAAATAAAATACATCCCACTTTATTCGCTCACAATGTAGCTTTCTATAGGTGAGAAAATTTTCAAAATCGGTCCACTAGTTTTTGAGTTTATTCATTATAAACATACAAAAATACAAATCTTTTCTCCTCATAATATTAGTATGGAAGAAGACGGATATATATTATTAAGAAGATAGTTTCGCATACCTACCGGTACTAATAGGCGAAGATCCGGAAGAATGCCCAGGCGCATCGGGTGCAGGTCTCAGAGGTAGACTGCGCGGTACATTTCGCACGTCTGCCGAAGGCATTGGGATGCGTAACCCTTTGAACGGATCGTACAGTATGGTGTTCTGAAAGAGGAATCATACTCTAAGTTTTAGAAATGTTACTGAAATTGCCCATATAGTTAGGGCATAGTCATTAGTTAGATAGATTCAGGTGTGTTCATATCTTTTACTTTTTTTTTAACAAGCACCTAATCACCTGGTGTCTCTTGGCATACGGGTGGCGACGTTAGCCACCACCATCAAGTGCACCGTCAGATTGCTTAACATAAAAAAACGGATTTTCTCCATATACCTGAAGATACTCCGGTTCTTCCGGCGTACTTTGTGGTCCATAATGCGTGGAGGGTCCCTCTTCTGGCTGGTCTATGTACACGACACTCGTAAGGATTTCGTCTATCCTTGAATTAGGATTTGTATTCCTTGTCTCTGTTGCCCTTGTCGCCTGAAAACAAAAATTTGGTTTGCAAATTTAATGTGGGTCATAAACCGCATTACCATAATAATTATATATCTATTTTCTAAATGTTATTTTTCTCTCATCATCAACATCTCAGCCATCAGAACGTCAATAAACTATATATGCTAGACTAGATATAGCCTTCCCCATAAACTTCCAATAAAACCGGTCAGAAGCATCCTGGATCTACCGATCAGATAAGGGCCGACCCTTGGCCCTTATCAGATTATCTGTCCACCTTGTGGATGGAGGAATTTGGTATGCTGTGTTGGTCATTTGGTGTTTTAGGATGGTATTGTGGGAACGAAGCGTGTGTGCTCACCTGTGTGCTCTCGTGATGTTCAGGTCTGTTGCTCAGCGTCTGCTGATTAGATTCTTGTCCAGTAGTGTCTATGTATACTATGTGTTGCATTTTCTCTTCCATTTCTCTATCCGTGACCTTTGTATCCGGTCTCGCTTCTCCTTGTAAAGATTCCGTTGTCTGCAACATCGAGTTAATTCGTAATCATACTCAAAAAACAAGTTGTCCGATTTTGAAAGTTCTTTGGCCTATAGAAAGCTACATTATCACTATCAGCGAGTAACATAGGTTATATTTTATGAAGTTTCGCAAGAGAAGTCGGGTGCAACAGCTATCCGACTCCTTAGCAAGTTACAGCAGATATAGTGCATGTTCGGGCTCAATAGTATGTCGGGGATTATTTTATGATGTTATTGGAAATTTCATATCATGGTTAGATTATTTTTTAAATTTGTATTCAAACCGCAGTCGTATAGATAAAAAAGGCGATTTTCTCAGAAGACCCAAATACATATATGATATTATCAGTTGTAATTATTATGATGTTATGTAATTTTATCAATTTGTGGAAATATGTATACATATACATATTTGTTTTTTTGACGAGGCCTTCGTTTCCTTCGAAGTACTGTATTAATTTTGTGATGATAACGTATACTAGGATAGATTATACAGATAAGTTTTGAAGTGAGATTTGATTTTTGTAAGTCAATGTATGTACTACAAGTATGGTTTTCGCACACAATACAAAACACTTATGGAACTTATGGAACATTTAAAAGTGTCATTCGCGTAGGTAGAGCATTAACGCTTGTCATCTGTCATTTAAAACCAACCAAACGTCTGTCGTTTAAAGAAAATGAGGACTTGACCTGACTGCTTTGGACTTGACGGACCTGTTTTGGAATACTAACAAGAGAAATTTAGACTTGACTGACTTGACTTGACTGACTAGACTTGAGTTCGCTACTTTTGATTTTGATTTCAATTTTGCCTCTTTTTTTTTAAAAAGAGGCTATTACAAATTGCTATTTTAACTTGACACTGGCAGATAATGGCCATTTTAAAATGAGCCGCATTGCCATTTAACCTAAAAAAGAAGAAGAAGAAGAAAATGAGACTTTATGTCAACGCATTGGAGTTTAAAATGAATAGTAGGAGTTGGTCACTTGACCTGACTGCTTTGGACTTGACGGACCTGTTTTGGAAAATTAAGAAAAATTATAGACTTGACTTGACTGACTTTATAGTCTCGAGATTTGCAACTTTTGATTTTTAATTTGCAAAGACTATTACAAATTGCTATATTTACTAATGACATGGCAAAATCATCGGAGAAGATCTGATGGAGCCAGGACATTAAAAGAGAAGAAGTTGGTCGTTAGTACCTTTCACCAATGACTCCGCCATGATTCCCGGCTTAGGCGTACTTGACATGTGTCGCTTTGGCGTTTGTCTCGCAAATTCCATACTTGTAGTACTTCGTTGGTAAAATTTTAAAAAAAATAACCTCTGTGCGAAATTTTTTTTGTTTTTTAGTTTACAGTACACGTTTTTATTAATTATTAATTTACCCGAAACTGTCCGTCGATTTCATCTGTTCTATATTCATTTTCAACCGTGGTAATATTTTCAATTGTTGTAGCGCTTACAGAGGGCGTTGTCATTATCTTGATCTCGTGTTCAGATATTTGAGGCGAGAGTTCCTCTGGGAATTGGATGTTATGTGAGCTGAAATTAATATTTTTGTAAAGCTTGAAAAATAATAAAGTCTCATGTAACCAGTAATTTTTTTTGCAAGAAGCATAAGACAGGTCAGGGAACATAAAACACTACCTATTAAAAAGGCCTCTTTCACCATCTATGAGCAAAGTGTCAAGTAGGCTAACCGCCATTTGAAGTCACCGGTAAGAAAGCGTTTCGAGTTTCACCATCATCGAGATAGCATTACTCGATGGGTAATTAATTTCAATGAAATTGACACAAGATACTCGTAACGTTTACTCGCCAATAAGCTTAACTTGAAAAGTAAGGGTCCGCGTATCACCAGTCATTTTCCTTACTCGTCAATTTAACTAATTCACCAGTTTACTCGTTAAACAGTTTCGGTATGTTGACAATTTCGTTAATTAGGAATTTTATTGATTCGTCAGTTTCCTCCATCGCTAGTTTTACTACGATGTCAGATTCGTGAAATTGCCAGTATTGCGATCCGCTAATTTCATTATTTGTCAGCTTCGCTAATCGAATGACGAATAGGGTAAACCGTTCTCTGTTTTCGTTTTGCCAGTTTGCAGTTTTCATAATCGTTCAGTTTCCTCTTTCACTATTTTTCTTGTATACTAGTTTATAACTATGATAATTAATTCTATGACAATATACTTAACTAGCTGGTGCAAAAGTAGCCTATTCTGTGTGCTGTACGTCTAAATTCTAAGGTTGACAGACAGGCTGACGGTCCACTTGATGGTAGGTGGCTACAACACAAGCAACGCCATAAGTGCTACAAGTGCGCCGCCGACCATACAAGGATTGAGGGTAAGGGGTAAGGGAGGGATGGGGTAATGGGCTCTGGCGTCCCTCACTCACTCACCGAAACACAACAGCACGTAATGCTGTTATTTCACGGTGGTATACTGTAAGGTGGTGGTTACTGCCGCCAGACGGGCTGCCCAAATGACTGCGAAACGCAGTGTGCCCTGCCACTACAGAAAAAAAATTTAGGAGCAGCTTGGATCCACCATTGACCCGCGGGTCCTACGCTGCGCTTGCTGGTCCGTGGCCAGTCAAAATCGATTCAGTAGTTTAGGAGTTCATTGGCGTCAAACAACACGACATGATTTTTTAATATATAGAGCGAGAGATATAGTTTTATTGGTATTTATTATGGTTTTATCAGTGACAAAAATAAAACCAAAAAAATTAGGAATGTCATATGACATGACACGACTTAGCGGACTAGTAAAACACAATCTAAAACAAACTGACGAACAAGGAAAGTAACGGGTTAGGAACATGACGAAATAGCAAAACTGACAATCTAAACTAACTGACGAACAAGAAAACTTGCGAACAAGGAAAGTAACGGGTTAGGAACATGACGAAATAGCAAAACTGACAATCTAAACTAACTGACGAACAAGAAAACTTGCTAACAAGGAAAGTAACGGGTTAGGAACATGACGAAATAGCAAAACTGACAATCTAAACTAACTGACGAACAAGAAAACTTGCGAACAAGGAAAGTAACGGGTTAGGAACATGACGAAATAGCAAAACTGACAATCTAAACTAACTGACGAACAAGAAAACTTGCGAACAAGGAAAGTAACGGGTTAGGAACATGACGAAATAGCAAAACTGACAATCTAAACTAACTGACGAACAAGAAAACTTGCGAACAAGGAAAGTAACGGGTTAGGAACATGACGAAATAGCAAAACTGACAATCTAAACTAACTGACGAACAAGAAAACTTGCGAACAAGGAAAGTAACGGGTTAGGAACATGACGAAATAGCAAAACTGACAATCTAAACTAACTGACGAACAAGAAAACTTGCGAACAAGGAAAGTAACGGGTTAGGAACATGACGAAATAGCAAAACTGACAATCTAAACTAACTGACGAACAAGAAAACTTGCGAACAAGGAAAGTAACGGGTTAGGAACATGACGAAATAGCAAAACTGACAATCTAAACTAACTGACGAACAAGAAAACTTGCTAACAAGGAAAGTAACGGGTTAGGAACATGACGAAATAGCAAAACTGACAATCTAAACTAACTGACGAACAAGAAAACTTGCTAACAAGGAAAGTAACGGGTTAGGAACATGACGAAATAGCAAAACTGACAATCTAAACTAACTGACGAACAAGAAAACTTGCTAACAAGGAAAGTAACGGGTTAGGAACATGACGAAATAGCAAAACTGACAATCTAAACTAACTGACGAACAAGAAAACTTGCTAACAAGGAAAGTAACGGGTTAGGAACATGACGAAATAGCAAAACTGACAATCTAAACTAACTGACGAACAAGAAAACTTGCTAACAAGGAAAGTAACGGGTTAGGAACATGACGAAATAGCAAAACTGACAATCTAAACTAACTGACGAACAAGAAAACTTGCTAACAAGGAAAGTAACGGGTTAGGAACATGACGAAATAGCAAAACTGACAATCTAAACTAACCGACCAACAAGGAAACTTGTGAATTAGGAAATCAACATAATGTGGAAATTGACAACTTGAGGAAATTAGTGAATACAGAGATAACTGTTCAATGAGTAAACTGGTGAATTAGTGAAATTGACGAGTAATGTTGAAAGAGGCCCATAGTGTTCCCAATTTGGGGAACAAATTTATTTGTAATTGGGACCTTTGTTTGAACGTTACAAGACCCAAACATTAAAAAGAAAATAATGAAAAATAAAGTCTCCTATGCATAGTTTACTGAAACATAAAATTATTTCTAAATGTAAGTAATCAACATTTTACTTGTAGTTGGTGAAAGAGGCCCTTAGTCTCACGATTACAATTAATCATTCAAAAAAAATTATTTACCTTTGATAAGTGCTCCGAATTTTGTTTTTTTTTTTTTTAATAATAATAAATTAACACATTTTTTTTACACCTTTTTCACCACAACACTGACGAAAGCAGACGATTGTTATCATCGCGTTTTTTATCATACGAGCGTGATAAGGTGTGATAACGTTGATAAAATTTTGAGTGGATCGACCACAGTATAGGAAATGATGCAGTGTTTTATATCAACAAACAAACTAAGCCGGTGTCCGCGACTTCGCCCGCTTTAAAAGTGAGGGATGTGTATGTGTATATATATATAGCGTCTGACTATATATTTATTTATTTACAATAACATTTGAAGACCTGAGTGGATTAAGGTGATATGTCGCATTATTCCAATGTCGAATAAATCGAGGTTGAAATTTTTACACTGAATTTTTGAGATAAGTCGCCCACGGAACTCGGATTTTTGTACTAAATTATGATGAAAAGTTGTGTAAACAACCTAAAATATTAATGGTATGACAGCCAGTAAACACTAGTATTAATTTAATTAAAAAAAAAGTGAACATAGCTCTCTCGTCCATTAACAAATGTAAACTTTTCTACACTCTTTGCTATTTAAAATTAATTATACATAACACCTTTTGCAATTTTTTATATTCCAAAAATGTCTTAAATCGACGATCTGTAAACAGTCATATGGATTTACCTTCATCAACGCGAAAAAACGAAAAAATCCAAAAATGACGACATAACGCCTTCATCCACTCACGTCTTGATTTATATTTTAGCATAGAGTAAATAGTTACTTAGCCAGTAATAGAGAGGCAAGCTCCGTTTTAAACATGAAACTTCCGGCTCTATTTTCTTTATATGGCTCACTTGATGTCGCTAGTAATGTCGAATTTGTTGTTAAATGATGTTATTCATATTGACACCATTTTTACTTTCTTTATGGCTCACTAGATGTCGTCATATAACAATAAAATATTTATAGAATCCGTGCGGTTTCTTTTTTTGCTCACTAGATGTCGCCATATAACATGTGCATGATACGAATTAACTGACTTGTATTCGACTACAGCGACCTTTGAGTTAGACGGATTTTTAATGGCAACTCATAATCGTATTCGACATAGGGGCCATCTAAATTTTATCGATTTTTTCGACATTTTTTGTGTCTCTACGTATCTGTCCCTCTATTACTGGTGAAGTAACATTTACTCTATGATTTTAGTTAATTAGCTATGAAAGCACACACTAGGCATGCAAGCCCGTATCGTTTCAAATAAATATCAAAAAATAAAATAAAAATATTAATTATAAATTACTAAATATACACTATACACAATTAAGGTACATATGAAAGTAAATGAAACAGTAAATTTAGAATATTAAAAAAAATTAATATAAAATGAGGCTATCGATGTATAAAATAATAAAGCAATATAACGCCTGACAGCTTTGCTGTTATAAAAATTTTAAGGGTTGCATTTTTATTTTTAGTAGATAGCTGGCGCCCGCGACTTCGCCCGCGATGAAAATTATACACTAAAACCTTCCTCGTGAATCACTCTATCTAATAAAAAAAAACCGCATCAAAATCCGTTGCGTAGTTTTAAAGATCTAAGCATAAATACGGACAGACAGACGGGAAGCGACTTTGTTTTATACTATGTAGTGACATAATGTTCGGTCACAGTATAGTTGTGGTCAGAGTACAAACTGTGGGTTGGTTTTTATATTGGACGCTCGGGACCAGTGGCGATTCTTCCACGATTTCGATCCCAACAGCTCCAAGAATAAAATTAAATACTATTTAAAAATATGAAATAGTTCCCACGGGCTCCAAAAATCTACTTGCTACGCAAGGGGGCGTTCATTTATTACTTGACGCAATTTTTGAAGATTTTTGATTTATCAAATGTCTAGACTTTTGGTCTAATACATATTTTTTTAAAGCTTTTTGATCTAGCCATAAACGAGCAGTAGATGTAGGCTCAAGAAAGTACCTATTTGATGATTTGACGTCACCATAGCGCCTCAAAACAGGTTACTATGGTTCACAACGGCACCAATTGGCTATTTGACAAGATTTAAAATATACTACAAATTGTGGTTATCCTATCAGAAAATAGCGTAAAAAAACATAAAATATGTCACTTCATTTTAAGCTAAATTATGTATATTTTTTGCAAATTATATGAAAACAAAAATCATAATTTTTGAAATTTTATCTTGGCGTCGAAACGCCCTGTAAATTGGTTGCAACTCTGATGACGTCATACGCTAGTAAACATACCAGACATATAGTAATAAAAATAGTGTTTATTCCCTTAATAATAGTTCTCTGTGTTATCATTCAGTACCACTACCATGAGTTTATGACGACCGAAATCGCTAGCGAGAGATGAACGAGAACGTAAAATATTTGTATGAAAAATTGTACAGCGCCTCTAGCGGTCACTCAAAGAACTAAAACCAGTAACACGAGTTGCATAAGTAAAAAACCTATCGAATGTAGTCGCTAGCGACCATTACCGACTAACGTTTAACTTGACATTTCTATACAAAATCGGTACCATGAGTTACAAATTGGACTGATGCTCTCGAGAAATACCGTAACGTTAGTAGTAAAATCATTCACTAGCACATTGAAGGGTGAAAGGTTCGTTATCGACAGAAGTAAACTAACGTAAGATTTCGATAGCAAGTCATGGTAGTGCTACAGTTCTGTTTGTTTACTAGCGTGTGACGTCACACGTGTCAAACACCAGCGCCATTACAGAAACAGTGTTTTTGGCGCGGTTTTGGAAATTTAAATTTTAACATTGATTTTTATTAATAAATAGCGACCCGCTACCGGCTTCGCCCGGGGTGAATTTTTAACATAAGAAGCTTCACCGATTATCCCTCTATCCATGAGTGAAGACAGAATTAAAATCGGTCCAACCGTTCTCGAGTTTTACGCTTAGCAATAGCAAAACATTTATGGATTCATTTTTATACAGTATATCTCCCGGAAATATCAATGTAGTGTGCTTATTATGTAATCCATACTTCCATACTAATATTATAAATGCGAAAGTAACTCTGTCTGTCTGTCTCGCTTTCACGCCAGAACTACTGAATCGATTTAAATGAAATTTGGTATACAGGTAGTCTAGAGCCTGGGAAAGGACATAGGGTACTTTTCATCCAGAAAAAAGTAGGTGCTGTTCCCGAGGGATCAAGAATAATAAAATAAAAAATCTAACGCCTGGCGAAAGCGTTATAGCAACAATACATGAAGCGTTTATATTGCTTTCGCCGATGAAATTACACCGTATTACGTGGACGAAGTCGCGGGCACCGGCTAGTACAGAATAATTTAAAACGATTTTCTAAAATTAATCAAACAGCGGATTCCACAGAAACAAATGGCAACTCATAAAATGGAAATGAAAATAAATACAATTGTTGTATCTATTACAGAAAATGCCCAACGCGTCAGGTTTTCGTGCAAGCAGGTGTTTCCCATTGCATAGACAGTTGCAGCGCAGAGACAATGTGCGGTGAAGTGAAAGTGCCTGAACACCATTTAAATGTGAGTAGATATTTTGCGATCGACCTTTTGCTTTTTTTTTAAAGTTAGTGGAGTTACAATTAAAGTTAACATATTAAAGTAAATTGTACTTAAAGTTAAATTGTGGTTTGTGGTTACAGTTAAAGTTAAGATAAGTTATGTTAAATTGTTATAAGTTTAGTTAAAAGTGTATTAAGTTAAAACTATTGTAAGTATGTAGTAAAAAATGAAGGCTATTTTATTATTTATTATTATTTTTATAAGGCAAACAGTTTGACGGTCCACTTGATGGTAATTGGTATATCTATACTTCTATACAAATATTATAAAAAGGAAAGATTTGTTTGTTTGTATAGAATAGGCTCCGAAACTAGTGGAGCGATTTGAAAAATTCTTTTACCATTAGAAGCCGACATTATCCGTGATGAACATAGGCTACTTTTTACCGCGGGAAAATGCTTCATTCCTACGGGAAATCAAAAATAAAAGTGTAGTAAAAATACTAGCGGCTTGGCGCGGGAGATAGCGCCATCTATCCAAAATACGGTAGATGGCGTTTTATACTTTACTACGCGGACGATGTCGCGAGCACCAGCTAGTGTTCCATAAAGTTTTGTATGACGTGCGAAACCAATAGTTTTGGCACATTGATGATTAAATCAAATATCTATCTTACGATACAATTTATTTTGTCTACACTTGAACTACATACAAATTAGTCTTGAGCGTTTTCAGTGTTAAGTTTTAGTGCTGCACCCAAAATACTTCCGATTAGACTTATGGCTGAATTAAAAGTCGATGTAGTTTCATTACTCCTCAATCTATTTTCACTATTATAAAATTCATCAGGTTCATCAGGTGTGTCCCTGTTTTGGGACTTTTTTGAATCTCTCGTCGCTTCGTTGGTGGAAATTTGGATATTATATGTCGTGTCTACTGAATTGACAATTTTCGTGTTCGGCTCTAAGATGTCCTGTTTTGAATTTGCATCCTCGTTTGGCCAATTTCCATGACCTCCATTCGCGTAGTTAGCTTTGCCATGTTCGTATCTCTCTACAGTGTAGTGCTTATTTTCATCCGGTCTCGAGTTTTGTGTCCTTCCATCGAGTCTTTGATCTTGAACGTGGGATTTTTCCAGTTGCCTCTGATCGTCGTGAATCAATCTTTCTCCATGATTATAGCGTGTTTTTCTTTTTTCCGTGTAGCGCGTGGGCGCTTCAGCTGACCATTCTCTGTTTGGTTTCTTGGAAGTGTAGCCGAATTGTCTATGGTCGAAATTTACCGTTTCAATGGTTGGATGATATTGTTGCTCATTTTTGTCATTTTGTCTGTTGCGTATTGATTTGTTTGGAAGTTTAACGCGTCCTGGTGTTTTGTTTTCGTACCCAAAGTCACCGTTTACATTCTCTTCCCCGGGATTGTGTTTGTTTTGCGGTAAATGCTTTTGTGCCGCAGCAGTATTACCACCTGGTGTAGTTTCACCAGAATAACGGTCAACGCTCGCTTTCTCGTTCTCAACAGATAGGTCGACGTTGATGTTGCTGTTGAGGCTGGCTATTGCGTTGACGACATCGTCGGCAACTTTGTCCGACACGAATTTCCTCGCGATTCCTTTGATGTCGTCAAAGTTTGCCGAAAACACGACCATCGCTTCGGTTAGGTTCGTCAATATTAATAGATGAATACCTGCAACATACCATACACTGTTAGGTTTAAGTGCAATAAAAGTTACAGTAGAAGATTTTAATATAGTACCTAGATAAATACTTAAAGATATACCGGGTGTCCCGAAACTGTGCGACATGAAGGGAAAATATCTTAAATATCGTAGATAGGATATTTTGCTGAAAGAGGACTTCATGTTATTTTTAAAAGTTAATAATATTGCGTTCAAAGATTTTCCAAAAATTACTTGCTTCGTCTGGGAATCGAACCGACTTAAATGCACCTCTGACTATTGCTCCGCTAAATTCTTGTAACGAATTTTGATACGGTTTTTACTAAGTGTATATGATTTGCAGGAAAACATTGCATCCTTACAAGGCCTCGGGCGGCTTGTTATTAGTTAGTCTACACTAATATTATAAAGAGGATAGATTTGATTGTTTGTTTGTTTGTATAGAATAGGCACCGAAACTAGTGGACCGATTTGAAAAATTATTTTACCATTAGAAGCAGACATTATTTGTGATGAAAATAGACTACTTTTACCAGGGGAAAATGCTTCGTTCCTACGGGAAAACGGGTAATAGGACAACGGGTAGTAAGAATTATCCTTCCGTACTGTACTTACCCTTTTCACATATAACTACTAAACGGCTTGACCGATTGAGTTGAAATTTTGTATGTGTATTTCCATTCCATGGTTTCACAGACACGAATGTATTATATTTTTTAAACTTACGCGGACGAAGTCGCGTGCAACAGCTGGTTAAGATATACAAATCAAATGTAATCTATTCGCAAGATATCTTGTGAATTCTTTCGAGTTATTGTTCTTTTAATATTGTATGTGTATTATGATCGATTGTATTGTATGTACATAATTATTATCACCAAATATTATTATAATCGTCTTACCGATAAAGTTGAAAACATTTGATAAAACCATATTTATTTGAAGTGTATTATTTTATTGGGCGGTGCCAGTTTTCAATACATTATTCCAATAATTCGATTATATTTACTGTTTTATTTTATAACAACGAGTTTGTGTTTTTATGGCGAAATGTAAATGTAAATCGAGCAATAAATAAATTAAAAATAAAATACATTTATTTTCAGGCAACTGAAAAAATCACTATAACTATAACTACATATTATAAAACAGAGTCCCTCTGTTTGTCTGTTCGCGATAAACGCAAAAAATAATTCACCGTTTTTCATGCTGTTTTCACCAATGGATAGAGTAGTTCTCGAGGAAGGTTTTCTATACTAATATTATAAAGAGGAAAGATTTGTTTGTCTGTTTGTTTGTATTGAATAGGCTCCGAAACTAGTGGACCGATTTGAAAAATTCTTTTACCATTAGAAGGCGACATTATCCGTGATGAACATAGGCTACTTTTTACCGCGGGAAAATGCTTCATTTCTACGGGAAATCTAAAATAAAAGTAAACACTAGCGGCTTGGCCCGAGAGATAGCGGCATCTATCCAAAATCAGGTGAAGCGACTAACATGACAACTGCTTGGTGATATTTTTTAGCGATCTCCTACGGTAGATGACGTTTTATACCTACTTTTCAACGCGGACGAAGTCGCGGGCACCAGCTAGTATAAAACAAAGTCGCTTCCCGCCGTCTGGCAACTACACAATAGATTTTAATGCGGTTTTCACTAGTGGAAAAAGCATTAAACGACGAAGGTTTAGCTAACTAGCGTTCGCTAAACTTAGCTATAGATGAATTAATTTTTGAAATAGGTCCAGTAGTTTTTGTGTTTTTCATTACAAACGTACACATGTTCTTATCTCTTTATATAATACTAGCTGTTGCAGCTGTGCAGCTTTATAAAATATAATAACACATTCGTGTCCGTAAAACCATATTATTATATGGAAATACACATACAAAATTTCAACCCAATCGGTCAAGCCGTTTAGTAGTTGACATAGCGACAGCAGCGCCACCTACCGGGTCCAATTGTATTTTTAAATCATCCAGGAAACCATCGAAATAGCCATATAAAATTTCAACCCAATCGGTTCAGCCGTTTAGAAGTTATGTGAAAAAGATAAGTACGGAAGGATAATTCTTACTACCCGTTGTCCTATTACCCGTTTTCCCGTAGGAATAAAGAATTTTCCCGCGGTACAAAGTAGCCTATGTTCATCATAGATAATGTCTGCTTCTAATGGTAAAAGAATTTTTCAAATCGGTCCACTAGAGTGGGAGCTTATTCTATACAAACAAACAATGAAATCTTTCCTCTTTATAATATTAGTAAGTATAGATTGATATAAAAGAATAGATAGCCTATGTTATTCGCTGATAATGTAGCTTTCTATAGGTGAAAGAATTTCTAAATCGGTCCAATGCCCTAGCCATGAAACAAACCAATGCGAATTGCGAATGCGAATTTCGTTGCGTTCTTACTAAACGAAAGAAATAAAGCCCTGCGATTGGTTGTTGTAACGCCCACATAAAATTTTGACCAATCACCGGGCTTTATTTCTTTCGTTTCGTAAGAACGCAACGAAACGTTTGCATTGGTTTGGTTATTGGCTATAGCCAAGAAAAAATAAAAAACTAATAAACTAAAAACTATATAACTTTATAGAGTCCCAGTAGTTTTTTAGTTTATCCATTAGAAACATACAAACATCATCTCTCTTTATAATATTAGTAGGTATATACAGAATTACTTGTAGATGATTACGAAGTGCATCAAACTGTATGCCAGCGTTTACACGAAGAAAACAATAAAAATGATGCCATGAATGGAGAATGTTAATAGGTATGCAAAATCCGTCTAAAACTTTGTCTCACTAGAGCTTATATGTATACAAACACACTACTTTTTGGTTTTTTTTTTTCAAAAAGACCTAGTAGTTGTGATTTTACAGACATTTAAAGTTCTCTTAAATATCGAGACCTCTAGCAGGCGCTGGGCGCCGCGTGACGTCACATTCAAACGGTCGCGTCGGTTCGCTCCAATAAGGGAGCGCGCGAACTGACCGAGAGATCGCTTGATTGTGACGTCACTGCTCCGAGCGCAGGCCCGTGACATCCGCGTTGCGATCTCATTTTTAAAACGCCATATCTCAGAAACTAAACGATGTATCAAAATATTTTTTTCACAGGTATTTATTATTTTCAATAGAGAATACGAAGAGTTTAAAATTAAAATTATTAGTGAACATTCTCCATTGTCTTAATTACAGCCATGTCACGTATGTAACAGAACCGGTCACAACTGCCGCGTTCTGCCGTCGTCCCTCAAACTGGAGGACGAAGTGTCGCCCATTGAGATTGACGGAAACTCGCTCAACGACGGCTATGAAGCATCCGGTGAGTTGGGCTTTTTATGACGACACGTTTGGTCTAGCGGCTAGTAACCCTAGTATAGCTGTTAATCAAACGTTCGCGGGTTCGAATCCCGCCAGGGACAAATGTTTATGTGTGTTAACATTTTACCTTTGCACACGCGAGTCATGGATGTTTTGTATTCATAATATGTATTTACTTACAAAAAAAAATTAATGTATGTAGTAATTATCAACTGTCTGGTATCCATAATACAAAGCATTAGATGCTTAGTGTGGAACTAGATGGTGCTGTGTGGAACTAGATGGGGCTTTGTGGAACTAGATGGCGCTGTGTGTGGAACTAGATGGTGCTGTGTGGAATGTGGGAACATATTTATTTATTTTTATTTATATTATTTAATTAAGAGAATAGAAGAATAAATTGAATTTGTAGCAAAGGACATATAAATACACAAGCTGCTGCCCGCGACTTCGCCCGCGTAACTATTGTAAATAACATAATAAAACCTTCCTCGAGAACCACTCTTCTATCCATTTGTGAAAACAGCATGAAAATCGGTGCACTAGTTTTTGAGTTAATCGCGAACAGACAGACTGAGACATCCATCCATAAAAAGTTTCGCATCAATCCTTACTAATATTATAATATGTGAATGTAAGTTTGTTTGTTACGCTTTCACGCAAAAACTACTGCACCGATCACCATGAAATTTTGCATTCACGTTCTCTGGGACACCAGAAAGGACATGGGGTACGTTTCGTCGTTCAACGCGGATGAAGTCGCGGGCACCAGCTAGTCCAAGACTAGACAATGAGGACTACCGAGAGAAGTGAAAACTTAAAACTGAGCGTCCAATGCACACATACAATCGCGTATATACAATGTGTTGGCGCGATCGCGTACGTAGACAGCTACGCGCGCATAACTGTGAGCATAAGCATGTTGCTGCCGCGCGAACCGATAATTTTATTGCCTACCCAAAGTCGTATAACGCGGCTATAGAGGTTTTCACTTCAAAAAGACTTCTTACTGATCTTGATCAGCTTCCTAACGGTTTCCAGCGGACAGAGAGAGCGAAGCGGAGCCAACGGGTGTCGAAGACGCAGATTTCGTTCTCTACGTGAGCGCAGTCGAAACGGAGAGATGTAGGCGTGGCCTAACTGTTGCGTACGCGTCGCACTGCCAACAGGAGTCCGCCTTGGATAGGTAATAGCGACTTTGTTGATCCACCGACTCCAAAAAAGATAAATCTTTGAATGCAATATTACTAATTCTTAAAAATGACAAAGTGACGAGCCCGTTGGACGAGTGGCAAGGGTGCTTGCCTAGCCTAACGTTTCAGGTGCCCCGGGTTCGATTCCCGGCGGGGACAACTTTGGAAATTTTAATATAATTTTCAAAAGTTGACTCTGGTCTGAAAAATATTTGAAAAGTAGTGTTAGGGCACACTGCGTTTCGCAGTCATTTGGGCAGCCCGTCTGGCGGCAGTGTAACCACCACCTTACAGAATACCACCGTGAAATAACAGCGTATTATTATGTGCTGCTGTGTTTCGGTGAGTGAGTGAGGGACGCCAGTCCCCATTACCCCATCCCTCCCTTAATATCCCTTACCCTCAATCCTTGTATGGTGGGCGGCGCACTTGTAGCGCTTGTGGCTTTGCTTGTGTTATAGGCGACGGTGGCCACCTACCATCAAGTGGACAGTCAGCCTGTCTGTCGACCTTAACATAAAAAAAAAGTCTTCATTCGGCAAAATATCCTATCTGCGATATTTAAGGTACTGTCCCTTCACTTCATGTCGCATAGTTTTGGGACACCCTGTATAGCGTGTTTGGACACAATAGAACGTCGGAAGTTGGTTTTCTAAATTTTTTTTTTAAATTACACTCGATTCCAGACCTGTAGCAGGTCACGCGAACTTCTGTCCAGGCGAACTGTCCACCAAGTACAGAGACATGCCGTCGGTTTTGTCCACTGTCAAACACGAAATGCTACACGCGCTCGGTTTCAGTGTGAGCCTGTTCGCGTTTTACAGGTGAGTGCCAAATTTTGCATTATATGTATATTATTATATATATTAAGGCAAGGGACTAACCTCAGACCGAACACAATTTTTAACAAAATGACCGCAACCCAATGTCCTATGAATTAAGGTGCAATATTGCGCGACAAATTTTTGTAGACTCTTCGGAGATGAGCGAACAGATTTAAAATTGGAAGGTGTTTTCTTATATGTATGTATTTACAAAAAAAGTATTGTATATGTATTATATCAACTGTCTGGTATCCATAATACAAGCATTTAGTTTAGTGTGGAACTAGACGGTGTTGTGTGGAACTAGATTATGTTGAGATTATGCTGTTTGGAACTAGATTGTGCTGTGTGGAACTAGATGTTTTTGTGTGGTGGAACTAGATGGTTTTGTGTGGTGGAACTAGACGGTGTTGTGTGTAACTAGATTATGCTGTTTGGAACTAGATTGTGCTGTGTGGAACTAGATGTTTTGTATGGAACTAGATGGTTTTTTGTGGTGGAACTAGATTATGCTGTTTGGAACTAGATTGTGCTGTGTGGAACTAGATGTTTTGTATGGAACTAGATGGTTTTTTGTGGTGGAACTAGATTATGCTGTTTGGAACTAGATTGTGCTGTGTGGAACTAGATGGTTTTTTGTGGTGGAACTAGACGGTGTTGTGTGGAACTAGATTATGCTGTTTGGAACTAGATTGTGCTGTGTGGAACTAGATGGTTTTGTGTGGTGGAACTAGATTTTGCTGTATGGAACTGGATGGTGCATTGTGGAACTAGATTGTGCTGTATGGAACTAGATTGGGCTCTGTCGATCTAGATTGTGCTGTGTGGAACTAGATGGTTTTGTGTGGTGGAACTAGATTGTGCTGTTTGAAACTAGATGGTGCTGTGTGGAACTAGATGGTTTTGTGTGGTGGAACTAGATTGTGCTGTTTGGAACTAGATTGTGCTGTGTGGAACTAGATGTTTTTGTGTGGCGGAACCAGACGGTGTTGTGTGGAACTAGATGTTTTTGTGTAGCGGAACTAGACGGTGTCGTGTGGAACTAGATGGTTTTGTATGGTGGAACTAGATTGTGCTGTTTGGAACTGGATGGTTCTGTGTAGAATTGGATGGTGCTGTGTGGAACTAGATGTTGCTGTGTGGAACTAGATGGTGCTGTGTGGAATGTGTGATGATATTTATTTATTTATTATTTTTCTAACAGAGACGACGACGGTGAACCGTTGACACCGAGACATTCGGACACAGGCAACCCACCGTTGGACGAAGAGTGAGTAGCGTTGACCTCTAACGTCCTATACTTAACTAGCCGCTGCTCGCGACTTCGCCCGCGTAACTTTGTAAAATTACACACTGAAACCTTCCTCGAGAACCACTCTATCCGTTAGTGAAAACGGCATGTAAATCGGTGTACTGGTTTTTGAGTTTATCGCGAACAAACAGACAGACGTCGTAGAGGACTTCGTCCTTTATTATAATATGTAAGGATAATATTGTTACAAAAAGAAAATTGACGAAAGAATTTTAAAAAATTAATTTCTATCGCACAGAATATTTTCTTTTCATTTTTTGTTTGGTTTTATATTCATTTGTTATTATTTTTTTAAATTAATGGATAAATGTAAATATGTAATGTCACGATTCCTTAGGCGTATTTGTGTATAATAATTATTTATGATAGATATAATAATGGCTGTATGAAATCGTCTCTTTAGACTTGCAAAAGGGTTCCAATAAATAAGTTCCAAGTTCCGACATGTAATAAATGTGTGTTTCAGACTCCAAATACACAAGTGGTCAGATCGTGTGGTCAAAAATGTGACCCGCAAGAAGTGGATGGTCAGAGGTGGTTACATAGAGAGGACCTTCAATGTGGTCGTCACTCCGAGGGTCGTTAAAGAGGTATAAATGAAGGGTCTCTCTGTCTGCTTGGTTGTTTGTTTGTTTGTTTGTAAAATATGCAATGCAAAGGTGGAAGTTGTAACAAAATCTATGGATTTCTCACGCCATAAAAGAATAATTAGGAACTCTATGGAACATTCAAAAGTGACATACATACGAGTAGTAGAGCATCAAAAGCAGCAAACGTCTGTCGTTAAAGGAAAATGCGACTTTAAGTCAACGCGTTAGAGTTTAAAATGAATAGTGGAAGTTGGTCACGAAAATTCCATAGTTGTAGTATGTACTTCGATGGCATCAAGTGTCTGTGTCTGTGTCTTTACGTCCGCACTCAAAGCGAAATAGCGTCCTCACTCAACTTTAGAAATAGCGTCCGCGCTCATTTGTATATAGCGCCCACGCTCACTTTAGAATTAGCGTCCGCACTCAGCTGGATATAGCGCCCACGCTCACTTTAGAATTAGAGTCCACGCTCAGCTGGATATTTAGCGTCCACGTTCAGAGGGATATAGCACGCTCACTTTAGAATTGTTTTAAGCGTCCACGCTAACCTTGAAATAGCGTCCGCGCTCACTTTAGAATTAGCGTCCGCACTCAGCTGGATATAGCGCCCACACTCACTTTAGAATTAGAGTCCACGCTCAGCTGGATATTTAGCGTCCACGTTCAGAGGGATATAGCACGCTCACTTTAGAATTGTTTTAAGCGTCCACGCTAACCTTGAAATAGCGTCCGCGCTCACTTTAGAATTAGCGTCCGCACTCAGCTGGATATAGCGCCCACACTCACTTTAGAATTAGAGTCCACGCTCAGCTGGATATTTAGCGTCCACGTTCAGAGGGATATAGCACGCTCACTTTAGAATTGTTTTAAGCGTCCACGCTAACCTTGAAATAGCGTCCGCGCTCAATTTAGAATTAGCGTCCGCACTCAGCTGGATATAGCGCCCACGCTCACTTTAGAATTAGAGTCCGCGCTCACTTTAGAACTAGT
The DNA here is from genome assembly GCA_918317495.1 of Synanthedon vespiformis. NCBI lineage: Eukaryota > Metazoa > Arthropoda > Insecta > Lepidoptera > Sesiidae > Synanthedon > Synanthedon vespiformis. The sequence continues at coordinate 519,378 of OU906975.1, forward strand.
GTCCGCGCTCACTTTAGAACTAGTGTCCGCGCTCACTTTAGAATTAGCGTCCGCACTCAGCTGGATATAGCGTCCACGCTCACTTTAGAATTAGAGTCCGCGCTCACTTTAGAACTAGTGTCCGCGCTCACTTTAGAACTATTGTCCGCGCTCACTTTAGAACTAGTGTCCGCGCTCACTTTAGAACTAGTGTCCGCGCTCACTTTAGAACTAGTGTCCGCGCTCACTTTAGAACTAGTGTCCGCGCTCACTTTAGAATTAGCGTCCGCACTCAGCTGGATATAGCGCCCACGCTCACTTTAGAATTAGCGTCCGCACTCAGCTGGATATAGCGTCCACGCTCACTTTAGAATTAGAGTCCGCGCTCACTTTAGAACTAGTGTCCGCGCTCACTTTAGAACTAGTGTCCGCGCTCACTTTAGAATTAGCGTCCGCACTCAGCTGGATATAGCGTCCACGCTCACTTTAGAATTAGAGTCCGCGCTCACTTTAGAACTAGTGTCCGCGCTCACTTTAGAACTAGTGTCCGCGCTCACTTTAGAACTAGTGTCCGCGCTCACTTTAGAACTAGTGTCCGCGCTCACTTTAGAACTAGTGTCCGCGCTCACTTTAGAATTAGCGTCCGCACTCAGCTGGATATAGCGCCCACGCTCACTTTAGAATTAGCGTCCGCACTCAGCTGGATATAGCGTCCACGCTCACTTTAGAATTAGAGTCCGCGCTCACTTTAGAACTAGTGTCCGCGCTCACTTTAGAACTAGTGTCGGCGCTCACTTTAGAACTAGTGTCCGCGCTCACTTTAGAATTAGCGTCCGCACTCAGCTGGATATAGCGTCCACGCTCACTTTAGAATTAGAGTCCGCGCTCACTTTAGAACTAGTGTCCGCGCTCACTTTAGAACTAGTGTCCGCGCTCACTTTAGAATTAGTGTCCACGCTCACTTTAGCTTTTTTTTTTTTAAGCGTCCACACTAACCTTGAAATAGCGTCCACGCTCACTTTAGAATTAGTGTCCACGCTCACTTTAGTTTTTTTTTAAGCGTCCACGCTCACTTTAGATTTTTTTTTTAACGTCCGCGTTCACTTTAGAAATAGCGTCTGCGCTCAGCTGGATGTAGCGTCCGCACTCAGTTTGAGATAGCGTCCATGCTAACCTTGAAATAGAGTCCGCTTTCACCTCGTAATAGTGTGCGTTCATCCTAAAATAGCGTCCGCACTCATCTTGAGATGGCATTAATTTGCGTTCAACCTATAGGTGCGCGACCACTTCAACTGCTCAACCCTGGAAGGTGCAGAGTTGGAAGACCAGGGGGGCGATGGAACTGCGCTCACGCACTGGGAGAAGAGGGTCTTCGAGGTGAGAGACAGTGTACTAGGCTCGAACCTTAACATTTAAAAAAATATGATCCCACACAGCACCATCTAGTTCCACAGTAATGTATAAACACAAAACATCCACGACTCAGGTGCAAAGGTGAAATGTTAACGCATAAACGTTTGCCGTTTGGTTAAACAGCGTCAAACAATGAACAGTGAACACGCGAACGCTCTGTTGCAGAACGAAGCGATGACGGGTACGCACACGCAGAACTCGATCTTCAGCCGCGTAACCCTCGCGCTGATGGAGGACACCGGGTGGTACAGGGCGGACTACGCGATGGCGTACCCGCTCGACTGGGGCAAGGGGCTCGGCTGCAAGTTCGCCATGGCATCGTGCAAGGAGTGGATGAACACGCAAAGGTGGAGGTATATTTGTTTCTATCGATCTAATAACGGTGATAATGATAATAATAACGGTTTCTGTCCTCCGTCTCCACGAACCCCGACCGGCTGTGCTTCTGTCGGGAGTAACACTTTGAAAATAATAATAATAATAATAACTATTATTATTAATATTTATTGGCTTGTTAACACGGAACGTGCCCTGCTACTAACCACCTTGGGCTTGGGCTTTAAATTGCTGCTAGCCATCGAAAGCTTGGCCCACGTCCCCCTAATTAACCACCGGTAGCTTTTGTCTTGCCACGTTACCAATCACCAGTTGTTGGGTTTTCCCCGCTACTAACTAACCACCCGTCGCTGGGTTTTCCCCGTTATTAAACACCTGCAGCTTGGGCCTTAAATCGCTACTAACCACCAGTTGTTAGGTTTTCCCCGCTACTAACTAACCACCCGTCGCTGGGTTTTCCCCGTTATTAAACACCTGTAGCTTGGGCCTTAAATCGCTACTAACCACCAGTTGTTGGGTTTGCCCCTCAACTAACCACGGTAGCTTTTGTTTTGCCACGTTACTAACCACCGGTGTTTTTTAATTTTTTTCTTATATTAAGGTCGACAAACAGGCTGACGGTCCACTTGATGGTAGGTGGCCACCGTCGCCTATAACACAAGCAACGCCACAAGTGCTACAAGTGCGCCGCCGACCATACAAGGATTAAGGATAAGGGATAAGGGAGGGATGGGGTAATGGGCTCTGGCGTCCCTCACTCACTCACCGAAACACAACAGCACATAATGCTGTTATTTCACGGTGGTATACTAACTAACCACCGGTTGTTGGGTTTTTCCCCGCTACTAACTAATCACCGGTTGTTGGGTTTTCCCCGCTACTAACCAATCACCGGTTGTTGGGTTTTCCCCGCTACTAACCAATCACTGGTTGTTGGGTTTTCCCCGCTACTAACCACCGATAGCTTGCTTGGGCCTTGTCTTGTTTTAAGTTTTTAATGATATTTATTGTTTCTATATAATTATATAGTGAAATGCTTCAGAGCTATAATAACAAAACAGCGCAAACCTAGATGTTCACTTTGATCACATAAATGTATACAAAAAAAAGATTCTCGCTGCCATTTCGTCCAACACTTGATTGCTATTATGTATTTTTGAGTAATTTTTAACAATTGACTTTTTGATTATTATTATTTTTTTACTTTTTTGACATTTCTCTTCTTAAAATTTGACATAATTTGACATTGTAATTGTAATTTCTTTGCGTGTAACTAATTTTTTATTTTTGGAATATAATATTTACTTTCTATTTTGTTTTGATGTTGTATATTTTTTTTTTTTTTTTTTTTTTTTTTCGTTTTTGTTTTTGATGTACCAAATTGAATTACGTACTCAGCTGTAATTGGCTTGCACACTGGACCCTGATGTAGAACGATGAATGTTAATGTTAAGTGTGCTAGGCTGTTGCTGTTTTTAAAAAAAAAAAAAAAAAAAAAATTAAAAAAAAAAAAAAAATTAAAAAAAAAATAAAAAAAAATTTAAAAAAAAATTGGAAATAAATAAGTGCACATTAATAATAATAATTTATTTGCTGAATGTAGAACTGTTTGGACTAACCCAATGTAGGTTACAATAAATTTGCTTTGTATGTACATAATAACAAATTAAACTGTTATATAATAATTTAATTTAATTTAATTTCTTATAAATTGCAAGCAACGCCACGGACAATTCAACAAACGAGTGAGTATATGCAGTGTTGTTATGAAATAATAATATTCCTTTGTATGTGTGTTTGTTTGATTGAATGAATTTTGTTTCAAGCGTTTACTTTGGATCTGAGGAAGTGTAAGTAATTGTAAAGTTACAATATTTTAACCATTGTGATCTTGAAAGTTTTAACCTCGAAAAATCGAAATTATTTGAAAAAAAAAATTAAATATTTTTTTACAATTTATTTACTCATTTTTGCGTACGTAATAAATAGTACATGTATTTTAATAACACATGTTTCGTAATAAATAAAATATGTATTTCAATAAATAATTAATAATAATAATAATATAACATTTATTTGCAACTTAGTAACACAACACAAGTAACATAAACATAGTAACAGTAAGTGACATAACACAACGACGTACAACGAGTAAATAATACGTATGTACACGTATCGTAATAAATAAACCACGTATGTATCGTAAATAATAATGTCTATAATAATATATGTTTGTAATATGTAATAATTTCAGACGTAAAAATCACGTATCGTGATAAATAAACCATGTATTTTAATAAGTAATACATGTATCGTAATAAATTATTCACTTATCGTAATAAATAGAACACTACAGTCCATGTATTGTAAATAACAATGTCTATATATAATAATTTCAGACGTAAAAATGACGTATCGTGATAAATAAACCATGTATTTTTAATAAATAATTCACGTATCTTAATACACAATATCGAACACTATCCATGCATCATAAATAATAATTTGAATAATAATTTCAGACGTAAAAATCACGTATCGTGATAAATAATTCGCGTATCGTAATAAATAATACATGTATCGTAATACACAATATCGAACACTATCCATGCATCATAAATAATAATTTGAATAATAATTTCAGACGTAAAAATCACGTATCGTGATAAATAATTCGCGTATCGTAATAAATAATACATGTATCGTAATACACAATATCGAACACTATCCATGCATCATAAATAATAATTTGAATAATAATTTCAGACGTAAAAATCACGTATTGTGATAAATAATTCGCGTATCGTAATAAATAATACATGTATCGTAATACACAATATCGAACACTATCCATGCATCATAAATAATAATTTGAATAATAATTTCAGACGTAAAAATCACGTATCGTGATAAATAATTCGCGTATCGTAATAAATAATTCGCGTATCGTAATAAATAATAAATGTATCGTAATACACAATATCGAACACTATCCATGCATCATAAATAATAATAATTTCAGACGTAAAAATCACGTATCGTGATAAATAAACCATGTATTTTTAATAAATAATACATGTATCGTAATACACAATACCGAACACTATCCATGCATCATAAATAATAATTTGAATAATAATTTCAGACGTAAAAATCACGTATCGTGATAAATAATTCGCGTATCGTAATAAATAATTCGCGTATCGTAATAAATAATAAATGTATCGTAATACACAATATCGAACACTATCCATGCATCATAAATAATAATTTGAATAATAATTTCAGACGTAAAAATCACGTATCGTGATAAATAATTCGCGTATCGTAATAAATAATTCGCGTATCGTAATAAATAATAAATGTATCGTAATACACAATATCGAACACTATCCATGCATCATAAATAATAATTTGAATAATAATTTCAGACGTAAAAATCACGTATCGTGATAAATAATTCGCGTATCGTAATAAATAATTCGCGTATCGTAATAAATAATAAATGTATCGTAATACACAATATCGAACACTATCCATGCATCATAAATAATAATTTGAATAATAATTTCAGACGTAAAAATCACGTATCGTGATAAATAATTCGCGTATCGTAATAAATAATTCGCGTATCGTAATAAATAATAAATGTATCGTAATACACAATATCGAACACTATCCATGCATCATAAATAATAATTTGAATAATAATTTCAGACGTAAAAATCACGTATCGTGATAAATAATTCGCGTATCGTAATAAATAATTCGCGTATCGTAATAAATAATTCGCGTATCGTAATAAATAATACATGTATCGTAATACACAATATCGAACACTATCCATGCATCATAAATAATAATTTGAATAATAATTTCAGACGTAAAAATCACGTATCGTGATAAATAATTCGCGTATCGTAATAAATAATTCGCGTATCGTAATAAATAATAAATGTATCGTAATACACAATATCGAACACTATCCATGCATCATAAATAATAATAATTTCAGACGTAAAAATCACGTATCGTGATAAATAAACCATGTATTTTTAATAAATAATACATGTATCGTAATACACAATACCGAACACTATCCATGCATCATAAATAATAATTTGAATAATAATTTCAGACGTAAAAATCACGTATCGTGATAAATAATTCGCGTATCGTAATAAATAATTCGCGTATCGTAATAAATAATAAATGTATCGTAATACACAATATCGAACACTATCCATGCATCATAAATAATAATTTGAATAATAATTTCAGACGTAAAAATCACGTATCGTGATAAATAATTCGTGTATCGTAATAAATAATTCGCGTATCGTAATAAATAATAAATGTATCGTAATACACAATATCGAACACTATCCATGCATCATAAATAATAATTTGAATAATAATTTCAGACGTAAAAATCACATATCGTGATAAATAATTCGCGTATCGTAATAAATAATTCGCGTATCGTAATAAATAATACATGTATCGTAATACACAATATCGAACACTATCCATGCATCATAAATAATAATTTGAATAATAATTTCAGACGTAAAAATCACGTATCGTGATAAATAATTCACGTATCGTAATAAATAATACGTGTATCGTAATAAATAATACATGTATCGTAATAAGTAATACACGTACTGTGTATACAGTATCGAACACTACACTACAGTGCATGCATGTATCGTAACGTAAACAATAATGTGAATAAATAATTTCAGACGTAAAAATCCGTCGCCATTTTGCGAACGAATAAAAGACAACCCTTTACGCACCGAGTGCTCCCCGAGAAGGAACGCCGTCGTTCTTTGCAATCTGGTCAGACACGACTACATATTGCCGAGGATGTATCAAGTGAGTTGCTGTTTTCTATTTATTCCCGTAGGAATGAAGCGTTTTACCGCGATAAAAAGTAGCCTATGTTCATCACGGATAATGTCGGCTTGTAATGGTAAAAGAATTTTTCAAATCGGTCCACAAGTTTCGGAGCATATTCAATACAAACAAACAATCAAATGTAGGAAATTTATAATATTAGTATAGATTATTGTTTGTTCAGAATGTGTTTCTGTTAATTTAGACAACTCAGGTGTACGCCAGAAACTCAATCGAGTTTATAGTGCACCTAAAGTATTTTTTTTTTCTTTTTTGTGTGTAAATAAAAAATAAATAAAAAAAAATCCCCCAGCACTTCGACCAGATAGCAAGCGTGCCGTCTGGCGAAGAGTCGCACTATGGCGGGTCCGTGTCTTTGGCCGACTATTGTCCATACCTTCAGGAGTTCACGTGGAAGCACAAGAGCGTATTGATCAGAGGCAGCCGTTGTTCGTACGAAGAGAACACGCCCAGTGAGTATTTGTTCGCGTGTAATGTAACGTTAGTAACGAACGTTACATTACACGCGAATGCTCCCGGTATTACCAGCTTTATGTAAAATGTTACCTTACACGCGAATGCTCCCGGTATTACCAGCTTTATGTAAAATGTTACCTTACACGCGAATGCTCCCAGTATTACCAGATTTTTATAACATGTTACCTTACACGCGAATGCTCCCGGTGTTACTAGATTTTTGTAACATGTTACCTTACACGCGAATGCTCCCGGTTTTACCAGCTTTTTGTAAAATGTTACCTTACACGCGAATGCTCGCGGTATTACTAGATTTTTGTAACATGTTACCTTACACGCGAATGCTCCCGGTATTACTAGATTTTTGTAACATGTTACCTTACACGCGAATGCTCTCGGTTTTACCAGCTTTTTGTAAAATGTTACCTTACACGCGAATGCTCGCGGTATTACTAGATTTTTGTAACATGTTACCTTACACGCGAATGCTCCCGGTATTACTAGATTTTTGTAACATGTTACCTTACACGCGAATGCTCTCGGTTTTACCAGCTTTTTGTAAAATGTTACCTTACACGCGAATGCTCGCGGTATTACTAGATTTTTGTAACATGTTACCTTACACGCGAATGCTCCCGGTATTACTAGATTTTTGTAACATGTTACCTTACACGCGAATGCTCTCGGTTTTACCAGCTTTTTGTAAAATGTTACCTTACACGCGAATGCTCCCGGTTTTACCAGCTTTTTGTAAAATGTTACCTTACACGCGAATGCTCGCGGTATTACTAGATTTTTGTAACATGTTACCTTACACGCGAATGCTCCCGGTATTACCAGATTTTTGTAACATATTACCTTACACGCGAATGCCTCCGGTATTACCAGATTTTTGTAACATGTTACCTTACACGCGAATGCTCCCGGTATTACCAGATTTTTGTAAAATGTTACCTTACACGCGAATGCTCCCGTTTTGTAAAATGTTACCTTACACGCGAATGCTCCCGTTTTGTAAAATGTTACCTTACACGCGAATACTCCCGGTATTACCAGCTTTTTGTAAAATGTTACCACACTCTGTTTGGTGGGGAGTGAAATAGTGCAAATGCAAACGGAAACGTGTAACAAAAAGCGCTATAAATATAGAACTTATTTCTTTTGACCGCGCGCTACGTCACCGTTGGTTACCAAAAGTGACATATAAAACATTATTATTGGAAAATTTCACTAAGGGACAGTTTTATTTGTGTGGATATTTTTTAAATTCCTTTTTTTTTTAACAGAGAGCGATGTCAACTTCGCATTAGAGAATTACGGAGAGCACTCGAAGTGTTTCGATCACAGCGACAGAGCCTGGGAGCAGAAGTCGTGTAGACAGGTGATTAATTTCACACATATCATTTTATTGTTCATTACTAACCATTGCACGCGACTTGGCCCGCGTGTGTTTATAAAATGTCACTCTAACCTAACTAATTAATGAGTTCCAGATAAGAGAGTGGCAACACTGGGGCTCCGGCTGTTACAAGTACAAATGCGAGAGTGGAAGACTTCATATTGTGGTGAGTTCTTGGTGTAACACCGACCTTAATAATAAGCCTTCTATAGCTCGTTGAGATTTCTTTAGTTTACTTTGTTTACTTTCTCTTTGTACCAATTGTAACAAACATTACATTATGTAACTTTGTAAAGTATGTAAACAAAACGGAATACTCCGTTTTCTTGTAACACAAATGAGAAACAAAATATTCTTATTTGTGTTACACATATCAAATTTAATGTCACATTGTAAAAATAATAATAATAATAATAATAGGTACTTTGTCCCCTTGTAACGCGGTAATTGCTCTGTCCCCTTGTACCGCAACTATTACTTTGTCCCGTTGTAACGCAAATATAACTCTGTCCCCTTGTGTATAAATTCTTAAGTAACATTCAAGACAAATAATAGGTACTTTGTCCCCTTGTATATTACTCTGTCCCCCCTAAGAAACACAAATATTAATTTGTCCCCTTGTAATACAATTTATAGGTACTTTGTCCCCTTGTAACATAGATATTACTCTGTCCCCTTGTAAAACAAATAATAGGTACTTTGTCCCCTTGTAACACAGATATTACTTTGTCCCTTTGCAACATAAAGAGAAAACGAATTTTTACTTGGTCCCCTTGTAACACAAACATTACTAAGTCCTCTTGTAACACAAATATAAAAATCTCCCCGTGTAACACGGATATTACTATGTCCCCTTGTAACACAACTAATAGGTACTTTGTTCATTACAATAAAGGAAACAAATAAGAAACAAAATATTACTTTGTCTCCTTTTAACTCAAATATTACTTTGTCTCCTTGTAAATCAAATATTGCTTTGTCCCCTTGTAGCTCAAATATTACTTTGTCCCTTTGCAACATAAAAAAAGAAACAAATTTTTACTTTGTCCCCCTGTAACACAAATAATACTATGTCCCCTTGTAACACAGATATTACTTTGTCCCCTTGCAACACAAATGAGAAACAAACTATTACTTTGTCCCCTTGCAACACATATGAGACACAAATTACTACTTTGTCACCTTGTAACACAACTAATACTTGTAACACAAATATTACTATGTTACCCTGTAACACAAATAATACTATGTCCCCTTGTAACACAAATAATACTATGTTACCCTGTAACACAAATAATACTTTGTCCTCATGTAACACAAATATTACTCTGTCCCCTTGTAACAAAAATACCTCGTGGTGATTGAGTGAGGACCTATCTGTATCCGTCTTCAGGTGTCCAACTACACGTACACGTGCTACCACGCCGGGCAAGTGCTGCAGGTGCGCGTGCTGCAGAGGGGCTGGCTGCACAAGGGCGGGGTGGTCTGCCCGCCCTGCAGGGAGCTGTGCTCCCAAGAGTTCGCGGTGGGTACTCTCAAAACGTTGCCCTTCCACTCGCGGAGGGCGTGGTGGTGGGTAGTCCTCCCCCTTTACCTCTACTCGTGGAGAGAGTGGAGGTAAAGGAGGAGCGACTTCAAAAAGTGTTTATCTAAAAAGTTTAATGAGAATCGGTTAGTTCGTTTAAGAGTTATGGAGGAACATACATACATACATACATATATACAGAATATACACGTACGTACATATATATATCTTTTAACAGAGTTACCGCATACTATAATTAAAGCCAGGGAGGTGAAATCAGTTATTAGTCGCATGACTCGTGGTAAGTCTCCGGGTCATGACTCGCTCAGCATAGAGCATTTGCGTTATGCTGGTTCTCACTTGCCTGGCATTCTTGCCATGTTTTATTCTTCTTGTATAGGTCATTGCTACTTACCTGACAGTTTGATGAAAACTTTAGTGGTCCCAATCTTGAAGAATGGTAAGGGGGATATCTCCAGTGTTGACAACTACAGACCCATCTGCTTAACAGGTATCTTACAAAGCACCTTAACTTGCATGATGCCCAGTTTGGTTTCAAAACTGGGCTGTCTACTGAAACAGCAATACTCTGTCTCAAGCATACCGTCCAGTACTACACAACAAGAAAAACACCTGTCTACGCTTGCTTTCTAGACCTGTCGAAGGCATTTGACCTGGTATCTTATGAGAAACTGTTTGACAAGCTGTCGACTGAGACAGATTTTCCCGGAGACTTGATAAATGTTTTTAAATATTGGTATAATAATCAAACCAATTATGGTTCACTTTCGGGCATGTATAGGCTGCAGTGTGGGGTAAGGCAAGGGGGACTGACCTCGCCCGGTCTATTCAACCTGTACATAAACAAACTGATTGAGGAACTCAGCGGAGCCAAAATTGGCTGCTCTGTTCATGGAACCTTTGTTAATAATATCAGTTATGCAGACGATATGGTGCTGCCGAGTCCCTCAATCAGCGCTCTAAGAAAACTGCTCACTATTTGTGAAAGATATGCTGAGGCCCATGGCCTCAGGTATAATGCAACTAAAAGCGAGTTGCTAGTTTTTAAAGCAGGGAACAAAAGCTATAGTGATGTTCCCCCGGTTACACTGAGAGGCGCTCCATTGAAACTAGTTACGAAATTTAAATATCTAGGGCGCTGGCTGTCAGATGCAACATGTTACATTATTTAAAGCGTACTGCCAATCTCTGTACACGTGCGGTCTGTGGGTCGACTACTCGCAGAAGGCATACAGTGCCCTCAGAGTGCGCGACACTGTAGCGCATCGGAGATGTTCACAAAAGCACGGACGGACAGTTTCCACGCTATAGTGACAAAGAGGATTGCCTCATTGATGGACAATATCCATATGTGTAGACTGTCACATAAGAAAGATGTGGGCACAAACCACACTTTCGTGTTGTAAATATAATTACTAACATAGTTTTTAAGTTTTTCTTTTTTCCTTGTATTACTAACACTAATATGGACAAATGTCTGAAATAAATGTTATTATTATTATTATATACAGAATATACACACATACATACACACACACATACACACATACATACATACATACATACATACATACATACATACATACATACATACATACATACATACATACATACATACATACATACACACATAAACACATGCACACGTAAGTACATACATACATATATATACAGAATATACACATACATATACACATATATACACACGTACGTACATACATACACAAACGTAAACACATATACATACATACATACATACATACACACATTCATATATACACGTACACACATACATACATACATACATACATACATACACACGAGATATATTATTAGTATTATTATTTTTTTAAATTTCAGTCTCGCAATGAATACTGCAAGGGAGGCGAGGAAGCTTTGCCGCCAAATTTATATTTAAACGACGTTTTAACGTGTGACGCTCACGCGACGCCTCCGACCGCCATTTTGACGGCGGCCGCCGCCATCTTGATCTTGGTCTTAAACTGTCACAACTTTGGGACGCTTTAATGAATAAGTGAAACTGTTACAAGCTCGTAACTTTCTCGTGTTACATTACATACACACGAAATTGTGACTAGGAATATTATTTTTTGGAGCGTCGCGTCGCAAGATGGCGTGACTGCGGCAAGATCTTGAATTGAATGCTCTATCTATAGTATTAATAAACTATAATTATACTATAATAATATATAGTATTATATAATGTGCTCCATCTAATGTATTTAATATTCAAACGAAAATATTTATAATAAACATTTTGGTACAGGGCGTTCCAAAACAGCTTCGGTCGCCGAAAAAAACCGTTGTTACGTAACCGGTTTCTTCTTGCTACGAAACTAGTTACGTACAAAGGTATTTTCTTCCTAGGAAACTAGTTACGTAAGACCGATTACGAAACCAATGCTACATAGCCGGTTACGTGACAAGAATTATTTTTCTTGCTACGAAACTAGTTGCGTACAAAGAGTTTTTCTTCCTACGAAACCGGTTACGTGTGAAGTATTATTTTTCTCGCTACGAAACTAGTTACGTACAAAGGTTTTTTCTTCCTAAGTAACCAGTTACGTACGATCGCTTACGAAACTAATGCTATATAACCGGTTACGTGATAAGGATTATTTTTCTTGCTAAGAAACTAGTTAAGTACAGAGGTTTTTTCTTCCTAAGAAACCAGTTACGTACGATCGCTTACGTAACCGATTACGTGTGAAGGATTATTTTACACAAGGATAACTAGTTACATAAGAACGATTACGAAACCAATGCTACGTAATCGGTTACGTGACAAGAATAGATTTTCTTGCTACGAAACCAGTTGCGTACAAAGTTCATTTTCTTTTTCTTTCTACGAAACAACGCCTGTGTTTTAACGGTTACGTAACCAGTTACGTACAAAGATTTTTTTTTTTCTTTTTACGAAATAACGCCCCTTTTTTTTTGAGGAGGGGAAATCGCGTTTACGGACTGTTCTGGCTCCCACTTGGTGGAACCAGAATGTACTTAATTGATCCTGCTTAAGGTTGTTACCATCGGATGGCCAGATTTGAACTTTTAATTGCATTTTTGCTATTTAATAAATAAAACAACACACTTCCTAAAATAAATGCTGATCTATTATTGTACTTTTTTGATCTACCTCGTAAACATTTTTCTACATACAACTTATTATTATTATTGCAAACTTGAATTGAACTGATACCTACAACGTAATCTAGCCAATCTTCCACTCCTTGGGAAAGTGGCCTTTCGGCGCACAAGTTGTGAGCAACTCACGGAATCTCATTCCGAGGCCGCCCTCCTTCAGGGCCAAAACCAGAGCCTTCCCCAGGATGCCATCGGGCCCTGGCGGGGAACAGATTCTCCACCACTCTCTCGAGCGTCTCCGCGTTCATGATGGTGGACAACGGAGCGGCCCATGGGCGAAGCTTGCTCATTACAAGCTTGTGCGGCCTGCCCCATGGGTCCTGCTCTAGATAGTTCACCAGCTGATGCCAGGAGCGCTGCTTTGCTGCAGTGATCTCTATCCTCAGCGATTTTTTGGCCCTCCGGATGGTGGCAAAAAGTTCTTCCACAATAGGAGCGGGTCTGTGGCGTTGACGGGTGTGGGTGTAACGGCGTCGTACGTTGACACACGTCGTCCGGAGATGCTGAAGCTCCGGCGACCACCAGTACACCTGTCGACGGGGCTGCGGTTTGCCCACGCGGGGCATGGCGACGTCGCACACGTGCGTCATGGCCTCACGGAACCACCGCGCCTCTAGATCCGCATTAGTCACGTCTGGTATTGTGTTCCACGATTCAACGAGGGACGCCGCAATGAAGGCGTCTCTCTCCAGCTTTTTAAGCGCCCATCTGGGCCCGATCAGCACGACTTGAGCTGTTCGGGTCCTGCGAGTGGGGGGAGATGGAGTACCGAATATGTCGGTGGTCCGACAGCGTCTCGACCCTCCTCGACTACCCAATCCCGAACACCGAACGTTGTTGCTGGAGTGCCACTCCTCCACAGCCGCGCCCTCGCGTCGGTGAGAGCAGAACCTCACACTGTCGACTTCGCATTCAGGTCTCCGGCGAGGAGCACCTGATGCGGGCGACACCGTCCCAGAACGATGTCCATTTCCGCCAAGAAGCGCTCGAACGGCGGTTCGGCGAAAAAATCCCTCCCCCGTGGCTGATGGTCGCCGACCCAGTTGTCCCCAGCGATGACTAGGTACTGCTCCGCGACTATCGCCACCTGTATTCTCCACTGCGCTAGTGTCTGGACTAGCAGGTCCTGGGCACTGGCGCAGTGGTTAACGTTCGTTTGTAGACAACTCATAGACATATTGATTGTATGTTCATGAGTGTCCATAGGCCACAGGCCTTCGTCTGTTTATCTTGGGCTTGGGGGCCGAACACTGCTTGCTCCCCAAGCGATGATTTGACTTCCTATTTGCGTCGGCGCAGAGAGGGCAAGGGTCTGCCCTGCACACCGCCGCGCGATGGTCGTTATCTCCACACTTATAGCAGAGCTGGCTCCGGTCGACGGCCGCGGTGCACTGCCCCTTGACGTGCCCTGTGTTCAGGCACCGGAAACAGCGCAGCTCGCGGGGCTGCAGCACCTTTACACGTGCTGCCGTCCAACCGATCAGTAATTTGCCTTCGGCAACTTTCTTGGCGGCTGTCACGGGACAGCCCGCCTGTTCTGGCTCCGACTTGATGGAACCAGAATGTACTTAATCACAGCTGGATCACAGCTCAATTGACCCAAATTGTCGAGAATCCTACTTAAGTGTTTGACCTGATGCGGTCGTTGCCATCGGATGGCCAGATTTGAACCTTTAATTGCTTTTTAACTAATTTATAAATAAAACCACACACTTCCGTTTGATGTTGATCTATAATTTTTCCTTTTAATTGTACTTTTTGATCTACCTCTAAACATTTTTCTACATTTTTCTACATACCTTATAAATTTATAATTAATTATTGCAAACTTGAATTGAACTGATACCTACAACGCCATCTAGACAATGAGGTCGTAAACACCGCCCATGCCGTGCCCATGCCGAAGCGCGGGAAACGGATGGCGCCGCCACTTCTGCGGAAGTGACGGAGTCGTCGAACCCAGACACCAGCACCTCGGTCAGCTTGACCTGTCTGGAGACTCTGACGTCCTCCGCATTCATCCGCTCTCGAAGCTTGGCGGCCAACAAATCCGCCTTCTCTTCGAGGTCAGCCCCGTGGACCTCGAAGATTGCTGCGCCCGTGATGGCACGACGAGGGCGGACATAAGGAATGCCCACCTCCTCCAGGCTCACCTTCTCCTTAGCCTCTGCAACGATTTTGGCGTACGTCACTCCCCTTTTAGCCGCCTCAGACTGCAGGGTAAGGACCACGGCCGCGGTCTTGGGAGGCTTCGGCGTCCTCTTGGTGGGGGTGGGCTGTTGAGCCCGTTCCGCCTTCGAGCGTCTCCCTATGTTTTGCTCCTTTATCCACCGTGCTCCACGGCCGATCCATCGAAGCCGGGGCGGGTGGGAGAGGGCGCGGTTCCGGGCGGGCCGCTCGTTTGGCGGCCGCCTTGTTCTTATTTCGCCTTCTATCCCCTTCCTTCGCCGCCGCCTTTTGCCCGCTGGTGGAGGGTTTGGGCGGTGCGGTGAGAGGACGGGGTGTGTCCTTCCGTGGGGCCGGTTTTGGAGGGAGTTCCCTCCGCGCGGCCAATGGAGGGCTCACTCTCGGCGCTGGATTCAAGCGCGGCTCCAGGTTTTCGACCCGCGCGCTCAGCCGATCGTGAACCCGGTCCATTATTGCCGTTTCCAGTGCCTCTAGATGTTCCGTCGTGACGGTTGACCCAGAGGCGGCAGCGGGAGCGGCTCTGAAAGCCGCGAACTCTCTCGGCAGCTCGTCCAGTCCGGTCTGGAGCCGCTTGTTCTGCGCCCGAGCATCTTTCAGCTCGCGACGCAACGCGGCGGTCTCCTCGTTGGAGGAGAGGGCAGCCAGACTCTTGGCGTCCGAGCCGTCGCGGAGGGCCTTAACAAACGTCCCCTTTAGATTCTTGCTGGTGTCGGCCACCTTGCGGATGGCCGCCATCCTCGTCATCAGCCTCTCGAAAATGAGCGAGGACGACTCGACGGTGTCGTCCTCGGACTCCATCTCCGAGAGCCTGGAGCTTGAGGTCCTCCTTCTGCGCACGAACCAATTCGGCCTTCGCCTCAGCGAGGCTGACGTATTCACCAGTAGTGGGACCGCGACCGCGCTTCTTCAGCAGTCCAGTGGCGATGCCGGGTCGCTCCTCTCCTGAGGACTCCGGGGAGACCTCTGGGGACGGCACTGGTGGGGCCTGCCCTCTCTTCCTTTTCAGTCGGTCTCCCAACCATCGGCCACGTCATGCCGGGCTTGCGTCTCTTGGCGACGAAGTAGGCGTCGCCATGCGGGTAAGGAGAACGACAGGGCTGAATGCCCTGCTCACCTTGCCGTCGACCACCTGCGATCGTTCTGCACACCAGACAGCCCGGGATCTGCTGCCTGACGTCACACCAGGCGCAGGGGTGGCGCTGTCTGCCACAGTCGCATTTGCCGGTAACCAATTTCACACCGACCGGCCCGGACACCGGTCGACGCCGCAGGCGAGGCGGGTCGCATACGCCGCTCGTAACCGATTTCACACTCGGGGGCCGAGCTCAGCGCCGGGCGCTTGAGCTCGGCCCCCGAGTCCGTCTTTGCCGCACCGGTATTACTGCTGGCTACGATCGACGGCGGCGGTGCACTGCCCGATGACATGTCCGCACTGCAAAACCGGAACTCTCGGTGTTCCAGGGCTTTCACTCTCGCCGCCGTCCATCCCACCAGCAGCCTCCCCTCCAGCACCTTCTTTGCGGCTTTCACGGGACAGCCCGCCCATGCCGAAGCGCGGGAAACGGATGACGCCTACCTTTACAGATTCGACGCCGCAGCCGCCGAGTGACGGAGTCGTCGAGCCCCGACACCAGCAACTCGGTCACCTTGACCGGTCTAGAAACTCTGACGACATCCGCACTCAGCCGCTCGCGAAGCTTGGCGGCCAACACGTCCGCCTTCTCTTCGAGGTCGGCACCATGGACCTCGAAGATCGCAGCACCCGTGATAGCCCGGCGAGGGCGGACATATGGGATGCCCACCTCCTCCAGGCTCACCTTCTCCTCTGGCTCTGGCCACCTCTGACCGCCTCTGGCTGCAGGGTGAGGACTATGGCCGCTGTCTTGGGAGGCTTTGGTGGAGGTGGGCTGTTGAGCCCGTCCAGTCTTCGACTTCGGGGGAGTCGGAGGTGTCTCCCTATGCTTGCCTCCTTTAGCCACCGTGCTCCACGGCCGATCCATTGAGGCGGGGGCTGGTGGAAGAGGGTGCGTTTCTGGCGCCCCGCATCCATTCTTCTTCTTCCTCTTCCATTCCTAATTATCTATCCGCGAGATTCGAACCGACTCCGCACTTAGAACTTCCCGAAGTTTGTCCGCCTTGCTGTTGTTATCTTCACCGCTTCACCGGAGACCTCCATAATGGCGGCTCCCGTCACCGCGCGACGGAAGTGGACGTACTCTATCCCCAGCTCCGCAATGTCCACCTTCGCTCTTCTTTTTTTGCGGAGCAGGGGGACGCTCCTTGTGCTTCCCACCTCTAGCCATCAGGCTCCATGGTTTGTCCATAAAGGTGGGGGCGGGCGGGAGCGGACGCGGGTCCGATTTCTCGGGCGCTTTGCGACCACTCGTCGCTCTCTTTCTCCGTGCTTTCTTCGTCTGGGGTGCCGATTTCCCTCCGACAGGCGCCTTCGCCTTTTGGCCACTGGTGGAGGCTTTGGGCGGTGCGGTGGGAGGGGGAGGCGGGTCTCGTCTGGGGGCCGCCTTCGGAGGGGGTTCCCTCTGAGCGGCCAATGGAGGGCTCACCCTCGGCGTTGGATTTAGGCGCAGCTCCAGGTTCTCGAGCCGCGCGCTCAGCCGAGCATGGACCGTGTCCATGATCGCCGTCTCCATGGCCTCTAAGTGCTCCAGCGTGACTGAAGTCCCGGAGGCGGCGGCGGGAGCGGCTTTGAACGCCGCAAACTCCCTCCGCAGCTCGTCTAGCTGTGTAGTGCGCCCGAGCGTCTTTCAGCTCGCGACGCAGCGCGGCGGTCTCCTCGTTCGAGGAGAGGGCAGCCAGACTTTTGGCGTCCGCGACAATCGCCTCGGCGCTGTTGCGAAGTGCCTTGACATAGGTACCTTTAAGGTTTTTGCTAGTGTCGGCTATCTTGCGGATGGCCTCCACTCTCGTCATCAGTCTCTCGAAGAGGAGTGAGGACGACTCAACAACGTCGTCCTCAGACTCCATCTCCGAGAGACGGGACCGTGTAACCCTCGCCTCGGCCAGCCTGGAGCTTGAGCTCCTCCTTCTCTGTAGTGGTAGGGCGACCGCGACCACGCTTCCGGAGCAGTCCAGTGGCGATGCCGGGTCGCTCCTCTCCTGAGGACTCCGAGGAGACCTCTGGGGACGGCACTGGTGGGGCCTTCCCTCTCTTCCTTTTCAGTCCGTCCCCCCATCCTTGGGACCGACTCGTCGCTCTCGCTACCCGCCGACACGGAAACCACCATGTCCATATCGGATGGCGAGGGCTCTTGCAAGCTGGGGCGGACATCGGCCCCGTCGCTTGCCGGGCTTGCGTCTCTTGGCGACGAAGTAGGCGTCGCCATGCGGGTAAGGAGAACGACAGGGCTGAATGCCCTGCTCAACCTTCTGCGCAGGCGTGCGCACTCCGGAAGCATTCTCCACGCTGCCTGAAGCGCCTGCTGCCTGGCGTCACACCAGGTGCAGGGGTAGCGCTCTCCGCTACAATCGCAGGAACCGGTAGCAGAGTTCACATCGTCCGGCCCGGACACCGGTCGACGCCGCTGGCGAGGCGGGTCGCATACGCCGCTCGTTACCGATTTCACACTCGGGGGCCGGGCGTCAGCCGGAGCGCACGACATACCAGTTTCCTTATTAGCCATATTCATGTTGTCTGAGAGGCGTACCTGCGGCCCTTTCCCAACAGGCCGCAGGAGCGCTTGGGACCGGGTCCACCGCAGCCATGCGGCCCCTCGGCACGCTAACCTTAGGCTTCAGGGTAATTTTTTATAGTGGTTTTCACGCGGCCCCGCGAGTGCGGGGTTACGGTTTGCCCGACGGTGGCCGAAACCACACGCGTTACGATAAAACGCCTGTAATAACTCTAATAATAATGACTTTATTTGTATAGAATGTGAGTACATACAATGATGGACAATTACGTAACAAGAAATGTTTTTCTTGCTACGAAACCAGTTACGTACAAAGGTATTTTTTTTTTCTTTTTACGAAATAACGCCATGTGTTAATGATATTTAAGGCGCTCTCCCTTCATGTCGCATAGTTTTGGAACGCCCTGTATGTACAATAAATATATGAATGAATATTTTCAAAAATTTTTGGTCCACATTGGTTTGGTAACTGTTTAGCCGAGAGTTAAGTTTAAGTAATAATGTCTTTATTACTTAACTCCCATAAGTCTCGAGTCTAAATTAAGTGATAATCATCATCTCAGCCGTAGGACGTCCACTGCTGGACATAGGCCTCCCCCAAAATTTTCCAATTGGATCCCATAAATCCCATAAATTCCAATGGCCTCCCCCAAAATTTTTCAATTGGATCCCAAAATCCCATAAGTCTCGAGTTTAAATTAAGTGATAATTAATAATATTTGAAATGAACGATCGGATAAATTAACAGTATTTTAGATGTGTTCAAAAATTTTGAAAAAATAAATAAAATAAAATAAAAATAAAGACTAGTTAAATTTGAGATTAGGTCCAAAAAGTAAGTTGTAATATTTAACTAAATAATTTTGGGAAAAATATTTTTTCTACAAAAATATAAAATATTTTATTAATATAAATGTAATAGTTAAAAATAATAATAAAAAACGCGAAAGAAATTCTCTTTAAAGACCAGTGTTTTGTTTTTTTTTTTTTTTAAATTTGTTACCAAATTAAAAAAAAAGGAGAAATAGTTTAATAAAATTTTTTGCTCAATTAAACGTATTATTATTCATTATTGTGTTCGCGGTCTTATTTCTTGTTTGGTTTCTTTAAAAAAGTGACAAAAATAATTGACAAAATGAAATGAAGGTTAAATTATTTTTAGTTCATAACACTGTCGACAGATGGTGCTGCCGATTTACGTTTCCAGTGTACACTGGTAACGCCATCTGTCGACGCGTGAATTAATTCGAGTCGCGTTTGTGACTTATAAAATTATTATTTTTTTGGAAAATTTATATATTTTTTAATGTAATTTCTTTTCTTTTTTTTTTATCAAAAAAAATGTCAATTTTTTTTACGGAATTTATTTATTGTACATATTAATTTATGTTTCAATTCGAGTTAAGTATGTTTGTGACTTGATTTTTATTTTTTTGAAAATGTGATTTTTTTTATAAAAAAAAAAATTTTTTTTAGTCACCATTTTTTTTTTTACGGAAATTAATTATAATTATATTAAATTAAATTAAGTTACCTACGTTTTTAATGCGACATATTATTTACGATTTTATTTTATTTAAAAAATAAGTAGTTTTTTTTATATTATATTTTTATAAATTATCATTTTGCCAAAATAGTTTTGGAGAATAAAATAAAATGTAATATAACTATTTGTAATTAGATTAGTGTGATAATAAATATTCTCTAAGTATTAGATTTAAGCAAAAAAATGCATAACATGAAAAATGTATTTTTTTTCACCACCAAAAGATGGCGCTGCACAAGTAAGTATGTGAATCTTTGAAAGCGAGTTCACATCGAGTCTTGGGTTGGGCCACAACTTAATTATGTCTAAACTTAATTATAACGTTGCTGAAGGGCCTCTTTCACCGTCTCCGAGTAAAGTGTCAAGTATACTAACTGTCATATTTACTCGAAGGGTGATTTCAATGAAATCGACACAAGATAAGATTGGTTTACTTGTCAAGTAACAAATTAGCGTGACTTGACAGGTAACTAATACTCAACATTTTACTTGTAGTTGGTCAGGAGTGCAATTTATGTTTGACATAATATGGGCCTCACTACCTCCGAGTAAAGTGTCAAGTAGGCTTTTAAATCGGTATCACCATCTTCGAGTAGCACTACTCGATGGGTGGTTTCAATGAAATTTACACTCGTAGAATTTACCTGCCAATTAGCGTTACTTGACAAGTAACTACTCAACATTTTACTTGTAGTTGGTCAGATGTGTCATTTATATTTGACATGTGGGCCTCACTATCTCCAAGAAAAGTGTCAAGTAGGCTAACCGCCATTTAAAGTCACCGGTAAAAACACGTACGAGTTATCTAAGAGGGAATTTCTTCATTGAAATTGAAGCAATTTACTCGCCAATTAGCGTTAGGTACTTGAAAAGTAACTAGTCAACACTTTACTTGTAACACGTGAAAGAGGCCCTTAATCGACAAAAGTTACTTAAATTTTTTACCAACGCGTGCTCTGCTGAATGCCATAACTTTATTTATTTCGTATTTTAACTACTATTATTGGATTAGAATGTAACTTTTTTATTTTATTTAACTTACGTCTTGTGCTTTAAAAAAAAAGACACGAGTCCGAAATTTTTCCATTTTTGAAATTAGTTTTGGCTTTAGAAACCCTTCAGTTTACAAAATATTGTATTCGGTCAAAGATATTTGATTGGTTTCGCTGCGCTCGACTAGATACAGCGGCCGTACTTGAAAAATGCGGCAACAAATACTACGCCGAATTCGGCGTACCCGAGCCAGTCACACTGCAAACCGTCCGCGATGTGTACGTGCAGAATGTTTTATTAAATTTTGGTCATAATAAAATGCCAATTTGCATAGTGAAACTCTGTAAAAATATAATTAAAGATGTTTAAAAAGTGATAAAACAGTGACGATGATAAAACACACACAAGTTTCCGCATTCACGGAGTTTATTGCTTTATAGAAGTGAAAACTTCTATAGCCGCGTTATACGACTTTGTGTAGGGAAAAAATGTATCGGTTCGCGTTGGCAACATGCTAATGCTCACAGTTTTGATGATTCTTTTTTTATTTGAAAGCCGGTGCTTCCCGTGTGGTCCCATTTCAATTTGGTCCAGTTCTGACAATGGCGTCCATGAGAAAAGACCATGAGACGGTTTGAAGTCGGCTTATTTTTTGTTAAAAAGTGTTATTTTGGAAGTGAAAACTTCTATAGCCGCGTTATACGACTTTGGGTAGGGAAAAAATGTATCGGTTCGCGTCAGCAACACGCTAATGCTCACAGTTATGCGCGCGCAGCTGTCTACGTACGCGATCGCGCCAATACATTGCATATAACTATACCCGATTGTATGTGTGTGCGTTGGACGCTCAGTTTTAAGTTTTGCACTTCTGTAGGCAGTCCTCATGACTGCCTCCGTTTGTTTCGTGTAGGACCGTATCTAGTCGAGCACAGCGAGACCAATCATCATCAGATGGGAGCTACTTGCAATGTAAACAGTTATAATTTGTAAATATTTAAATGTAAGTCTTAAGTTTTGTAATGGTGCTTATTACTGCTTTAATCGTGATTTTTTTCGTCATTCCTACTTTTAGTTTAAAAGTTTTGTGCGCACGCGCATGAATGTACTGATACATGTTAATAAATGAATATATTTTTTAAATATTGTCTTTCATTACTTACATCCCATAGAGAAAGCTTATAACGGAAAAAGATATAGTTATAATACTACTAGCTATTGCACTCGACTTGGTTCGCGTGACTTTATAAAATACTAGCTGGTGCTCGCGACTTCCTCCGCGTTGAAAAGTATAAAACGCCATCTACCGTGGAATGGATCGCTAAAACTATCATCACCAAGCAGTTGTCATGTTAGTCGCTTCACCTGATTGTGGATAGATGGCGCTGTCAAGTGTATCCCGGGCCAAGCCGCTGGTATTTACTTTTATTTTAGATTTCCCGTAGGAATGAAGCATTTTCCCGCGGTAAAAAGTAGCCTATGTTCATCACGGATAATGTCGGCGTCTAATGGTAAAAGAATTTTTCAAATCGGTCCACTAGTTTCGGAGCCTATTCCATACAAACAAACAAATCTTTCCTCTTTATAATATTAGTATAGACTAGCTGGTGCCCGCGACTTCGTCCGCGTTGAAAAATAAAAAGAAATAAGCTTAACAACTTGTTGCTATAACACATTGGCCAGGCGTTAGTTACAGTTTTATATTTTAGATAATCCTTCGGGAACAGTACTTTTTTCCTGGATGAAAGGTATCCTATGTCCTTTCTGGTGTCCCGGACAACGTGTATGCAAAATTTAACAAGGATCGGTTCAGTAGTTTTTGCGTGAAAGCGTAACAAACAAACAAACTCACATGTTACTCACTGATAATGTAGGTGAATGAATTTTCAAAATCCTGGTCCTCTAGTTTTTAAGTTTATTTTAATTTTTGAGCTTTTTCATTACAAAAACAAAACACAAATACGTCAAACTTATAACACCCCGTTTTTGCGTCGGGCTTTAAAAAATACCAAGAAAAGGGTCGTAAATTATAATAAAAAACACATTTAAATGCATATAATTTAATATCACAAAAAACACTTCATACAAAAATATGTAAGTATACTATAATTATAGGAAAAATTAATTACATAATTACCATTTCATTAAAGGTCATTAAATTCATTAAAGGCACTAGGATTTAAAGAAGCAGTTTTTTAAACAAATTCATAATTTTATTTCAATGTCTAGCCGTATTTTTTTTTAAATATACTGCTTAGGTATGTTTTATCAAATTTTTATCACATTAAAACCAAAATATTGGTTTATTGGCAAAACATTTGTACCATGGTATAATAGTACAACTTTTTAGCTTAGCCCTAGACATTATAGTCTTAGCCAACTGAATATATACCATTTTTCGGTCAATTTCAACATTTTCCCAGGCTTTTTCAACAATTTCCCAGGCATTTTAAACATTTTCCTTAGAAAAAGTGTTGAATTTGCTTAGTAGAATGTTGAAATTGCTTATGAAAATATTGAAATTGCTTAGGAAAACGTTGAAATTGATTATGAAAATGTTGAAATTGCTTAGGAAAACGTTGAAATTGCTTAGTAGAATGTTGAATATGCTTAGGAAAACGTTGAAATTGCTTATGAAAATATTGAAATTGCTTAGGAAAACGTTGAAATTGATTATGAAAATGTTGAAATTGCTTAGGAAAACGTTGAAATTGCTTAGGAAAACGTTGAAATTGCTTAGGAGAATGTTGAAATTGCTTAGTAGAATGTTGAATATGCTTAGCAAAACGTTGAAATTGCTTATGAAAATATTGAAATTGCTTAGGAAAACGTTGAAATTGATTATGAAAATGTTGAAATTGCTTAGGAAAACGTTGAAATTGCTTAGGAAAACGTTGAAATTGCTTAGGAAAACGTTGAAATTGCTTAGGAGAATGTTGAAATTGCTTAGTAGAATGTTGAATATGCTTAGCAAAACGTTGAAATTGCTTATGAAAATATTGAAATTGCTTAGGAAAATATTGAAATTGCTTAGAAAAATGTTTAAATTGCTTAGGAAAATGTTGAAATTGACCAGAAAAGGTACATATTACCATCTCATAGATAGACAGAAATATTAATTAATTAGAATTATTTCTATCCTCAAATATCTTTCCTTAGACGTTTCAACGACCTCTTTTTTGGCACGAATTTCACCTCTAAACTTTTACTCGCCGGCTTATACTCGTTTGGAAAACCTACTATTTTATTAGGCCTTAAATAATTTATAAAAAATAGCAACTCCTCATTGCTACAATGAGTCGGAAAGCAAACATTTAGCCTTTTTTGGGACAAATGTTGCAATGGATTCTCCAAATTGCCATAACCCTCCCAGACCATAGCCGAGAAGTGTATGAACAGAAAATCGCTGGAGTCGTCGTCTATGCACTTTGTGTGTTTAAAATTTTCAGTCCTATTTGTGCACACGTGTATTTTAGTATTGGTTAGGTTGTTCGTCAAACCTGGCACTAGGTTGGCGACGGTCCTAAAAATATTAATGTTTCATTAAAATATGTAGCCTCTTTTGACTTTTTCCGAAACATATCCGTCAAAGCAGTCGGTCCCACACCACACACAGATACATGCGTCTGACTTATAACACTCAGTTTTTGCGTCGTGTGTCAATGTCAAAACCAACTCACCTATAAAAATCCCACTTGACATTGTTCACATATATTTTCTCTTTCAATTTCTCATATATCTTGTTGAATACGAACTCGTAACCGTACTTGGCGGACGTGTGCAAGGCCACTTTGTTTCCGTCCCTTTCTAACCATTTCCCTATTTCAGTCACTAGGCCGTCTATGCAAGTGCTACGTTTAGGAAAATGACTGTACGTTTCACTGTGAAACGTTGTGTCTACGTACATAGTGTCTATTTTGACCGTACTCCCGTTCACGTGGAGCTGACCGTACTTGGAGACGTCGTTGCAATTAGCCCTAAAGTCTCCCGTGTACATGACAGTTTTGTATTGAGTTTTGAATAGAAACATTACCGAGCCGAAGCAATGACCGGCCGGTAAGAGTGTCACTTCTAAACTGACGGTCGGACAAGTGTCCGAGTCTTTTTTTAATTGTAAAGTTGTTGTGCCTGAAAAGAATACTTATACTTTACAAATCTATATAGGTGAATTGTTATATTAAGGTTCGAAGGCGACACTTGTGGTGGAGTCGGCGCATGTGTACAATTGCGCACAAAATTGCTAAGGAAAATGAAATTTTTTTTTCTTATTTCGTAATTTTTCACCTCACTAACTTAACATTACGGGCAGTGTTGATATTCCTTCCATTAAATCATCGTGCCATGTCGAAGGACAACATTTTTTTTTAAGCATTATTCACCATGACGTATGTACTAATAGGATAAAACAATCTGTACGCAACAGTACCCAAGAGACTCGAGACGCGCGAACGAAGTGCGCGAGGGGAAGAGCGTCTGAGTCTACCAAACCAATAACGTGTCGCGAAGTGCGGGAGGTGTGTAGCGTCTGAGTCTACCAATAACGCGTCGGCACACGTTATTGGTAGACTCAGCCGCTCACGCTCCTCTGCCCCCTCAAACACCTAAAAATAGAATTCTGCGCACATTTGCCGAGAAGTCTTTATTCGCTACACTAACTATACTTTAGGCTATTTAGTGTGGTCTAAAAGTTTAAAAAATAAAAATAGTTAATATATAATATGTTATCCTTAGTTATATTAACGCCATCTATCGTTCAGTGGCAGAGCTATTAAGACAAACGGCTATGACTCAACAAGTCGGCTGCTCACCGTGAGAGCGCTTTAGGCTATATTAACTTTTTGAACGCGGACAAAGTCGCCAGCTAGCGCTGCGGACATAAATACTATTTTTATTTTACAAAAAAAAGGCAAACAATATTAGTCAATTTTATAAAAAAATGCCATGTACACAATATCAATACTAGGTTCAAAAGTGATTTAAATGTTCATAAAACGCTACTCCACAAGATAAGTAATTCTATTATGGGTCAAAGTGTACGGTTCTATAATAAACTATGTACCTCAAATGATCAGAGCCTTATCTATAAATAAATTTAAATGTGTCATTAAAACTAAACTCCTCTCGAAAGCCTATTATTAAATCACTGATCATTTAAGTGACAAAGAAGCCTGGATTTAAGTGATTCGGAGCTCGTACTATGTTTTGTATATAGTTGCAAATATCTTATCTTACCTAATTTCAATGGTTTTATAAAATTTTCCAGTAACCCTTTACTTTCGTAGTTTATTATAGCGGCCGTCGCTTCCGAAGTGTAAACAAACACATTATTTTTCCTTAAATATGTCCTCAAAACATCGTCGTAAAGGCCCACCGTGTGATCTGTATGTGCGTGGCTTAAAAAATAAACTTTTGGTTGCTTTTTATTAGGATTTTCAAAGTTATCAACAAAAACTCCAGGTATTTCGTCGATATCTCCCCAAAACGAACTTTGAACCATTTTATATGTAAACAATCTCGTGTCTTAATTCGGTTTTGAGCTTAATCCAAATGCACGTAGCAGTGAGTATAAAATAACTAATTTTAAAGAGAAGAGAACGTATAATAATATAGAAATAACATTAATAAAATAAGTATATTTATTATATACAACAAAATTATTGAACTTGAACAATAACAACCATAACAACAAACTGCGATCTGCGATAGACATGAAGTTGACAACAGACAAGTTGACATTGACATTGACATGAATACAAAACAAAAAACCATAGACACTAGTATACTACGTAATAGACCCACAGAGCGTGCAAGCGAGAAGGCAGTCTCTTATGACACGAATACGAGTGCGAAAGAGACAGGAAACAATGAGAAAATGTGACTGGTTTTGAGAGAGCTAGAGTAACATATAATAACGCTGCGAAAAGCGTCCTTCAGTTTTTGTGTAATTTCTCAAGAAATCCTTTTAAATTTCCTAAAATTATTGTTAAAATCAACATGGGGTGTTGTTCAGTGCCTGGTTGTGAAGTGAATCACAGGAATAATCCAAATAATGAGACATTTCACAGTCAAATATGATCCACATACTATCAATTTTAAACGCCTTATTTTCAGTGAAAATTAGGTTTAAGGAATATGGTAAATTGTGTAATAAATGTAAGATATCACGTAGTTTTGTGTTTTATATATATTTCTCACTTTCATAAATAAAAAAAAAAAGATATTGTGTCTGTGAAAATTGCCATAATTTACGTAGTGATTGAGTATTTGAATCATCGATATCGATTAAATTAATAGGTAATAAAATTATTCGTACTAAAATTATATCTCTTAAAATTTTAATATATAAACGTAGCTCAGATGATTTACTATAATGTCGTTGATTAATGCTTGGTTTAGCTGTTTTATAGAGAAAAAAACTAATAGTATTTTAGTTTATTTTCTTTTAGCTTTGACAAGTAGATTTAAATTGTTATTCCATAATAATTTGATTATTACCAAAAAATAAAAATCACTAGTACCTTTGTACAAATAAACGTTCCTAAAATTGTTTCTTAGAAACATAAAAATTAAAACAATCCAAATGTGTAAATGTTTTTTACTTTAGACTTGCGTAATAAATATGGTTTGGGAGGGGGTATATACTTATCAAAAATCATCTTATGTGATAAATGAATGGCGCCTAATAACTTAAACGGTAAATCAGATCATTTGTGTACCTATACTAATGTTGTGGCTTAGATAGTACTTATCAAAATTTCAATTTTTAAATCCCGTAGGTGGCATAAGTAATATTTGTCTAATGTGTGTTAATATAAATGTTATTGATTTTTAATAAAGCAATTTATACCAACAACTTGTTTCATTTCAAAGCAATATCTAGTTTAAGTTTTTATGTTCAACTGAACAGAATTACCTATTGTGAACGAGTTGTCTAGTGAAATAATAGATATGTATAAATAAAAAAACATTATAACTCGCCCATTAGCTCTTTGTTACTTGTCGATAACGAAGGGACATCTCTAAAACTCACTCACACACTTATATAATCACGCACTCGTAGACATTTCAGTTTTCGTCACGCGGAAAACGGGGAGTCTGTGCGTCTATTACGTAGTATACTAGTGTCTATGCAAAAAACATACCTGAAAAAGACCTGAAAGCACCTGAAACCAAACAGCTGATAACCACAGAATATACAATACCACTGACCTGTAATATTTATATAAGACTAGCTGGGTGCTCGCGACTTCGTCCGCGTAGAAAAGTCTAAAACGCCATCTACCGTATTTTAAATAGATGGCGCTATATCCCGGGCCAAGCCGCTACCGCTAGTATTTACTTTTATTTTAGATTTCCGGTAGGACTGAAGCATTTTCCCGCGGTAAAAAGTAGCCAATGTTCATCACGGATACTGTCGGCTTCCAATGGTAAAAGATTTTTTCAAATCGGTCAAGGGGCCTTAGACAAAGTAACCAATCGAAAAAGATAACGAAGTTCGAAAACAATAAAATGTATGGGATTGACATATGCCTTCGTTAAATCACGTGATACTTCCCATACATTTTGTTGTTTTCGAACTTCGTTATCGTCTTCGTCATGTCACTTTGTCTAGGACCCTGTAGTTTCGGAGCCTATTCTATACAAACAAACAATCAAAGTAAAATTTGATAAATGCTGTGAAGAGTATGAGGTAGCCCTTAAGTCTATTACTTTATTAGAGAAACAACTGCATGAGGCTCAGGACTGCATAACCCTGTTGGAAACACAGTCATGTAAATGTAATACATCTCCTGTAGACCTCACAGTTGATAAACCACACAAACCTTCACAAAGATTATCTGGATATAGCAAAAATCAGCTTAAAAAACTTGTTAGAATTAATAGGTATATTCATAAGAAACAAAAATTATTAACAAAACAAAAAAGTATGATTAAAAATATAAATAATAATAATAAAAAGTTAAATATATTAGACCAATTAAATAAATATAATACAGATTTGGAAAATATTATATTAAAATATGAAAGTGATATTCACTTATTAAATAGTAATATTGCACATTTGGAGTCACAGCTTCAGATGATGACTCAAATGTATGAGGTTTCCCAAAAAAATGTGGAGGAATACTCAAGCTACCACCCGGAATGTGAGCCTTCAGCTTCAGCTTCACAGTTCACATTTGACACACCTATTCAATATCAGTCACTGTCAGAAACAAACAAGACAATTCAAACCAATATTTCCCAAAAACATTGTGTAAACACAAATTGCAAAACTACTGATGGGGAAAGTGTAGTAATGTTTTGTGACGAGATAGGAAAGGACATGGGCCCGCTATTAAATACTCAGTTGGGACACCCATTTATAAATCATTGTATGCCTAATGCTTCATATTTCGATGTCATGACAAAAATAAATACTTCAAAATTAAATCCTAATATGACTATTATAATTTTTGTTGGTAATAGGGGCAATTTAAATAAAAAAGAATTATTGCATTTCTATGATACATTGCTTTCTTTCAAAATCAAACAAATTGTGTTTTATACACTCCCCTATAGTAGCAAGTTGTCAGTTCAAGAAAATAATATTCGATATAAGTTAAATATGTGCTTACATACTTGGTCATGCTACAATAATAATGTACATGTCATTGACACTAACAGTTTTGTTAGAAAAACATATTTTTATAAAGGACAATTTTTAATTCCTTTCTCTTTTAAGAGACAATTAGCTGTTATGCTATACTTTTATTTTAATGTGACTGCTAAAAATTTAGCAAAGAATTCTTTTATTGACAAATCACCAATTAAGGTGTTGACATGCAATAATTTAAATTAAATATTGAGACAACAGAGTACGCCTCTGGCAATTTATTTTCTGAAAACAATGAAAATTTAATAGAAAAACATATAGTTAATCTTGATCAAAAATGTAACAAAAATTGTAACAGTACCAATGAATATCACAATGCAACTAATTTACTTCAAGTGGTACACCAAAATATTCAGGGTATGTCACACAAAGAGTTGGAGATTGAATTGTTCATGAACTATAATAATATTGACATTTTTTGTATTACAGAACATTGGTTGCAAAGTCACCAGTTTATGTTTAATTTCAATAACCACCTAGTAGGCAGTTCTTTCAGCAGAGTTAATGGTATTCGAGGTGGCTCTCTAATTTTAGTTAGTAAACACTTAAAATATAAGGAACGAAAAGACATTGTGAGTCTCTCTGTTGAGCGGATTGCTGAGCTGGCCTGTGTGGAGCTGGAAGGTTTTGTTGTTGTAAGTGTATACAAACCGCCCTGTGCTATATATGATTGCTTTGAAGGAGTTGTAGATGTTGTGCTAAGCAAAGTATGCAGATTGAACAAAACTGTTATTTTTTGTGGAGACTTTAATATAAATATCCTGGAAAGCACTAGTCAATCTACTAGGTTGCTTGCTTTATTTAAATCATATAATTTGAATAATATATTTTGTGAGCCGACTAGGATTGCTGCATCTAGTGCTACTTGTATTGATAACATCTTTTCTAACATAATTCCAGTTAATAAATCAATAATTAATAATTTGGATTCGGATCACTCTGGTCAATTAGTAACTTTTGAAAGGTACATGATTACCCATAGTAAAAATGAACTGACGTTAGTACCGGTTACTAAAAAAAGACTAAATACTTTTAAAAATAGTTTATATGATAAACTTTCCACAGCTAGTCTGGATGAGGAAGCGTATAATATGTTTAACCAAGTTTTTGACATACTTATTGCAGAATTTAAGAAAATTTTCACACCAAAAAAAGTAGTTTTAAAGGGTCGTATGAATTTTAGTGATTGGGCTACTACAGGTATAAATAAAAGTAGACGACGCTTATTTGAACTGTACGAAGAAAGAAATTATAATAAAAGTGCAGACTTTCATGAATTTGTTAAAAAATATTCAAAATTATTTAGACGAGTATGTATCGATGCAAAATCGATCTATTTGAAACATAAAATAATAATGTCCTCAAACAAGATTAAAACTATTTGGAGTATCATTAATAGTGAAACGGGAAAGTCAGTAAAAAGCAAACAGGATATGGAACTAATTGTGAATGGGTGTAGGTTACAAACAGAGGTGGAGGTAGCCACGGCATTTGAAAATTACTTTACTTCTGTAGCGTTGGTTACTACAAGGCACCTTAACTCCTCCCCTGGTGTCGCATTATCGTTCTTAAAAGCGAGTGTACCGGAATGTACTACTGATTTTAAATTTAAAACTATAGGGCCCATTGATATAGTAAGTGCATTTAAATCTTTAAAACAGAAAAATACGACAGATCTATGGGGACTATCTGTTAAAACAATAAGTTCAGTAATTAATATTATGGCTCCTCATTTAGCGGCTGTGTTTAATTGTTGTATTACTACAGGCATATTCCCTAATCAGATGAAATTGAGCAGAGTGATACCTCTATTTAAGTCTGGTAGTACTACGGACCCCTCAAATTTTCGCCCGATTTCAGTGTTACCGGTTCTTAGTAAAATATTCGAAAAAATCCTGTTTAATCAAATGTACTCTCACTTTTCAACGAATAACCTTATGTGTAATAAGCAATTCGGTTTCACAAGGGGTCGCTCCACTATTGATGCTGGAGTAAAATTGCTTAAGTTTATTTATGAAGCTTGGGAGGATAGACAGGATGCTCTGGGTATTTTTTGCGACCTGTCCAAAGCTTTTGACTGTGTTAAATATGATAATTTATTCGGAAAACTTTCCCACTACGGTATTAGAGGTATAGCTTTGGATCTCTTGAAATCATATTTGAGTGACAGAATTCAGAGTGTAGATGTAGGTGGGACTAGATCACAGGGATCATTAGTGACTATGGGTGTCCCACAGGGCTCTATTTTGGGTCCGTTTCTCTTCCTTGTTTATATAAATGACCTTCCTTACCATATTAATGATCATGATATTGTTTTATTCGCAGATGATACGTCATTGCTTTTTAAAGTTAACCGTAGAAGTAATCATGATCATGTTAACTCGGCGATGTCTAAGGTTATTGATTGGTTTAATGTTAATAATCTTTTGTTGAACAATAGAAAGACAAAATGTATTAAATTCACTTTACCTAATGTCAAACAAATTGATCATAATGTTCACGTAAATGGTGAAGACATTGAGCTGGTTGAGTCGACTGTATTCCTAGGTATAAATGTAGATTCTAAGCTACAATGGGGACCACACATTAATAAACTAGCCATTAAATTAAGTTCGGCTGCTTACGCTGTTAAAAGAATTCGCGAGCTAACTGACGTAAATACCGCGAGGATAGTATATTTTAGCTATTTCCATAGTGTAATGACGTACGGTATTTTACTTTGGGGTAATGCTGCGGATATAAACACTATATTTGTGTTACAGAAAAGGGCTATTCGTGCCATCTACAAGCTCGGTCCCAGAGTCTCGCTAAAAGATCAATTTAAAGAAATAAATATACTTACTGTAGCATCACAATACATTTTTGAAAATCTTTTGTTTGCTCACAAAAATATTAGCACTTTTAGTAGAAATAGTGATGTTCATAATTTAAATACTAGAAACAAGCATAGACTTCAACCAAATAAAACTCGTCTCCACAGGGTTAGCAACTCCTTTATGGGACAATGTGTGCGCTTCTACAACAGGCTTCCAGCTAATATACAACAATTATCTATAAATAAATTTAAAGTTTATATTAAGAAAACCCTGTGCAAAAAGGGTTATTATAGGATATTAGATTACATAAATGATGACTGTCCTTGGAGTCAAATATAGTTGATTATTGTGTTATGTAGATTGCTATGTATTGTTACGTATTACTTTGTAATTAATTTATGAAAAGAGCAACTAGGGGGTTTCTTGCCGAGTTCTTCCCCCTAGAAACAGCTTTCCGAACCGGTGGTAGCTTGTAAAGAATGTTGACGAAGATAAATGTTTTGTAAAAACTTACGTCGAATAAATGATTTATTATTATTATTATTATTATTATAATATTTCCTCTTTGTAATATTAGTATAGATTAATTTCTATGGCTAAATCAAAGATAGGCTAAATTTTTGTTAACTGTCAATGTCAAATAGACAATTTTTCATATATTTGACGTCCTCGCTAGCGAGTGCGGGCATTATAAACTCATACTAGAGCCCCTAGAGCCACTGCTGATCACTGTTCTAAATTTGAAGTGTTTCTGTCTGAATATTTTTAAAAAGTTTAATGCTGGAACTGTTTCACCTTGCGCACGAAACTGAAAGGCTTCTTTACAATTATAGGTATGTATTAAATAGTTTATTAATCCTAACTTTTCAATACATTTGACACAATTTTATAAATACACGTGATAATGTAATTTTGCTGAGTAAGGAATAAAAGTCAGCGTTAGCGTGGATAGTAAATGTTTCTCCGCTAACTTCTACTAAAGTACCCAACCTATTTTGATGCGATTTCTACTAGAGGTAAGAGTGTTAAATGGAAAAAGTTTGTATATGAAAATTTTATAAAATAATTAAATAATAAATTAGATAAAGGCGCTGTCTGTTTCTCTGCTAACTTTTCCTAAACCACTCAACAATTTTTGATACGGTTTTCTCTAATGGAAAGAGGGATAAATGACGAAGGTAAGTGTCCATTTAATTTGCTGAAAAAATTGGATCCATGAAAAGCTGGAGTTCGGTTGCTAGTACATATTTAAAAAATAAATAAATGGAAGATACCTATAAAGGTAGACAGAGCTTCTTTTCTGTTTACCCGCTAACTTCTAAACCAATTGATAGAGCGATAAATGTGGCATGTCTATACTAATATTATAAAGAGGAAAGATTTGATTGTTTGTTTGTATTGAATAGGCTCCGAAACTAGTGGACCGATTTGAAAAATTCTTTTACCATTAGAAGCAGACATTATCCGTGATGAACATAGGCTACTTTTTACCGCGGGAAAATGCTTCATTCCTACGAGAAATTTAAAATAAAAGTAAATACTAGCGGCTTCGCCCGGGAGATAGCGCCATCTATCCAAAATACGGTAGATGGTGTTTTATACTTTTCTACGCTGACGAATACGCGAGCACCAACTAGTTTGCTATATGTTGGGTACCTTAGAATTTGCTAAGGAAATAATACCGCACACATACATGACCAAAGGTTTATTCTATATAAATTAAAACTTAACTAAAAAAAAATATTTTTTCATTGCACATAAATACATAATTATTTTTATTAAATTTTTTTAACAAATTACTTATAAAATTGATAATTTATTTAATTTAATAATTATGTGTTCATACACTTGTTAGATGAATCCACAACAACCTCAACATAGTTTTATAGGACTTAAAAGAATATACCAATGAGCAGCACATAAAATACTTATTCCGATGGCATCGTGAAGTGTTTATTTAAAAATAGACTTAAGACAGTACTCCATTTTACTGTTGATGCCTCTTCATTTTACGTTCAAACTTTTTCTTTTTCTTCTCGTCCTGCTCGGTGTCTTGCGGCGCTTCCTGGAAGAACCAAGGTCCGAGGAAGTTCACCCACAACAACCAGGCAACCCTCAGCGGCAAAAGTAATAGGAGCAACCAAAAATAATTTGAAAATATGGCCATTATTTGCGTGATAGATGATAAAATGACGACATCTTTGACATGCTCTCCCATTCCGCCCTCCATGTTTAAATCTAAGCCGGGATCAATTAATTGCTCTGTGTCCGTGTAAACCGCCTTGCTTATGTACCTCATTATTTGGTAGCAAGCCACGTATATAAGAACTGTTAGTATATTCATAAAGATAACCCATGTTGTTAAACTTTCTGAGTAAATTGTAAAAGTAATCAATCCATAATATAAACACGCACTTAAGGCCATGTTGCGATAGAAGTTTATAGTGGCCACATTTTCGGTTAAAATCTGTTTAGCACCCTTTGTCGGCGCTTTTCCCTTGGTTGGCGGTGGCATTTCGGTTTAAATTTTTTTTTCTGTTAAACTCGAGACTTTTTCAGCAATATTTGCGTGTAAAATGTATATAATATCGATTTATGGTTCTCACAGTTTCCGCTTAATCGTCCTCTTGAGTTTTCATTGCATTCTTTATTCAAAAATTGTTAAGTAATGCCATTACATTCACTATTCGTCTTGAATCTCGGTCATAAGCAAAAACACCTTGTCGTACAATTACAATCATAAATCAATGCACTTTTATGAATGATCTTCATTAAATTTATAATAAAACCCTTCCACACTCAAAGGGTAGGCAACGGTGGTGATAAAAACATTAACCTATTATTAATTATATTACTATCTATTTGATGAAATGATGAAAAGTGAAGGAAAAAAGCCAACATTACATTATATTGGCCAACTATCATACACCGGCCACAGATTAATTAAATAGCGTTTGCGTAAGAATAATGACAGCTGCCATCAATTTGACAAAACGCAATCTATCCTTCTTGCTCTGTATTCTCGTATCGTGCGTGACTAAATCATGGACGTATTACGTCCATGGATTGAATACAAGTTTCTTTCTAAACAAACGTAAAAACTTTTTGAATATTTTAGACTTGTCAGTAATAGCAACCAACTTTGAACTTTATTTTATTTGCGTAAAAGGTAATATAGCGCTGTTCGATCCTATTTTTTACGAAAATAAAAAAGCTGTACTTATGATACTTCCACTGAGGTTAGAGTTTCTTTTTAATATTGTTCGAAATCACACAGCCGAATAGCTACACACTTGTATTTTATGATTTTCTTGCACATTTAATTTAAATATTTCATATCTACTTTTAAAACAAGTTCGCGTTCTGCTATTTTAACGCACCTCCCATAATTACCATTTTTTGGCGGCGTACTCAAATCATTTTAACCACACTATACCATTTAAAATACTTCAATTAAGTTAAATTATTCGTTTTGTTTATAGTCGAAAACAATTTCTTTAAATTTCGCAATTTATTCGATATCGGCCTCTTTAAACGAAACGGAAACTACCACAGAGTGCAAAACGGTTAAAGTTTTTTTGGTAATTTTAATTTTACACTATGGCAACATCGGTTTAGTTTATTTATATACATTTTATCGAAACGTGCTCAGTTGCTCACCGGCTCCCTGTGTGTTCAAGTGTGTTGATTTTCCTATGATTTCAACTTTTGCTTTCAACTATGTACTACATTGTGTTGTGATTGTATTGTAACCACGTGTTTTATTACATTAGATTCTTTGAGTCGTTCTAATTTTAATTATTTTATCAGTAAGTACTTAATGAAATTATTTTAAATTTATAATCGTGATGATATTTGCTCTAATAATGTTTGTGATATGCGTAATATGTTATTATTTGAGCAAGCTTAAAGGTGACGAAAATAATAAAAAGGTATTTATTATGTTTGTATACGTGTGTCTCTAGTATGTAAATCGTTATACTTAAATTGTTTGTTTCGTTTGTGCGAAAAAAGTAATAATTTTGATTGAACTCTGTGTTCTTTATGATAATTGTGCAGAATCATGGCTTCTTTAATACACAATAATGCAACATTTGGTAATGTAGTTATATACATTTAGTTAATAACCGCAACTAAATAACAGTGAATAACAAAGGCTTTGCTAATTTTACAGATTAATATTGAAATAATATATTATTATATCTCTATCAACCCTGGTACAGTTAGCCAAGTCGGTGGTTTGCTAGAGTATCTATTTCATCATCACCAGCCTGTGTCTGTCCACAATTTGGGAATGGATATAGGCCTCCCAAACATGGATACCACACATGGGCCGCCGCTTCCCATGGTGCCTTTTAGGTCGTCGGTCCTCCTGGCCGCAGGGTGTCCTACACTGTAGGTATTTGGTCCTACATTGTAGGTACTCGCCTACTTCTTTGGTTATCTGCTCTGCGACAAGTGTGATCGGCCCGTTACCACTTCAGCTTGCTAATTCTCTCGGCTATGTCAATAAATTTGGTTTTTCATTGAATTTCATAATTTCTGATCCTATTACTAAAGAAACATCAAAATATGCTCGGGCATAGCTCTTTCCATAGCTCGCTGAACAATTTTGAACCTAGGGGCTGGTTCTGTTGTGAGACCCATGTTCGCCTGGCAGGCCACGCTGATTTCTCACTTTAGCATTGCAGCAGTGCTGACGAGAACAGATGACGTAGCTTCCCTAATGCAGCCCAACCCAGCTGGATTCTTCTGTAAAGTTCACAACTTCAAGGATCACATATCCTACTGTAATAAGTCCTCAGATAATATGCTTCCAGATCTCTTTACTACATATCAACTGTTGGCTGGAATGATAATATTTCATAATATGAAATTCATAATATGTTTTAAAAAGCTCAAGTTGAATTGAGTATGTCTTACTTCGTGTTATTATTTTAGCTGTTTTATAAATTTTAGTAATAATAGCTAACCCAGCACACTTCATTATCGGGCACCAAGTAAATTCTGTTTTTAATTTGATTGATAAGTGTACCCCTTATAGCTAGGTTAATATTTCTTACTTTTAGATATGTTTTAGTTATTATCATTTATTTATTTATTCAAAATCTCAACAAGCTCACAGCTCTCAACAAAAAAATTACTGACAAAACAAAAACACACCCTACAGCCAATTATGGATTTCACATTTATATACAAAAAAAAAGAAGATATTACAAAATTATACGATTCCCTACAAACTAAACAAACTATAAAGCATTATATATTATTCTTCATATTTTCATTATTCCTTGTATTCTTGTAACAATATAACTGCGTATTGCTGTAATATTTCTAAAACACAATAGGTTTATTGCTTGTTGTTTTTTATATTCAAAAATGTCTTTGCTTTCTTTGTAATGTACATAATTAACTTTTTCTATTTTATGAAGCGCCTTACCTGTAAAGGCTTCTGTGATCAGAGTCATAAAAATTCTTTGTATTTCTAACACCCAGAGAAAGTACCTATCTATTCTTATCATAACAATAAAGTAACCTTCCTAGAAATACACCTTAACGATTCTCAGGTCATTTCCGTTCTAGAATACAATGAAGGTATAATAATAATAATTGTAACTAAAATATGAAGTCCCCGAAAAAAAGTACTTACTGTTTCTAAAGGATCATTTCAACAAAATAAAAAACTAAATACTGGCCAAAGTGTTATACCAACAAGAGGTCAAGCGTTATATTTCTTATACTAGCTGGTGCCCGCGACTTCGTCCGCGTTAAAAAAGAAAAAAGTAGCCTATCCTGTGTCTTGTACGTCTAAATGTTTATCTACCAAGTTTCATGAGAATCAGTTAATTCGTTTAAGAGTTATGGAGGAACATTCATACATATACATACATATAGAAAAAAAATGTAAAAATGGTCAATTTAGTTTGAGTATCATGTATAGAGCCTATAAACACGATATCTCTGAATACAAAAGTAACTTACTCCATGACCGACCCTTACAGATTTATTATTAGTATTGATGATGATGATATAATGAAAGTTTTTATTTTTCAATGCGGTAAAAGTCGCGGGCACAATCTTTTCAAAGTTCATTCTCTAAATTTACAGCTTTAGAAGCTTCACGTCGTAAACCAGATACCATCAACCAAAGAAACAACATTCAACGACATCAATCGTTTCAAAGAAAACCTTATAATAACCAAAGAAATCATCCAAATTATCCTGTTGATTATAAACAAAATTATAACAACTTCAATAATAATGCAAAAGTTATGAAATCATTACACGGATTATGGAAGTGCTTATTTCACAATAATGTCCCACGAACAGAAATTAAATTTAATAAATGAATTGAATTATTGTAAAAACTGTCTAATTAATCATTTTAATAAACAATGCAATTCGAATAAACGTTGCCGCAAGTGCTTCGGATTACACAATACCTTAATACATGACGCATTACTAATAAAACCAGAACAAATTACGTCATTGAAACATAATAAGAAAATTCAACCCAATCTGCCGAAAAAGGAACAGGAGGGTATCACATTCAAACTTTATCAGTAGTGCGAAGAGAACCATCCGGTGACTCATCGCAACCACAGTCCGACACACAACCAAATAATCCACTAAACAAGCAAAGTGGTGTCTCTAAACCAGAAGTTCGAAGAAGAAAACGTCCCACGATACCAACTAACCCACTAAACCAGCAAAGTGGGGTTTCTGAACCAGAAGTGCCAATAAGAAAACGTCCCACGAGACCAAAATTCATGTCAAAACGCCACTTCTATATTCCTTTTTATGATCCTTCCTTTACCATCTTATGGTATCAACCACTTTTCTAATAACCAAACTCTGTACTTTGATCCACAGTCAAAGTACAGCTCACCAGAGATAAATGGAATTTTGAGTCGCTGCCGCGCATTACTCTTTACGTAATTTTTGCTTGTTTGGCGCCGACTCAAAATTACTTAAGTAAAATAATAAAATTATTTTATGCTTTTCAGTTTTTTTGGCGGTTATTTTTTGTTAAAAAGTTTTATTTTATGTTTTTTTGTGGCTATAATCTAATATTTACTACATTTTTATTTTTTATGTTAAGGTCGACAGACAGGCTGACGATCCACTTGATAGTAGGTGGCTACCGTCGCCTATAACACAAGCAACGCCATAAGTGCTACAAGTGCAATTGCAATACATGCTTAATTTTTAATTTTCCCATCCCCATTTTCCCACCCTTAGGGTAGAATTTTCTTTCAAAATTTATACGAGACCAACTTCGAGGTATTCTGTAAAAAGTTATGCGTGGTTATACGCTACAATCGGTGAGTGAACAATCAATCATCCCCTGTTTTCCTGCCCTTAGGGTTGGAATTTTTTTTTCAAATTAAAATGGGACCTCCTTGGGGGTGCACCCTTTCAAATAAAAAAAGAATTATCAAAATCGGACTACCCTGTCAAAAGTTATACATAAAAAATAAAAAAATAATAATATATATATACGCGTCGAATTGAGTACCTCCTCCGTTTTTGTTTTTTCGTTTTCGTCGGTCGATAAAATAACAAATTACTTGGAAAGATTATGTACCACTATTGAAAAACAATCGCCTTGTAATATGATAATAAGTACTCTAATGAGTGCTATATCGAACTTTTACTAACTCAGCATTTCAATGTTCACGATAGACAGCGTCGCCGCAAACGCTGTCTTATCAACAACCTGTTCGAGGTATTTGAAATAAATAATCTCTAGCAAAAATAAGTAAAAAACATTAACATTAACATGTTGTTTTAATCAAAGATTTAAATCTTTGGTTTTGATAACATTAATTTTTTCAAGTAGCATTCTTTTTCTTACTAATTACTAATTATACTACTACTAATTACTATATTATTTTAAAACCAACAGTATCACTTTTGGCATTATTTAATGGCTCCTTTTAATTTCAACAGCTGTAATTACTAAATTACTATTTTGTTTATTTGTGCTCGTGTAATTAAGTAAATTTTGCCTACGCTCGAAAATAAACTTTTTAAACGTACGTATACTATCGAAAATGAGAACTATCCTTTTGCTTAAATGGTCTTAATTTTATTGTATTTTTTAAATTAGTACTTACTTAAAAACCGTCTATTTATTAATACTTTTGGTAATTTCGTAACGTAGAGCTTTTTATGGAAAGTAACTTCAAACGCCAAAAATTGAACATTTCAAGTTTCGACACTTTACTTAGGGACCGTCGAATCGAATTTATTCTATCTCGGCCTTTTTCAAAACGGATACCAACACTTAGCACAGACTACAAAACAGAGATTGCTTGGTAATTTTTGGTACTTTTTGGTAATTTT
Organism: Synanthedon vespiformis; assembly: GCA_918317495.1. Classification (NCBI taxonomy): domain Eukaryota; kingdom Metazoa; phylum Arthropoda; class Insecta; order Lepidoptera; family Sesiidae; genus Synanthedon; species Synanthedon vespiformis. Next base: position 560,786 of record OU906975.1, read on the forward strand.
TTTATTACTATGGCAACACTGGTTTGGTTTATTTATATTTATTTGTTTATGTTTATCGAAGGGCGAAGGGCGAACGGAACGGTGTTGTGTTGGTGTTGTGCAAGCAATGCACTAGTTATGTCGTGATTTGTGTTGTGTGCGTTTTCCAATGTTTTTCAAATTTGCCTTGAGATTTGTGACTCCAAATTTAAATTTATATAACAATGGTTTATAACCCGGTGTTTTGTCATCATTATTTCATTTTATCACAGTGATATGATTTTGGATTTATGAAGTATTATGAATTTAGTACAACTGGTCTTTGTTATTTCTGTAACCTTCTATAGCCTTCCAACTATCTATAAGTACATTATAGTTTTGCAATAATTGAATCAACAGCCAATACAATGTTATTGTTGGCGATTAGTTATTTTGGTTTTTATCTGCATAAGTTTCTTGTGAGGGACAAGGCTGAAAATAATGAGGTAATATATTTTGCGGGTTTACATGTTTATCTCTATTTAATGGGCTACCACACCATACAATTTGAACGTATCCAATTTAGGAAATCGAAAGGTGTGATCGCAGTTAGAACAGATTGGATTCAATTGAGAGTTTATCCATTTTCAACTCTATGTCTTCGATTTAGAAATCAATTTAGCGTAGTATGATCACGAGCTCTCTACTTAGATTCCTAAATAGGAAACGTTCAAATTGTATAGTGTGATAGCCGTTTAAGTCCATATATTAATACTAGCTGGTGCCCGCGACTTTGTTCGCGTTGAATGATGAAAGGTATCCCATGTCCTTTCTTGTGTCCCAGACAATGTGTGAATGTTAAGGCGTGAATAGGTAACAGAAAGACGAGTTACTTTCACATTTATAATATTAGTATATGTATGTATAGATACAGAACTCTACACAAATGGGAATGAAATGTAACTTCAGTGTATGATGTATCTACTGTATTGCATCAATGTAACTTTAGTGTAATTACTGTTATACATCAAAGTAACTTCAGTGTCACTACTGTATTACATCAATGAAACTTCAGTGTAACTACTGTAACTTCAGTGTAATAACTGCTTTACATCAATGTAACTTCAGTGTGACCACTGTATTACATCAATGTAACTTCAGTGTAATAACTGTATTACATCAATGTAACTTCAGTGCAATTACTGTATTACATCAATGTAACTTCAGTGTAATAACTGTATTACATCAATGTAACTTCAGTGTAACTACTGTATTACATCAATGAAACTTCAGTGTAACTACTGTAACTTCAGTGTAATAACTGCTTTACATCAATGTAACTTCAGTGTGACCACTGTATTACATCAATGTAACTTCAGTGTAATAACTGTATTACATCAATGTAACTTCAGTGTAACTACTGTATTACATCAATGTAACTTCAGTGCAATTACTGTATTACATCAATGTAACTTCAGTGTGACCACTGTATTACATCAATGTAACTTCAGTGTGACCACTGTATTACATCAATTTAACTTCAGTGTAATAACTGTATTACATCAATGTAACTTCAGTGTAACTACTGTATTACATCAATGTAACTTCAGTGTGATAACTGCATTACATCAATGTAACTTCAGTGTAATAACTGCTTTACATCAATGTAACTTCAGTGTAATAACTGCATTACATCAATGTAACTTCAGTGTAATAACTGTATTACATCAATGTAACTTTAGTGTAACTACTGTATTTATTTATTTTTACTTTATTACATCAATGTAATTTCTGTGTAACTACTGTATTACATCATATATTGATACTTCAGAGAAACTACTGTGTAACTAACATGCTTTGTACTGTAATTGTTTTAACAAATTAAAATAATTTAGACACATGTTTATTATGGTTTATTTATGGTTTTTTTTTTTTCAGTTTAACAACGAACAAAATCACAAAGACGAGAAGAAAATGGATTCTGCGGTGGGAAATGACAAGGATACAAAAGAATGCATGAATGATCAAAGTTATGCCGTGAGTATATTTCAATACTAGCTGGCGCCCGCGACTTCGTCCGCGTTAAAAAAGACAAAGTATTCTATCCTGTGTCCTATACGTCTAAATGTTTATCTACCGAGTTTCATGAAAATCGATTGATTCATTTAAGAGTTATGGAGAAACTTACACACATACAATACCTACACTTACAGATTTATTATTAGTATTGATTGATTGATTGATTGATTGATTCATTATGTTTCTTTTTTGCAGTCAAACGAACAAAGTCAGCAAGGCGAGAAAGAAATTGCTTCTGCGATCGAAACTAATTTTGATATAGAAGCTTTTATAGAGAATACAAAAAAATGTTTGACCAATGAAAGTGCAGCATTGGCGACTACAAATATTTATGTCAGCACCGATGTCGCAAGACAAATAAGCATGTTTAATGTTTACAATAACACCTCGACGAGCGGTAGAATTTTCGATTACAATTATAAAATTGGAAATCTTACAATGGAAACAAAAGATGCACCTTTGGATGAAAATTACTATAAAGTAAATATATATGCATCCAAGATTAAAGATGAGCATGAAACTTCAAACGAATATTCCAAAGAGGAGGATGTTGAGTCAGAAAGTGTATACAGTGTGGAAGATGATTACTCATATTGTGCAAACAACATTTACAGCGGGGAGGATAATGACTCAGAAAGGGCATACAAAATTTACGTTAAGGGGCATGTTGACTCGGATGATAATTCGGATAGTGCATACATTTACAAAGAGGAGGATGATGACTCGGAGAGTGCATACAACGTTTACAACAAGGAGGGTGTTGTGTCAGAAAGTGCATACAACGTTTACAACAAGGAGGGTGTTGTGTCAGAAAGTGCATACAACGTTTACAACAAGGAGGGTGTTGTGTCAGAAAGTGTAAACAACATTTACAACAAGAAGGGTTTTGTGTCAGAAAGTGCAAACAACATTTACAACAAGGAGGGTGTTGTGTCAGAAAGTGCATACAACGTTTACAACAAGAAGGGTTTTGTGTCAGAAAGTGCAAACAACATTTACAACAAGGAGGGTGTTGTGTCAGAAAGTGTAAACAACATTTACAACAAGGAGGGTGTTGTGTCAGAAAGTGTAAACAACATTTACAACAAGGAGGGTGTTGTGTCAGAAAGTGTAAACAACATTTACAACAAGAAGGGTTTTGTGTCAGAAAGTGCAAACAACATTTACGACAAGGAGGATATTGTTTGTGACGGTGCAAACAGTACTATTTGTAAGACATTTTTATTATTATTTATTAATCGGTCTTTGCATGGGTAAATTTTTTATTTAAGTTTAATCACAAAGCTCTCTCGTTTATCACTCTTTATTATTATGAGTATTCTTTTAACTAAAGTTCAATTTGCCGTTCACATGTTTAAGTATCTATACTAATATTATAAAGAGCATTTTCCCGCGCTAAAAAGTAGCCTATGTTTATCACGGATAATGTCGGCTTCTAATGGTAAAGGAATTTTTCAAATCTGTCCACTAGTTTCGGAGCCTATTCAATACAAACAAACAATCAAATCTTTCCTCTTTATAGTATTAGTATACTAGCTGGTGCCCGCGACTTCGTACGCAATGATAAATTAAAAATATAAAATCAATATAAACACTTGATGAATTGTTGCTATAACACTTTCGCCAGGCGTTAGTTTTCTATTTTATTATTCTTGATCCCTTGGGAACAGTAACTACTTTTTTTCTGGATGAAAAGTACCCAATGCCCTTTCTCAGGCTCTAGACTACCTGCATACCAAATTTCATTTAAATCGGCTCAGTAGTTTTGGCATGAAAGCGAGACAAACAGACAGACAGTAATATATTATGATTAATGTTTTCTTTACAGGTGAAAATGTAGATTTTCATACAGGAACTGAGGACGACGAAGAGTCCGGTCAAATAGTCGGTTCAATGTTCTTGACTGACTATTCATTGAACGCTGTGATTGTCATCGACGAGACGAATCACAACAGAAAGAGTTATTATTGTTGCGTTTGTGATTATTTGGTGGAAGATGAGGAAAATATTAATTTGCACATGAAAAGTTCAAATCACTTGAAGGCTTTGAAATTGTCACCGCCGTTGGAAAATAATGAGCGCATACGTTATGTGAGTATACATTCGTTTATTAGCTTTAATATTGTATTTTTTGTGTGTTTGCTTTTGTGTTGTGTTCGTTTTGTGACAGGGTTATAGCGGATGTTCGCGTCCGCAATCCGTAAATGCGGAATTTCCGCAAGAATCTAGTAGACATCCGCATCAGCAATGATCGATGCGAATCTTTTGCGGATACAGATATGAAGCTGGTTCTAAGTGTGTTGTTTGCTTGTTTGTGACAAGGTTCTTGCGGATATCCCTAACTGCAATCGGCAAATGCGGTACTTCCGCATAAAATTTGACGTCCGCAACCTTACTCGCATTGATCAATGCGAGTCTTGCAGATGCAGATATAGAGCTATTCCTAAATATGTTGTTTATGACAGGGTTATAGCGGATGTTCGCGTCCGCAATCCGTATATGCGGAATTTCCGCAAGAATCTAGTAGACATCCGCATCAGCAATGATCGATGCGAATCTTTTGCATATACATATATGAAGCCAGTTTTAAGTGTGTTGTTTGCTTTTTTGTGACAAGGTTCTAGCGGATATTCGTATCCGCAATCCGCAAACGCGAAACTTTCGCATGAGTTTAGGCGACCGCAACCGTATCCGCATCATCAATGATGAGTGCGAATCTGTTATTTGTGATAGGGTTAAATTTGAATTGTTTAAATTCTCTACTTAAAAGTTTGATTGCTTAATTTATACTTCAATAATTAAAAATATAATCTACATTATGAAGCTACATTATCACCTATAGTTATGGCATGGACCGTATTTTTAAAGCCAACGCAAAATAGGGATGTTGTAAGTTTGATCGGTGTATCAAACGGTGTTTGTGGCATTTTAGAGTTTTAGACCGATGTTGATCCGTTTTTCTTTTAATTTTTAAACCATTTAAAATTAATGATAAGGTATATGATAGGTCAAGTGTTTAGGATTGCTCTTTGCAAATGAATTTTTCAAAGTTACAGGGTTTCGACCTTTGTCCGCCTGTCCGTTGTATGGTTATCCCATATTTCATCATATAAATTAAAAAAAAAAAATGTCCTCCATTCATAAGTAATGTATTTTTCAGATTTATGATCAATATCACTGCGCAGTGTGCGATAAATTGTTCAAAGGTCCATTGCTAAATCACTTTGTTGGAGCCAGTCACATATTGTGTGAAACATTTGCTAAAAATAAAGCTCTAAATTTACGGCAGCGTAAAACTCTTAATGAAAAAACAAATAAAGAGAAAACCAAAAGCGATAGACAAAATGACAATGTGCCTAAATCTATACTGGATTTGGATAGTGATGCAAATTGTAGTAAATTAGTTGAATGTGTTAAAAAAGAAGTTTCATCTCAAGCCAATGAGAATTTATCATCGCCATTATTGGCGAAGTCTGCATATGAAAATAATTGCCATATACAAAAATCCAGATTCCCGGACTATAATAATATAATACCAGAATCATCATACGGAGAAAATTCCAATTTATTTCGATCAGCTACTTCTTCAGAAGTGTATCAAGAGAATTGCAATTTGCCTAGTCCAGCCACTCTAGAATTTTACAATTTTCTTAAATACATGGAGGCTTATAAGAGAAAAAAATGTAATTTATCTAATTTAGCTAATTCGGAAATTTTCAATTTCCCCAAGTGCAAAGAGGCACGCGAAGAAAATTTCAATTTTCCCGATCAAGCTACTATAGAATTATTTTATTTTTTTAAACACATGCAAGCATATAAGGAAACATTCGATTCAAATAATTCAACCAGTCCAGAAAATTATAGTTTCCCTAAAAGCAATCAGTCGTATGAAAGAAATTGCAATTTATCTAATACAACCACTTCGGAAAATTCTAATTTAGACAAACGCACGCACGATTATAAAGAAAATAGTAATTATGTACCTCAAAAATCATCATATAAAGAGAAATGCAATGTAGACTTTAATAAGCCAGTAGAAATCACCAATAGACAAGAAAATGAATACAAAAAATCATCATATAAAGAGAAATGCAATGTAGACTTTAATAAGCCAGTAGAAATCACCAATAGACAAGAAAATGAATACAAAAAATCATCATATAAAGAGAAATGCAATGTAGACTTCAATGAACCAGTAGAAATCATCAATAGACAAGAAAACGAATACAAAGTTAATAAGAACGTGAAAAGAAATAAATCAAAAAATGAAATGACAAGCGATGAATTAGAAAATCTCGTGGAAAATTTGTACGAAGCAAGAGTTTTTAATAGAAATACTGAATTCATAGTTGAGTTTTTGGGTACGGCGTTAAGTGTGGACTTAAAATCTTATAATTTCATTAAAAAAGTGACCAAATCTGAAATGTTTTGCATGATTTGCTATATCTATGTGGAAAAGAAGTATTTCGATAGTCACATAAATAAAGTTACACATATAATTAAGGTTAAAAACGCTTATTACGATCCAGTCTATGGATGTCATCTGTTGAGGCCTATGGTAAGATTCTAAATTTATATGTTTGTGTGTGCGTATGTCTGTCTGTGTCTGTAGAAATAGTAGCTCTAGCGAATTGATGGCTCGATTTTGATTCGGTTTCTATTTCATTGTTTGAAATCTGACGTTTGTTGGTCGTTATCTATACTAATATTATAAATGCGAAAGTAACTCTGTCTGTCTGTCTCGCTTTCACGCAAAAACTACTGAACCGATCACCATGAAATTTTGCGTACACGTTGTCTGCGACACCAGAAAGGACATAGGGTACCTTTCATCCAGAAAAAAGGACTATTCCCGAGGGATCATAAAAAAAAACATAAATAATTGGGGGCCACTGTCGCATGGCGGCGCCATCGTCGTCACAGCGACATGAGATGACGTTACAAGAGATTTTGGTTTTGCAATATTCGTGAAAGTCCAGGGAAAGTTTAAACGGTGACTACATAAATAAATAAGTAACGGAAAATACTAAAAAAGACCACTTAATTTTCCAATACAAAATATTCCTATCTGTGAAACATTATTGATGTTCTAAAATGTCTAAAATTGTCACTTGGTTGTGAAATATTTATTAGGTGCGTTCAGAATTTTGTTGTAGCATGAGGTCCGATCTCTGGCCGATTTTTATGAAATTTTTTTCGATAGGTAAGTGATAGTTGCACAACAACGTTTGCCCGGGTCAAGCTAGCATAAATTTCTTCTTCAACGCGGACGAAGTCGCGGGCACCCACTAGTTAGCTATATTTTGTGAAGTTCTGTTGAGGCATTTGAATTTCGTAGTTGACGAAGGAATTTCACTAACTTTGCAAAAGACTGATGTGAAATTTGGTATAGAAAACAGTTTATATAGCATTTTGGTGTTATATAATGTAACACATGTATGAATATTTATTGTCTTAAGTAATGAATTAGTTATTATAAGTAATTGCTCATATAAATTTCTTATTAAATACTTATAATAATAATAATAATAACTTATGGGTACAATTCGAAAGTCATTATCGATGACATAATATTTTGTAGGTACTTAATGTTTATACTACCCACAAAAAATGCCTTTTTTTTTTACTTATGGCGTTGCTTGTGTTATAGGCGACGGTAGCCACCTACCATCAAGTGGACCGTCAGCCTGTCTGTCGACCTTAACATAAAAAAAAAAAAAAATGCCAGGCATTAATATAAATTCTTAATATAAATAAAAAAGGTCCACGTCTGCCATAATAAATAATAATATGTTTTTTAAATATTTTCAGCCGTGCAAACGCTATCACTGCACATTGTGCAACGAAGAGTTCGTCAGAAAAATGTTAACTACGCACATTATGTCGGATAATCACAAGAACCAATTGGCGAAAAGTTTGATTACGAATTGGGTTTGTGACGAACCTTACAATGAAGAAAACTGCCCGATGATGACAGAGAAAGAACCTCAAGTGCTGCCCGTGTTGGAATCTCAAAAGATTTTGGAAGATAACAAATTGAAAATGATCGATTCAATGCCGGAAAAGACAGAAATGGTGTCCTCAAATGATGTGGGGTTAGATGCTAAAGAAGATTCGGTGTTGCCAGTGTCAGAAGTTGAAGAGATTTTAGAAGTTACTGAATTGAATATTGTCGATTGGATACAGGAAAAGACAGAAACAGTATCCTCAAACGGTTTAAAGTATGTCGCGTTTACTGATGAGGTTTTATCCGAGGATTTGAATCGAGAGATACCTCCAGTGTTGCCCGTGTTAGAATCTGAAAAGATTTTTGAAGATAACAAATTGAAAATGATCGATTCAATGCCGGAAAAGACAGAAATGGTATTCTCAACTGATGAAGGATTCGACTCTAAAAAAGATTCGCTGTTGCCCATGTCAGAAGTTGAAGAGATTTTAGAAGTTACTGAATTGAATATTGTCGATTGGATACAGGAAAAGACAGAAACAGTATCCCCAAACGGTTTAAAGTATGTCGCGTTTACTGATGAGGTTTTATCCGAGGATTTGAATCGACAGATACCTCCAGTGTTGCCCGTGTTAGAATCTGAAAAGATTTTTGAAGATAACAAATTGAAAATGATCGATTCGAAACCGGAAAAGACAGAATTGGTTTCCTCAAGTGATGTGGGGTTAGATGCCAAAACGGATGAGGTTTTATCCGAGGATTTGAATCGAGAGATACCTCCAGTGTTGCCCGTGTTAGAATATGAAAAGATTTTGGAAGATAACAAATTGAAAATGATCGATTCGAAACCGGAAAAGACAGAATTGGTTTCCTCAAGTGATGTGGGGTTAGATGCCAAAACGGATGACGTTTTATCCGAGGGTTCAAATGAAAATATACTTTCGGTGTTACATGTGTTGGAATCTGCGGAGAATTTGAATGATACTGGATTGAAATCTGCCAAATGGTTGCGGGAAAATATAGAAACCTCAAATGAATTTAGTATTTGACGCGTTTACTAAATGAGGTTTTATCCACTGACCTGTAATATAATTATATACCACTGGACAGACTGTCCCATACAAATGACAGCTAAGGGAGCGTTCAGGTATTACGTAACGCAATTGGGGGGGGGGGGGGGGGGGAGGGGGGTTCTCGTAAAACGTTACGGCGCGTTACAGAGGCGGGAGGGGGGGGGGGGGTACAGAAAAGCGTTACATTGCGTTACATAGGTGGGAGAGAGGGCTAAAAATCGTTGAAAATTGCGTTACGTAATTACTTGAACGCCCCCTAATCTCTTGTACCATTTTGAAACGCCGCCCTCGATTGTCCCGAGAACTAATTTTGACGTTTACGTATTTTTCTTCCCTAGATATATACAAATATGTATAGATATGTATAATCACCAATTTTGGTTGCATTGTCACTCGTTCTATATTCTACAGCTCCAAAATGGCGTTTTTCAAATAGGCATAAAATTAATTTAACAGCAGCCTCTCTGTCCAGTGGTCCAGTATTACAGGTTAAATAGATTTGAACCAACAGTTATTTATTTACATATTTATTTGAAAAGGCTAACCAACTAAAGACATACTAAATCACTTTAAACAACACTCACAGAAAGTTAAGTCAGAAAGTATGAATTTAAATTAAAAGAAAGCGCAAAATTATTTGAGATTAATTATAAAAAAATAAAACGATAGATTTTTTTATATATTATATATGTAGATGAATCAACAAATAACAATGAGATCAAAAGTACCTAGAACAACTTACATACATAAGTTAAGATTATTTTTAGTGACCGACTGAAATTTCGGTTTCGGTTTCGGCCAGTTTAGACCAAAAATCTAGTTTCGGCCTTAGTTTCGGTTTCGGCCAAAATATATCAGAAAATTTCGGACCCGCCGAAACTCGAGTGTTCGTGAATTTTCGTGCGTCGTTCGGTAAACTTCGCTCGCAGTTTACCGCATATAACTTATTAATTATAACACTTTTTCGTAGGCGTTAATAAATGTAAAAAAAAAGCCAGTTTTCAATAAATAATCGTAATTTTAAATGTTTTAATAAGTTTCGGTTTCGGACGAAACAGAGAGCAAGACCGAAAGTTTGGTTTCGGTTTCGGTTTCGGTTTTTTTTTTTTTTTTTTGTTGATAATTTGGATTTGCCATCAGTCGGTAGACCATAATCAAATGTGCTGAAAGTAAATTGGCGTTGAATAGAATAGGGCCAGTGCCCTATTCTATACAAAGTTAAGACAACACATTTGCCCTTTTCAGTCTCATGAGTCCTCCGGTCTGCAGCAACTCTTTGGCCAGCGGATTTGGGTGGGAATTAAGACGATCCTTGTAGCTCGTCCTATAGCGGACTATTTCTTCGGCAATTGTTGGAATTTCGAGGTATGAGTGGATCTCACTGTTCCGAGCATACCAAGGCGCCCCAGCAATTACTCTTAAGATCTCGGTTTCGGTTGGACACGTAATTATTTTGCGTTTCAAATGAAAGGTTTGTTCCCCTTCCGACTCCTCGTCTTCAATGATTTCTACCCTAAATTTAGGGTAATTTAGAGTTTACCAAAACCTTCCGTAAAATGTGCCTGCCCGTGTCCTCTCAACGAGTAAGATCTATTAACTTTATCATCAGACATTAATTCGTTTGAATTTCATAAAATACCACGTTACGTGGGAATGGCAAGTATCAAAGTTTCAAATTTAAAAATCGCAATATCTCACAATTGTATAAAATTGTATAAATTTTCAAAATAATAAAAACCATTAAATGGCACAAAAACATAATTTTTAAAAGAAAAATTTTCAATCTCTGTATTTTCTATATAAAACACGTTTCCTCAAGACACGTGTTTGCATTTAAAAAGACGCGGTTATTTAATTAAACACGTGGATGTGTACGTTCACTTATTTTAACAAAGTTTCAAATTTAAAAAAACATATCACAATATCTCACAATTGTATAAAATTGTATAAATTTTCAAAATAATAAAAGAAAACATCAAATTGCACACAATTTAAAAGAAACACGTTTCCTCAAGACACGTGTTTGCATTCAAAAAAACGTGGTTATTTAATTAAACACGTAGATGTGTTTGTGTACGTTCACTTAATTTCCCGTTATCTCATCTACTTCCTCAACAAAATCATATCTCAGTCCCATGTTTTAGGACCTCTTCGTTTTAGGGGCGTCCCCTTTTTCTGGCACTGAAGACTGTAACTTCTTCTGTCGGTTCGTTGTAAAGGTCTATAACAGCTTGTATCTTATCGCCGAAACTTTCCCTGGCTTTCTGTGCCCCACTTGTAACGCATACAGATTCCACGGGGTTTCTGCTTAACGCATCAGCGTTCATGTTAATTTTCCCTGGTTTATAAAGTGGTTACTTTCAGCGAGTTTAATCCTCCATTTAAGAATTCGGGAATTACAGTCCGTCGCGGTTTGGAACCAAAGTAAAGGTGTATGGTCTGTTACCAAGGTAAACGGTCGCCCATATATTAGTATGTATGGTCTAAAGTTTCTAACGGCCTGAACTATAGCGTAAGCCCCCTTTTCGTAAGTGTCGTATCGTAATTCAGCCCCTTTAAATACCTTTGAAAGGTACGTGACAGGCAAATCTTTACCCTACCCTACGATAGCAGTTATTATGAAAGGTCGTGAAAAATCTGGGTACTGCAGTATCGGTGCAGTACACAGAGCTGTCTTTAATTTCTCAAAAGCTTCTTGCGTTTTGTCATTCCAGATGATATCAATGTCTTTTTCTAAAAGTTTAGACAATGGTTTTGCGATTTTTGAAAAGTCTTTAATAAACCGATGATAGAGTAGAGTTAAGCCCAAAAATTCCCGTACATTACGCTGTTTCTTTGGAACTGGAAATTTCCTAACTACTTCAATCCTTCGCGGCTTATTATATGTCCTAAAAAGCTTTACCTCGGGACGTAGAAGTCTCATTTTTCGGGTATTATTGTAAGTAATCAATAACATCAAATCAATAAAAAAATACCAATCAACAAAAGAGAAAAAAATTCAAAATAAAAAAAAAAAACCATATTTATGCATTACTATGGTTCACTGTATATAAATGTCCTTTTAAATGGTCCCATTATATTTGAAAAAAAATCAATGTCACTTCTGAGATACCTTTAGTGTTGCCCGTATTGGAATCTGGAAGATAATAAATTGAAATTGACCAATTTCAATTACCGGAAAAGACAGAAATCATATCCTCAAATTATGTAGGGATAATAAATTGAAATTTACCAATACAATACCGGAAAAGACAGAAATCATTGATGATCTCCATCTCCATTTTAATATGACGGATGTTACCTATATTGACGATGTTGTCATTTTGAAAATGGTTGAAAATGAAAATGTTGCCATTTTGATAAGATATGTTCAGTATAGGGTTAATCCCAGATTAGATTCACGGCGGGGTCAACTTTAAAAATGAACTTTGAGGTCATTCATAAACGAATCGTCCCCTCCCCATACGTAATTTATTACGTAAGACGATTTAGGGGGAGGGGGGTCGACCATATCTTGTTTTTTCTTACAAGGGGGCGTGATAGTTCTTACGTAAGATCACAAAATGCGCAAAGTTAAGAAAAGCTTTAAAGTATAATCAAAATTTTAACAAAAAAACCGATTTCAAACTTTTTTCTCATGCATGTTTTCATGAACTACCTCCTCTTTGAAGTCGTTTGAAAACTAAAGTTGATTATTACTAAAAAATAAAATTTTCAGCAGCCGGTCTAGCGGCAGTAAACACGGGGTGTGTTATACAGAAGTCCACAGTGTAATAACAACAGCACTTGTGCTTTTGTATTTCGTTGAGTAAGGGATGCCAGAGTATATTTCCATATCGAGCAATATAAAAGACTGCAGTAGTTGACTGTGTAAAATTTTAACGTACTGTGTGTGCAAAGAAAATTTTACAAGAATAATTTTTGACGTACAGTCTGTGCAAAGATAATTTTACAAGAATAATTTTTGACGTACAGTCTGTGCGAAGATAATTTTACAAGAATAATTTTTGACGGACAGTCTGTGCCAAGAAAATTTTACAAGAATAATTTTTGACGTACAGTCTGTGCAAAGAAAATTTTACAAGAATAATTTTTGACGTACAGTCTGTGCAAAGATAATTTTACAAGAATAATTTTTGACGTACAGTCTGTGCGAAGATAATTTTACAAGAATAATTTTTGACGGACAGTCTGTGCCAAGAAAATTTTACAAGAATAATTTTTGACGTACAGTCTGTGCAAAGAAAATTTTACAAGAATAATTTTTGACGTACAGTCTGTGCGAAGAAAATTTTACAAGAATAGTTTTTGACGTACAGTCTGTGCAAAGATAATTTTACAAGAATAATTTTTGACGTACAGTCTGTGCAAAGAAAATTTTACAAGAATAATTTTTGACGTACAGTCTGTGCGAAGAAAATTTTACAAGAATAATTTTTGACGTACAGTCTGTGCGAAGAAATTTTTGACGTACAGCCTGTGCTAAGGCAATTTCGACGAATAATAAAACAAAGAGATACTAGTCTAAGAGACACTAGGTACCTATTATATTAGTATTATATGTTACTAACTAGTACCTGATTTTATTTTTTAAGTTACTATATTCCTATAAGCTCTACAATTGTGATTTTTTAAATAGGTAATTTCTTTACATTTCCAACTCAATACATTTCGACCGATAACGTATTTCTAACAAATATGACGTGTTGACAGCATAGCATAGGAGTCAAAGTTCCTTCATTAAAACGGTAGCAATTGTCTCCGTATATTGTTTTTTTACTACGGGTAAAATAGTATATTTTATAATAATATTTATACATATATTTTCTTACATATTAAGCATTGAAATTTCATGTACACGTATATCGTTTTTTTTTTCAACAAACCGACTGAATTAATTGTAATAATAGCACAAAATATAAAGTACAAAATGTTAGATTGAAATCGATTGCATCAAATAGGTATTAAAGTAAAGAATATTTTCATAATTGGGATTAATATATTTTTTATAATAGATGACCAAAAGTGACATAGGGCCTCTTTCACCACCCGTCAAGTAGGCTAACTGCCTTTGTTTGTACGGTAAAAGCCCCAAACATTAAAAAGAAAATAGTAAAAAAATAATCGCCTATCGAAGGATGCACTAAACTGAGTGCATAGTTTAATAAATCATAAAATTATTTCTAATAATAACTAATCCAACACTTGTTGTTGGTGAAAGAGGCCCTAAGGGCCTCTTTCTCTCGCACTCGTACGTTTTCCTACCGGTCACTTTAAATGGCGGTTAGCCTACTTGACACTTCACTCAGAGATGGTGAAAGAGGCCCCAAAGTATTTTAGAATTAACTTAGTTTTTAAGTTTATATGTATACGTAATATGCAAGTGAGGCCTCATTTATATTGTTCACGCGGTCCTCGTTTTTGGGCGATCAGAACAAATTGGTTTTTTTTTATATTTTTATATAAATAAATAAATTTTAATGTCAAATGATTTTAAAAGGTTGTTTTATTTTTGAAGTGAATAGTTCAATAGGCGCGTTGGCCATTTTTGAGATAGGAAAAAACCTATTTTCACATATTGCGCCATTTACACAATAAGTATCACTGAAACTAGAATATGTTACGTAATAATACATCCCTGCGAAAACTAATTGAATTGAAATAATACGTCAATGAGAGATGGCGTTGTTATTAATTTGAAAAAAAAAATGGAAAATTTTTGAGATGAGAAAAAAAATTGAACTCGCGACTTGTTATACATATAATCATACTAGCTGCTGCCCGCGACTTCGCTCGCGTAACTTTGTAAATTATATACTACTAACTGCTGCTCACGACTTCGTCCGCGTAGAAAAGTATAAAACGCCATCTACCGTGGAATATCACCAAGCAGTTGTCATGTTAGTCGTTTCACCCATCGAAATAATATATCGCTGAGAGGTTTAACCTAATTTGGATATATGGCGCTATCTCCCGGGCCAAGCCGCTAGTATTTACTTTTATTTTAGATTTCCCGTAGGAATGAAGCATTTTCCCGCGGTAAAAAGTAGCCTATGTTCATCACGGATAATGTCGGCTTCTAATTGTAAAAGAATTTTTCAAATCGGTCCACTAGTTTCGGAGCCTATTCTATACAAACAAAAATCAAAACTTTCCTCTTTATAAATTATTATAGATAACCCGTTGTTCTATTACCCGTTTTCCCGTAGGAATGAAGCATTTTCCCGCGGTAAAAAGTATCCTATGTTCATCACGGATAATGTCGGCTTCTAATTGTAAAATAATTTTTTCAAATCGGTCCACTAGTTTCGGAGCATATTCTATACAAACAAACAAACAATCAAATCTTTCCTCTTTATAATATTAGTATAGATTAATACAAAACAGCCAGGTACAAAGATAAAACACATACAGCCCCTAGCGGGATTCGAACCAGCTAGGATTACTAGCCACTAGTCCAAACTTCAGCAGCGCACTTGTAACACTTATGGCGTTGCTTGTGTTATAGGCGACGGTAGCCACCTACTATCAAGTGGACCGTCAGCCTGTCTGTCGACTTTAACATAAAAAAAAAAAAACTAGACCAAACATGTGTCTATAGCTCGTTGATATTTAATTAACGATATAATTATAGCTCTAAATTAGCTTATTATTTTTGTACTTAATTAGCGTTAAGTTAATTAAGCTATAAAAGGTAAATTATAATGGCTAAAAGTTAATTATCTCAATTAAAAAATCGCATTTGGTTTTCGTTTACAAAATGTATGTGTTGTATTTGCTTTTGATTTTTTCGACGATTGCAAATATTCGTAAGTGTCTTTCCTTTAATTTTATTTACTTAATTAGTATTTTATCAATCCCATAGCCGCCACAGTCGGATTTATCCGACAATTGAAGACGTGAGTGGATGAAGGTGATATGTCGCATTATTCCAATTGCGTATAAATCGAGGTTAAAGTATTACACTGAATTTTTGAGATAAGTCGCCACGGAACTGTTTTTTGTACTAAATTATGATTAATAATTGTGTAAACAACCTAAAATATTAATGGTATGATAGCCAGTAAACATTAGTATTAATTTAATTAAAAAAAAGTGAACATAGCTCTCTCGTCCATTAACAAATGTAAACTTTTCTGCACTCTTTGCTTGTTAAAATTAACTGTAGGTACATAACACCTTTTTCAACATTTTATATTCCGAAAATGTCTTAAATCGACTATCTTAAGGTCTGTAAACATTCATATGGATATTTATTTATTTATATTTATTTATTTGTAAGGAAAACTTACAGTGATATTTATACTTAAATTTACTTAATAACTAAATGACAGAATAACTTTACACCATTTACAAGTTGCCGCATAAGTATTGAATCTATGTAATATTAAAAAAAACCGTTTCAAAACCATATCAGTAATTGGAAACAAACTACTGGTTACTAACAAAAAGTGCAGCTTTTTTGAACTTAAATAAAAAAAATAATTGAGAAAAGAATAAATAAGAAATAAACAATCAAAGCAAAGATGAAAAAAAAATGTCTAAAGTGAAGAACGAGAACCATCAAACCACGATTTTGAGAGTAGCTCTCTTATTTTGTTAATCTTAGAATTAAATAAATCGAACTCTGGAAATTCACTCAGGCTATTAACAAATTTGACCGACCTGGGAATGAAGGAGTTCTTCCTCAAATTTGTTGCGCAATGTCTGGAGCTTAGCAATGAAGCTATCCTAACAGACCTACAAGGAACCTTTAAATTTATTTTTGACAGCAAATAAGGAGAATAATATAAGTATTATACCTTCATCAAGGCAAAAAAAAACAAAAATGCGACATAACGCCTTCATCCACTCACGTCTTGAATTATTTTCGTGTCCATTTCGCCAGAACCTCCTTTTTTGGAAGTCGCTTGAAAAAATAAAAAAAATTACAAGTCATGTCAACACACACATCAAACTAAAAACACGACGTTTTCGCGTCGGGCGTTAAAACCGACTGTAGTAATCTTGAAGAAGCACTGACAATGATGGTTTTGAATATAATTTGGCGTTTTCAGATATTTCCGATGTAAGCTGTAGAAGGCGATGGGACAAAATGAAAGATTTGTAACTATGTTTAGAAATCCTAATTCGTTTTAATTATAGAATCAATCATCAATACTATAATCGAATTTTTAATTAGATGGACAAAAATGACAGCTGAAATCGGCCTTTTATTTTTTTAATGTTGCAAGCATGAAGCTTAGTGTTGTAGTATGACTCATTTATAACCGAGTTCGATCATTATGATCAAGTTGTAAGTATCGATCACGTTATATAGAAGAGAAGAACAAAATAATGGAACTCAGCCGTCAGAACAAATTAATGGACTAAAATGACTACAACTAGCTAGCAACAACTAAAAAATTTATTAGAATAATAAGTTCAACTAACAAACTTATTATGAAATAAAAAAGATTGAATCATGATTCTCACCTAATACTCGATTACTCAGGATACAACACTATTTTTATATTACAATAAAATGGTAACCCACCAAATGTCATTTTAGTTCATCTAATTAAAACGGATACAAATATTTACAGAACTTTGTACGGATATCCGGCACATCACTAATCATACTCAATAACTGTATCTATTGTATGTATATGTTCCTCCATAAATTTTAAACGAATTAACCGATTTTCATGAAACTTGGTAGATAAACATTTAGACGTACGGGACACAGAATAGGTAGGCTATTATTTTCAATTTCAACGCGGACGAAGTCGCGGGCACCAGCTAGTAAATAAATAAATTATAAATACCTTCCTTAAATATTGAATTGATTTTTTTAAAATCATTGTCCATTTTAAAAATGAAAAAAAAAAAAGATGGAAGGCCACTTTTCCATTTTCAACGCGGACGAAGTCGCGGGCACCAGCTAGTAAGTAGAAAAATAAGTGTAAAAATATTGTTAACATTAATAAAAGCTTTTAAAGGTGTATATACTTTTATTAAATAGATTATCTATTCTTATAGGTTTTCTCTAGATAAGATAAATAAGAAGATGCAAGATATTCTCAAAGATAAAGGTAAGCAGTCCAAATGTGTCCACCACCATGTCAGCAGACCACCGTGGCCGTGCATTCCTCGTAAAGCGTTTTGCTGACGCTATGTCTACGCCCCCGACGCCGGCCAACCGTCGTTCGAGCTTGTATAGGTCGTGCAGCGAATAAAGACTTCTCGGCAAATGTGCGCAGAACTCTATTTTTAGGTGTTTGAGGGGGCAGAGGAGCGTGAGCGGCTGAGTCTACCAATAACGTGTGCCGACACGTTAATTGGTAGACTCAGTCGCTCTTCCCCTCCCGCACTTCGCGATACGTTATTGGTTTGGTAGACTCAGACGATCTTCGCCTCCCACACTTCGCCATACGTTTTTGGTTTGGTAGACTCAGTCGCTCTTCTCCTGCCGCACTTCGCGACACGTTATTGGTTTGGTAGACTCAGACGCTCTTACCCTCGCGCACTTCGATCGCGCGTCTCGAGTCTCTTGGGTACTGTTGCGTACAGATTATTTTATCGTATTAGTAAATACGTCATGGTGAATAAATGCCTAAAAAAACGTTGTCCTTCGACATCGCACGATGATTTTATGGAAGGAATATCAACACTGCCCGTAATGTTAAGTTAGTGAGGTGAAAAATTACGAAATAAGAAAAAAAATGACATTTTTCTTAGCAATTTTGTGCGCATGCGCCGATTCGCTTACAAGTGTCTCCTTCAAACCTTAATATAATAATTCACCTATACTTATGAAATTATGAATCACTCGTTAACTGGCCGCGAAGTAGATTAGTACTCAAATAAAGTATAATCTTTATTAGTTTTTTTTTAATAATAAATCTTTTTAAAAAGAGGAACCCATAACGCTCCGAGTTAACTAAGTAAGCACCTATTGATATTTTTAAATGCTACGTGAAAAGCAACACCATAAATAAATAAATATAAATATCTTCACACATTCCACACGGCGCCATCTAGTTCGGCACTAAGCAACTAATGCTTGTATTATGGGATACCAGACAGTTGATATACTACATACATTATTTTTTTTGTAAATACATACATATTATAAATACAAAACATCCATCACTCAGGTACAAATAAAATGTTAACTGGTTACGAAATATTTTACTTGGTTTCATACAAGACGAAAAAATCTTTCGTTCGCAACTACATAGTTTCGTATGAAGAAAAAATAATTACTTCATCGAAACCGGTTACGAAACTCCGCTGTTTCGTACACGGCCTATTAAGGGATTTTTCGTTTCTTTAATTTCAGAGGACTATATAGGCAAAGATGGCCGTGTAACAGTTAATAATAAATCTGTATTAAATAAAGATACGATAAAAAAATCTCCAACAAATAAATTTACAATAAGTAAGTCTGTGACGTCCAAAGAAGAAGGAAAGAAAGAAGAAAAGAAAGACATTCAAGAAAGATATTCAATGCACGAAGAAGAGGTTATAAAGAATAGATTCCGCGAGTTGACCAAGCCGAAATTTCATCCCGCATGGATGGACTACTGTGACCCCTACCATTGTAATGATTATCACAAAAGAGCTTGCGGTTTGAACAGAGCTAACATGAAATTCCAATGGTTTCAAAGCGCATGTCACATAATTATGAATAACATGTGTCACACTTACAGAGGTTTTTTGAGTGAGTTTTTATTTTTTTAAATTTATACATACCTACACTAGCCGGTGCCCGCGATTTTGTCCGCGTTGAAAAAGAAAATATAATAATATGAGTAATATAGCCCGACATCTTATCGCGGTGACGACTGTGGCGCCGCCACGCGACAATGGCGCCCAATTCTTTATATTTTTAGACGTACCTAATTAGCAAAATAAATGTAAACGAACCGGAAACGAACCTAATTTGCAAATAAAAGACTGATTTCTACAAGCGGCTAAGGCGGAAAGAGTGAGCTCACTCTTCCCAACGATGACACATTTTCGGCCGCCTGAAGTATGGCAAGAGCGCATCTGTGATTTAAATCTTTGGGATAATGAGATCAGTGAGTGAGTAGATAAGGGGTGTGGTATGTTATGATGGAAATTTTCAGTATGGGCTTTGTAGTTGAAATGATAAAACTTTCTAGGTCTTCTTATGATTAATTTATTGTCTTACATTTTACATAGCTATGTAATCTTTATAAATTATATTCAACAAAACATTTCAATACAAAACATAATCAAATCTTAAAACCAACTCATTGCTCACATATTTTTCTTCTACACTATTTTAAAAGAAACTTCCAACATGGTAATGCATCCCTTACTCACTCACCGAAACACAACACAACATAATCTTATTTCACGGTTACTGCTGCCATACGGGTCGCCAGTGACAGTGACAGTGAGTTTAATTTTACACAGAATACGACATAATACAGCCGAAATTTTGTGAGAAATTTGTACCCAAACTGAAACTGCGTATGGGCTGTCCAGACGCGTGCGACGATTTACTATTGCCCATATGCACTCGAAGCAAAATAGACCATCAGTACGTTATATTTAAGAACCAATGTTACATGGACAAGGTCAATTGTAGAGTGGAGAGTTTCCTTGGTGAGTATTTTTATTGTATACTACCTGCTGGCCTGCGACTTCGCCCGCGTAACTTTGTAAATTATATTATACTACTAGCTGTTGCACGCGACTTCGTCCGCGTAACTTTACAAAATAATAATACATTCGTGTCTGTGAAACCATGAAATGGAAATACACATACAAAATTTCAACCCAATCGGTCAAGCCGTTTAGTGGTTGACATTGACATACCGACAGCAGCGCCACCTACGGGGTCCAATTGTATTTTTAAATCATTCAGGAAATCATAGAAATACCCATATAAAATTCCAACCCAATTGGTTCAGCCGTTTAGAAGTTATATGAAAAAAGATAAGTACGGAAGGATAATTCTTACTACCCGTTGTCCTATTACCCGTTTTCCCGTAGGAATGAAGCATTTTCCCGCGGTAAAAAGCATCCTATGTTCATCACGGATAATGTCTGCTTCTAATGGTAAAAGAATTTTTCAAATCGGTCCACTAGTTTCGGAGCCTATTCTATACAAACAAACAAACAATCAAATCTTTCCTCCTTATAATATTAGTATAGAAAACCTTCCTCGAGAACCACTCTATCCATTGGTGAAAACAGCATGAATATCGGTGCAGTAGTTTTTGAGTTTATCGCGAACAAACAGACAGACGCGGGTGAGGATTTTTTATAATATGTCGTGACTAGCTGAAGCTGCCATATAAAAGGTCTTACAGCACCTGAGACGTTCCGTGTGTTATAGGCGACGATCACCACATACCATCAAGTGGACAGTCAGCATGTCTATCGACCTTAACATATTTTTTCTAATTTCAGAATACATGGAAGTTGATTTCTCCCTCTGCACCGACTACGTGCGTATAGGTTAATTCAACTATCTAAAACTATAAGAGAATATTATATTGGAAGAATTATTGTTTATTTTGCCGAATGAAATGTGCCAACCTGACATGTATAGCAACCCAAACCTTTAAAAGTCATCATTCACGGGCACTCCATTTGGCAGCGCTCCACTTCATCCACTCCAAATCTCATCGTGAATGTAAAAAACCACGTCAATTGCGCGGCATCGCTCCGCGTGTTTGATTTCCAAACATTCCAAAATCCAGTGCGGCGCGGCTCCAAGCGGAATTCGTGTGACACGTGGTGCCGCCGTCCCACGCCGCACCACTCGTGAGTGTTTAAAATTTAAATCGAAATCCATTTTGAGCTCACTATTCGGGCGCTTCTCGCCCCCCCGACGCCCGGTGACGGTTCCAAAGTCCCCTCAGGACTGAACCATACCCATCTCGAGTTGGAGTTTTAGTGCGGTAAGAATCCCACATAACCTTATGCCATTTGTCTTTGCATGCGGTATTTGGCATAAGGTGCTTTTTGAAAGTTTCTTCGCTCGTTAAAAAAAAGAAAAAAAAAATGAGCTCATTTCGTCGTCGTCCACCGATGCGGAGCGCTGCCAAATGGAGTGCCCGTGAATGGCGGCCTAGGTGGTAAGAATTTGGATGTCGTCAACCAATGTCGTGATGGAGTGGAGCGCTGCCAAATGGAGTGCCCGTGAATGGCGGCCTAGGTGGTAAGATTTGGATGTCGTCAACCGATGTCGTGATGAAGTGGAGCGCTGCCAAATGGAGTGGCCGTGAATTTCTGTGTTCTGCTCAGCGAATCTATTGGATTAATGACAAATGAAACATTATTAAATATATCTTCAATGTGTGTGTCTTATAGCTGTAATATATGTGTAAGAAAAGTCAATGTAAAAAATAAATAAAAAAATCAATAAAAAGTATTGAAAAATGGTTCGTTGCTTTTTAATTTTCGCTTATAATAAACAAACGTACGCCCATAAAGAAGTTGTTTACACTTAAGTCTTGAACTAAGTGTATGTACTTACGTACAATGGAAAAAGCTGTGCTATTATTTCTTCTTTTCATTGGTGAGTGAAATATAGAAGTCAACAAGCAAAGATATTTGATTAGCCTCACTGCGCTCTACTAGATACAGCCGCTGTACTTGACAAATGTGGCAACAAATACTACGCCAAATTCGGCGTATCCGAGCCAGTCACACTGCAAACTGTCTGTGATGCGTACGTGCCGAATTTTTTTTATTAAATTTTAGGCATGATAAAATGCCAATTTGCGTAGTGAAACTGTATAAAAAATTATAAATAGTGACGATGTTTTACACACACTACATAAAGTTGCCGCATTCACGGATTCACGCTATATTGCTTTTAAGTAATGCCGTATCTAGTCGAGCGCAGCCAGACCAATCATTTATCTATGTCTACAAGCTGTAATTTAAAAAAAATATATAACTTGAGCCGACTTTCTTTTGAGACCAAATAAATAAAATATAATTATGACACACATTCCACACAGCGCCATCTAGTTCCACACTAAGCAACTAAAATGCTTGTATTATGAATACCAGACAGTTGCTATACTGCATACATTACTTTTTTTGTAAATACATACATATTATAAATACAAAACATCCATGACTCAGGTACAAAGGTAAAATGTTAATACATAAACATTTGACTCTAGCGGGATTCGAACCTGCGACCGTTTGGTTAACGGCTAGGGTTACTAATCACTAGACCAAACGTGTCGTCAAAGAACATTTAACTCTCTAGCGAGAGATTGAGACCAAACACGCTAGAGTTGGGTGTCCCACAGACCACTAGATATTTTTTTAACGGTGTACTTGGAAGAGTGTAAGAGTGCATCCTTATAAGATTACAATCTAGTCTTAAGACTAATGAGTAATTTTAATATAACCTAAACTACTAACTGTAATATTTACTAAGAATAATGTCCATTACCACGATTCTTATTGTCTCTATTAAGGGGAGAACACTTTGTTATTGTGTTCTTTACAAGTAGCTCTAACTTCACTACATATCACTAGCTTGTCACTGCACTAATTCAAAAGACACTTTGAGACCACTAGATGCTGGGAAAAATATAATTGGAAAAATTATAGGTTTTTTTTTATTATTATTTTAGAACCTGCAATAAGTCTAGAAAAGGAGCCGCCACTTCCAAAGCCAATAGATCTCATAAAGAAGCATTTAAAAGACGACATTGAAAGTCACTTCGGTCCTTTAGAATCTGAAGATGAGGGTAGGGGTGAGAGGGACCGACTCTATGTATTACAAAGTGGTCCCAGGATACCAGTAAATTAAGATGGCGCTAGTGTAGCATTAACGAGTAAATTAGACAAAGATAGATAGAAGATATGCTACACTAGCGCCATTCTGGCCACTTTTAACCACTTGACAGTTCAAACCTTTGAAACCGATACATTATGCCAAATTAAACTATATTTGACTAATTAACGCTACTTAATTAATTAACTTTAACAGACGCGTCACGCTTCCTAAATATCAAGCAGGCAACTGACGTCAGATATGCCTGCAGGCATCTTCGATGTGGCAATGCGTCGCTGACATATAATACCTTCGTGGTTAAATGTCTATCTATGGAATTGATAGCTATCACATGTCATATACCTATATTATTGAAATGTCTGTCATACATTATTTTATTTCTATAAGTTGATTTCTGTAGTTAATTTAGCCAAGTTATATAAGTATTTGGTATTTCCTTCAGATGTATCAATTTAATTAACTACAACACAATGTCTGAAAGCAAAGAAGAACGGGAGATAATATCTTCACATTCTTTAGCCAGATATCTTCGACCTGATCGATTTGATGTCGAACCTAGTGCACCCGGAGCAGGAGAACAGTGGACCCATTGGTACCACACCTTTTCAAACTTCCTTACGGAAGAAATACCTGCCCACGTCACGGATTCAAGAAAGCTTAAATTATTAGCAAACCATTTATCAGCAAACATATACATACACATGAAGAATTGCCAAACCTATAATGACGCTGTTTCTATCCTCAATAAAACATTTCTCAAGCCTCAAAATGAAATCTTGGCTCGCTATGTCCTCGGCGCACGAAAACAAAAACATGATGAAACAATTAATGAATATTGTCGTGCATTACAACTTCTCGCGCAAAATTGTAATTTTAAATCGGTGTCTGCGGATGAACACAGAAACCAAGCAATACGGAGTGCCTTTGTCGCAGGTATTTTATCTACTAAAATAAGAGAACGGTTACTCGAAAACCCAACGCTTTCAATGGATGAAGTGTTCGACCATGCCGCCATCTTGGAAACCGCTGAAAAAGACTCTGCAACAATAGGCATCAGTAACACTCACACTTTGAATGCCTTACCAATAACTGCTTCAAGAGTTAGTACAGTACAAGACTTAGTACAGAATTCTAATAACGCTGCAGTCTCGTCTACACCTCAACCAACGGCAAAACGCTGTTTCTTTTGTGGTGGAAAAGTGCATCAAAGAGTTAAATGTCCAGCATTCCACGCTTATTGTCAACTTTGTTCTAAGAAGGGACACTTTGCTTCTGTATGCCGTTCCCGTAACAACCCTTCAACTAGCAATGCTGTTTCTTGCCCTAGTTTATCCGAAAATATTAACACCGTTTACTCTGCTGCTTCTCCATCTAGTCTGATAAAAGCTTCGGTTAGTATCACCGTTAATCATTCTCGTGCCGATGCACTAATTGATACTGGAAGCTCCGTCAGCTTCATTGATCGCAACATAGCACGAATGATGAATCTCAAACAACGACCTTGTAAACAAACAATAAATCTGGCTTCGTTAAACCATACATCACATGTTGACGGAGTTTGTTTCGCAACAATTAAAATTAATAAACACGTATACAAACAACGTCCTCTTCTTGTAATTAACAATTTATGTGCAGATGTCATCATTGGACACGACATCCTTAAAGATCATGCCAAACTTGAATTTCAATTTGGAGGTGCCAGAGAGCCGCTGCAAGTATGTGTGATGGAAGCCTTAGTACCACCAGCATCCGTCTTTACACACTTATCTGCTGACATTACACCCATTGCTATTAAATCTAGACGTCACAACAAAGAAGACGAAGAATTCATCCAAGTTGAAATATCAAAGTTATTAGAAGATGGAATAATCGAACCAAGTGTATCTCCTTGGCGCGCTCAGACACTTGTCACAGGAGGTGGATCTCATCGAAAGAGAATGGTAATCGATTATTCAAGAACTATTAATAAATTTACATACTTGGACGCTTATCCACTGCCAAATATTGAAACGATCGTGTCAAAAGTGGCTAAATTTAACTATTTTAGCCAAATAGATTTGAAAAGCGCTTATCATCAAGTGCCTATTTTGGAACGGGAAAAAACTTATACGGCTTTTGAAGCTTGTGGCAAGTTATTTCAATTCAAAAGAATTCCATTCGGTGTCACAAATGGAGTCGCTGCTTTCCAACGTACTCTTGAACACATAATCGGTATAGAAAAGCTACAGGGAACATTTGCTTATCTTGATGATGTTACCATTTGCGGCAAAAATAAAGAGGAACACCATACAAACTTACAACAATTCATGGCTGCCGCAAAGAAGTACAAACTAACATTAAACGAACAAAAGTGTAATTACAGCAAAACTTCCATTAACCTTTTGGGTTATACTATTAATAACAATATAATAGAACCTGACAAAAATAGACTTGATCCACTCATAAAGCTACCGTTGCCACACAATGCCGGAGAACTCAAACGAGCACTTGGTCTATTTGCTCACTACGCTAAATGGGTTCACAAATTCTCTGAAAAGGTTCAACCACTCATCAACAACGTAAATTTTCCACTAAACGAAAACGGGCGACGCAGTTTTGAACTATTAAAATCAGATATCGAAAAGGCTGCATTAGTCGCCATAGATGATAAAGAAACCTTGACCGTAGAGACTGACGCATCAGAGTTTGCTATAGCAGCCACATTAGCCCAGAATGGACGCCCTGTCGCTTTCTTTTCTAGAACATTGACGGACAGCGAACGTAAACATGCTTCTGTAGAAAAGGAAGCTTGCGCTATCGTCGAAAGCATCAGAAGATGGCGCCACTATCTTATCAACAGACATTTTCTTCTTATCACGGATCAGAAATCTGTCAGCTATATTTTCAACCAAAATCATACCAGCAAAATAAAAAACGATAAAATCGAAAGATGGAGACTTGAACTATCCTGTTATAAATATGACATAATCTACAGACCTGGTATCGAAAATGTTGCTGCAGACGCATTGTCAAGAGTCTGTGCATTCATGAACAGCTCTAAATTATATGAATTACACGACGCACTTTCTCATCCTGGGATTACACGAATGTATCATTGGATTAGACTAAAGAATCTTCCGTACTCCTTAAATGATATCAAAGAGATGACCGCTTCTTGTCGTGTATGCGCTGAAGTCAAACCTCGTTTTGCCAAGGCAACGGGGACACTCATCAAAGCTATTTCACCGTTTGAAAGGTTGAACATAGACTTCAAAGGGCCTTTACCCTCAAACACGAAAAACAAGTATATTCTGACAATTATCGACGAATTCTCAAGATATCCATTCGCGTATGCATGTCCTGACACAACTTCGACAACTGTTATTAAGTGTCTAAGAGACCTTTTCTACGAATACAGTCAGCCTTTGTATATACACAGCGACAGAGGCTCCTCTTTTATGTCGGAGGAAATACAAGCTTTTCTAAAAAACTGTAACATTGCCACTTCTCGCACGACACCTTATAATCCCCAAGGGAACGGTCAGGTGGAGAGGCTCAATGGAACACTCTGGCGGACAATACAACTGAATTTAAAATCAAAAAAATTGCCAATAGAAAATTGGGAGCAAGTTTTGAAGCCCTCTCTTCACTGTGTGCGATCTCTATTATGCTCCTCAACAAACGCTACTCCCCATGAGAAGTTATTCAACTTTCCACGAAGAACACCAGTGGGAGAATCGCTACCGTCATGGCTCGTCCCGGGTCCCATACTTTTAAAAAAATTCGTCCGCTCAAAAACCGATCCTTACGTAGAGGAAGTTGAGTTACTGCACACCAATCCCAATTACTCTTATGTGCGGCGGCGCAATGGGCAAGAAAGTACTGTCTCAAACAGACATTTAGCCCCACTCCCCGTTGTTGAAGAGGTTGAAGGATCCGTAATAGAGCACGATAACGATAGTGATGAAGATGTATTCAGAACTCCGCTTCAAAACGTGGAGCCCCAAATCAGAAGATCTACAAGGCAAAAGAGATTGCCTCAACGTCTCCAAGACTATCTCCTTGATGGAGAAACCGTAGAGGGGGAGAATGACATATAATACCTTCGTGGTTAAATGTCTATCTATGGAATTGATAGCCATCACATGTCATATACCTATATTATTGAAATGTCTGTCATACATTATTTTATTTCTATAAGTTGATTTCTGTAGTTAATTTAGCCAAGTTATATAAGTATTTGGTATTTCCTTCAGATGTATCAGTCGCTGCCGTAAACTGCTAATCTAGTAACATATAATATCATTGGTTGGAGGGGACCATTTTTTCAGTTTGACTGTCATATGAGTGGGTACTCCTTACCAAAGATTTAAATCACAGATGCGCCCTGTGCTTCTGTATACTATGCACGTAATATGTCTCGTGTCATCTCGCTCACACATAGTGCAAATTGTAGCCATTCGCTCTCTGTCTTACAAACACGACATGTGACTAAGGTGGGAAGAGTGAGCACATTTTCGGCCGTTTGAAGTATGGCAAGGGCGCATCTGTTATATAAATCTTTGCTCCTTACCTCTATCCTCCACCTCCATAGGTAGGACCAATAGACCAACAGAGATTGTCAAACAAAATACCCCTGTCATGACGACTATAAAGAAAAGGCAATACACTGCCAGTGACACATTAATTGTCGAAAACAACAATAGAACTGGCAGAAAACACCAGAATAAATCAAACACATTTGACAATATGTCAAATGAACAGCCACAGAACAGTTCTATATTCTCTGACAGCGCAGAGGACACAGAACAATTGAACTTAGAATTAGGTTCAAAGGAGGATTTTATAGATAAATTGAACCTGGATACAGACGATACGAGAAAGTTTTTTTTCAAAAAGGATACTCCAAAACACTCGCCAGAATTTAAAGACAAGGAAACGCAGTTGGAATGGGCTCATTGTCAGGACATAATAACACCATTTATTAAAGGCTTGAAACAGAATATATCTAAGCCTAAACACGTGGACTCCAATGGTCATGTTATTAGGAGGTAAAAGTTAGAAGCTATGATATGTTACGAATTAAAAAATATATAAAACACTTTTTGTGTTAAAGCCGTCAGACAGGGTGACGGGCCACCTGATGGTAAGTGGCAGTGGCTACCGTCGCTTATAACACAATTGACATCACATAAGAATAAGGGATTGGAAAGGGATAGGGAAATGGGCTCTGCGTCAGATAGCTACCAAACTTCACAGAAACACTTGCTGGACTATAATCTGAAGATTGTCAAAAAGTTTCATCAAAATCTGTTCAGCTGGGACATACGGAGACATACATACACACATCGCCTTTTATATTTAAGAAGAAATAGCCTAATATAAGTATGTACATAACTACATAGTATAAAACAAAGTCGCTTCCCGTCTGTCTGTCCCTATGTATGTTTAGATCTTTAAAAACTACCCAACTGATTTTGATGCGGTTCTTTTAAATAGATGGAGTGATTCAAGAGAAATGGCCCGTAAGCCAGGCACTAATTTCGTCAACGATTTCCCCTCAGTCGATAATTTTTAAAATGCCTGAGAGAGCCTGCTGACGTTGTGAACGTCAGCTGCGGCTCCGATGGTGGGTTGAGCAGTGGTAGCCCGTTACACTTTCAGAGCATCAGCTGACAAGCATTCCACCAAGATATAGCCAGCTGACTTTTTTATTTATTAACAGTAATACATAAACTATCATCTGATAAATTTTCTATTGGGAGGTAATCACTGAACACGTATATATTCGTGTGACCTGCTGACGCATATTCCACCATTTTATAAATAGCTGACAATTTGGTTTCTTCAAAATATTAGGCTAACTATAATTTGATGAATTTTTAATCGGAAATAAATGATTAAAAAATAATTTTATTATGTGCGTGGGCGGCTACCACTCTATTGCTGAACCCACCATCGGAGCCGCAGCTGACGTTCACAACGCTTCATGATACAACTCTCTCAGTCATTTTACGAGTTATCGACTGAGAGGAAATTGTTCATGAAAATCTGTCGCTGGCTCACGGACCAAAAGGTTTTAGTATATATTTTCAACACGGGCGAAGTCGCGGGCACCACCTATCTAATAAAAATAAAGATACAACCCCTGAAAATTTTATAACAGCAAAGATGTCATGTCAGGCGTTATATTGCTTTACACATTTAGTCAGACGCTACACGTCCCTCAACTTTTAACGCGGGCGAAGTCGCGGGCACCAGCTAGTGTAAAACAATGTCAAATTGTATATAGGTTCATCCATCTTATTACATTGGACACAGAGGAGTACACAGATCAAGTTCAATCTGTTCTACTGCAAATAAATAATCTACAATTGAGAATGTTTCAATGGACTGCGCCAGCCATAAGTACTGTGTTAGATGCTCTAACTATGGGTTAGTAAGAATCTGTAATTCATTTTTTTAAGGTTTATTTATCGACGTGACTTCGTCTGCGTAACATTATAAAATACTAGCTGGTGCCTGCGACTTCGTACGCGATGATAAATTAAAAATATGAAAGCAAATACAACGCTTGACAACTTGTTGCTATAACACATTGGCCATTGGCTATACAGTTTTATATTTTAGTTAATCCCTCGGGAACATCACTTTTTTCTTGGATGAAAGGTACCCTATGTCGTTTCTGGTGTTCCAGACAACGTGTATGCAAAATTTCATGGTGATCGGTTCAGTAGTTGTGGCGTGAAAGCGAGACAGACAGTCAGAGTTACTTTCGCATTTATCATTAGTAAAGGATAATACATTTGTGTCTGTAAAACCACGGAAATGCACATACAAAATTTCAACCCAATCTGTCAAGCCGTTTAGTAGTTGACATTGACATACCGACAGCAGCGCCACCTACGGGGTCCAATTGTATTATTAATTCGTCCAGGAAACCATCGAAATAGCCATATAAAATTTCAACCCAATCGGTTCAGCCGTTTAGAAGTTATGTGAAAAAGATAAGTACGGAAGGATAATTCTTACTACTCGTTGTCCTATTACCCGTTTTCCCGTAGGAATGAAGCATTTTTCCGCCGTAAAAAGTAGCCTATGTTCATCACGGATAATGTCGGCTTCTAATGGTAAAAGAATTTTTCAAATCGATCCATTACTTTCGGAGCCAATTCTATAACATATATAACAAACAAACAAACAATCAAATCTTTCCTCTTTATAATATTAGTATAGAATAGTATGGAATGTGGACATGTCTTGAATGTTTTTTTTTTTAATTATTACGCTTTTTTTCAAAGATAAAATACACGATTTCAAGCATTTGAAACAGGGATTACAAAACTTGTTCTTAATGTGGAATTTGAACATAAATAATACTATGAACATTCTGAAGCAAACTCGCATATTTAGACCACCGTGTATCCGAAAACCAGGAACTCGTAAGTTTTATGTGTTTATTTATTTAATAGCTGACGCCTGCGACTTCGTCCTAGTTGAAAAGTATAAAATTATAACAGCCAACTACCGTGGAGCGGATCGCTAGAAATATCACCAAGCAGTTGTCATGTTTTTCGCTTCACCTGATTCTGGATAGATGGCGCTGTCAAGTGTATCCCTTGTTAAGCCGCTAGTGTTTATTTTTTTTTTTTAATTCCCATAGGAATGAAGAAAAAAACAACAGTCGAATTAAGAACCTCCTTGTTTGGAAGTCGTTTGAAAATAAATAATGTATAAGTAGTATATTCGAATCATCATCAATCATCATCAATCAATATCAATATCAATGTCAATGTCAATTGCAATGTCAATATCAATGTCAATATCAATATCAATATCAATATCAATATCAATATCAATATCAATATCAATATCAATATCAATATCAATATCAATATCAATATCAATATCAATATCAATATCAATATCAATATCAATATCAATATCAATATCAATATCAATATCAATATCAATATCAATATCAATATCAATATCAATATCAATATCAATATCAATATCAATATCAATATCAATATCAATATCAATATCAATATCAATATCAATATCAATATCAATATCAATATCAATATCAATATCAATATCAATATCAATATCAATATCAATATCAATATCAATATCAATATCAATATCAATATCAATATCAATATCAATATCAATATCAATATCAATATCAATATCAATATCAACATCAATATCAATATCAATCAATCAATACTCAATACTAATAATAAATCTGCAAGTGTAGGTATTGTATGTATGTATGTTCCTCCATAACTCTTAAACGAATTAATTGATTCTCATGAAACTTGGTAGATAAACATTTAGACGTACGGGACACGTGATAGGCTACTTTTTCTTTTACAACGCGGACGAAGTCGCGGGCGCCAGCTAGTCTATTATAAAGCCAAAAAATTTGTTTTGTTGTACGTGTAAAAATGCCAATAGTGTTGGATAGTTCATTTATCGAGGAACATTTTGAATACGGACGAAGTCGCGGGTCGCGGGACGAAGCTGTTTAGAATAACGATTTCTTTTTTTTTAGTGTCAACGAAATCGCACAAGGGGCATAACTACAAGTATTTTAAGCAAACACTGTCACCAAGACCGACTGTTGTAATGCCTAAGCCTTCGTGCAGAGGAAAAGAATGCTCGATTCCTGCCGACGATACAGTATACTAAATTAGGAGGATGACAAACGTCGACAGTGATCACGTTTTACGAAAAAACTATAAGATAAAAATATTTAATTGTATTAAAAAAAATGTTTTTAATAAATATTTTGTTGTGTAAGGAAAAAAAATTAATAAATCCATATTTATACTAATATTATAAAGAGGAAAAATTTGATTGTTTGTTTGTTTGTATAGAATAGGCTCCGAAACTAGTGGACCGATTTGAAAAATTCTTTTAGCATTAGAAGCCTACATTATCCGTGATGAACATAGGCTACTTTTTACCGCGGGAAAATGCTTCTTTCCTACGGGAAATCTAAAATAAAAGTAAATACTAGCGGCTTGGCCCGGGAGATAGCGCCATCTATCTGAAATACGGTAGATGGCGTTTTATACTTTTCTACGCGGACGAAGTCGCGAGCATCGGCTAGTAAATAAATAAAATATACAACAAATCCATACTTTTATATTATAAATGCGGAAATAACTGTCTGTTTATCTGTCTGCTACCGTTTCACGCCTCAACTAGTCGAGCGATCATCATGAAATTTTGCATAATTATGGTCCAGTATCCCTCAAAGGATTTTTTTTCTGATTACTAACAGGCTGAATCTTCGTGAGTAGCTTCAGTTTGTCGAGACGAACAACTTTTTCCTCTGCGAAAATTCTCAATAGAAGTAGCGAAAGGAGTTAGCAGCCGTAAGAAATTTCCAAGCGTAGGACTGGGAAAACGTGCCACTCAATTTGTAGGACTATGCAACCATTTTATTATACAAATGTTTACTAAGCTGCAGACAAAAAAATCTGCTGGTTAGCAATAACTTTTATGACCTCATTATTATGATTTGTTGGGAGCAATTTTTTGGGAGGGATGGGTATACTAACCAGCTGATTTTTTGTCTGCAGCTTAGTAAACATTTGTATAACAAAATGGCCTCATAGTCCTACAAATTGAGTGGCACGTTTTCCCAGTCCTACGCTTGGAAGTTTTTTACGGCTGCTAACTCCTTTAGTTACCTCTATTGAGAATTTTCGCAAAGGAAAAAGTTGTTCGTCTCGACAAACTGAAGCTACTCACGAAGATTCAGCCTGTTAGTAATCAGAAAAAAAATCCTTTGAATGATACTGGACTAATACACATCGTCGGGGATACAAGAAAGAATAGTATGGATAACAATGACACAATATGTCATCGATGTTATCTATGTAACATACACCGCCATCTGTTAAGAAACACGTTAAGAAACTTAAATAAAAAACATATAAATTAATTTATTTAATTTATTAACTTATAATACATTCATTTTTAACTGAGTACAGCTAAAATATTTTTTGTTGTCAAATATATAAATTATAAACTGTTTTATGGTCGTTCCTAGCTGCAGTGTCGCTTCGCATCTGAAAACAAATTTTAATATTAAGTTTCTATCGTAAAGCCTGGGCTCGACCGCGAAGAGCGAGGTCATTAATGAGCCCGCTTAACTCGCAACGATAAATTTCATACATAAGGCTCGACCGCGAAAGGGCTGAGCTATAAATTTACCCTTGCGAGTTAAGCGGGCTCATTAATGACCTCGCTCATTTCGCGGTCGAGGTCGGGTTTTATCCTAGTACCTACCTAGTATGACTAACCTAGTAGGCAAGTGGAACAGTAGCACTACCATGAGTTTATGACTACCGAAATCGCTAGCGAGAGATGAACGAGAACGTAAAATATTTGTATGAAAAATTGTACAGCGCCTCTAGCGGTCACCAAAGAACTAAAACTAGTAACATGAGTTGCATAAGTAAAAAACCTAACGAATGTAGTCGCTAGCGACCATTACCGACTAACGTTTAACTTGACATTTCTATACAAAATCGGTACCATGAGTTACAAACCCTTCAAAAGCACATTGAGGGGTGAAAGGTTCGTTATCGACAGAAGTAAACTAACGTAAGATTTCGATAGCAAGTCATGGTATTGCTACGGATGCAAGTTTATTTGTATGTGAGTACTTAAAGCGCGTAAAGGGGCGACCTAATTGGCCATACAAAATGGCGACGGACCGCGAGGAGCAAGCCGACTGAGTATACTGCATTTTTTTAGAACTTGTCGACAATGTAAATTGTAAAAGAACATGAAAAATGAAACGAAACGAACGACAGCGACTCAGCAACGGAACGATACTTAATGCTAGATCTATGGCAATATTATAAGTTACTCTATGATCTATGGCCTCAGCCTAGAGGAAATGGGCGCCACTGTCGCGTGTATGTATGTATGTATGTATGTATGTATGTATGTATGTATGTATAATGTGTGTGTGTGTGTGTAAATGAAAATAGTAACTCATGCCTGATATTTAAGTTTTCCATTGATTCTCGCCGGAGGATTCGGGATAGATTTCAACTTTTCCCTTTCTCTGTCTCTTTCTGGAATTGGCTCTTCAAAATTGTATTTCTCTGCCACTACTGGTAGTTTCTTGTAGTAGTTTGGCGAGCTTATTTTGTAGTGCGGAAAACTAGTAGGTTTTCCCGTATTTGACAGTCTTATTCTTACATTCTTTTTGCTTCCATCAAACCTCAAGTCTGCTGTTCTCGCTTTAACTTCTTCTGTTGTAATTTGCTTTTGAATCCTTTGAGGATTTAAATTGAAAGTGGCTTCAGGCTTAGGAGTTGTTTCCTTTCTATTTACCTGAACCAATTTATTAGGTTTAACTGGTGTAGTAACATCTTGACCTTCATCAGAAGCGAAAACATTGTCTTTTTTGGGAGTGACGTAATCTTCGTAACTGTCTTTACCTTTGTTTTTTTTAATATCTTTTCTTTCATATTTCATTTGATCGTTTGGATTTATGCTTTGCTGTCCATACGATACAGTTGCTTCAACGTTGTCTGCTTCGTTGTATAATTTTTCTTGCAAATTAAAATCAGAATTATGAGCACTTGGTTCGTGTGTTTCATCATTTAGATTTTTATCATCAGCTTGAATGGGTACTTTGGCGTTTGTGTATTTTTCATGTTTTTCTTCCACATCTTCTTCCTTTCTTTGGAGCTCATTCTTTACTTTCACATGTTGGGCAAGTTTTTTTTTCACTTGTTGCAGAATCGCGTCCATATTGGGTACAATTTTTGTAATTTCTGATTTTGCTTTGTTGTCGACTTTTTCGTAACGTATCCTCTCGTTGCTTCTAATAGTTTTGTGTTCGCTCACATTGTCCTCGTAAGTTTCAGACGATTCTACTATTACTGGCCTATTTCTTTGCGAATGTCTTGTCAGTATATCGGTCAGTTGCGACGCTAGTTGTGGCGGTATCACTTTTTGCGCTAAAGTTTTGAAGTCTTCAACGTTAGCTGCCAGTAAGACGTAGCATGTTGCTTGATTTATGAATAAATTTATACCTGAAAGTATAATACATAGAAATTCAACTGTAAGCAATTATTGAGACATACATCCGTGCCTGTCGTATTTCTTTCTCTATAACAATAATCTCTCGTATTGTCTGCACAGAAACATTTGGAAATGGGCAGTGATCGAGAAGCTCCGAGATATCTTCTCGTCTAAAATTATTCAGTGACTTAAAACAAAAGTTTTCGACCAATTTGTGTTGCCAGTGATGACGTATGGCGCTGAAACGTGATGTCTATGGACCTCGTAAGGAAGCTTAATATTGCTCAACGAGCTATGGAAAGGGCTATGCGGATTACACTGCGAGATTGTTATGCGTAACCTTTTTTGTTATTGACTACGTATGTTTTGTCTATTGATTACATCAGTCAACAAAAAAATTATATTTTTTGGGATTCTGTTCTAATGCTTAAATTCTGATTTTAGACATCTAAAAATAGTTACATTTTCATTTTTAGCTTTTAAAGTTTGCTTTTGCCTGATTTATGACGATAAGTAAGATACGAGACAGCCCATACAAAACAAATATAAGAGAAGAGAAACACTAAAAATATTCATTTTTGAACTTAATTTTTCCGTTATTTTACATAATTATATTTCCTGTTGTTTATAAAAATCTTAAATGACAAAGGCTCTAGTGTTCAACAAAAACTTTTCCAATTGTAATTGAAAATAAAAGTATGGAAATAATGTATGAATCTATCATTTGTCTTAAAAAAATAAAAAAAAAAGCTCTAGTTTCTACAAAAGCAAACTTTGATCAAAAAAATTATTTATTCCCTTATTTTTAACCAATAGAAGAAATCAAAATTTCATATGCAGAAGCCAGACCTAAAAATCGTGTTGGCCTGTGTTATTAATGAAAAAGAAATGAATAATGACAGAAATATAATGATTTTTTCTGTTGCTTTAAAAACACAATTTTATATTAATTTAATGATATAATTATTTGGGTTACGACCATTGAGATAATGTACTAGAGAAGCTATCTCAAGCAAAAGTTTTAGTGCACTTGCAAAAATCAAAAGTGTGTACTTGAAGGTGAAAGGTGATTCCTTGGGCTTTATTTGTATTTCCTGAGTTGTTTGAACAGTACTTCAGCACACATGAACGCATATTTAATTAAAAAGAACACAGAACACAAGCGTATTCGCCTGTAACGCTAACCAAACTAAAGTAGTTGGAGCCAGCTGGCTCTAACTCGTGTTGCAAATAATCTGTTTGCCATGTCTTCTCTAGTACGTAGTACATATTATCTCAATGGTTACGACTAATAATATAGTCTCAACAGAGGATTAGGAGATCCATAGACGAATAAAAGTTACGGACATAAATCAGTGTATTAATAAGTTGACGTCATTAATTAATCAAACTACATACTTAAAACAAAAATCTTCAAAAATTGCATTACGTAATATTTAATACGTAATAATTAAAGAACTTAGAGAAGAAAAAGAAGAATCCAACAGTGGACAGTTGTGGGATAATAATAATGGTGATGATTTCATAAATAACTCCTTTTAACAAAAAAAATTGACTTCAAACCGTTTTCTCATTGATGCCGTTGTCAGAACTGGACCAAATTTAAATGGGACCACACGGGAAGTATATCGAAATCATTTCACTCAGTCAAAAGTTCTGAGGTAACAAACATTAAAAAAAAATACAGTCGAATTAAAAACCTTTTTTTGGAAGTCGGTTGAAAATAACTCTTTTTCCCAAAAAAAAAAAAATCGACTTCAAACCATTTTCTCATTGATGCCATTGTCAGAACTGGACCAAATTTAAATGGGACCACACGGGAAGTACTAGCTTTTAAATAAAAATAAATCATTAAAATCGTTTCACTCAGTCAAAAGTTCTGAGGTAACAAACATTAAAAAAAAATACAGTCGAATTGAGAACTTCCTCCTTCGACTTAATTTGAAAGTCCATTGAAAAGAAAATAAATACTTACACACAAGTGCTACTAAAACCAATATCGATTTCATACTTCGAGATTTAATCGTTGTACTTAGATACTGATATTCCATTATTAAATTTCACGCCTCAATTACAGCGTTAGTTTAAACAATGAAGATTAATATAAACATCTTAGTCAAAGTAACATTTTTAAAAACGATAACGAACATTTTTAAAAACGATAACGAAGTTCGATAGAATAAATGTATGGGAAGTATCACGTGATTTAGCGACGGCATATGTCAATCCCATACAATTTATTTTTAGCGAATCGAATCGAATGTTTGTCTAGGGTCCCATATTAGATCCATGGGTACATCGCTGACATTGCAAAAGTTTATTCTGTTTACGTCTCATTAAATTTATTAATTTATTCTGTGCGCTAACTTGACAGTCGAGAACTTGTATTAATATATTCTGTGGTCAAAAATGTCAAAAAATGACATATCATCAAAGTGTCAAACTGTTCTGTTTTTTTTTTTTGTTATTGTTATTTTACGATTTTCTTCACAAATGATATAATTTAATATTATTATTTATTAAACAGTGATTTAAAGACAGCGTTTGATTGACTAAAGTCTGTACTGTCAATATAAGTTAAACTAAGTTTATGTAATGGAGCGTATTAATTTATTGGAAAAAGAAATAGCTCATATGCGTAAACTTTTGAATGAAAAAGAGAATGAATTGTGCGAATTGAAAAGAAATTTTACTTCCGTAAGTAGTTTGATAACATTTCTTTGTTATTACGGATCTTCCTTTTAAGGTTTCTTTTTACGAATTTGTATATTTTTAAGCAATAATTAAACATAACCTCAAACTTATCAAAATGTTCAATATTTACATTTTTCCATTCGTGTACTTGTACAATTTGAAGGATTTTTCTTAATACAGTGTTTGAAAACCTTTAGCCGCTTCTATATAATCTTTTTCTTTTTACTATCTTCAAAATCCATAGATACTCCAAATTTAGCATCTTGGTCTCCTTACCATAACCAAAAATCTCAATATGATAGCCTCAAGTAATACGTCCTTTCATATTCAATCTTCCAGGGACAATCTGATATAGAATATTCAAAAGATACTTTAAATACAAGTTGGGAACAGTTCGACAGACTTCCAACATGGGCTATAGAAAGGTGAGTTACTAAATGTTTAGTTAGTTAAGGTAATACAAGTCAGTTTTCCTCCATACAAACGTAGAATGTTAATTACTCCGCTGTTTTATGTTTAATTTACAAAAGTAAGCATGATATCGATTTATCTTGTCGTTAACTAGGTTCGTATGCATACAAACTTAAAAAAAAGTATTAACTTAAATGATATGATCCTTGAAAAAACCATATTTTAACACAAGTTTTAATGCAACTTTGACGGTGAATATGTCACTCTAGTGTACAAAAACTCCAAAATACTTTGCATACAAACATTGATTAGTTATTGAAGAGTTGAAATAAGTTTACACGAAATAGATGTATGCAGTAGTTTTGTCAAAAAGAGTATACGCCCGTGGGTCTGTTTTTGGTATGAATGATTGTGCGTCTCAGTCGAGTGCTCTTCCCGCGCTTTGTGCTGTGTGAGACAGGACGCGTTTTAGACATGAGACCGATGAGTACGGGCCGCCTACTTGTTTCACCTTAAGTAGCGATACCGTACCGATAGCCTTTCATCGTATCTTTTTAGGTACAGTCGTCAAATCTTACTATCCGACATAGGGGTGAAGGGCCAAGAGAAACTCTGCCGTGGGAAAGTACTCGTGGTCGGTGCGGGGGGTCTCGGTTGTCCCGCCTCCTTATATTTGGCTGGCGCTGGAGTAGGTGAGTTTCTCTTTTGAGTGCTAGCTGGTGCCCGCGACTTTGCCCGCATAACTTTGTAAATGATGTACAGTCGGCCGCATAAGTCGATTAACACATTCAAAAGTGCAAAACAACTAAACACTCAACTTACTTACTTAATTGCTTACTTACTGAAGCTTTTTACGATCGTTTGTACGTGAAGTTAATTTTATTCAATAGTCGTGACAACGAGTTATGGCGCGTTAAGTGTTTAGTTGTTTTGCACTTATGAATGTGTTAAACGACTTATGCGGCCGACTGTACTGAAACCTTCCTCGAGAACCACTCTAAATAAATAAATAAAGCCTTATATTTCTGAAATTTTTACAATATTTCTGGTAATTCGGCCGTTTTGGAAACCAAACGTTCGAAACCCGTTTAGAAAACTGAATTATTTCTTGGCAACCTGGTTTCGAATGAAGAAAAATAATTCTGTTGTCTAAACTGGTTTTCAATGCAGAATATATCAGAATCTTCTTTTGAAACTCATTCACAAATTTTAATAATATGTAAGTATACAAACTTACACATTAAATTACTTGATCAGATAGCATGTTGCTGACGCGCGAACCGATACATTTTTCACCTACCCAAAGTCGTATGACGCGGCTATAGAAGTTTTCACTTCAAAAATACAATAACACAATAATACAAAGTGTTCTCCCCTTAATAGAGACAATAAGAATCGTGTTAATGGACATTATTCTTAGTAAATATTACAGTTAGTAGTTTAGGTTATATTAAAATTACACATTAGTCTTAGACTAGATTGTATAATCTTATAAGGATGCACTTTTCCAAGTACACTCTTAAAAAAAAAAAAAAAAACTTCAAAAATGAAATTGTCCAAAAATGGACTTAGCAAGTTAACGAATTGGGCTGACGATTTTCTCCATTACCTATTACAGGCGTGATTGGCATAGTTGACTATGACACGGTCGACATAACAAATATACATAGACAAATATTGCACACAGAGAACAATAAGTTTATGAACAAAGTGGACTCGGCCGCAGACGCGTTGAGGAGGTAGGTGTAAATGAGTCGTTTTGCAAACTACCCAGCGTTTTTTTCAACTTTGTAATTTTTATTTAGAGAAACTCTACAGTTGCCATAGTTATTTTTGTTTATGCCACTTTAGTGAATAGATTATTATTATTACGTATATGGAAATGTTCTTTTCATAGTATACAGGGTGTCCCAAGACTATGCGACATGAAGGGAAAGTATCTTAAATATCACAGATAAGATATTTTGCTGAAAGAAGACTTTATGTTATTTTTAAAAGTTAGTAATACTGCATTCAAACAACGGACAAAGTCGCGGGCGCCAGCTAGTACTAATAATAAATGTGTAAGTGTAGGTATTGTATGTATGTATGTATGTATGTAATGTATGTTACGCCATAACTCTTAAACGAATCAATCGATTTTCATGAAACTTGGTAGATAAACATTTAGAAGTACGGGACACAGGATAGGATAGGATACTTTTTTCTTTTCCAACGCGAACGAAGTCGAGGCCACCATCTAGTTTATAATGTATGGTGCTCGACGACTTCCACGTAGAAAGTATAAAACTCCATCTACCGTATTTTGGATAGATCTCCCGGGCCAAGCCGCTAGTATTTACTTTTATAGGAATGAAGCATTTTCCCGCGATAAAAAGTAGCCTATGTTCATCACGGATAATGTCTGCTTCTAATGGTAAAAGAATTTTTCAAATCGGTCCAATAGTTTCGGAGCCTATTCAATACAAACAAACAAACAATAAATCTTTCCTCTTTATAATATTAGTATATAGAAGTAAAAATATCGATCCCATTCCTCATTAT
Organism: Synanthedon vespiformis; assembly: GCA_918317495.1. NCBI lineage: Eukaryota > Metazoa > Arthropoda > Insecta > Lepidoptera > Sesiidae > Synanthedon > Synanthedon vespiformis. The sequence goes on from OU906975.1 coordinate 602,322, forward strand.
CGCACAGGATAAATTCACACGTGAAAGTCAACACGTACAACGTTCAAATGGATTCAAGAAACGCACTGCAAATTATATCCAATTACGATATAGTCTTAGATTGTACTGACAATGTACCGACTAGATATTTGCTCAACGACGCGTGCATACTCGTCAAGGTAAGCATATAATATTAAATAGGTATATCTTATCTCCATTATTAACTAGACACGTTTGGTCTAGTGGCCAGTGAACCTAACTGTTAACCAAACGGTCGCTGATTCGAATCCCGCCAGGGGTAAATGTTTGTGTTAACATTTTACCTTTGCACCTGAGTCGTGGATGTTTTGTGTTTATAATATGTATGTATTTACAAAAAAAGTAATGTATGTATTATATCAACTGTCTGGTATCCATAATACAAGCATCAGTTGCTTAGTGTGGAACTAGATGGTGCTGTATGGAACTAGATGGTTCTGTGTGGAATTAGATGGTGCTGTGTGGAACTAAATGGTTCTGTGTGGAACGAGATGGTTCTGTTTCGAACTAGATGGTTATGTGTGGAACTAGATAGTGCTGTGTGGAACTAGATGGTGCTGTGTGGAATTAGATGGTGCTGTGTGGAACTAAATGGTTCTGTGTGGAACTAGATAGTGCTGTGTGGAACTAGATGGTAGTGTGTGGAATTAGATGGTGCTGTGTGGAACTGGATAGTGCTGTGTGGAACTAAATGGTGCTGTGTGGAATGTGTGAAGATATTTATTTATTTATATATATAAAACTTTATATTATTTTAATATTCGTGTCATAGTGTTTGTAACCAAACTCCTCCGAAACGGCTTGACCAATTTTTATATTTTTTGTGCATATTGTGTATGTGTATATTCCCAATTTTTAGTTCCATCTAGTTCCAAAGTAAGCAACTAATGCTTGTATTATGGACACCAGACAGTTGATACTACATACATTACTTTTTTTTTGTAAATACATACATATTATAAATATAAAACATCCATGACTCAGGTGCAAGGGTAAAATGTTATCACAAACACATTTGCCCCTAGCGGGATTCGAACCCGCGACTGTTTGGTTAACAGCTCGGGTCACTAAGCCAATAGACCCATAAATTTTAAGACTTTATATGTATTTAAAATAAAAATATATAATATACTTTTCAGCGACCTCTCATATCGGGCAGTGCATTGAAAATGGAGGGTCAAATGACCATATACGGATATAGATCGCAGCAAAATGGATCTAAGGTAAATAAAACCATCTAAATCTTCATCTAAATTGAGGAGTATTGAACTTCGGCCAAGCCGAAGTTGTTTTCTTTTGGCCGAAAGTGGCCGAAACCGAAGTAAATATAGTATAGGTCGTGTAGCGAATAAAGTCTTCTCGGCAAATGTGCGCAGAATTCTATTTTTAGGTGTTTGAGGGGACAGAGGAGCGTGAGCAGCTGAGTCTACCAATAACGTGTGCCGACGCGTTATTGGTAGACTCAGACGCTACACACCTCCCACACTTCGCGACACGTTATTGGTTTGGTAGACTCAGACGCTCTTCCCCTCGCGCACTTCGCCATACGTTATTGGTTTGGTAGACTCAGACGCTACACACCTCCCACACTTCGCGACACGTTATTGGTTTGGTAGACTCAGACGCTCTTCCCCTCGCGCACTTCGCCATACGTTATTGGTTTGGTAGACTCAGACGCTACACACCTCCCGCACTTCGCGACACGTTATTGGTTTGGTAGACTCAGACGCTACACACCTCCCACACTTCGCGACACGTTATTGGTTTGGTAGACTCAGACGCTCTTCCCCTCGCGCACTTCGCCATACGTTATTGGTTTGGTAGACTCAGACGCTACACACCTCCCACACTTCGCGACACGTTATTGGTTTGGTAGACTCAGACGCTCTTCCCCTCGCGCACTTCGCCATACGTTATTGATTTGGTAGACTCAGACGCTACACACCTCCCGCACTTCGTTCGCGCGTCTCGAGACTCTTGGGTACTGTTGCGTACAGATTGTTTTATCGTATTAGTAAATACATCATGGTGAATGAATGCCTAAAAAAACGTTCTTCTTCGACATCGCACGATGATTTTTATGGAAAGAATATCAACACTGCCCGTAATGTTAAGTTAGTGAGGTGAATAATTACGAAATAAGAAAAGAAAATGTCATTTTCCTTGGCAATTTTGTGCGCAATTGTACACAATGACATGCGCCGATTGCCCGCACAAGTGTCGCCTTCAAACCTTAATATAATAATTCACCTATATCACAGCCGAACGCTTTATCTCCCTATATAAGTTCGTTACAGTGAATAAGGTTTAGTAGTGAAATAAAAGTTATTCGCGTCTACCCGCAGAACGGTAAAGGGCCGTGCTACCGCTGCGTGTTCCCAACGCCTCCGCCACCAGAAACTGTGGGTAGTTGTTCGGCCAATGGTGTCGCGGGTCCTATACCTGGGATCATTGGTATGCATACTAATGTGTTTATTTATTTATTTACTAGCCGTTGCACACGCGACTTCGTCCGCGTAATTTTATAGAATATAATAATACATTCGTGTCTGTGAAACCATGGAATGGAAACACACATACAAAATTTCAACACAATCGGTCAAGCCGTTTAGTAGTTGACATACAGACAGCAGCGCCACCTACCGGGTCCAATTGTATTTTCAAATCATCCATGAAATCATCGAAATAGCCATATATAAAATTTCAACCCAATCGGTTCAGCCGTTTAGAAGTTATGTGAAAAAAAGATAAGTACGGAAGGATAATTCCTATTACCCGTTTTCCCGTAGGAATGAAGCATTTTCCCGCGGTAAAAAGTAGCCTATGTTCATCACGGATAATGTCGGCTTGTAATACCACTAGTTTCCGAGCCTATTCAATACAAACAAACAAACAAAACAATCAAATCTTTCCTCTTTATAATATTAGTATAGATTATAATATTAATTATGTTATAGAGTCAAGTTAAACATTAAATTTCAGGTACCCTGCAGGCTTTGGAGGCCATAAAATATTTAGTAGGTTTTGAATCCAACAAAATGTTGGTCGAACGTATGCTAATATTCGACGGCGAAGATGTCACCTTCAGAATAGGTGAGTACCGATCTTTAAAATACATACTATAGTCCATATTATCCATAGTAGTCCGTATTGTGCATCTTAGTCCATAATATACATACTAGTCCATACTAGCCAATATTATCCATTATAGTCCATACTAGTCCGTACTATTCATCTTAGTCCATAATATCCATAATATACTTAGTTAGTCGCTTATGTACACATTATGTATTAGTTAGTTCGCAGTTAGCCACATTAGTTCGCATTATGTACACTAGTCCACATTATCAATACTAGTCAATATTATCCATGCTAGTCCGTACTATGCATCCTAGTCCATATTATCCATTATAGTCCATATTATCCACACTAGTCCATATTATCCATTCTAGTCCATATTATTCATACTGGTCCCATGTTATCCATTCTAGTCCATATTAGCCATACTAGTCCATATTAGCCACACTGGTTCATGTTATCCGCACTAGTCCATATTCTCCATCCTAGTCTATACTACCCACACTAGTCCATATTATCCATCCATACTAGTCCTTAAGATGATCCCTCGGGAACAGTCCTCTTTTTCTGGACGAAGGGTACCCTATGTCCTTTCCCGTATCCCTGACGATGTGACAATACATTTTTTGTGTTGGATAGTCCATTTATCGAGGAAGGCTATATATAGGCTACAGTATAGGCTATATATAGGCTACAGTATAGGCTATATATAGGCTACAGTATAGGCTATATATAGGCTACAGTATAGGCTATATATAGGCTACATATAGACTACAGTATAGGCTATAGAGAACGCGGACGAAGTCGCCGGCCACCACATAGTTTATAATATCAGTACAGATTAAACTTCGTTTCAGTGAAACTGCGTCCAAAGAGTTCAGAGTGCGCCGCTTGTTCAGACAATCCGACAATTTCTCAACTAATGGACTACGAAACATTTTGCAAGGCCAAGGCGAAAGAGAAGGTACGTGGAATTTAAAATAGTTTTTTTTTTACAGACAGTCCGACATTCCACTTGATGGTATGTGGTGGCTTTGGCTACCGTCGCCTATAACACAAAGCACAGGTAACAAGTCCTGTCGATTAATTATGAGGGATAAAAAAGGGTCGGGGGTAATGAAGTATAAATGGTAATGATGGTATGTGTTGGCTTTGGCTACCGTCGCCTATAACACAAATAACACAAAGCACAGGCAACAAGTCCTGACGACCATGGAAGGATTAAGGATGAGGGATAAAAAGGGTCGGGGGTAATGAAGTATAAATGGTAATGATGGTATGTGTTGGCTTTGGCTACCGTCGCCTATAACACAAATAACACAAAGCACAGGCAACAAGTCCTGCCGATTAATTATGAGGAATAAAAAAGGGTCGGGGGTAATGAAGTATAAATGGTAATGATGGTATGTGGTGGCTTTGGCTATCGTCGCCTATAACACAAATAACACAAAGCACAGGCAACAAGTCCTGACGACCATGGAAGGATTAAGGATGAGGGATAAAAAAGGGTCGGGGGTAATGTAGTAATGGTAATTATAATATGGACTAGTAGGGATAGTGTGGACTAAGATGGTTAGTGTGGACTACTAGTATGGATTTTTAGAAATTAAGTTATGAGCGCCAAATAAAACATAAGAACATTAGTTAAAAGCGTTACAGAATTAGAATCACGTTGGAGTCAAAATTTATGATCATAATGCTATGATGTGTTCAGTTTGCAGATTAACGTCATATTATTTGTAGTTTTTATGAACTAAACAATGGCTCAAAAATATTTTAAAATTTTGGGATAATTTTCTCATTAGAACAGTTTTTAAGCAGCCCTTTTTTTAAAACTAGCGGTCTAACGATCTACGGAGAAGTGAGATAATTAGTAAAATTACATGTGAAAAACTTATAAAAATACATTGATTTTCCAAAAATAATAGTTGAAAAATATTTACAATTTCGGTAAATTTTCATTCAAGAAAAGTATAAACAAAAGTACGGACTAGTATGGATAGTGTGGACTAGTATGGATATTGTGGATTAGGATGGATAGTACGGACTAGTATGGATAGTATGGATTAGTGTGGATATTGTGGATTAGGATGGATAGTACGGACTAGTATGGATAGTACGGACTAGTATGGATAGTGTGGACTAGTATGGATAGTATAGACTATTAATGAAAATAGGGACTAGTGTACATAATGTGGACTAGTATGGACTAGTGTGAATATTGTGGATTAGGATGGATAGTACGAACTAGTATGGATAGTACGAACTAGTATGGATAGTGTGGACTAGTATGGATAGTATAGACTAGTAATGAAAATAGGGACTAGTGTATATAATGTGGACTAGTAATGACTAGTGTGGATATTGTGGATTAGGATGGATAGTACGGACTAGTATGGATAGTGTGGACTATTATGGATAGTATTGATTAGTAATGAAAATAAGGACTATTGTATATAATGTGGACTAGTATGGACTAGTGTGAATATTGTGGATTAGGATGGATAGTACGAACTAGTATGGATAGTGTGGACTATTATGGATAGTATAGATTAGTAATGAAAATAAGGACTATTGTATATAATGTGGACTAGTATGGTTGGTGTGGACTAGTATGGATAATATGGACTAGTATCGACTAGTGTGGATATTGTGGATTAGGATGGATAGTAAGAACTAGTATGGATAGTGTGGACTAATATGGATAGTATAGCCTAGTATTGATAATATGGACTAGTGTGGATATTGTGGATTAGGATGGATACTTAGTACAGACTAGCATGGATAGCATTCTTCGCATTTTTTCTTTTTTAAGTTATATACGCAAAAGCCGTTTATAGCAACTTCCATTAGTGAAAACCGTATCAGAATCGGTTTCTTTTTCACTATTTATATAGTCAATACTCGAATTCTGTCGTAGCAAGAAATCAAAATTTTTGTGTGTTCCTATTAACAAGTGATATTGAAAATAAAATTTATAAGGTAAGCTATGGTTATAATAATTTATGAATTACTATAGCTGGTGCCCGCGACTTCGTTCGCCTTTAAAAAAAATAGAAAAAAAAACATGTCAATCCTAAGAAGTGAAAACGTGGCTTCACAAAAATAACTAATAATAGTAGTGGTAGGGTCACACTGCGTTTCGCAGTCATTTGGGCAGCCCGTCTGGCGGCAGTGTAACCACCACCTTACAGAATACCACCGTGAAATTACAGCATTATGTGCTGTTGTGTTTCGGTGAGTGAGTGAGGGACGCCAGAGCCCGTTACCCCATCCCTCCCTTAATATCCCTTACCCTCAATCCTTGTATGGTCGGCAGCGCACTTGTAGCACTTGTGGCGTTGCTTGTGTTATAGGCGACGGTAATCACCTACCATCGAGTGGACCGTCATCTACCGTGTTTTGGATAGACGGCGCTATCTCCCGGGCCAAGCCGCTAGTATTTACATTTTAGATTTCCCGTAGGAATGAACCATTTTCTCGCGTTAAAAAGTATCCCATGTTCATCACGGATAATGTCGGCTTCTAATTGTAAAAGAATTTTTCAAATCGGTCCACTAGTTTCGGAGCCTATTCAATACAAACAAACAAACAATCAAATCTTTCCTCTATAAAATACTATCTATACATTATCTATAAATGAAATACATTATCTATACTAATACTATAAAGTATTAGTATAGATAATGCATTTATTAGCACACACACACACACACACACACACACACACACACACACACACAATAAAGACTCTGAAATCACACACAATAAAGATGCCATCTCTGTTCGCAGAGAAAAGAAGAGGCCGGTTTGAAATCGCAACGTCGCAACGAAGAGAAAACGAAACGAATGTACGGACAGAGTTATTACGGTTTCCGTAAGATTTCCCCCAGAGAAAATGATAAATTGAAATGGGTCCAAGACGTGCCAAAGTCTAGTAGGGAATTGGGACCACCGTGTACATCGGAGTTGTGCAAAAGGGTCGCGTCTAGACACTGCAATAGGTTCACGGAGACGCTCAGGCGGCAGATTTTCGAACATTTCTGGAACGAATTGGACTGGTCCAGAAAAAAACAATTCGTTAGGGCCCTCGTGAGTTTCACTCCAGTGAAAAGACGCAGGGTCAAACTGAAAAACGGTGTGCCTAGACGGGCCGAGTCCAAAATCTACCATCTGAGAATAAATGATGAAAAATTGACAGTTTGCCGCAAGACTTTTCTGAATACGCTCGGTGTCAAAGAGGCGACGGTGCGCACTTGGTTGGTGATCTCAGACAAACCTAGGTCCAAAAAGCCAGCCCTCAAAGCCCTAAACGTGGAACGCTACATAGAAAGTCTGCCAAAAGTGCCACCAAAATGCCAATTGTGCAGAAACATGTCGACCAAGTTGTACCTGAACATGGATTTCGTCAAAAATCAACAGCAACTGTACAATATGTACGTGAAGGACGCCAAAACTAAATGCCTGGCGACCGCCTCCAGGAAGACCTTCGCCAAGGTCTTCTCTGAGAGAAATTTAAGGATTTTCAAGCCCAAAAACGATGGGGATATTTGCGATCTGATAGGTCAACACAATACGTTGCCAAGTTTGGCCACATATCAAAATGGTGACTTGAATTTGGACAATTGCTTCAGTGATAATGTATTGGCGAGTTTGAATTTCAATTCGCAATGGTGAAGTGTCTGTTAAAGTATAGAGGTCGTGAAGTAATTCAATCCATTAGTGAAGGAATTCAATTGATTAGTGAATTAATTCAATACATTAGCGGAATAATTCAATTCATTGGTGAAGTAATTCAATTTATTAGAAAAAAATATTCAACTCATTAGTGAATTAATGCAATTCATTAGTTAAATAATTCAACTCATTAGTGAAGGAATTCAATTCATTGGTGAAATAATTCAATTCATTAAGAAAAATTCAATACATTAGTGAAGGAATTCAATTCATTGGTGAAATAATTCAAATTAATTAGTGAATTAGTTCAATACATTATTGAAGTAATTCAAATTCATTGGTGATATAATTCAACTAATTAGTGAATTAATTCTTGGTGAGTTAATTCAATACATTAGTGAAATATTTAACTAATTAGTCAATTAATTCAATTCATTAATTAAATAATTCAACTCATTAGTGAATTAATTCAATACATTAGCGAAATAATACAATTCATTGGTGAAGTAATTCAATTAATTAGTGAATTAATTCAATTCATTGGTGAAGTAATTCAATTAATTAGTGAATTAATTCAATTCATTGGTGAAGTAATTAAATTCATAGTGAAAAAAATTGACAAAAAATAATTTAACGTTTTTCGATTAGCTTCTCCTGTAAAAAAGTGTAATTTTAATTTGTGGCCCTTTAGTTTTTAAGCAGCGATATAGTTATAAAAAAAACCGGTTGTAATGTCTTAAGTAAAACTTATTGTTAGTGAGATTTATAAGCCTGAAGAAATATTTAGACTCTTTAGAAGTTATATTTTATTATTAAGTAATTGTAATAAAAAAAGCCATAAATCCTATTAAAAATAATGACTGTAATTTATTCAACTGAATATTTATTTAAAATGTGTACAAATAAAATAATCTTTAATGAATTTGGTTTTTTATTTATTATTATTTTTAGGCAATTTTTGAAGATTTTCTAAACCCGGGGGCACGTTAATTATTTACCCCCCCCCCCCAATTACCCCTTTCTCCCCGAATTACCCCCACCCCCCCTCAAATTACCCCCATCCCCCAAATTACCGCAATCTCCCAAATTACCCCCCCCCCTCCCCCAATTTTTTTTTGAGAGGAAGTAACAATGATTAAAGAAGGACATACAAGTAGAGGAATTTGTCGTATATTACGGCTCGGGCGAAATTGTCACGAAAATAATTCCACACAGCGCCCTCTAGTTCCACACTGAGCAACTAATGCCTGTATTATGGATACCAGACAGTTGATATACTGCATACATTACTTTTTTCTGTAAATACATACATATTATAAATACAAAAACATCCACGACTCAGGTGCAAAGGTGAAATGTTAACACATAAACATTTGTACTCAGCGGGATTCGAACCCGAGGCCGTTTGGTTAACAGCTCTGTTAACTAGCCACTGGACCAAACGTGTCATTTAAAAAAGTAATGAAAACTACGTTCGTATAGTTCATGCAGCGAATGTAAGCAGAATTCTATTTTTAGGTGTATGAGGGGGCAGAGGAGCGTGAGCGGCTGAGTCTACCAATAACGTGTGCCGACGCGTTATTGGTAGACTCAGACGCTACACACCTCCCGCACTTCGCGATACGTTATTGGTTTGGTAGACTCAGACGCTCTTCCCCTCGCGCACTTCGTTCGCGCGTCTCGAGTCTCTTGGGTACTGTTGCGTACAGATTGTTTTATCGTATTAGTAATACGTCATGGTGAATAAATGCCTAAAAAAACGTTCTTCTTCGACATCGCACGATGATTTTATGGAAGGAATATCAACACTGCCCGTAAGTTAGTGAGGTGAAAAATTACGAAATAAAAAAAAAATAATGTAATTTTCCTTAGCAATTTTGTGCGCAATTGTACACATGCGTCGATTGCCCCACAAGTGTCGCCTTCAAACCTTAATATAATAATTCAGGTATATGTTCTTTTAGGACTTGGATCTTCATATATTGCCATCGGAGCACAGAGTGAGCGCTGTACAGCTCTCGAAGCAAATTCTCAACCAGCGCCATCTATTGGTGGACGTGAGGAACGAGCAAGAGTTCCAAATGTGCAAAATAGATGGCGCTGTCAACGCGCCCATAGACAAGCTTCGAGGGGTCGTGTTTGAGGATCTTTTGAATGATATTAGAGGTTATGATGAAGGTGTGTGCAGTTTTCACCTAATCTGTTGTATTCGTTTTATAACTAGGTGCTGTCCGCGACTTCGTCCGCGTAACTTTATGAAATACTAGCTAATGCTCGCGACTTCGTCCGCGTTTACCGCGAAAACGCCATTTACCGTGGAGCGGATCGCTAAAAATATCACCAAGCAGTTGTCATGTTAGTCGCTTCACCGATTCTGGATAGATGGCGCTGTCAAGTGTATCCCGGGCCAGGCCGCTAGTATTTACTTTTATTTTAGATTTCTTATAGGAATGAAACATTTTCCCGCAGTAAAAAGTAGCCTATGTTCATCACGGATAATGGTAAAAGAATTTTTCAAATCGGTCTACTAGTTTCGGAGCCTATTCAATACAAACAAACAAACAATCAAATCTTTCCTCTTTATAATATTAGTATAGATAGGCTATGTTACTCGCTGAAGTAACTTTCTATGGGTGAAAGAATTTTCGTTTTACATAATCCCTCGGGAACAGTACTTTTTTCCTGGACGAAATGTATCCTATGTCCTTTCTGGTGTCGCAGACAACGTGTATACAAAATTTCATAGTGATCGGTTCACTAGTTTTTGCGTGAAAGCGTAACAAACAAACAAACTCACACATTCATATTTATAAATTATAGTAAGGATTATAAGAATATTATAAAAATTGTTTGTTTTCTTTCTTTTGACAGTGACATTTGTGTGCAGACGCGGCAACGATTCGCAAATTGTAGCCAAAATGGCGCTTGACAGTTTGCACGAAGAGCATAGACACAAGATAAAAGATTTGACAGGCGGACTTCATTCGTGGTCGAAGGATGTCGATAAGAATTTTCCCATTTATTAGTTTTTTATTATTTGTAAGGGTTTTCTATTTAAAGATGTTAATGAGTATGCGTCACTAGAGAACTCTCGTTGCTGTCATAGCATTGCAAAAAAAATTGCATTTGCATTTCTTCAAGAAACAACAATTTCTTTAAGAAATAAGAATTACTTCAAGAAACAAGAATTTCTTCAAGAAACAAGACTTTATTCAAGAAATAAGAATTTCTTCAAGAAAAAAAAAATTCTTCAAGAAACAAGAATTTCTTCAAGAAACAAGACTTTAATCAAGAAATAAGAATTTCTTCAAGAAACAAGAATTTCTTCAAGAAACAAGAATTTCTTCAAGAAACAAGAATTTCTTCAAGAAACAAGAATTTCTTCAAGAAACAAGAATTTCTTCAAGAAACAAGAATTTCTTCAAGAAACAAGACTTTAATCAAGAAATAAGAATTTCTTCAAGAAAAAAAAAATTCTTCAAGAAACAAGAATTTCTTCAAGAAACAAGAATTTCTTCAAGAAACAAGATTTTTTCAAGAAATAAGAATTTCACCCAGAAACAAGTATTTCTTCAAGAAAACAAGAACTTCTTGAAGAACTATAAAAGTTTCTTGAAGAACTTTTTGTTTCTGGATGATAATTCTTGTTTCTTAAAAAAATTTTGTTTCTTAAAAAATTCTTGTGTCTTTAAGAAATTCTTGAATTCTTGTTTCTTGAAACAATAAACAAGTCTTAAACGAGAATTTTATCCAGAAACAAAAATTTCTTCAAGAAACTTGTGTCAAAAGTGACCCTCAAATTTTGAATTGTAAGTAAAGACTTGATTAGTAATGTGGACTATAAGTTGTCCATATTCAAACGATAATTGGATCTTGTTGAAGTATAGATACATTTTGTAAGCTTAATTATTTTTTTATTGAAAAAAAATTGACATTATTATGTAAGTGTAACTAATATACTTATCTAAAATAAACGAGGAAAAAAAAATACTATCGATAGCTTGTAGTTTCATTATTTCCAATCCATTTTGTTTTCTTTGGTTTCACAAAGAAAAAAACCAATTCAACATCCGCAGATGTTTGGTAATCGGAGGCGTAGCTTCATAGACGCGTATTCGTCATTATACGCCTAGGGCCACTGTCCACGGCGGCGTAGCTTCATAGACGCGTATTCGTCATTATACGCTTAGTGTACGCCTGCTAGCAGCTTCCTTACAAAACCGTATGTACGCCCCGGCGTATGACATGCGGTACGGCAGGCGTCATGACGTCATGACGCCTGCATGCAGCGACGCGAGCGCGACGTTGCCGCTCCGTCGACAGAGTAGTACGGTTTTGTATGGAAGCTGCAAGCAGGCGTACACTGCGTATAATGACGAATACGCGTCTATGAAGCTACGCCGCCGTGGACAGTGGCCCTAAATCCTTACTAGTCCTTACTAATATTATATTAGTTTGAGTTTGTTTGTTACGCTTTCACGCAAAAACTAATGAACCGATCACCATGAAATTTTGCATACATGTTGTCTGCGACACCAGAAAGGACATAGGCTACCTTTCATCCAGGAAAAAAGTAATGTTCCCCAGGGATTATCTAAAATATAAAAGTGTAACTAACGCCCGGCCAATGTGTTATAGCAACAAGTTGTCAAGCGTTATAATTGCTTTTATATTTCTAACTAACTGGTGCTCGCGACGTCGTCCGCGTTGAAAAGTATAAAGCGCCATCTAACGTGGAATATCACCAAGCAGTTGTCATGTTAGTCGTTTCACCCATCGAAGTAATATATCTTTGCGAGGTTTCACCTGATTTGGATAGATGTCGCTATCTCCCGGGCTAAGCAGCTAGTGTTTACTTTTGTTTTAGATTTCCCGTAGGAATGTAGCATTTCCCGCGGTAAAAAGTAGCCTATGTTCATCACGGATAATGAAGCCTTCTAATGGTAAAAGAATTTTTCAAATCGGTCCACTAGTTTCGGAGCCTATTCAATACAAACAAACAAAAAATCTAAAAAGTAGCCTATGTTCATCACGGATAATGTCGGCTTCTAATGGTAAAAGAATTTTTCAAATCGGTCCACTAGTTTCGGAGCCTATTCAATACAAACAAACAAAAAATCTAAAAAGTAGCCTATGTTCATCACGGATAATGAAGCCTTCTAATGGTAAAAGAATTTTTCAAATCGGTCCACTAGTTTCGAAGCCTATTCAATACAAACAAACAAAAAATCTAAAAAGTAGCCTATGTTCATCACGGATAATGTCGGCTTCTAATGGTAAAAGAATTTTTCAAATCGGTCCACTAGTTTCGGAGCTTATTCTATACAAACAAACAAACAATCAAATCTTTCCTCTTTATAATATTAGTATAGATAGAAAAAACCATAAAAAACTAGTAAACGCGAAAAAAGGAAATTGTTTCATTAAAGAAATAGGAAAGAAAAGGGATCGCAAGTTTCCTTTCACGTATTAACATAATGATAAGGTGACATTGTAAGAAAACCCAACCCAAGCACATTTCTTGGAAAACATCTTTCTGATTGGCTAATTTTACACTTGCGCGCGCAAAACTAAATTGCCCCCATTTCTCTAATGGTTGACGTACATTGCGCTTCATGTGAGCTCGTATTAAAATGTTCCCAAACACAAGCATCCGTGTAATTGTGACATGAATAAAAAAAATGTCATTCCCAGCAGAGATTTGGCCGGTCCGGTTCGGTTTGATTTGAGTATAAAACAGTTTTCGGGAAATTTTGTAACGCGCACGCCGTCACCGAAGCGTCTTGCAATATTTTAAATTTTTATTTTTACGAATAATAATTGAAAAAAAATTAGGAAGACATTAAAAAAAAAGGTTTAATATGTATTCGAATATATACTTATTGTCAAACGCAATAGATTTTAAAATTTAAAAAAGAACTGCTATAATGTAATGTCAAAGTTTAAAACTTTTTAATGGCAAAGACATTAACGTATACAGCCTCATTTTCAAAATGGCGAATATAACAAAAATATTGGCGACAATAAAAGCGGTTATTACAAGATTAGTTTTTGCTAGTCATGGCATAATAGCTATATGGCAAGTTACTGTATTCAAAGACAGCATAGAGTACTGGTATTTGGCTTCGCCTATATTACTCCTGCTTTTTGAAGGTGTTTTTACATTGACAATCAAAGATAATCAGGAATGGAAATGGTAAGTAGTAACCTTCCTTACTAATATTATAAATGTGGATGTGAGTTTGTTTATTACGCTTTTACACAAAAACTACTGAACCGATCACCATGAAATTTAGCATACACGTTTTCTGGGATACCAGAAAGGACATAGGCTACCTTTCATCCAGAAAGCGGACGAAGTCGCGGGCACCAGCTAGTATTATAAATGCGAAAGTTTGTAACTCTTTCACGCAAAAACTAGTGAACGGATTTCAATGAAACTTTACAATAATATAGCTTATATATCACAATAAGACATAAAACGCGGACGAAGTCGCGGGCACCAGCTAATAATCTATACTTTTAATATTATAAATGTGAAAGTAACACTGTTTATTTATTTATTTAATAAAGTATACAGACAGAATGCAATTATCTACATGCAGAATACTATAAAAAATACGTGTATGTGATAATGGTCCGTGAGCCAGCGACAGATTTTCATGACCAATTTCCTCCCAGTCGATAACTCGTAAAATGACTGAGAGAGTTGTATCATGAAGCGTTGTGAACGTCAGCTGCGGCTCCGATGGTGGGTTGAGCAGTGGTAGCCTCTTACACTTTCAGAGCATCAGCTGACAGGCATTCCACCAAGATATAGCCAGCTGACGTTCACAACGCATCATCATACAACACTCTCAGGCATTTTACAAATTATCGACTGAGAGGAAATCGTTGACGAAATTAGTGCCTGGTTACGGACCATAAAAAATACGTGTTTGGCTGTGTGTTACCTTTTCACGCCTTAATTACTCAACTCATCATTATGAAATTGTACCACCCTTGTAATCCCAAGGGTGGTACGGAAACCAGGATCTGATGGTGGCATCCCAGAGAAAACGAGGGGAACCTTCGAAAATCGCAGTGGCGACTAGTGTGTTTGCTTATTGATTTTGATGATTCTTTTTTTATTTGAAAACTTGTGCTTCCCGTGTGGTCCCATTTCAATTTGGTCCAGTTCTGACAGTGGCATCCATGAGAAAACGGATTGAAGTCGGTTTTTTTTTTGTTAAAAAGAGTTATCTCCCGACTATACTAATGATTTCAAAGTACTGATATGCATTCATCCTTACATATATCATACTAGTTTTTGCACACGACTTCGTCCGTGTAACTATATAAAATATAATACATTCGTGTCTGTGTAACAATGGAAATACACATACAAAGTTTCAACTCAATCGGTTCAGCCGTTTAGAAGTTATGTGAAAAAGATAAGTACGGAAGGATAATTCTTACTACCCGTTGTCCTATTACCCGTTTTCCCGTAGGAATGAAGCATTTTCCCGCGGTAAAAAGTAGCCTATGTTCATCACGGATAATGTCGGCTTCCAATGGTAAAAGAATTTTTCAAATCGGTCCAGTAGTTTCGGAGCCTATTCTATACAAACAATCAAATCTTTCCTCTTTATAATATTAGTTTAGATACCACCTATTTTACATAATCCCAAGTTTATAGTGTAGAAACTTTTTTCTAAAGATATTGTTTTGTATATCTTATCAGTCATCTATATATATTACTAAAACGCACCCCCAAACTACCCTTTTAACCTAGAAACATATGGGTCACTTGCCCCTGACCAAGCAGAGGCCAAGATTTGACATACATACTTAGTTATATTCATATTAGACAATTTGGTTTCAATAGAGCAGCCGTTGCACGCGACTTCGTCTGCGTTGAAAAAGAATAAGAATCCTATCCTGTGTCCCGTACGTCTAGGCCTAAGGCCCTTCTCTCACGGCGCTACTCTCAAGCGATTTGTGTTTCATACGCGTATCATACGCGTCGCTCGTGAGTAGCCGCCATACATATTTACTGAGTTTCGCACACGACGAGACGCGTCGACGACGCGTTCGATATAAGTCGCACGCTACTGACTTGCTAGTCGCACGCTACTGACTTGCTAGTCGCACGCTACTGACTTGCTAGTCGCACGCTACTGACTTGCTAGTCGCACGCTACTGACTTGCTAGTCGCACGCTACTGACTTGCTAGTCGCACGCTACTGACTTGCTAGTCGCACGCTACTGACTTGCTAGTCGCACGCTACTGACTTGCTAGTCGCACGCTACTGACTTGCTAGTCGCACGCTACTGACTTGCTAGTCGCACGCTACTGACTTGCTAGTCGCACGCTACTGACTTGCTAGTCGCACGCTACTCGAGTCGTATACGCGTTGCATTACACCATGGCGGCAGAACAAAATTTTAATATTATATTATATTATCAATGTTTATATTATTTTAATCTGCCAGAAAGATATAACAGAAAAGGCATATAAAATGTATCCCATATTTTTGTTTCGTTCATATTTTTATTTTATTTTATGTTAAGGACGACAGACAGGCTGACGGTCCACTTGATGGTAGGTGGCCACCGTCGCCTGTAACACAAGCAACGCCACAAGCGCTACAAGTGCGCTGCCGACCATAGAAGGATTAAGGATAAGGGATAAGGGAGGGATGGGGTAATGGGGACTGGCGTCCCTCACTCACTCACCGAAACACAGCAGCACATAATAATACGCTGTTATTTCACGGTGGTATTCTGTAAGGGGGTGGTTACTGCCGCCAGACGGGCTGTCCAAATGACTGCGAAACGCAGTGTGCCCCACCACTACTTTTCAAATCCAGACCAGAGTCAATTTTGAAAATTATATTAAAATTTCCAAAGTTGACCCCGCCGGGAATCGAACCCGGGGCCCCTGAAACGTTAGGCAAGCACCCTTGCCACTCGTCCAACGGGCTCGTCAAAATTTTTTCGATGCAAATGGTCACATAATAAATTGCTAAAATATTATTTTTATCTTTACACAAATTAATGTGATTTATCATAAAAAGATATGTACGAAACTTGTTAAAAACATTTGAATAACTTCCCTGTGTGGTCTGCTATCTAACAAGATAATAAAATTATAATAAAGCAAAACTACAACAATTGGCAATGTGCGGAAACGATAAAAATACAGAATGTTTAAATACATATAAAGAAAAAATTAAAATATTTAAAAAAGTAACATTTTTTTTGAAAAAGGAAAGAAAAATAAATATCTTAACACATTCCACACAGCACCATCTAGTTCCACACAGCGCTATTTAGTTCCACACAGCACCATCTAGTTCCACACAGCGCTATTTAGTTCCACACAGCACCATCTAGTTCCACACAGCGCTATTTAGTTCCACACAGCACCATCTAGTTCCACACAGCGCTATTTAGTTCCACACAGCACCATCTAGTTCCACAGAGCACCATCTAGTTAGACACAGCATCATCTAGTTCCAAACAGCACCATCTAGTTCCACAAAGCACCATCTAGTTCCACACATCACCATTTAGTTCCACACATCACCATTTAGTTCCACACATCACCATTTAGTTCCACACAACATAATCTAGTTCCATACAGCACCATCTAGTTCCACACTAAGCAACCAATGCTTGTATTAAGGATACCAGAAAGTTGATATACTACATACATTACTTTTTTTGTAAATACATACATATTATAAATACAAAACATCCATGACTCAGGTGCAAAGGTAAAATATTAACACATAAACATTTGCCCCTAGCGGGATTCGAACCCGCGACCGTTTGGTTAACAGCTAGCTAGGTTACTAGTCACTAGACCAAACGTTTCATCAAACAATAAATGAATACATTTTAAATTAAATGTAACAATAGGTTGTTCCTCAACAAAATGTGGAATCACGCTAGGGGCAAATGTTTATCTATCTATACTTACTATACCAATATTATAAAGAGGAAAGATTTGATTGTTTGTTTGTATAGAATAGGCTCCGAAACTAGTGGACCGATTTGAAAAATTCTTTTACCATTAGAAGCCGACGTTATTCGTGATGAACATAGGCTACTTTTTACCGCGTAAAAATGCTTAATTCCTACGGGAAAACGGGTACTAGGACAACGGGTAGTAAGACTTATCTTTCCGTACTTATCTTTGTCACATAACTTCTAAACGGCTGAACCGATTGGGTTGAAATTGTAATTGGCTATTTCGATAATTTCCTGGATTATTTTAAAATACAATTGGACCCGGTAGGTGGCGCTGCTGTCGGTATAACTACTAAACGGCTTGACCGATTGTGTTGAAATTTTGTATGTCTATTTCCACGGTTTCACAGACACGAATGTACTATATTTTATAAAGTTACGCGTACGAAGTCGCGTGCAACAGCTAGTGGGTAATAAAGGCGGCCTATCAATTCCCGTGGACAAGGTCAATGGGAAATATAAACCCTAATCCACCTACAAACGCCTCTTCATTAACACTACAATGACCTTGTACAGAGACATTGATGTAAGGTTGGTTTAGGGTGAAATATTGACATTTAGACTTTCCTTTATGAATGTGCACTCGTGCGGAACTCATGTAAATATATTTGTCGAGGCTTTAAGTATTTATTTAACTAAATCATTCAATTTTAAACGAATTAAAGTTTATCTAATTTTAGGATTTTTTTTTGGTTTACTCCAATTTATTTATTTATTTATTAAGATTTCATCCAGCCGTTATTTATCTGTTACATATTATATAAATTGAATACAAATAAATAATAGGCCTAAAGTGTCATAAAAAAATTTTATATTTACATTTATCTTTTAATTTAAAAACAAATTAATTTTATTATTTTTGCAATGTGGTTTATTTATTCAGGTAGTTAATTGTAAAATAGTATATACATTGACCCATAAAAGAATTACTTATCTCGTGGAGACGCGTTAGCAAACTTAAGGGCTTTGCTACATAGAACCAAAGCCGAAAAGATAGTATAAATACGATTTAAATCGTACTGTAATTTACACTTACAGTTTATTTACTCAATAGTTATAATATACTAGGTGGTGCCCGCGATTTCGTGCGCGTTGAAAAGTATAAAACGCAATCTACCATGGAATATCACCAAGCAGTTGTCATGTTAGTCGTTTCACCCATCGAAATAATATATTGCTGAGAGGTTTCACCTGATTTGGATAGATAGCGCTATCTCCCGGGCCAAGCCGCTAGCATTTACTTTTATTTTAGATTTCCCGTAGGAATGAAGCATTTTCCCTCTGTAAAAAGTATACTATGTTCATCACGGATAATGTCGGCTTCTAATGGTAAAAGAATTTTTCAAATCGGTCCACTAGTTTCGGAGCCTATTCTATACAAACAAACAATCAAATCTTTCCTCTTTATTATTATTAGTATAGTATAGATTAATGGAACTAAAGTTAACTAACGTTAAGAATATTTTTTTTTAACTATTGTTGGGTCAGTATTTAAGTAATGCCAAATACTTCAAGCGAGTTTGCAATCCCGCCAAAAGTTTTTCCTAAAAGTAAAGGAAATTGTCAAAAATATCAAATTCAAAATTTCGTCCATTGGATTTTTCCATTTACAAGAAAAATAGTATTCTTCGTGGCATTAGTCAATTTGCGAACGACGAACGGAAGTGCCATTAGCAGTCAAAAACCTTCATTCAAAACGCCCCATAATTCCGTATCATGTCAACTCGAAAAACGCCAACTAATGTGGGTAGTATTATAACACGACTTTCATTTGCCTAAGAGCACACTTTTCAACTCGAAATTTATTACAGTACATTATGAGCGAGAACAAAAAATATTGCATTTTTGAAGTTAAAATTTCTTGAGGCCCATTGGGCATTTTTGAGATGAGATTGAACCATTGAACCATTGAACACGCGACACTGTCGTGTAATGTAACGTAGTGTAATTTTGTAATCGTAATTTAAACTTTTTACAGCTTACTTACATTATAAGTAAAATTCGAAAAATTGGGCATTTTTGAGATCAGATTAATTAAGAGTTACTGTCGTACACCATATAACTAAGTATGGTATGATATAAATAAATATCTTCACACATTCCACACAGCGCCATCTAGTTCCACACTAAGCATCCAATGCTTGGTATTATGGATACCAGACAGTTGATATACAATACATACATTACTTTTTTTGTAAATACATACATTTTATAAATACAAAACATCCACGACTCAGGTACAAAGGTAAAATATTAACACATAAACTTTTGCTCCTAGCGTGATTCGAAACTACAGTTTATTCGCTGAAACGAATTAATATAGCGCTTTCTCTTTCACTCAATTCCATACAAAAGACAAGGAGAGCAAACCTTGAGTGGGCGTATACAATAATAGGTGAACGTTCATTCTACGCTACTTTTAGCTTTGTAAACTGTAATAAAATATTATAGTAATACCTAACTACGTACTTACCCACAACCCTACAGTTCTAGCTATTAAGTTGCGAATATAGACATTTTGGTTCCTGATATAATGATTAAATTAAAAATGTACGTTAGTTACGACATACGTTACGAAATTCAAACCTTAAAATAACAATAAAATAACAAACAAAAAACGGAGTATAATAACAGTGAGAGCGTCTGAACAGTGAGAGGTCTACGAACCATTGAGTTATATTA
This sequence comes from Synanthedon vespiformis, assembly GCA_918317495.1. Classification (NCBI taxonomy): domain Eukaryota; kingdom Metazoa; phylum Arthropoda; class Insecta; order Lepidoptera; family Sesiidae; genus Synanthedon; species Synanthedon vespiformis. The sequence continues at coordinate 622,795 of OU906975.1, forward strand.
CTACGTATAGAGAAAACATCTCAAACAAAAGTCGTGTCCTGTTCTATTTTTGGTTAAGATTCAAAACTAAATTTCGCTGCAGCGCTTCAACAATCCTTAACCGTCTAACCATACAATTCAAACATGCAGCGCTAGATCGCTTCTAAAGTGTTGTTTTCTCGCGACCAATAAGCTTACGCCTATGAATTTTACCGAAACATGGCTGCCGCTGCGTATTTTTAGCTACTTTAATTGACAAAATATTATTTAATTGCATGTTATATCGATATATAGTGTGTACTTACAGGTGAAAGGTGATTCCTTGGGCTTTATTTGTATTTACTGAGTTGTTTAAACAACACCTCAGCACACATATAGGCATATTTAATTTAAATTAAATTTATACAGACCACAGTACACAAGTGTATCGTCGTCTGTAGCGCTAACTAGACTAAAAAGGTTTGAGTTGGCTGGCTCAAACTCGTGTTGCAAACAATCTGGTTGCCATGTCTTCTCTATACATTTAAACTCATTGCTACGAACAGACTAAAAAGTACATGTACTGTGTACACTCACATTGTATGTTATCTCCACCAATTACAGCCGAACACTTTATCCTTATTCTTACTAATATTATAAATGCGAAATAACTCTGTCTGTATGTCTCGCTTTCACGCCAAAACTACTGAACCAATCACCATGAAATTTTGCATACACGTTGTCTGGGACACCAGAAAGGACAAAGGATGCGTTTTATCTAAGAAAAAAGTAATGTTCCCGAGGGATTTATCTAAAATGTAAAACTGTAACTAAAATATAATCTAACGCCTGGCCAATGTGTTATAGCAACAAGTTGTCAAGCGTTGTAAATGCTTTCATATTTTTAATTTATCATCGCGTATGACGTCGCGGGCACCAGCTAGTCTCTCTATAAGTTCGTTTCAGTGAACAAGGTATTAGACCAAACGTGTCGTCAAACAGACACCAATAATATCCTCAAATATGTTATTTTTGTTCGCAGGTTTTGTCCGTCTGTCTTCATATACTTGGGACTTGTGGTACCAGCAATATGGCTTTTGGAGTTACACAAGGTGGACATGAGATTACAGAAAAAAACCAATATGAGCTATACGGAGGTGAGATATTATTTAACTTTGACTGTAGACACTTTGATTTTTTTCGTGATTCGACGACACGTTTGGTCCAGTGGCTAGTAACCCTATAGCTGTTAACCAAACGGTCGCGGGTTCGAATCTCGCTAGGGGCAAACGTCTTACCCTTGTACCTGAGTCATGTATGTTTTTTATGTATAACTAGCTGGTGCTCGCGACTTCGTCCGCGTTAAAAAGTATAAAAATATCACCAAGCAGTTGTCATGTTAGTCGCTTCACCTGGTTCTGGATAGATGGCGCTGTCAAGTGTATCCCGGGCCAAGCCGCTAGTATTTACTTTTATTTTAGATTTCCCGTAGGATTCCGAAAGATTTGATTGTTTGTTTGTTATAGAACAGGCTCCGAAACTAGTGGACCGATTTGGAAAATTCTTTTACCATTAGAAGCCGACATTATCTGTGATGAACATAGGCTACTTTTTACCGCGGGAAAATGCTTCATTCCTGCGGGAAATCTAAAATAAAAGTAAATACTAGCGGCTTGGCCCGGGATACACTTGACAGCGCCATCTATCCAGAATCAAGTGAAGCGACTAACATGACAACTGCTTGGTGATATTTTTAGCGATCCACTCTACGGTATATGGCGTTTTATACTTTCAACGCGGACGAAGTCGCGTGCACCAGCTAGTCATTGATAAAAAGGATGACGATATTTTCCTAATGTTTCTGTGCAGACAGAAATACCGTTGCCTGGAGCTACAAAAATACCAACAGACATGTGGGTGACCCTCATAGAGCAGTTTCTGATGTTGACTTTGATTGTTGGAAGGTGGCTTCTGCCTAAGGGTGATTTGACTAGGGATCAACTGAGTCAACTTCTACTCGTCTATATAGGTGAGTCACATTTTCAATAGACTTCCAAAAATGGGGAGGTTCTCCCCCTTTTGGACTGCATTTATTTATTTTATTGAGGCTATGGAAGTCCATAGCCGCGTTATACGACTTTGGGTAGGAAAAAAAAAGTATGGGTTCGCGTCAGCAACATGCTAATGCTCACAGTTATGATTCTTTTTTTATTTGAAAGCTTCCCGTGTGGTCCCATTTCAATTTGGTCCAGTTCTGACAGTGGCATCAATGAGAAAAGACCACGAGACGGTTTAAAGTCGATTTATTTTTGGTTAAAAAGAATTATTTTTGAAGTGAAAACATCTATAGTCGGGTTATACGACTTTGGGTAGGGAAAAAATGTATCGGTTCGCGTCAGCAACATGCTAATGGTCACACTTATGCGCGCGCAGTTGTCTACGTACGCGATCGCGCCAACACATTGCATATACCCGATTGTATGTGTGTGCGTTGGATGCTCAGTTTAAAAGTTTTCACTGCTGTCGGCAGTCCTCATGACTGCCTCCGTTTTTTATATATATTTTTTAATGTTTGTTACCTCATAACTTTCGACTGGGTGAACCGACTTTGATGATTCTTTTTTTATTTGAAAGCTAATGCTTCCCGTGTGATCCCATTTCAATTTGGTCCAGTTCTGACAATGGCATCCATGAGAAAAGACCGTGAGACTGTTAATTTTTTGTTAAAAGAGTACTTAACCAGTAATAATACTCAATTTACCCACACTAAATAAGTTACTAGTATATACCCGCGACTTCACTTCACAAGATTACCCGCTGGACTAATCTGAAAGTCTGATTGTCTGAAAGTTTCAACAAAACCGGTTTCATTTTTTCATCAAAAAAATATAATATTATATCTACTCGAAATTTAAGCATTATAATTAAAAAAGTACTCTATAGTCTATAAGAGGTTCGCTAACAATGCAGTATCTATGTATTTATTCCATCAACGTAAAGATATTTGGATTCGCTGCGCTCGACTAGATACAGCCGTCGTACTTGACAAATGCGGCAACAAATACTACGCCGAATTCGGCGTACCCGAGCTAGTCACACTGCAAGCTGTCTGTGGTGTGTACGTGCCGAATGTTTTATTAAATTTTGGACATAATAAAATGCCAATTTGCGCAGTGAAACTGTGTAAAAAGTGATAAACAGTGACGATGTTTTACACACACTACAATAAGAAGTTGCCGCATTCACGGAGCTGTAGCACTACCATGAGTTTATGACTACCGAAATCGCTAGCGAGAGATGAATGAGAACGTAAAATATTTGTATGAAAAATTGTACAGCGCCTCTAGCGGTCACTCAAAGAACTAAAACCAGTAACATGAGTTGCATTAGTAAAAAACCTATCGAATGTAGTCGCTAGCGACCATTAGCGTTGGCATTTCTATACAAAATCGGTACCATGAGTTACAAATTTGACTGATGCTCTCGAGAAATACCGTAACGTTAGTAGTAAAATCATTCACTAGCACATTGAGGGGTGAAAGGTTCGTTATCGACAGAAGTAAACTAACGTAAGATTTTGATAGCAAGTCATGGTAGTGCTACTGGTCCTGACTGAAACTGTATCGCACAGGCACAGCAGCTGACATCATAGAATTCTTCGACTCCTTCAAAGACGAGAAGGTGGCCACAGAGAAGGTCCTAGTTCTTCTGACCCTTGGCATCTGGTCGTGGTCTCTGATGCAGTTCACGGTCGTACTGACCGCCACGAAGTCGAGGAAATCCAGGGGCGGTGCTAATAGGTGTGACATGTACGTATGTTGGGCACGCTCGCAATACACACCATTTGCTGTTTCACGTTCTCATTATACATCTTTGATAAAGGATACATAAGATTCAATGTCTCGAAAATAAGTGCAAAAAAGTGTCCAATGGGGATTTTTTTTATACACGCTATAACTTTCTCTAGTTAATTTCTGATAGAAAGATGAATAAGTAATGTACTATGCGTTTCAAATGAGAATAGGATCGCGCTTGCTGCAAACTTCACATGATCGGAGTCATCATAGTAATGTCGTCAAAAAAATCAGAATAACAAACATATAAATATTTTTTATCTAATAAAATTATATATGTATAAATATATATATTCTTAATAATAAAGCCTTTATTACTGTTAACTTTTTTTTTTTTACACTTAAAAAAAAAAAAAAGAAGACGTTACTGCAAAATGAATGTATTAACGAATTAGATTAGATATAAGTAGATATATCCTTACTAATATTATAAATGTGAATGTGAGTTGGTTTGTTTGTTTGTTTGTTTATTACGCTTTCATGCAAAAACTACTGAACCGATCACCATTAAATTTTACATACACGTTGTCTGGGACACCAGAAAGGACATAGGGTACCTTTCATCGTTCAACGCGGACGATGTCGCGGGCACTAGCTAGTATATAATAAGTATTAAGTAATTAAACTGTAAGTGTAAATTACATTACGATTTAAATCGTATTTATACGATCTTTTCGGCTTTGGTTCTATGTAGCAAAGCCCTTAAGTTTGCTAACGCGTCTCCACGAGATAAGTAATTCTTTTATGGGTCAATGTATATGATTTTATAATAAACTACCTGAATAAATAAACCACATTACAAAAATAATAATTAATTCCTGGCTTGCTTTTTTTGCACTCCGTACACATCAGTAATGAAGTTCGTGAGAAATGCGAAGCAAAATGCTAATTTCCAGTCCTATTCTCATTTGATACGCATAGTAAATGTTGCATGACTTATTTGAATCTTAACATTTGGTAATATTGGTTCAAATCGTAACACGTGTTCACCTTAAGATGAAACAAGTCGGCGGCCCGTACTCATCGGTCTCATGGCTAAAATGCGTCCTGTCTCACACAGCACAAAGCGCGGGAAGAGCACTCGACTGAGATGCACAATCATTCATACCACAAACAGACCCACGGGCGTATACTCTTTTTAACAAAACTACTGCATACATCTATTTCGTGTAAACTTATTTCAACTCTTCAATAACTAATCAATGTTTGTATGCAAAGTATTTTGGAGATTTTGTAAACTAGAGTGACCTATACACCCTCAAAGTTGCATTAAAGCTTGTGTTAAAATATGGATATTTCAAAGATCATTTATCTTTTAAATTAATCCTTTTTTTTAAAGTTTGCATGCATACGAACCTAGTTAACGACAAGATAAATCGGTATCATGTTTAGTTTTGTAAATCTATACTAATATTATAAATGCGAAAGTAACTCTGTCTGTCTGTCTCGCTTTCACGCAAAAACTACTGGACCGATCACTATGAAATTTTGCATACACGTTGTCTGCGACACCAGAAAGGACAAAGGGTACCTTTCATCCAAAAAAAAAGGACTATTCCCGAGGGATTATCTAAAATATAAAACTGTAACTAACGCCTGGCCAATGTGTTATAGCAACAAGTTGTCAAGCGTAGTAATTGCTATTATATTTTTAATTTATCACCGCGTACGAAGTCGCGGCCGCCAGCTCGTTAAACATAGAACAGCGGAGTAATTAGGGTTCTACGTTTGTATGGAGGAAAACTGACTTGTATTACCTTAAGGACAACTTTGTGCAACTAATTTTAAATATCACCCCAAGCTGTGAATGTGAATGACTTTTAATGGAGCAACCCAGAATCTAGTGTATCTTTTATCAAAGTACTTACATACCATCATCGACCACACCCAAAAAGACACTGTAAACGTGAGTCCAGATTATACAGAGTGTCCCAAGACTATGCGACATGAAGGGTAAGCACCTTAAATATCGTAGATAGGATATTTTGCTGAAAGAAGATTTTATGTTATTTTTGAAACTTAGTTAAACTGCATTCAAAGATTTTCTAAAAATCACTTGCTTCGTCGTTAGCTATAAATAATATTCTTACAATTTGAATCGAACATTTTACGTTATTCCTTCCTTTTAAGATACTATGTTACTTAAGAAGAATTATTATTTTTTGTCCATTCTTTCAATTGAATACACTAGAAAGGACATGGGGTACCTTTCATAGTTCAACACGGACGAAGTCGCGTGCACCAGCTAGTATTATAAAATGAGAAGTTTGTATATTTCTAATGAATAAACTCAAAAACTAGTGAAGAGATAAATTGCTACATTATCAACGAGGAACATAGTCAATATATTCTATACTAATATTATAAAGAGGAAAGATTTGATTGTTTGTTTGTTTGTATTGAAAAGGCTCCGAAACTAATGGACCGATTTGAAAAATTCTTTTACCATTAGAAGCCGACATTATCCGTGATGAACATAGGCTACTCTTTACCGCGGGAAAATGCTTCATTCCTACGGGAAATCTAAAATAAAAGTAAATACTGGCGGCTTGGCCCGGGATACACTTGACAGCGCCATCTATCCAAATGAGGTGAAACCATTAACATGACAACTGCTTGGTGATATTTTTAGCGATCCAACGCGGACGAAGTCGCGTGCAACAGCTAGTAATCCAATAAGGGTCTTTCTATTTTACTAATATAAGGCGTCTATTGGGTATAGTGGTCACTGTATTCACATGTCATTTCAACATATATTATTATCATTGTAAAATAATAATAAACTATATATATTTTTTTATAATATACATACATACATATTTCATAAACTAATTAGATAGTTACATTAGATACCAGTAGATTAGGATAATTCATTTCTTTATTCCACTAATTGCTTAAATACATAGTATACACTGTGCCTTAATTATTATTAGAACATAATAAGCCATAATAAAAAATTATATAATAAACAACCGACTTCTTATTGAGCCAAAATAATGTGTTCTGTGCCATTTTTTGACTAGCTTGATGATTTTCAAGCTCTAGCTAATTTTCAAACTAACTTTCAAAGTCAGAAAACTATACTAAGTAAACTTGAAAAAATCGAAGTGCTCGCCACACAAGTTTCAAAACTATCGTCTTCTCTTTTAATGTCTTGGCTCCATCAGATCTTCTCCGATGCTTTTGCCAGTGTCATTAGTAAAAATAGCAATCTGTAATAGCCTTTTTTTTTTAATAAAAAAGGCAAAATTGAAATTAAAATCAAAAGTAGCAGGTCCCGAGATTAGTCAGTCAAGTCAAGTCTATAATTCTCCAAAACAGTTAGGTCAAATGTTTCAAAACTTTATTTGTCTCATCGAAGTACTACAATTGAATTTGCGTGACAAATGCCAAAGCGGCACTTGTCAAGTACGCCTATAACGGAATCATGGCGAAGTCAATGGTGAAAGGTAATAGTAACGACCAACTATTACTATTCATTTTAGACTCTTTATGCGTTGACGTAAAGTCGCATTTCCTTTAAACGACAAACGTTTGGTTGGTTTTAAATGACAGATGACAGAGTTGATGCTCTGCGCATAATATGTCCCTTTTAAATGTTCCATAAAGTTCCTAGTGTTTTGTATGGCATGCGGATTCCATGTTGTAGTAGTTCGATGGTTACTATCTTTGTATGAATCGAAATTATTTGTTCCCGAGTTTGAATAAGAAAACCGCGGAAAACGTAAAGAAAATCCTAAAATTTTAAATGTTTGCTTTACACTGCTTTTATTTTCAATATCGCTTTGTATATTACACTTTATATTCTATGTTTATTCTACAGTTAAATTTAATTTATATATATGTGTATGTACTGTAATTTAAAATTGTTAAAATTAAGTTAAAATTTTATATTTTAACGATGACAAAAAGAATAGTATCCTGAGTTTCTTTCCATTTCCATTTCCATTTCCAATTCCATGGAGAAAAGATCCAACCAAAAAAGTTATGGAGAAAATTGGAAATGTCTTTTCTCCATAACTTTTTTCGTTTTTGACTTTTTGGAAATTTCTTTTTGCACCTTTCAGCTCTTGTGAACACGCGTCTTTTGAGCCCCCTTTTGAATATCCTATCTTCACAACTCTCCGAGATATAAGGGGATCGCACTTTTTCGTGAAATCGGGGTCTATATAAGTACTGAAGCGAACGAAAAGACATTTCCAATGTCAAATTCGGCCATAACTTTTTTCATTTTTGACTTTTTTTAAAAATTCTTTTTGCACCTTATAGCTCTTGTGAATACGCGTCTTTTGAGCCCTTTTTGAATATCATATCTTCACAACTCTCCGAGATATAAGGGGATCGCACTTTTTCGTGAAATCGGGGTCTATAAAAGTACTGAAGCGAACGAAAAGACATTTCCAATGTCAAATTTCGGCCATAAGTTTTTTCGTTTTTGACTTTTTGGGAAAATTCTTTTTGCACCTTTCAGCTCTTGTGAATACGCGTCTTTTGAGCCCTTTTTGAATATCATATCTTCACATCTCTCCGAGATATATTAATAAAGGGGATCGCACTTTTTTGTGAAATCGGGGCCTATAAGTACTGAAGCGAACGAAAAACCCTATTCCTAAGGTATGTAACTTTTGCAGGAACCAAAGCAGGGCGTGTTGCTGCTCCATAGAAGTGTGCGCTATAATCATGAACATAGCTCTACAGGATGCTCCCTTTCTAGCGTTCAGATTGTTAATAATTGGACATTACAAGATTATCAATTACATGAATATATTTTTTACGTGTAAGAACACTTTGGTGAGTCACTTTTTATTATAATTTTTCACTAGCTATACAGGATGTCCTAAAACTATGCGACACGAAGGGAATGTACCTTAAATATAGTAGATAGGATATTTTGCTGAAAGAAGACTTTATGTTATTTTTGAAAGTTAGTAATAATTTAATAATGCATTCAAGAATAAATAATATTTTTGAAATTTGAATTATTATTTTTAATTATTATTTCTTACTTAAGAAGAATTATTATTTTTCGTCCATTCTTTCCCAGACGAAGCAAGTCATTTTTAGAAAATCTTTGAATGCAATTTACTAACTTTTAATGAAATAATTGTTAAATTATATATAAATATCTCATTTTCATAATATATTAATATAAATGTCTCATTTTTCAGGTAATTTTACTTCAAATATACAGATTATATGTATTGCATCTAGAAAGGTTTGACGACGCAAACGGTTCCGTGTACAGAAAGAAAGAGAAGCACAAAAAGAAAGACAAGGACAAGAAACACAAGTTAGTTGACTTTAAGTATAATTATCATAATCATTCATCAATCAATCAATTGTATGTATGTATGTTCCTCAATAACTCTTAAATTGACTGATTTTCATGAAACTTGGTAGATAAACATTTAGAAGTACGGGACACAGGATAGGATACTTATTCTTCTTTTTCAACGCAGAAGAAGTCGCGGGCACCAGCTAGTAATTATATAAACCCTGCTTTTGAGTTATACAACAGACGATATTGCCAGTCCAGTTCATTCTACTTCAGCGCTATTGGGTTACTGTGGACTGGAATAATAAATAAATAAAATAAATATGACACACATTCCACACAGCATCATACTAGTTCCACAAAGTACCATCTAGTTCCACACAGCATCATACTAGTTCCACACAGCATCATACTAGTTCCACACAGCATCATACTAGTTCCACAAAGCACCATCTAGTTCCACACAGCATCATACTAGTTCCACAAAGCACCATCTAGTTCCACACAGCATCATACTAGTACCACAAAGTACCATCTAGTTCCACACAGCATCATACTAGTTCCACAAAGTACCATCTAGTTCCACACAGCATCATACTAGTTCCACAAAGCACCATCTAGTTCCACACAGCATCATACTAGTTCCACAAAGCACCATCTAGTTCCACACAGCATCATACTAGTTCCACAAAGCACTATCTAGTTCCACACTAAGCAATTAATGCTTGTATTATGGATACCAGACAGTTGATATACTACATACATTATCTACTTTTTTTTGTAAATACATACATATTATAAATAAAAAATATAACTTTAAACCATTATCTAGTTTCAAACATTGCTTCCACTGTGGAGTGGAATTATGAAAAGTGGTTTTTTTTCATAATGTTATGATTCTATTGTGATCAGGATAAGATTCGTCCTTCTGATGATTCGTTCTCAACATTCTGTCGAGCTTTTATTTAGCAGTCGTTTGAATTTTTGAAATTTGTTCAGTTTTGAATAACTAAGTATATTTCGTTCAAAGAAACATGAAAGAAACGAACTAATAGAGCGCTTTCTCCTTCACTCAATTCCATACAAAAGACAAGGATAGCACATCTTGAGTGAGCGTTTACAATAATAGGTTACATACATACATACATACATAATATACATATACAATAAACTATCAACGGTTTAATAACAATTATAAACAAAAAACTTATTAACTTATAAAACGCTTTAGTTATTATTCTATGAGTTTTTACGTCTCTTTAATGAATGCCAAGTCATATTGACAAGCACAAGCTGTAATGTATTAATTTAATGTATTAATTTTAAAACGTAGAGGTTGCATTATAACAAAACTTTAAACACAAATAAAACAGTGACAGATATAAAATAGCGTCTCCACGATATTTCGAAAAGAGTCAACATGTACCTTTACTTATATATACTTTTCTATTTTCTATGTACACTCACATTGTCGGTTATTTCCACCAATCACAGCCGAACGCTTTTTCTCCCTATAATCTCGTTTCCATGAACGAAATATAGCTTTAATTTTTTTTTAGAAAACACAAGTCAAAGAAGCCTAAAAGGCGGGAAATTGGGGAGACGTCAATATCTGTCATTAGCGATCCACGGAAACATGATCGCGTCGACGGAGGTCGTATAAGGTAAGTTTGTTTACACTTTTTTAACTACTTTGTCATTTAATAGTGTCACGGTGAAAGTGTCAATGTCAATGTCACCAATTAATTATTATATTATTAGGTTGACTTGACACTTGACTTGACTTGACTTGACTTGACTTGACTGGACTGACTAGTCTCGGGATCTGCTATTTTTGAATTTTAATTTCAATTTTGCCTTTTTTATTAAAAAAAAAGGCTATTACAAATTGCTATTTTTACTAATGACACTGGCAAAATCATCGGAGAAGATCTGATGGAGCCAAGACATTAAAAGAAGAAGAAGTATTATTAGGTTTTATTATTATTTTATTAGGTTTAAGTTATTTACTAATAGCTGTTGCCAACTTAGGTGTTTTACCCCTAAATTTAGGGGGCACGGAGTCGTGGCCCCTGGTCCCCTGCTCAGAGGAGCGACAGGGGGGAGCCAATGGACACAGTTGGTGTCCATTGAGTCCTCCCTTTTAACATCATGGCAGATGGCTGGGCAGGAGAAGGCGGGTATCAGCCCGTTTTCAAATGCCCTCGGGGACCTGCGCACACGGCTGGCTGGCTGTGTGTGTCTGCAAGGGTCTCCTCCGTCTCCTGGGGATTGCTCGGGTGTCTCCGGGCAATCCCCCTGTTGGCGTCAGCCTAGCCAGCAATGGCTAGGCCGCCCGAGGAGGGTGGGTCGGAGCAGTTGCTTCGGCAGAACCCGTCCACCCCCCACTCTAAGGGCAAGGAGACACCGGGGAGTTTTAGTGGGTAGGGGCCAGTTCTGCTGGTCGACCCCCACATACCCCTGCCGCCTAGCCAGCGGTAGGGGATCAATAAAAGGATTTCTCAGAAAAAGGGGGCACGGAGTTAAAAGGGGGGAATGTTAGGGGCAGATTTTTATTGGGGTTTTTTTTAGGGGCTCTGAAGAAAATCTGGTAATGATGAATGGTTTTGCCAACAATATCAACCAACAGAAATGTGAACAACAAAATATATATTTAGTATGAGACAGGAGTCTAAAATTAAATTTGTTATATAAAAGGCCATTATGCAAGGATTTAAGTACTAAACTGCACCAAGTATAAAATTAATAGTTTCTATAGAGACCAATACTAAGGGGTTTTTAGGGGGTATTTAATAAAAAAATGGGGGGAAAATTGGGTACCTACGAGTTGGCAACTCGCAGACAGTATTATTATGTAATTGTACCTGTAAATTTCCCTACAATAAAATAAATAAATAAATATGTAAGTAAATATTATCAAACTAGAAACCCATCCCTGGTTTCGCACGTATGCATTTTTCTGCAAATTATATTCACAAATCTACCTACTTTGTTTATCATCGTTTTTTTCCATTAATGAAAGTCGTATATAAATCGTTTGGGTTGTTTTGGAAGTAGTTATAATATGTACTAGCTGGTGCTCGCGACTTCGTCCGCGTAGAAAAGTATAAAACACCATCTACTTTTATTTACTTTTATTTTAGATTTTCCCGTAGGAATGAAGCATTTTCCCGCGGTAAAGAGTAGCCTATGTTCATCACGGATAATGTCGGCTTCTAATGGTGAAAGAATTTTTCAAATCGGTCCACTAGTTTCGGAGCCTATTCTATACAAACAAACAAACAATCTAATCTTTCCTGGTATGGTATGGTAACCCTAGTCTCGGCAAACTGAAGCTACTCACGAAGATTCAGCCTGTTAATAAAATCAGAAAAAAGTCCTTTGAGGGATACTGGACTAGTATATCCCTAAATTTTGAAATGTCCACCTTAAATGCTTTCCCGAAACCCTTTCGTTTCTTGCAAACAGTATTTCGCCTGTCAATTCGGATTGGATGACCTCATAGACAGTTCATTAGCTATAGTGTTGTGCATCTATAGTGACGGGGTGTCGGTCGATCCTCACCTTGACACGGCAACGGGTTCCGAATCACCTGTTCTAGTGATGGGAAACGGAGGTTATCGATGAAATTTAATATTATGTTAATATAATTCAGTTAAAGTGGTGTTAAAATGTCTGGGGAGCTTTTTGAATAGTGCTTTAGCCATTGCTGTGTTGAATTTTAATTTATAAATCCACTTTTATCTCAGATTTAATAAAATAAAAATATTTTTAGGTGCATTGAACACTTTTTGAAATGAGGAATAAACTATTGTACTCGCGACTTGTTATCGTAATCGTGTAATTAATTAAAAAAAAAGCAATTTTTGAGACGGGAAAAAACCATTGAACTCGCGTGACTTCTTTAACCGTTTAACCGACAAATCTGTATATAGGTATGTACTTTCTTGACGATTCATAAAATACACACGTAATTGTTCAAGTTTCCACTTCTGTCGGCACTCCATTTTTCTAAAAAACCTTTTTTTTTAATTATTTAACATAATAAAAAATTAAAAAACATATAATATTTTATAAAGATATATAATAAATTGCCAGTTAATTTAAAAAAAGAAGAAAATGATATCATATTTATAAAAAAATTTAAAAAAATCCTACATACTAAATGTTATTATAATGTAAATGAATATTTTTTAGATAATATTATTATTTAAATATAAATAATATAAATGTAAATATGTTTAATTTAAATAAAATAAAATTCTTTTATATTTATATAAATATTTATAGGCTTATGTATACTTATATGTATATATATGCTTCCTCTCTCCTAGTCCCTAAGTTGAATGCCCAACAGGGTCCATAACACTGGTCTAAATTTTTATATTGTAACATCGTTTATACATTATGGTTTGCAATAAAATATTTGAATTTGAATTTGAATAATAATTAAGTAGCATCTTAATATAATATTAAAATAATAGTCTATCTATAACAACTTATAGTCCATTTATTTATTATTTTATTTATTATTAATAAAAAGTTATCTTAATAACATTTACATTGACCCATAAAATCCACTGTTTATAATAAATAAAACGCCATCTACCGTATTTTGGATAGATGGCGCTATCTTCCGGGCCAAGCCGCTAGTATTTACTTTTATTTTAGAATTCCCGTAGGAATGAAGCATTTTCCCGCAGTAAAAAGTATCCTATGTTCATCACGGATAATGTCGGCTTCTAATGTTAAAAGAATTTTTCAAATCGGTCCACTAGTTTCGGAGCCTATTCTGTACAAACAAACAAATCTTTCCTCTCTATAATATTGGTATAGATATGTAATAAAAAATATATTATTTTAGCAATGATTGATACACATGATTGATTGATTATACATACACCTAATATAGCTACGTACACAGGCGTATGTGTACGTTAATTCTATCGCCTATAAAATAATTTTATCGATAAAAATTTATCGACAAAGTCCCATCACTGGTTCAGGGAGTGGCCCCCCCCACAAGCAAGCACAATAGACCGCCGGATGACCTCTCCATATAACCAACCGCACAAGAGTAGGTGTGTATAGACATTACACATCGCAATCTGTTTGCTTTGAACGAATTCTAGGAAAGGGGTTTTCGTTTTCGACTCTCCTTTATATTGAGATAGGTGTAAACTTGTATTTGTTTACAACCATTTGCTTTTACACGTGAATTATTGTTGAGACAAATGCCCACTGCGCCAATTTATTTCATTTAGAAGAAGGAAATGATAAAAAAAAATGCACCTAAAAGTGAAAACTTAACGTCACAATTACATGACAGTGTCGCGAGTTCAATGGTTTTTTCCCATATCAAAAATGCCTAGCGCGCCCAAGGAAGTTTTCAATTCAAAAATAAATTAAAAAACCATTTAATATTTAAGCAAGTTATTTATAATTTATTTATTTATTCAGATTGTATACTTACTCCACTCATAGGCTAACTTAGCACTTAGCATGCATTAAAAACATAATCATATTAATAATGCATAATAATCATCAACTTTGTCGTTTTTTATACATATAAAAATACGCAAAATTAAATAATTTTTCTGTTAGATAAGTACAGCAAATTATTTATGCTCCTGGCGGCCATTTTGATGACGTAATCTTATGGCACACTCAGTACCGCTAGCAACATTGGCCATTACAGTTTTTAGCCGATGACGTCATTTGAATGTAACTGTGACAAGGTCCTAACGAGTAGTTTAGCTAACCTTACAGAGCGTGTAACAGTTCACAAATAATACAATTCATACATACAATCATATACATTATTAGATATCTTCATAATTATAATTATAACATATGTATAATACATTATATACATTATACATAAATACATACATAAATACATACATACATACATACACACATAAATACATACATACATACATACACACATACATACATACACACATACATACATACACACATACATACATACATACATACATACATACATACATACATACATACATACATACATACATACATACATACATACATACATACATACATACATACATACATACATACATACATACATACATACATACATACACACATACACACATACACACATACATACATACACACATGCATACATACATACATACATACATACATACATACATACATACATACATACATACATACATACATACATACATACACACATACACACATACATAATATACATATACATCATATCATATTGTTTTTAATTTTTTTCATTGCAGAGCAATAATTCTAACAAATTCAGATGAAATAAAAGAATTGGAGCTTTCTAAGCTGTTCAAAGACCAAGTCTGCATTGAAAACGAAAGGAAAAGGTAAGTATATTAATTTGAACTTTTCCCTCTTAGCTCTTAGCCTGTAAGTGTAAAACTATAATTTTGTTAAACACTAGTGGCACGGTCTCTGCTTCGTCCGGGGTGCGATTCTTGTACTACTAGCTGTTGCCCGCAAGTTCGTCCGCGCTAAAAAAGATAAAAAGTAGCCAAGATAACGTCTTTTCATCACTGAAAAAATCTGTCTAGCCATAGCCCATCTCTAATAGGTACTCGATCACCGAAACGCAAATTCAAATTCAAATTCAAATTCAAATTCAAAATAATTTATTTGCAGAATATAGTTACATAAGTTGTTGTAGATTAAATAAATAATGTCCACATATTCAACCGGCAAGCGGTGTTGCAAATTTAAGAAGCGACTAAATTTAACAATTTTTCCAATTTATTGTATTTTTCTTTTATTTTTATGTTATATTTATATAGGACGTAGTTTGCATCGTTTGCACTATATAGTGTCATCATTTAGGTACTCATTAAGTGAGTAATATGCCTTTTCCACCAGAAAATTTCGCAGGTGATTCTTGAATGTAGCCAGATTCCTGATATTTTTTATATTTTTTGGAATTTTATTATACAAGTGTGGTGCCACACAAAAGACGCTTATCTTTTTCATTCGAGATTTGGCAGGAACCATACAAAGTTTATCATTATGGCGTGGACGCTCCATGAACTTAAATAATTGGGAATTTTCCTTTATAAACACTATACATTCAAATATAAACACTGAAGGCATGGTCAATATTTTCAACTTTTTGAAATACATCTTACATGAGTCTCTTTGTTTTAAATTACAAATGGCCCTTATACACCTTTTCTGAGCTTTAAATACTCTTTGATTATCTGTTGAGTTCCCCCAGAAAATTACACCATATCTAATGGTTGCAGCTGCTTGTCCATGGTAGGCAGTAACTACTGCAGATTGATCCACTACTCTTCTCAACTTACTTAAAGCAAATGAATATTGGTTTAATTTCTTACATACACTATCGATGTGAATTTTCCAAGTCAATTTATTATCAATATGTAGTCCTAAAAATTTGGTAATGTCAGTTTCCTGTACAGTTTCATTTAAGTATTTCACTTCAATTTTTGTTTGCATATTATGTCTAAGTTTAAAATTCATTATTTTGGTCTTTTCAATATTTATTTTTAGATTATTATTTTCAAGCCATTTTATAATAGACTTAAGTGAATCATTTATATCAATCTCTAAATTTGTCATATCATTATTTTTTGTAAACAAAATGGTACTGTCGTCAGCAAACAGTGTCATATGATGCTTCGTAGCCGTTGGGAAGTCGTTTATGTATATAAGAAATAGTAACGGGCCTAAAACACTTCCTTGTGGGACCCCTTTATTTATGATTTTAAATTTAGATTTATATATTACCTCTTGTTTAGTTTTTGGACATATTTTTTCTATTTGCGTAGCCTGTAATCTATTGCTGAGGTATGAGTTGATCAAATTCTGAGTATTGCCTCTTATCCCGTATTGGTGTAATTTCTGTAAAAGTATATTGTGGTCCACCAGATCAAATGCCTTTGTCATATCCATAAAGAGAGCATAGGTGGGTTTTCTCTTGTCCACATTTATTACAACTTTATGTAGAAAATCATAAATCGCTCTATTTATACCCCTACCCTTCCGAAAACCATATTGTTCCGGGACCAATAGGTTATTCCTCTCAAAGTAGCAGGATAAATTGTTATATATGACTTTCTCAAATATTTTGGAGAAAATTGGGATCAAGGCTATAGGTCTATAATATGACATGATAGTTCTATCTTCTCTTTTAAAGAATGGCTTTACAATTGTCTTTTTAAGTTGATCTGGATACTTGCCATTTTCAAAACAAGTGTTTATTATATGGCTCAAGGCCGGTGAAATCAAGTATGCTACATCTTTTATTATTTTTGTGTTTATTTCGTCATATCCTGTACTATTAGTATTTTTTAAAGATATTATTATTTCATAAATGTCATATGGTGTTGTTGGTTTCATAAAAATTGAATTACATGTTGTATTTCTTAAATAATATTTATCGCAGTTACCACAATTTGTTGTTACACCTTCAATGAAAAAGTCATTGAATGATTCTGCAATTTTTCCAGGACTTTTTATTATTGTACCTTTAATCCTAAGCTCAGAAATATTTTCCTTCGGTAGATTAATTTTTGTGTCGTTAATTATTTTCCATGTAACCCTTGACTTGTTGCTTGCATTCTTTATCTTATAGTTATTTTGTGCCCTTTTTGTTAGTCTAATAATTAGCTTATATTTTTTGGCATAGCTTTTAAATGCATTTTTAGTTGTTGGACTAGGACAAGTTCTGTATTTCCACAACATTTCTCTTTTACGTTTGCTACAAAGTTTAATGCCACGGCTAAGCCAATTAGGTTTTCTGTGAGTAGTATTTTTAAGTCTTATAACAGGAACATAACAAAAGCTCTTATTTCACTATGGTCTTCTGTAAGGGGACTGCTGTGAGACGGGCTGCCCAAATGGGGACGAAACGGAAAATAAATAAACATGTGTTTGTTCCACACAGCACCATCTAGTTCCAAACAGCACCATCTAGTTCCACACATCGCCATTTAGTTCCACACAACATAATCTAGTTCCATACAGCACCATCTAGTTACACACTAAGCAACCAATGCTTGTATTAAGGATACCAGAAAGTTGATATACTACATACATTACTTTTTTTGTAAATACATACATATTATAAACACAAAACATCCACGACTCAGGTGCAAAGGTAAAACGTTAACATACACATTTGCCCCTAGCGGGATTCGAACGCGCGACCGTTTGGTTAACAGCTAGGCTTACTATTAGCCAGTAGACAAAACGTGTCGTCAAGTTTCAATAAAAAAATATATTATTTTCAGGAAGAAAAAACAAAAATCAGAGACAAGCGAAGAATCAATGAACAACATTCACCACACGACCGACGACTCGGGCATTTGACACCATAGAGTAAGGCGGGAAAGTCCCAAACGGAGTCCTCGCCATAAACACAAAGATAAACACGAGGACAAACATAAAGAGAAGAAGAAAAACAAGAAAAAACACGACAGCACCGAAAGCGACTCTGACAGTTCAAGTTGAAGGGATTATTTTGCGTATTGTTTGGATTAAAACTTGTCTATGGTCTGGCTGCAAAGAGGTTATGACGTTGGCAGTTTGAAAACAAGTTAGTGACAGCTGACAGAACTTTTGGCGGCAACGAGCGGTATTTTCGCCGTTTAAACGAACGGCAAGAATTTATCAATTTAAATATTACTTTTTTTTGAGTTGTATGGCCTGGTATCTAGACCTTTAAGCCAAAAATGTTACTTATAATAAATAATTATTGTAAATATAGCCACAGAACGGATTAATGTAGTAGACAGTGCCTTCTGAAGTTAAATTAAAAGTTAAACGTGTTGCCTTTTTAAAATGTAACTAGATGTTAGGTATTTAAAATTTTGTAAGTAAGTAGATATAATTATGTACTATGATAAAAAACACAGCTTAGTTGTAAAGCTATTTTAGCGCCACCACTACGGGCTTTCTTGTAAGCTTTGTATGCATTTAGTTCATGGAAATTATTAGAAGTAAAGAGAACCAACTCTATTCATGAGAAAAATGGATTTTATTTACGGTTGTTTCATTGTTCCCCACTATACCTTATTCATTAAAACGAACGAGCTAATATAGCGCTTTCTCTTTCACTCAATTCCATACAAAAGACAAGGACAGCAAATCTTGAGTGGGCGTTTACAATAATAGATGAACGTTCATTCTACGCTACTTTTAGCTTTGTAAACTATTATAAAATATTATAGTAATGTAATTTATGTAATACCTACGTACTTACCCACAACCCTACAGTTTTTATTTTTTATAAACTATTCTAGCCATTAAATTGTGAATTCTTTATTAATTAAATATACAATAGTAATATACATTTTGGTTCCTGATATAATCATAAAATGAAAAATATACGTTGGTTAAATGAAATTCAAACCTTAAAATAACAAACAAACAATGATTTGTTATTTTCAGGTTTGAATTTCCTTTATTAACGAATAAAAAAATTAAAAAAATTAAAATTAAAAAAAAAAACGCAGTATAATAACAGTGAGAGTTCTACGAACAGACTAAAAAGTACATGTACTGTGTACACTCACATTGTCTGTTATCTCCACCAATCAGAGCCGAACGCTTTATCTCCCTATATATATAAGCTCGTTTAAATGAATAAGGTATAGACTTGGTGACCGGAACAAAATTATTAGTCCAATACGATTAAGAGTTTACGCTCAAGTTCGCGACCGAAAGTTTGAAAGTGCGGCGCTTACGCGTTCTCGGGGAATTACCCGTAACCAAAGACAGTTACGAATGAATAATTCAAATTTGATGGTTTTATTTCCCTGCGTAACTAGGTTACAAACCTAGAATTGGCAACAATGGGTTGAGCGCATGCGCAGTTTCTATTTATATGTCCCTCTCAGCGAGTCTAGTATATCTCTCTCTCTATATATATATAAATACTAGCTGGTGCCCGCGATTTCGTCCGCGTTCAAAATGTTATATAGCCTAAAGCCTTCCTCGATAAATGGACTATCCTACACAAAAATATTACACGAACAAGTAATTCCAGAGATTAGCGGGTACAAACAAACAATCTCTTCAGCTTTATATATTGGTATAATAGATAAAAAATTACGTGTCACATGTTTGACGCCAAACTACTGAACCGATTTTGATAAAACTTCGTAACTATGTGTAATATGATCCAACATAAAAGATAGGGTAGTTTTCATTTTGAACCCGGGCGAAGCCGGGAGCGTGTAGCTAGTTGCATAATATACCTTTAGTCATCGGATCTACCACAAAATGGAGAATGTTAATAGGTATGCAAAATCGTCTCACTAGAGCTTATATGTATACAAACTCACTACTTTTTGTTTTTTTTCAAAAAGACCTAGTAGTTGTGATTTTACAGACATTTAAAGTTCTCTTAAATATCGAGACCTCTAGCAGGCGCTGGGCGCCGCGTGACGTCACATTCAAACAGTCGCGTCGGTTCGCTCCAATAAGGGAGCGCGCGAACTGACCGAGAGATCGCTTGATTGTGACGTCACTGCTCCGAGCGCAGGCCCGTGACATCCGCGTCGCGATCTCATTTTTAAAACGCCATATCTCAGAAACTAAACGATGTATCAAAATATTTTTTTCACAGGTATTTATTATTTTCAATAGAGAATACGAAGAGTTTAAAATTAAAATTAGTGAACATTCTCCATTCTATAGTCTCCAAATAAATTAAGTATTTTATATTTATTAATATCATATTATATATTAACTTGAATAGCAAATGTGTTGGAATGTTAATAACTAAGATTAATATTAAGGTTACTTGTTAAAAGTTAAATATGTTGTAAGTATTCCAATAAAATTTTCAGATCTAAAATCTGTATTTGTTTTATTGTATCATTCTGAAAAATCATAATATTTAAAAAAATAAGAATAAATTACGCGCCTGTTGGATGAGTGGTTTAGGTTCTTGCCTTAAGGTGACACAAGTCAACTTAAAATTGGTATTAAAAAACTATATATTTTTTTAATTAATTTATTATAATATGTTTGACAATAATTTAATTGTAATAATAAATATTTTCGGAGATTACTCCTTAAGAATCGATTACATATATGTATATAATGTATGTATATATGTATATTTCATATATGATTTCATATAATATGCCCGGGGTATGAAAATTTAGTAATTCTTTTTAACAAAAAAAAACCGACTTCATACCGTTTTCTCATGGATGCCATTGTCAGAACTGGACCAAATTGAAATGGGACCACACTGGAAGCACCAGCTTTCAAATTAAAAAAGTCCTTTTTTGGAAGTCGGTTAAAAAGGAAGAGGTTTTCAATTCGACTGTTTTGAACATATTTTGATGATTCTCTTTTTATTTATTTTTTGTTAAAAAGAGTTATTTGGAAGTTTCGCTTGAAAATTTAAAAATCATATGTCACACGTTAAGCGTTACAGGTTATATGCTTCAATACATATTAATATGATATACTACATATAATATATTTATATTCGATATATTTTAATTATATTTATTAAATTATTTATTTATTGTTCCTAAGGAGTAAACTCCAGTTGTGCGTTAGAGTCACTTTTTTAGTTAAATTAAATAGTTAGTGGAATTAAAGTTACCTAACGTTAAGATATATTTTTAAATTTTATTTGGTCAGTCAGTGACAATCATTTTCTCTTAATATCTGCACCATATTGATAGTAGAATGCTCGCCAAAAATGAGCCCTTTCTGGTGTCAAAGGCGTCACATATTTTGGCTCCAAATTGATCGCCAAATTGTGGGGGTGTGGTAGCCATTCACCATTCTCAGTTTCAGGGGTTGGGGTTCTGAAAATAAACATGCTTACATATTACTTAATACTTACATATTATGAAACAAACAAATAAATAAATAAATTCACACATTCCACACAGCATCATCTAGTTCCACACAGCACTATCTACATAGAGGTAAAATTCCAACAAGTAGGTTCAACGTGCTAACGTTCAAGTGGGAACAGGAGACACGGGTGAGAACATACAACTTGATCTCGTCTAGCACTCGCCAGTCATAACCGAACGCTTATGACGAGCGCGTTCCGACTGAACAATCGGTTAGTTTTCAAACAACGATGGTTAAATGTGTCATAAAATATTGTACAAATTTGCGTGAAAGAGTAACAAACATCCATACGAACTTTTGCATTTATAATACTAGCTGGTGCCCGCGACTTCGTCCGCGTTGACCTTTGAAAGGTACCCTATGTCCTTTCTGAAGTCCCGGACAACGTGTATCCAAAATTTCATGGTGATTGGTTCTGCTGTATAATATAGCTTCCCAACAGTGAAAGAATTTTTCAAATCGGTTCAGTACTTTTAGAGCCTACTTATTTAATGCAAACAAACAAACAAATCTTTCCTCTCTTTATAATATTAGTGAAAGACTTTTTATTAGAACCTTACCCGAACTTAGCGAAATTCGTCCACATCATAGTCATAAAAGTGATCATTCTGGCGTCATCTTCGTCCATTGGCAATGGCAGCTTTTCCAGCTCGAAAATATAGAACAGCTCGTCCAAATTCGTAGTAGCTTCCAAGCTACTGTTTGTCAAAAGCCTTCCGAAATTCCTGTTGCCTATGTACTCGAAAATGTACTGGTACACCTTAGATCCGTTGGCATAAACGTCAGACAACAAAGAAATGGGACCAGTATAACAGAAATCCGTGTTAAAATTTATCAAACCACCCACAACTGTCTCATCTGAAGTTGAATTCACAAAATATGTGTCCTTTAAAATTTTTCTGAACTCGTCTTTCTCTGATTTAGGCACTATAAGGTTTCTCTGATCTAATGCTGAGTAATCTTCGTTCTTAATTCTGTCCATTTGACTTGTAATCGTGTGGTAATCTAGAGTGCTAGTCAGACCCTCAACAGTATTGAGTCCTATGATGGCTGGTACTGGATTGAAAGAGTTGTTTTTCGCGTTGCCAGTCATTATGTTGAATGGAGTATCCGTTAAAAAGGGTTCTTCATCATCGAAAATCTGTTCAACGCTCGGCAGAAACACTGATTTAGGGTTCATTTGCTTGGAGATCGCGTCCAAAACTTTTCTGGTCGGAGTTTTAGTGAACAAGTCGTACAATTCCTGCGGCTTTTCAGTGGCACTGCCCAAAGTTTTCGCTATTTGTATAGCTGCTGCAGTAGGGTTAGCGTCGAATGATTGTGGAGAAAACAGGGCTCCACTTTCAGATATGATTTTGTGGAACAGACCCTTAGTGGAGTTGGAAAGGGTCAAAAGAATCGCGGCAGTGCCTCCGCTTCCTTGACCAAAGACTGTAACATTGTCGGGATCACCGTTAAACACGCCTATGTTCTGTTTTATCCATCTCAAAGCAGCTCTGATGTCTTTTAAGCCAGCGTTGCCTGGTGCTTCTTTGATTCCGAGGTTTAGAAAACCGTATATGTTAAGCCTGGAAAAGGTAACGCAATTTTTTTGTTCATACATTCCACATAGCACCATCTAGTTCCACACAGCATCATCTAGTTCCACAAAGTACCATCTAGTTCCACACTAAGCAGCTAATACTTGTATTGCGGATACCAGAAAGTTGATATACTATATACATTACTTTTTTTGTAAATACATACATATTATAAATACAAAACACATGACTCAGGCACAAAGATAAAATGTTAACACTTAAGTATTTGCACCAAGCGGGATTCGAACCCGCGACCGTTTGGTCCCTTATGACCCTAGCTACCTTTCTCGTGGGAGATAGGGTCAATAGGCATATCTGTAATCATATTATGTCCGTTTAGTTTTAATAAATAACTATAGTTATAGCTGCGTAGCTAACAAAATGGTAGAAGAGCCCAAGAGGGGATTTTTGGATTTACTCGAGCGCGTCAGATATTGCCAATGTAATATTCCCCACGTGTCTCCGATAACGGATATGTATATTAATAAAATTTTAAATACAACTCGAGCGCCTCAGATTTTCAGAGGGGATGTTAAGTGAACCTAAACTAAGATTCCATTTAAAATTCAGACGATTCGGATGTAACGCAAGCTCGTGTCAGCTTTTTGAAAATGCAAAAATCTTTCAGCCACGATCTGACTCGAGCGCGTCAGATATTTCATAATCTGATTTTTTAAAATACAGCGCCTACAAAATTTCAAACGCCCGTATAGACGCTCAACCCACCGCTGAAAGGCTTATATATATGCAAATTCAAATTCAAATTCAAATATTTTATTGCAAACCATAATGTATAAACGATGTTACAATATAAAAATTTAGACCAGTGTTATGGACCCTGTTGGGCATGCAACTTAGGGACTAGGAGAGAGGAAGCATATATATACATATAAGTATACATAAGCCTATAAATATTTATATAAATATAAAAGAATTTTATTTTATTTAAATTAAACATATTTACATTTATATTATTTATATTTAAATAATAATATTATCTAAAAAATATTCATTTACATTATAATAACATTTAGTATGTAGGATTTTTTTAAATTTTTTTATAAATATGATATCATTTTCTTCTTTTTTTAAGTTAACTGGCAATTTATTATATATCTTTATAGAAGAATTGAAGGTATAGGTAGAATTTAATTTTAATCGTGATGATGGTAATATTAGATTATTTTTATGTCGTAGGGTATATTTACAAGGCAAGTCTTCACGTTTTTTATAAAATTGTTTATATTTTCGTACAAATTTACACATTTCCAAAATATATAGGCTGGGCAGGGTTAATATTTTATATTCAAGAAAGTATGGTCTACAGCTATCAGTTTGATCTATATTTGCTATTATTCGGATTAACTTTTTTTGAAGGGTGAATAGAGAGGCTACATCTGTACTGTTACCCCACAGAATAACACCATAAGCTAGCCAGGCGTGTGCATATGCATAATATGTTGTTATTGCTGTTTTTATGTTCGTAGACTTTTTAATTTCGCGTAATGACTTCATATAACCTTTTTTTCTTCTTACCATCCAATCTTCAAAGTCCATAAGGTCCCCATGACGCTCGAGTGATTCCACATTTAGCATGTGTACCTAGCGGGGTTCGAACCCGCGACCGTTTGGTCCCTTATGACCCTAGCTAGTCTAGCTACCTTTCTCATGGCATATCTGTAATCATATACCCTACCAAAAGAAACGAGAAAAGAAATTACCTGTAATTCACCGTAACAACAACCACATCGTGACTGAGAAGATATTGAGGTCCGTACACATTGGGGGATCCGGAACCAACACCGAATCCACCACCATGGAGGTACACCATTACTGGATATGTCGTGTTCTTAGGGCTCGAAGGAGTATATATGTTTAACACTAAGGAGTCTTCATTCTCGCACGGAGACGCTAGAGGATCGCTCGAGTGGAATTGCGGACACGAGACAGTCCTTTTATTTGCTTTGTACGTGTACACGAAGGTCGGAGGTTCTTGGGGTGCCTGCGATGGAATTTTAAAAAATGTATAAAATCATAACTGTTACAAGGGACTTCTTTCGCGTAACTGTATAAAATACTAGGTCGTTTCACGCGACTTCGTCCGTGTATCTTTATAAAATATTTCTATAGGTGCAAGAATTTTTCAAATCGGTCCAGTAGTTTTGGTTGGAGCCTATTCAATTCAAATAAACAAACAGACAGACAGACAAACAAACAAATCTTTCCTCTTTATAATATTAGTATAGATAGCCTATGTTACTCGCTACTCGTATATAAATAGAAATGAATCCCTAAATGTATTGCTAAGCGTAAAACTCGAGAACGGCTGGACCGATTTTAATTCTGTCTTCACTTATGGATAGAGGGATAATCAGGGAAGATTCTTACGTAAAAAATGCACCCCGGGCGAAGCCGGGAGCGAGTCGCTAGTTTAAAATAAATAAAACTAGCTATTGCAGGGGACTTCTTTGGCGTAACTTTATAAAATACTAGCTGTTTCACGCGACTTCGACCGTGTAACTTTATTAAATGTAACCTATGTTACTCCCTGATAACGTAGCTTGCTATGGGTGAAAGAATTTTTCAAATCGGTCCAGTAGGTTTTGAGTTTTTTCAATTCAAACAAACAAGTCTATACTATGTTATTCCATGGAATTGTGGACACGAGACCGTCCTTTTATTTGCTTTGTACGTGTACACGAAGGATGGATTTTAAAATGTATACAAAAAATAGAGTTGTTGCAAGGGACTTCTTTGGCTTCAGCCGCCTTATTTTATTAATCCCCCATTTTTTTTTATTTTTCAACACGGACGTAGTCGCGGGCACCAGCCAGTCTATACTAATATACTAGTATTATTATAAAGAGGAAAGATTTGATTGTTTGTTTGTTTGTATTGAATAGGCTCCGAAACTAGTGGACCGATTTGAAAAATTCTTTTACCATTAGAAGCCGACATTATCCGTGATGAACATAGGCTACTTTTTAGATTTTTTGTTTGTTTGTATTGAATAGGCTCCGAAACTAGTGGACCGATTTGAAAAATTCTTTTACCATTAGAAGCCGACATTATCCGTGATGAACATAGGCTACTTTTTAGATTTTTTGTTTGTTTGTATTGAATAGGCTCCGAAACTAGTGGACCGATTTGAAAAATTCTTTTACCATTACAGGCCGACATTATCTGTGATGAACATAGGCTACTTTTTACCGCGGGAAAATGCTTCATTCCTACGAGAAAACTGGTAATAGGACAACGGGTAGTAAGAATTATCCTTCCGTACTTATCTTTTTCACATAACTTCTAAACGGCTGAACCGATTGGGTTGAAATTTTATATGGCTATTTCGATGGTTTCCTGGATGATTTAAAAATACAATTGGACCCGGTAGGTGGCGCTGCTGTCTGTATGTCAACTACCAAACGGCTTGACCGATTGGGTTGAAAATTTGCATGTGTATTTCCATGCCATGGTTTCACAGACACGAATGTACTATATTTTAATTTAATCTGTGGTTACGCAGACGAAGTCGCGTGCAACAGCCTAGTGTTTTATAAATTTACGAGTGCGAAGTCGCGTGCAAGAGCTATTGTAACAAATAATATTGAAAACTCACCCTAAATTTGACAGGCACGCCGTATTTAACGCCCAAATATTCATAATAGAATCCATTTGCAGCCAATTTCCCTTCAATTTTCCCCTGCTTAGTTCTCACTACTTGAGTTTTCTCCAGAGCGAAATTCCCGCCCATAAAGACGACCGTCAAAAATAGAAAATCCCTGACCACAGACATTTCGTTCCAAATTTAAACTTAAGACTACTTGCCGATTTTTAAATTTCCCTCCTCTTATATACAGTAATTGTTGCCAATATTCTTAAAAAATATATTTATTCAATTTTGAACCTTACAGCCGTGTTGATAGAGTTTAAATTTAATGTCAACGATAAAAGTTTCAATGTTGCACTTGTCCTATTACGTGATGCGTTGTCAGATAACATACTTATTATCTTTATTTGGATAAAAGTTACAGTAACTACGTGATTTTATGATAATTTTTCTGTTAAGTATATCCGCAATATAGTATAATGTAATAATTTTGGAGATAGATATTATATTTTTATGCAATTACTTAAAGATGTTACAGCAAATGAAAGATAAAGAAAGATTACCTAAATTATTGTCTTTCTATAGTTTCTATTGACGTATCAAACTTCAATTTTAATATTATCGTTAATAGATAATAATATTCCACAGAATTCATTAGAAGAGACATTCGTAGATAAATTCTAAATTATAAATATGTACATTTAAAATTAAAAGAGAAATATATTATAATTATATAACTATGTTAATTAAAAGTTAACTACAACAAATTAAATAACTATACTTAATAATAAAAAACCCTAAAAACTAACAAATTATTTTCAATTAACTAAAAATTGTAAATAAACCCTGACTTTTTGACATTGGAAATGTCTTTTCGTCGCTTCAGTATTTATAGGCCTCGATTTCACGAAAAAGTGCGATCCCCTTTATTAATATATCTCGGAAAGTTGTAAAGATATTATATTCAAAAATATATCAAAAGACGCGTATTCAATAGAGCTGTAAGTTGCAAAAATAATTTTTTGAAAAAGTCAAAAACTAAAAAAGTTATGGCCCAAATTTGACATTGGAAATGTCTTTTTTGGAAAGATTTGGGCAGCCCGTCTGAAGGCAGTAACCACCACCTTACAGAATACCACCTTGAAATAACAGCGGTTTCAGAGTCCATACCTCAGATTAAATAAGAGTTACTTGTCTATACTCCATAGGTAACATAGTTACATACATAAGCGAACGGTCGCGGGTTCGAATCCCGCTAGGGGCAAATGTGTATGTGTTAACATTTTACCTTTGTACCTGAGTCGTGGATGTTTTGTATTTTATAATATGTATGTATTTACAAAAAAAAGTAATCTATGTAGTATATCAACGGTCTGGTATCCACAATACAAGCATTAGTTGCTTAATGTGGAACTAGATGGCGCTGTATGGAATGTTAAAGATATTTATTTTTATTTATTTATGCATACATACATTGCCTTATATATGAGGCACGTACGTATAGATGTATATATAGATGGAGATGATGCAGATGAACCTCCCTGACAGTAATCCAGGGCAACGCCCATGTATGGGAATGTTAGCACGTTAACCACTAGGTGGCGCTGCTTCAATCATATATAAATTCACGTTTACACGTTCGATGCGGTTTGGTCGAGTATGGTCGAGTAAAACTCGCACTACACAGTCTGCTCTAAGTTGCTGAGGAGTTCGTTGTCTCGAAGACTACTTGATGCTCAGCATACAATCCGGTTATTTTCGTATAAAAATAAATATTAGATTGTATAAAAATAATTGGCTATGAAAAATTTCTCTTTTCAATCAAAATTGTCTATGCTATTTGAGCTATCAATTTGACATTTGACACTTTGAATGACAGCTCAGCAGTCAGCGAAATAATATAGAAACTTGACGTTTCGTTTTTATTTGTATATGTAATGTAGTAAAAATTTATTTTTATTTTAAACGCAGTGAAAGTATAATTTAAATGAGTTTTTAAAGCTATAAAAACAAATTTCCGGACGTAACAAAGTAACCGTCCTATTTATGAAGTCTCACCTAAATCCGTCCACTATTATTGCTTACGTGTAATATTTTTGTAAAAAGAACACTTTTTCTATGAACAAATGAATAATAAAAATATATGGGCTGTGATATCTGAATTTTCGAAGAAAATTAGTGATCTTGAAAAGTCATCCTGCCTTGAAGCCGTTACAACTTGATAGCCTTCAATGAGACGCTTAGAATTACAAAACAAAAGTGAACAATTTATAAGTGGCATCCATTATTATTACAAATACATCAAAGAAGTAAATAATACAAAAACGTATATATCTATTTTAAATATTATGCCATTAGTTTCCGCATTATTTGTTTACTCTATGCATTGAGAACAAGATGGATGAGAAGGTGAAATCTTTGCCACAGCAGAAAGCTGAATTAGAAAAAAGAAAGGCAAAGACAATCCATATACAGCCTTTTTCGTGTCAAAAATGCAAGAAATCTTTCCTCAAGTACAGATTTGACAAGATGACGACGACATGCAACGAATGTCAAGCGAAATTGAAGAAAAAAAGTGATACACATGAAAATAAAAAGAAAAAGCAAAAATGTGAAAGTTGTTCTGTGACATTCAAATCGAAGTACGTCCTGAGAAAACACTTCGCCCTGAAGGAGACGTTTTTGAAGAATCAATGCAAAGATTGCAACAAATCTTTTTCTAGCAAAGAGAACTATTCTAATCACATCGTGAAGCACATAGACAAGAATGTTATCTATAAATGCGAGATGTGCCCTTTGAAATTCAAACTAAAGAGGTCGTTAAAGTCTCACCTAGTTAGAATACACAAAACGGAGGAAAACAAAAAGCAGAGCTCTCAAGTGAAGTTAAAGTATTTTTATTATTATTAAACACTCGTTGACTTCGCCAGGGATTTTTTAAGGGGGAGGTTCAAGTATTACGTAACGAAATTTGGGAGGGGGGGAAGGGGGTTTCTTAAAAAACGTTACGATGCGTAACAGGGGCGGGAAGGGGGTTCGAAAAACGTGTTACGTAACATTGTTTTTTTACTCCTTAAGAATCGTTTTGCATATTATATACACATTCATGTATTATGTTATGCAATTTGGGAGAGTGGGGGTGGTTCTTGTAATACATAACGATGCGTTACAGGTTTGAACAATGTAACTTTTTTTTTGGAGAATTGTCCTTACATTGGACTGCAACGAAAAAGGGTCGATAAGAAAATCTTCAATATCTTCAAAAGTACCTAAGCTAGCCTTTATGAAATAAAGACTGAATTAAAGCTAAACTTAATAAATTTCATTTTTTTTTTTTAAGAACATTAAAATATTCTTTCATTTAGTCTTTATTTCATAAAGTTAGGTCAGGTGCTTTTGAAGATATTAAAGATTTAAAAATCTTCAAAAATTGCGTTACACAATACTTGAACGCCCCCTCGGTCGTTGCGTTGTTTAAGGAGAAGTTAGCGAATGTACAGTTAAGGTGATACAAGTCAGGTTTCCTCCATACAAACGTAGAATGATTATTATTCCGCTGTTTTATATTTTATTTACAAAAGTAAGCATGATACCGATTTATCTTGTCGTTAACTAGGTTCGAATGCATACAAACTTTAAAAAATGTATTAATTTAAAAGATATGATCCTTGAAAACTCCATATTTAAAGACAAGTTTTAATGCAACTTTGAGGGTGAATATGTCACTCTAGTGTACAAAAACTCCAAAATACTTTGCATTCAAACATTGATTAGTTATTGAAGAGTTGAAATAAGTTTACACGAAATAGATGTATGCAGTAGTTTTGTCAAAAAGAATAAACGCCCGTAGGTCTGTTTGTGGTATGAATAATTGTGCGTCTCAGTCGAGTGCTCTTCCCGCGCTTTGTGCTGTGTGAGACAGGACGCATTTTAGATATGAGACCGATGAGTTCGAGCCGCCGACTTGTGTCATCTTAAAGCCTGGGCTTGACCGCGAAATGAGCGAGGTCATTAATGAGCTATGAAATTTACCGTTGCGAGTTAAGCGGACTCATTAATGACATGACCTCGCTCATTTCGCGGTCAAGCCCGGGCTTAAGGATTAATTAAACTATTGTATTTTAATAAATAATAATAATTTATTGATATAATTTACTTTATTGTAATGATTTTTTTAAAGTTTTGTGAGAAATTTTTCTCCATTGCACATCTTAAATTGAAAGTGTTGTATTAAAAATAAAGTTCTAATTTTAAAATGTGAATTTGTGTTTAGAATAAGATTACAGGTGATTACTGTAAATAGTGGAGTAAATTTTACTAAAAGAAAACATTGTTTTTTTTTTTAAAGAAGCCACAACCAGGTATCAAACCAGCTTAATTACAGCCTGTATATTAAACTAGCTATTGCCGAAAAAGAAAAAAGTATCCTATCCTGTGTCCCGTATGTCTAAATGTTTATCTACCAAGTTACATGAAAATCAGTCAATTCGTTTAAGAGTTATTGAGGAACATACATACATACATACGGAATAAAATTGTAAAAATGGTAAATTTAGTTTCAGTATCACGTATAGAGCCTAATAATATATACACGATATTTCTGTGAACAAAGTAAATTACTCCACGACCGACCCCTACAGATTTATTATTAGTATATAGGTAGTAGTTATAACGTAAGCTTAAAAAGGAATGGATACTCGCTAAGCTGAAAGCGGGGCCGTTTTCAACCGACAAAAACGGAGGAGGTACTCAATTCGACGCGTATATTTTTTTTTTATGTATGATCGCGCATAACTTTTGACAGGGTGGTCCGATTTTGATAATTCTTTTTTTATTTGAAAGGGTGCACCCCCAAGGGGGTCCCATTTTAATTTGGAAAACTAATAATAATAATAATTTTTAATGGATAGGGTATACCTCGAAGTTGGTCTCGTATAAATTTGGAAAAAGAATCTTACCATAAGGGTGGGAAAATTAAAAATTAAGCATGTAGTAAATATTAGATATTATATTAGATTATAGCCACAAAAAAAACTTTTTAACAAAAAATAAAACCGCCGAAAAAACTGAAAAGCATAAAATAATCTTATTATTTTACATAAGTAATTTTGAGTCGGCGCCAAACAAGCAAAAATTACGTAGAGAGTGATGCGCGGCGGCGACTCGAAATAACTTAGGTAAAATAATAAGATTATTTTATGCTTTTCAGTTTTTTCGGCGGTTTTATTTTTTGTTAATATGGGTTGCTTTCCTTGCACGGCGAAACTTTTAACGAGCCTGGGAAGATGTTTGGCCCGTCAGATTTGTCTGGCTCTTTGGAAAATATTTTCAAATATTGTACTTAATAACATATATATAATCCAGCCTTCCTAAAATGACGTAAGTTAGCTTACGTTTTTTTTTTCTACCTTGATACCTGGCAACCCATAAAACGGCCCTTTCAGCTTAGCGAGTATCCATTCCCTTTTAAGCTTATTTCAGCTTTCCTAAAATGACGTAAGTCTGGGGCGACTGGGATCTTGGTTCAATTGATAATATTTAAGGATAAAAATCGGAGTTAGGTTATTAGGTAATTCGTATTACTAAAATAAAACTACAAGCTAAGAAAACTTTACTCGCATAAATTTATTACGCTAAGTATACACTTACTTATATGTACATAAAAAAACTCATTTTTAAGTATTTTTAAACTATTAAAATATAATTTTGAAACACAATATTTCTCTTCTTATTCGTGCTTATTATTTAGGAATTAAGACCTAAGTATAATATTAAATTTATTTTAATACAAATTCTTTAGTACGTAAAAAAATCATTAAAAAAAAACAAATATTTGCAATTTTTTTTTACAATCGTAATACCGTTGTATTACTTATCGATACTAATATCTATTACTGAACGAGCTAGTGCCCGCGACTTCGTCCGCGTTTTATCTATACTAATATTATAAAGAGGAAAGATTTGTTTGTATGTTTGTACTGAATAGGCTCCGAAACTATTGGACCGATTTGAAAAATTATTTTACCAGTTACCAGGCCACGAAATTAAAAAAAAAAACAAATACTCGATCGATAGATGATTGAAGATTTAAATAAAATATCGAGACAAATAAAGACTTGGCTTAATAAGTCCAGTTACCAAGCAATGAAATTAAAAAAAAAAAAACAAAAACTCGATCGATAGATGATTGAAGATTTAAATAAAACTTCGATACAAATGAATACTTGGCTTAATAAGTCCAGTTACCAGGCCATGAAAATAAAATAAAAAAAACTCGATCGCTCGAAAGAAAAAAAAAAAAACAGAACTCGATAATGGAGAATGTTACTAGGTATGCAAATTCGTCTAAAACTTTGTCTCACTAGAGCTTATATGTATACAAACACACTACTTTTTGGTTTTTTTTTTTCAAAAAGACCTAGTAGTTGTGATTTTACAGACATTTAAAGTTCTCTTAAATATCGAGACCTCTAGCAGGCGCTGGGCGCCGCGTGACGTCACATTCAAACGGTCGCGTCGGTTCGCTCCAATAAGGGAGCGCGCGAACTGACCGAGAGATCGCTTGATTGTGACGTCACTGCTCCGAGCGCAGGCCCGTGACATCCGCGTCGCGATCTCATTTTTAAAACGCCATATCTCAGAAACTAAACGATGTATCAAAATATTTTTTTCACAGGTATTTATTATTTTCAATAGAGAATACGAAGAGTTAAAAATTAAATTAATAAAAGTAAGTCACAAAATTGAGGAAAATTATTTTAGAAATTATTATAAACAAGTAATATTATTTGTATTTTATTTACAAGGGGAAAAGTAATATTTTGTTCGTCGAGGGAGTCACTTTGAATTCAGAACGAAAAAAGAGATTATTGAAAAAAAAAACTATATTTAAGTTTTGGATTTTTGAAAAATTTTGGACTCAAAAATGCACATAAAGTATGAGATTTTGGTTTGAAAACATTGATAAGAATTTGTGGCTCACTAACTATTCACTAAAATTTTGAAAAAACTCAGAAATTTTGATTTTTGAAAAATTTTGGACTCAAAAATGCACTCATATTATGAGATTTTGGTTTAATAACATTGATAAGAATTTGTGGCTCACTAACTATTCACTGTCTCGAAAATTTTGAAAAAAAAAAAACTCAGAAAATTTGGATTTTTTGAATTTTTTGAAAAATTTTGGACTCAAAAATGCACTCATATTATGAGATTTTGGTTTAATAACATTGATAAGAATTTGTGGCTCACTAACTATTCACTGTCTCGAAAATTTTGAAAAAAAAAAAACTCAGAAAATTTGGATTTTTTGAAAAATTTTGGACTCAAAAATGCACTCATATTATGAGATTTTGGTTTAATAACATTGATAAGAATTTGTGGCTCACTAACTATTCACTGTCTCGAAAATTTTGAAAAAAAAAAACTCAGAAAATTTGGATTTTTTGAATTTTTTGAAAAATTTTGGACTCAAAAATACACTCATATTATGAGATTTTGGTTTAATAACATTGATAAGAATTTGTGGCTCACTAACTATTCAGTCTCGAAAATTTTGAAAAAAAAAAACTCAGAAAATTTGGATTTTTTGAATTTTTTGAAAAATTTTGGACTCAAAAATGCACTCATATTATGAGATTTTGGTTTAATAACATTGATAAGAATTTGTGGCTCACTAACTATTCACTGTCTCGAAAATTTTGAAAAAAAAAAACTCAGAAAATTTGGATTTTTTGAAAAATTTTGGACTCAAAAATGCACTCATATTATGAGATTTTGGTTTAATAACATTGATAAGAATTTGTGGCTCACTAACTATTCACTGTCTCGAAAATTTTGAAAAAAAAAAAACTCAGAAAATTTGGATTTTTTGAATTTTTTGAAAAATTTTGGACTCAAAAATGCACTCATATTATGAGATTTTGGTTTAATAACATTGATAAGAATTTGTGGCTCACTAACTATTCACTGTCTCGAAAATTTTGAAAAAAAAAAAACTCAGAAAATTTGGATTTTTTGAAAAATTTTGGACTCTAAAAATGCACATAAAATATGAGATTTTGGTTTGAAAACATTGATAAGAATTTGTGGCTCACTAGTCTCGAAAATTTTGAAAAAACTCCGAAATTAAAGAAAATGCGACTTTACGTCAACGCATTAGAGTCTAAATAGTACAAGTCGGTCGTTACTTTTTATGTGTCACTTTGGCATTTTTAATGCGGATTCCATACTTGTAGCACTTCGATGGTTGCTCATTGCTCATCATCAAAATCGAAATCACCATCCGACACATCATCCAACTCGGTTGCATCAATTTCGGAGTTTAAAATTTTATCTATAGACATCAATTTCCTCTTTTCAATTTCAATTTTCTCTTGACAACTTTTGTCTTCTGTCTTTGTTATCCCTATTTGTTGATCCAATTCATCCATTAGATTATCTTCAGCCGTTTCTGCATCAGAAACCGGGTCCAAGTCGTTGTCAATCGATTGACCGTTGACATCTTTTTCTTGACCATCAATTCTGTGTGCATCTTCATTACAATTCACATCAAACTCTTCTCTTGTTTTATCATTTTCTTTAGAGCCAATCTTATCTGTGTCTAAACGCGTGACGTTTTGACTTTCATCTATTTGTTTGGAATCTTTTCTTGTATCATCATTTTCGTTACATCCAATCTTATTTGAATCTGAATCTAAACGCGTGACGTTTTGACTTTCATCTATTTGTTTGGAATCTTTTCTTGTATCATCATTTTCGTTACATCCAATCTTATTTGAATCTGAATCTAAACGCGTGACGTTTTGACTTTCATCTATTTGTTTGGACTCTTCTCTTGTATCATCATTTTTGTTAGAGCCAATGTTATCTGTATCTAAACGCGTGACGTTTTGACTTTCATCTATTTGTTTGGACTCTTCTCTTTTATCATCATTTTCGGTAGGTCTAATCATGTCTGAATCTAAATTATCTTCCTTTTGACTTTCTTCAGTCGAGTCATCATTTTTTTTGGAATCATCTCTTGTATCATCATTTTCGTTACACCCAATCAAGTCTGATTCTAAACGCTCTTCGTTTTTACTTTCTTCGACCGAGTTTTGTATTTTTTTGGAATTTAAATAATCAGTAAAACTTTCTCCGTTAAGCAAATAATCCTCATTTTTTTGTGTATTTTCGTAAATTTCTTCTTTTCGCGATTCTTTATCGACACAATCATCACTTTCGTTACACACAAATTTGTTTGAATTAAAAAACTCTTTATTTTGATTATCTACATCTGTATCCACGCCTAAACTATTTTTTAATATTTGACTAATTTTCGCATCGATTTCGGCACAGTCTTTTGTGTTATCAAACTCATCATTTTCATCCGTTTTATCACTATCAAAATCATTTAACACATTACTGTCTTCAACGTTTTTACTAACTTCTTTATTTTTACTCGATTTTTCAACAATTTCGCTTTCATTGGCATTCGTGTCTTTAATTTCACAGTTTGTTTTGATTTCCTTATCATCACTTTTAACTTTATCAATATCTAATTCACTTTTTTCAACTATTTCATTAACTGTACACTTTTCATTGTCCGTTTCTTCGCTTCCCGTTGACTCTTCATCGTTTGTGACGTAATTTTTCATGTCAACTTTGTACGGATTCACTTTACCCTCTTCGTATTCACCAGTTTTACGGTCTTCATCATTTCTCTCATCACCTTTACCTGTGTTGACGAATCCCTTGAAGACAGCACAGTCTTCTTCGTTCTCATCAGACTCTCCTAGATGGGATTTTCTTCGTTTTTTTGCCACTTTAACTGACTTTTCCTTCGAGAAAACAGTTTCCAATTGCAAATTTGACAGACACTTCACTTGCTTCTCGTTCCCGTAAAGATTCGCCATCAGATTTGGCGATGATCTACAACTGGATACGTTCGATTTTTCATTGTCACTAGTCACATTAGAGTCCCACTGTATGAATTCGTCCTCGTGACAAAACTCCCGCTTAATGTCGTCCCTTATGTTCACCATTCCCTCGAAATCGTCCGTCGGCTCCTGTTTTATGGAAACGCCGGCTCTAAAGTAGGGATATGTGCTGTGCGGATCCAGACCGAAGTTCTGGAAGGAAAGAGAAAGCGTTTTAATATTAGCTTGATACGACCTTAGCTGTTAACCAAACGGTCGCGGGTTCCAATCCCGCTAGGGTCAAATGTTTATGTGTTAACATTTTACTTTTGTACCTGACCTTTGAGTGATTTATAATTATGTATGTATTTACAAAAAAAAAGTAATGTATGTATTGTAACTGTCTGGTATCCATAATACAAGCATTATTTGCTTACTTTGGAACTAGATGGTGCTGTGTGGAACTAGATGGTACTGTGTGGTGGAACTAGATGGTGCTGTGTGGAACTATATGGTGATGTGTGGAACTAGATAGTGCTGTGTGGTGGAACTACATAGTGTTGTGTGGTGGAACTAGATGGTGCTGTGTGGAACTATATGGTGATGTGTGGAACTAGATAGTGCTGTGTGGTGGAACTACATAGTGTTGTGTGGTGGAACTAGATGGTGCTGTGTGGAACTATATGGTGTTGTGTGGAACCATATGGTGTTGTGTGGAACTAGATGGTACTGTATGGAACTAAATGGTACTGTGTGGAACTAGATGGTGCTGTGTGGAACTAGATGGCACTGTGTGGAACTAAACGGTGTTGTGTGAAATGTGTGAAGATATTTATTTATTTATTCACTGCCACCAAACGAGCTGCCCGAATGACTACAAAAGATTGTTAGAAAATATGTATTAAAAAAAAACCACGACATCATAGACTCACAATATCGACCATAGACACGTCGTAGTGCTTCCCAAAACTGTCTGCAAGTAATGGATCACATCTGGACACTCTCACTTGCATTGGAAGCAATTTTTTACGAATCTTCATGTATTCTGAAATTGCAAACACATTAAAAGTGAAAACTTCTTCTTCTTAGTTTAACAAAAAAACTAATCGTTTCGCTCACTTTTCTATAAATCAATATTATACAAGTTTTCTATTTTTACATGGATAAATATTTGCAAGCAAAATATCCCAAGCATGAAAAGAAAAATTGGACAGCCTAAAAAAACACGAAAATCTGCGCGATTTTTCCTTTTTCTCGAGTCTTTTGAGTCAGCTAAGTAGTTTAAAAACAAAAAATTCGACGACCTACATATATATCAATCCGACGACCTACAAATAGTGAGAGAATGAAAAAATTAACACCCAATAAAAAGGGACACGGACAAAGTTGGGGGGGCAAAGGCTAGTTATAAGTATTTTAACATCTCACCTCTACTTTTGAAGATACACTTGTGCTCATTGAGCGACTTCATGTTGGCAAAACTTTTCATGCATTTTTCACACTCACCTGTGACACGAATGAAATGCAAGCTATAATTATCATATACTATATCATATACTAATGTTATAAATGCAAATGTAACTCTGTATGTCTGTCTGTCTGCTACCTTTTCACGTTTAAACCAACCCTTAAGTAAGTTGGTCCTCCTTTACCTCCACTCTCTCCATAGTAGAGGTTTAAAAAAGGACCAACCAACCTGTGTATGTTTTTTTAAGATCGACAGACACATGAAAGAACAGCATATGTGCTGTTGTGTTTCGGCGAGTGAGTGAGGGACGCCAGCCCCCATTACCCCATCCCTCCCTTAATATCCCTTACCCTCAATCCTTGTATGGTGGGCGGCGCACTTGTAGCGCTTGTGGCGTTGATTGTGTTGTAGGCGACGGTGGCCACCTACCATCAAGTGGACAGTCAGCCTGTCTGTCGACCTTAACATGCTTCGCAACTTACCTCCCGACTTCACGTTGCATCTGTGCTTTTTCCTAAGATTTTCAGTTGGAAAACTCTTTTGACATCTCTTGCATTTCACGTCCGGATTCTCGGTCCACGGAACGCATTTATTCTCATCAATGTGTCTGAAAGTTTGTTCGTTGAAAAATTAATTATACACTTCAATGTGTGTGGAGAACAAAGGAGAATGTGTTCACTAATTTCAATTTTTAACTCTTCGTATTCTCTATTGAAAATAAATAAATACATGTGAAAAAAATATTTTGATACATCGTTTAGTTTCTGAGATATGGCGTTTTAAAAATGAGATCGCGACGCGGATGTCACGGGCCTGCGCTCGGAGCAGTGACGTCACAATCAAGCGAACTCTCGGTCAGTTCGCGCGCTCCCTTATTGGAGCGAACCGACGCGACCGTTTGAATGTGACGTCACGC
Organism: Synanthedon vespiformis; assembly: GCA_918317495.1. NCBI lineage: Eukaryota > Metazoa > Arthropoda > Insecta > Lepidoptera > Sesiidae > Synanthedon > Synanthedon vespiformis. The sequence continues at coordinate 662,246 of OU906975.1, forward strand.
GGCGCCCAGCGCCTGCTAGAGGTCTCGATATTTAAGAGAACTTTAAATGTCTGTAAAATCACAACTACTAGGTCTTTTTGAAAAAAACAAAAAGTAGTGTGTTTGTATACATATAAGCTGTAGTGAGACAAAGTTTTAGACGATTTTGCATACATATTAACATTCTCCATGAATCCTATGATTAAAATTATAAACAACTATGTAGCTGTTGCACGAGACTTCGTCCGCGTTGAAAAGTATAAAACGCCATCTACCGTATTTTGGATAGATGGCGCTATCTCCCGGGCCAAGCCGCCAGTGTTTACTTTTATTTTAAATTTCCCTTAGGAATGAAGCATTTTCCCGCGATAAAAAGTATCCTATGTTCATCACGGATAATGTCGGCTTCTAATGGTAAAAGAATTTTTCAAATCGGTCCACTAGTTTCGGAGCCTATTCAATACAAACAAACAAACAATCAAATCTTTCCTCTTTATAATATTTAGTATAGATATAGACTACAGGTCTTCTTATATATGACGCGTTTGGTCTAGTGGCTATTAAAAAAGGGTCGCGGGTTCGAATCCCACCAGGGGCAAATGCTTATGTGTTAACATTTTACCTTTGCACCTGAGTCATGGATGTTTTGTATTTATAATATGTATGTATTTACAAAAAAAGTTATGTATGTAGTATTTCAACTGTCTGATATCCATAATACAAGCATTTGTTGCTTAGTGTGGAACTAGATGGTGCTGTGTGGAACTAGATGGTGCTATGTGGAACTAGATGGTACTGTGTGGAACTACTTAGATGATGCTATGTGGAACTATATGGTGCTGTGTGTGGAACTATATGGTGCTATGTGGAACTAGATGGTACTGTGTGGAACTACTTAGATGATGCTATGTGGAACGATATGGTGCTGGGTGTGGAACTATATGGTGCTGTATGTGGAATTAGATGGTACTGTGTGGAACTATATGTTACTGTGTGGAACTAGATGGTGTTTTGTGGAACTAGATGGTACTGTGTGGAACTAGATGGTGCTATGTGGAACTATATTGTGCCGTGTGGAATGTGTGAAGATGTTTATTTATTTATTATTTACTAAGTTTTACCGGCTACTTCGTTCTGGACGCTGGACTAATGTGAAAATCTGATTTCAACCAAATCGGTTCAGCGGTTTTGGAGTCCACACACACACACACATCGCCTTTGATATATATATATAAAAACGCCTTCGAGATGTGCTCATTGACAACTCATGAATATAAGTGAACCTGTTAAAATAAAATTGTAGTACATACTGAAAAACACTCACGAGTTGAATGCGGGTAGATTTCTAAAATTCGTGATACATTTGATGCAGTGGTAGGGTTTCCTCTTGGTGGCGTGCATGCGATGATGGGCGGCCGTCTCCTCGGCGGTCGCGAACCATTTGCAGCAAGCGTTGCACGCCAAACTACCCGCGAATTGAAAAAAATAAAATAAAAAAATACAGTAAGTCCACAGCTGTCATGTCAATTCCACAGCAGTCAGGTAAAGTCCAAAGCAGAGTCAGGTCATGTCCAAAACAGTCATGTCAAGTCCGAAGCAGTCACGTCAAGTCCGAAGCAGAGTCACGTCAAGTCCGAAGCAGAGTCAGGTAAAGTCCGAAGCAGTCATGTCAAGTCCGAAGCAGTCACGTCAAGTCCGAAGCAGAGTCAGGTAAAGTCCGAAGCAGAGTCAGGTAAAGTCCGAAGCAGAGTCAGGTAAAGTCCGAAGCAGTCAATGCAAGACTGAAGCAGTCACGTCAAATGCAAAGTAGTCACGTCAAGACTGAAGTAGTTAGTAGTCACGTCAAGTGCAAAACAGTCAGGTAAGTCCGAAGCAGTCAGGTCAATTTAAAAAAAACAAATGAAAGCCACTCACTCGACACTTGTAAACGAGACAGTGTGCGTTCTCAAGTGATTCGATAGCGACTGAGGTTTCTTGAATTCCATATCGCATATGCGGCAAACATACATTTTCTGTGGCGAAATCTCTGTCGATGATACCCTTAAACAAACAAACAATAATAGTGGCCAGTGACCTTAACTGTTAATCAAAACGGTCGAGGGTTCGAATCCCGCTAGGGGCAAATGTTTATGTGTTAACATTTTACATTTGCACTTGAGTCGTGGATGTTTTGTGTTTATGTGTATGTATTTACAAAAAAAAAGGAATCTATGTATTATATCAACTGTCTGGTATCCATAATACAAGCATTAGTTGCTTAGTGTGGAACTAGATGGTGCTGTGTGGAACTAGATGGTGCTGTGTGTAACTAGATGGTGCTGTGTGGAACTAGATGGTGCTGTGTGGAACTAGATGGTGCTGTGTGGAACTAGATGGTGCTGTGTTGACCTAGATGGTGCTGTGTGGAACTAGATGGTGCTGTGTGGAACTAGATGGTGCTGTGTGGAACTAGATGGTGCTGTGTGGAACTAGATGGTGCTGTGTTGACCTAGATGGTGGTGTGTGGAACTAGATGGTGTTGTGTGGAACTAGATGATGCTGTGTGGAACTAGATGATGCTGTGTGGAACTAGATGGTGCTGTGTGGAACTAGATGGTGAAAGAAATTAAGAAAGAAAAACCTCACTTGACTCTTTTCGTCGGTGCATCAGACGAGATTTCCTCTTTGCCTCTAACTCTTTTCAAAGACCTAAGTGACAATGGCGTATCTTCGGACTGAAATTGAGAAAAAAGCCTTGTCAGTCGTTAGATTCCGGCGCCAGACATAGCAACAACATTTGTTCACTTATGTGATCACTTATTTGAACACTTGTGTGGCACGGCTATGTGGGTATTTATTCAAAGTATGACTTGCCACTTTGCACTTTGCCATTCTGTGTCGGTTTTTGGAGCGCACATCAAAGCGTTCAAAGTTCAAACAGTGCGCGCCTGCTACACTTGCGCAAAGTCCCAACAGTTATTTTCATAATAACTGTTTTTAGCTTAATAATAAAAAAAATACCGACTTAGCTTAGCTTACTTAGCTTAATAATAAAAAATATAGACTTTTTGGCTGAATTTTTTGTAGACTTAAATAATTGAAATATAATAATAGAGATAAAGTTATCTATTTGAATACTGTGAAACGAACGTGTTGCAAAGCATGTGTGGCAAGTACAACAAACAAGTGTTCAAATGTGTGAGCAAAGTAGCTCAAAGTCTTTGTGCAAACATTTGACTGTATCTGGCGCCGGGGTTAGAAGCATCAATGTACTACAAGTATGGATCTCTATGGCCACACAAAACTCTATGGAACATTCAAAAGCGACATACGAGTAGAGTATCAACTCGTGTCATCTGTCATTTGATACCAACCAAACGTATGCCGTTTAAGGAAAATGCGACTTTACGTCAACGCGTTAGAGTTTAAAATGAATAGTGGAAGTTAGTCGTTGCCACCTTTCATCATTATTGACTCCGCCGTGATTCCGTTTTCGGCATTTGTCACGCAAAATCCATAGTTGTCGTACTTCTGTGGTCACAACACAACTGAAAATTGATTACATACAAATGAAAAGACAGACAGAGTTACTCTACCTCATCTTCTTTCATGGAGACCGCTTTACTCTGTTGCTTTGGCGATCTTTTCTGAGGCTGAAATTGAACAATCTATATTGTAATTGTTGCTATTGTATCGGCTGAAGTTATTAACTAATTAAGGCAGACATTAGTATAGTATAGAGTACTCTGTGACGTTACAATATAAAGTACTCTGTGGCATGACATCAAGAAGATGCCTCTCCCATAACCTTCCAATAGGAGAGGTCGACCCTTGGTCCTCTTCCCACCTTGTGGGTGGACGACCTAATATATGTCCTAACCACAAACACTTCAACTTTTGATCCTTCGAGTCATGTCTGTAACTTTCGTCTGTCTACGGATATCCTAATTCCCCTCGCATAGGCCTCTCCATAGCTCTTTGAGCTTTCTTACAGGGCCTATAATATGTCATCACATTGTTCGAACATCGTCGTTTTAAGGTACTGAGGAATTTGGGATGAGAAAATGTCCTGACCAAAAACACTTCAACTTCTGATCCTTCGAGTCTTGTCTGTAACTTTCCCCTCGGATAGACCTCTCCATAGCTCTTTGAGCTTTCTTACGAGGACCATAGTTAGAGACCACGTATCAGCGCCATAAATGTCATCACTGGCAACACAATGTTGTGGTTGGTCTGACCATCGACCACCGGTCGAAAACTTTTCTGCCCCAGCGGCCCAAAATCTATAGTGAAGACTAAGTATAACATATAACAAGACTAGAAAATATAGCGACTACCTGAGTGTCTTTCTTTAAAATCGATTTGACGGCATTTGGCTTCGGCGTGTCCTTTTGAGGCTGAAATGGAAAAATGGTTTCATGTAATTTTACTTACGTAACATCGGCGTGACATTGTTTTGTCGTATCTCAAATGGATCAGAGAGAGAAAACTCGCAGAAGGCTTGATCATCTGTAGTTTTTGAGATCATACACACAGACATGCAGACAGACACACTAGTAAGGATAAGCATCTTGAAAATGTCAACCAACTCTTATTATCTGTACCTCTTATTAACATTATAACCAATACAAAACAAACAAACAATCACATCTTTCTTTATAATATTAGTATAGATATAGATTGCCAACGAAGCAAGTAGTTTTTAGAAAATCTTTGAATGCAGTATTAACTTTTAAAAATAAAGTCTTTTTTCGGCTAAATATCCTATCTACGACATTTACGGTACTTTCCCTTCATGTCGCATAGTTTTGGGACATCCTGTATAATAAAATATACATAATTTACATTAATACGAAGCACGCACGAAGCGTTACAGTTCCACCTTCCTTGTCCGAACTAAAAAAAAAATACAAACAAACAAACAATGTCAGACATTTTCTCTCTCGGGTTTTATATTTTTCATTGTTCAATGCGGACAAAGTCACCGGGCAGCAGCTAGTAAAACATAAATACATAAATAGTATATTTATTAACCTAAGTAACTACTATTACTAACCTCATTATTTACATCAAACTTGACTTGACTCTTCGAACGTGAGGAGCGAGGCGGAGTTGACTCTTTACTCTCTTTACTCAAGCTACCTCTCGTTGTGCGAGTCGGTTGAGTGAGCGGTTTGCTTTCCAACTGTGAAAGAAAAATATCTATATAACTAGCTGGTGCTCGCGACTTCGTCCGCGTAGAAAAGTATAAAACGCCATCTACCGTATTTTGGATAGATGGCTCTATCTCCCGGGCCAAGCCGCTAGTATTTACTTTTATTTTAGATTTCCCGTAGGAATGAAGCATTTTCCCGCGGTAAAAAGTAGCCTATGTTCATCACGGATAATGTCGGCTTCTAATGGTAAAAGAATTTTTCAAATCGGTCCACTAGTTTCGGAGCCTGTTCTATACAAACAAACAAACAAACAAATCTTTCCTCTTTATAATATAAGTATAGACTAGCTGGCGCCCGCGACTACGTCCGCGTTGAAATAGAAAAAAAAGTAGCCTATCCTGTGTCCCGTACGTCTAAATGTTTATCTACCAAGTTTCATGAGAATCATTCAATTCGTTTGAGTTATGGAGGAATATACATACATATACAATACATACACTTGCAGATTTATTATTAGTATTGATTATACTATATATACTAGCGCTCCGCTATTGGCTTCGCCCGGGAATAAACTTAATTAGATATTATTATAATGTATTTTTTGGATATTTTGGCACAAGGCGATCATAGTTGGTTGGTCGACACGTTTCGTCTCTAGCTATTAACCAAACGGTCGCAGGTTCGAATCCCGCTAGGGGCAAATATTTATGCGTTAACATTTTACCTTTGCACCCAAGTTATGGACGTTTTGTATTTATAATATGTATGTATTTACAAAAAAAAGTAATGTATGTTCTATATCAACTGTCTGGTATTCATAATACAAGCATTAGTTGCTTTGTGTGGAACTAGATGGTACTTTGTGGAACTAGATGGTGCTGTGTGGAACTAGATGGTGCTTTGTGGAACTAGATGGTGCTGTGTGGAACTAGATGGTGCTTTGTGGAACTAGATGGTGCTGTGTGGAACTAGATGGTGCTGTGTGGAACTAGATGGTGCTGTGTGGAACTAGATGGTGCTGTGTGGAACTAGATGGTTTACTGACCTTAACCTTAACCTCTGGCATCTTCTTTTTCTCCTTCTTTATTGACTTGGCGTTCTTCTTGGACTTGGTGGTGGTGGTGGTGTCTTCGCCCTTCTTCGGCTTCAGAAGAGGCTCGTTGTCCTCATCTTTTATGTACACAGGTTCGGTCACTCCCAATATGCAGTCTTCAGTGTTTGTCTTGAAATCAATATTTTTATAATTATTTTACTAGCTGTTGCCCGCGACTACGTCCGCGTTAAAAAAGACAAAAAGTAGCCTATCACGTGTCCAGTACTTCTAAATGTTTGTCTACCAAGTTTCATGAAAATCGGTTAATTCGTTTAGGAGTGACGGAGGAACATACATACATATAGAAAAAAATTGTAAAAAAGGTAAATTTAGTTTCAGTATCACGTATAGAGCCTAATAATATATACACGATATTTCTGTAAACAAAGTAAATTACTCCATCACCGACCCATACAGATTTATATACAGACCACTTAATACAAAAATTAAGTGTTAAATATAATCTAAAAAAAGACTCACAGCCTCCCGAGGCTTCGTCTGCAGCGGAAGACCGAGTCTCAGCCGTGTACGCTTGTTCGTCTGTCTGCACATGTTCGCAAACTCGTAAAAGTCGTTCACTTTATCAACGCACAGTTCACAAATTAACGGCGGCATACAATCGTTTTGATTTATCTGTAAGTGAGAAGAAACATGTGAATGTGATTTTGTTTGTTTGTAACGCTTTTACGCAAAAACTAATGAACCGATCACCATGAAATTTTGCATACACATTGTCTGCGACATCAGAAAGGACATAGGGTTACCTTTTTACTAATTCCATGAAGCAACTTACTCATAACCAACCCTTACGATTCATTATTAATATTGATATTATTTACAAACTGGCCGTTGCACGTGATTTCGTTCGCGTATCTTTATAAACAATGGCTTTCTATAGGTATTAAAACTCTGCTACTACCAAGACATGTTTTCATTGGGAAAGTTCTATTTATGAGGTTCTATTACATTTCTTTAGAGATTACTAGTCAAAAATACATGAATTACTCGCCTCTATATTGACACACTGTCTTATTTTCTCCCTCAATTCAATCTCCGAGTCTTCCAAGTCGATTATGTTTTGTATAATCGGCATTTTATAGCCGCCACCGGCCCCACATAAACGACAAGCGCGGAAGATTTCATAAATATGTTGTTTATTGAGCTTAGTATTCATAATGTTTACAATTTGTCACTTTAAATTAAGTTTTTTTGAAAAACAACAACCAATAACTTCACCAAATATTGCCCCGAATTCATTTCACATCACAGAAAGAAAAGAAACTCGACTCTAACTCGACTCGAAAGAGCGCAAATGAATTATGGAAGTTTGACAATTTTGACATTGACATTCATTTGACAACAGAGTATATATTCAGCCAGGTACAACCACAGAATACTATAATCACAAAGAGGAACAACTTTAGAGCAATGGATCTCTCCATTGAGGATAGGATGGAGAGTAGGAGTAAAGGAGGACCGTCCGTACATGGCTATTGCTTTTAGGTAGGACCGTCTTTATACTTTATACTAATATTATAAAGAGGAAAGATTTGATTGTTTGTTTGTATAGAATAGGCTCCGAAACTAGTGGACCGATTTGAAAAATTCTTTTACCATTAGAAGCCGACATTATCCGTGATGAACATAGGCTACTTTTTACCGCGGGAAAATGCTTCATTCTTACGGGAAATCTAAAATAAAAGTAAATACTAGCGGCTTGGCCCGGCAGATAGCGCCATCTATCCAAATCAGGTGAAACCTCGCAGAGACATATTATTTTGATGGGTGAAACGACTAACATGACAACTGTTTGGTGATATTCGTTTATGCGTTTTTGGCGTTTTATACTTTTCAACGCTGACGAAGTCGCGAGCACCAGCTAGTCTAATATGAAATGCAAAAAATTGACAATAAAGAATCAAATTTCGTAAAATATTTCTTTATTGACTAAGTCATGACTAAGTTTTAAGGCGAAGCTTATCGTCAACCAATTATTTGAATTAGATAAAACATAAATAAACCTATAGCCTTTAGTTAGATCAATACATATTTTTTTCTTAATTGGCAATTAATATCGCCCTATTATTTTTTTTTATGAACGAATTCATTTTGTCAGTAGTTTTAGAGACGTGATGGCCACTGTGAAGTATTTGTATGTAATATTAAATTTATTGGCAACTGTTAAATGTACATTTCCACCGGTAAGTAAATTATTATACAGGGTGTTTCGCGATAAAGTGCAACAAAAAAAAATATAGATAAATTATTGCAAATTTTGACAGTAATCTGATGCTCGCACTAATATTTTTACGTATATAATTAGAAAATACTTATTTAACTAGAAAAATTAGAAAATACTCTTGCTGACAGTTTAAAATGTTTTTCACGTCGTCTCTGTACCAAATTATAACCTACTAGCTGTTGCACGCGACTTCGTCCGCGTATAATACATTCGTGTCTGTGAAACCATTTAAATACATATAGAAAATTTCAACCCAATCGGTCAAGCCGTTTAATAGTTGACATACCGACAGCAGCGCCACCTACCGGGTTCAATTGTATTTTTAAATCATCCAGGAAATCATCGAAATAGCCATATAAAATTTCAATCCAATCGGTTCAGCCGTTTAGAAGTTATTTGAAAAAGAAGTTAACTACAGAAGGATAATTCTTACTACCTATTGTCCTTTACCCGTTTTCCCGTAGGAATGAAGCATTTTTCCGCGGTTTAAAGTAGCCTATGTTCATCACGGATAATGTCGGCTTCTAATGGTAAAAGAATTTTTCAAATCGGTCCAGTAGTTTCAGAGCCTATTCTATACAAACAAACAAACAATCAAATCTTTCCTCTTTATAATATTAGTATAGATAAAATAACTTTAAGAGTTATTGTAAAATTACAGTCGCGTAGCAAACATGTACGAATTCTATAAAGATGGTATAAGTACTTCTTGTACCTCTTTTAGCTGCTGCACCTTTGTATCGCTCTACAAACTCTTTAATTACCGCTTTTATATCGCTACTATAACACTGAAGCCTGTATAAAAAGTGCCCTTTCCGGGAGTGTAGAATCGATAGAGAGTTCTCTATCACTACTGTAGTGCTTACTTGTGCAGGCTAAGCCTTTAAAAATATCCCTTAAGCAGCTGTTATAGTTCTTCTTATAACACTAGTGTGCTACTTGGGCTATGTCCTTTCTGGTGTCCCAGACAACGTGCATCTATGCAAATTTCATGGTATTTTTTTTTTACGAGCGAAGAAACTTTCAAAAAGTACCTTATGCCAAATACCGCATGCAAAGACAAATGGCATAAGGTTATGTGGGATTCTTACCGCACTAAAACTCCAACTAGAGATGGGTATGGTTCAGTCCTGCGGGGACTTTGGAACCGTCATCGAGTAGGATGTGACGGGGTCGTCTTCTGAAATGAGACAGAGTGATATCAGGGTCGGGGGTGTAGATTAGTGAGCTAGTCACTAACGGATTAGGATGGTGCGGGAGTTTGGCGTAGTACTTCAAGGCGAAATCCTTGATGCACTTTGCCATGGATAGGAGGTCAATGTCCTTGTGTAAATCGATGTTGCGAATGAACCATGGGGCGCCCACGGCATTTCATGGTGATCGGTTCAGAAGTTTTTGCGTGAAAGAATAACAAACAGCACTGTTCGTTAGGTACATAGTGCGCCAATAATACGTATGGCGAAAGGACTACCGCTTACACTGTCCCACGTAGTAATACCTTCAGATCTATGTAACAATATATCAATTAAAAATATTAAATCTAAGTTAAAGCAATATTTTTTAAATTGTAATTAATAGTATCTGTATAGTTGATTTATTAATAGGTATAGTATCTAGGTATATAGTGATAACACGAGACTAAACCTCAGTGGTTTTTAGTGTTATCATTTTACATGTTATTTTATATATTATCCCTTAAAATTGTAAATAAATAAATAAGTAAATAAATAAATAAATAATTTATAATACTAGCTGGTGCCCGCGACTTCGTCCGCGTTGAACGATGAAAGGTACCCTATGTCCTTCTTTCTGGTGTCCCAGACAGTTCAGTAGCACTACCATGAGTTTATGACGACCGAAATCGCTAGCGAGAGATGAGTGAGAACGTAAAATATTTGTATGAAAAATTGTACAGCGCTTCTAGCGGTCGCTCAAAGAACTAAAACCGGTAACATGAGTTGCATAAGTGAAAAACCTATCGAATATAGTCGCTAGCGACTAACGTTTAAATTGACATTTCTATACAAAATCGGTACCATGAGTTACAAATTTGACTGATGCTCTCGAGAAATACCGTAACGTTAGTAGTTAAATCATTCACTAGCACACTGAAGGGTGAAAGGTTCGTTATCGACAGAAGTAAACTGACGTAAGATTTCGATAGCAACTCATGGTAGTGCTACAGAAGTCTTTCCGTGAAAGCGTAACAAACATCCATACATCCATACAACCTTTCGCTTTTATAATATTACTTAGTACGGATTTAATTTTTTTGTATACAAACGTGTATTTTTTTAAAAAAAATTGTATATGTCGTCGGCACATCGTAGAATTGGGCATATCATGATATTCCTGGGCAGATCATATTTCTGTTAAAACTGAGAGGGTCGTCTCACTCCACTCCGCTTCGCTCGACTTCCCAAATTTATTTCCATGTAAACCTGACACGCTCTTCTTCGCTTTGCTTCGCTCCGCTTCTCGTCGCACCTATTTTTGACGTTTGGTGAAAGATTTTTGATTTCATACTTTACGATCTCCCCGCGACATATATAAACTGGTTTTTTTTTTCACCCAGTTTTTAAATATTGAATATAATCATATAGATTGGCGATGAAGTCCAACTAGGGAGCGTTTTGCTACCAGCCTCAAGAAGAGGGCGATATTTAGCCAACATAGTTAGAAGACAAGCTGTCGTAAGTATATATTTTTTATAGCTGTTGCCCGCGACTTCGTCCGCGTTAAAAAAAAATAAATAGTAGCCGATCACGTGTCCCGTACTTCTCAATGTTTATCTACCAAGTTTCATAAAAATCAGTTAATTCGTTTAAGAGTGATGGAGGAACATACATAAATACATACAGAAAAAAATATTGTAAAAATGGTAAATTTAGTTTCAGTATCACGTATAGGGTTGACGAAACGTTAGGTCATGTAGACCTAACGTTCCGTCAACCTAACCTAGTAAACCTAGATGTTAATTAGGGTTCGAATCCCGCTAGGGGCAAATGTGTATATGTTAACATTTTACCTTTGCACCAGAGTTATGGATGTTTTGTATTTCTAATATGTATGTATTTACAAAAAAAAGTAATGTATGTAGTATATCAACTGTCTGGTATCCATAATACAAGCATTAGTTGCTTTGTGTGGAACTAGATGGCGCTGTGTGGATTGTGTGAACATAGTATTTAAAAAAAGAAATTAAATGGATAAGATAAAATAATATTAAAATGTATCACTAATCTTCCACAGGATGGCACTGGGATTAAATTCAATAAAGACGCAGACAGGGTAAGTTTATTAGTCGTTTTTCTACACTTTCAATGTACAGTCGGCCGCATAAGTCGATTAACACATTCAAAAGTGTTAAAGAACTGAACACTCAACGCGCCATAAGTCGTTATCACGACTATAGAACAAAATAAACTTCACGTACACACGGTCGTAAAAAGCTTCAGTAAATAAGTAAGCAAGTTGATTGTTCAGTTGTTTAACAAATTGAAAAGTGTTAAACAACTGAACACTCAACGCGCCATAAGTCGTTGTCACAACTATAGACTAAGGGTCGGTGCACATTATCGGCATCGGCAAGGAAAAGAATCCTTCGGCATACCTACATGCAAGCACTCACTGTCGGAAACTATGCCTTGGCATGCTGGAACGTCCTTAGGGATTCCGAAGCGTCCTTAAGCACGCCGAAGCGTCTCGACATCGTATTTGTAGCTCGCATATCTATAGCGTTCTCTTCAGGGCAAACTATTCGCGAATTTTCCCTCGGAGTGCCGAAGCATCTACGACTACATATTTTGGTTACTACGACTACATATTTTGGAAATTTCTACTTTATTGCCATGACGTTAATGTATATTATTATTTGCCACCTTAACTTCCACATTGTCTTCCAGATGAACGCTGAAGCCAAGAAGAAAGTGGACGTTCTGTCCGAAGAACTTCTTCCTTACATAATAACGGAGCAAGAGCGACGCATGACCCTCCACAGACGCGTCATGACGGCAATACAAAACGGAGAGAAGGGTGTGACCATTGCTGAAATCAGAAACAAACCACCCCTTATTATTCGAAGAGGTATGATTTTTTTCCCTTCGTGCGCGTACGTAACTAAGTTTCGTAACTAGCTACGAACTGGGATTTTTTTCTCTTGGTTTGTAACCAGGTTAGGAATGAATAATTCAAATTTGAGGGTTTTGTTTGCCTGCGTAACTAGGTTACAAACCTAGAACTATGTTAAAATTTACCGCGGGAAAATGCTTCATTCCTACGGGAAAACGGGTAATAGGACAACGGGTAGTAAGAATTACCCTTCCGTACTTATCTTTTTCACATAACTTCTAAACGGCTGGACCGATTGGGTTGAAATTTTATATAGCTATTTCGATGATTTCCTAAATGATTTAAAAATACAATTGGACCCGGTAGGTGGCGCTGCTGTCGGTATGTCAACTACTAAACGGCTTGACCGATTGGGTTGAAATTTTGTATGTGTATTTCCATAATGGTTTCACAGACACGAATGTATTGTATTTTATAAAGTTACGCGGACGAAGTCGCGTGCAACAGCTAGTTAATAATATGAATGTTGACGACACGTTTAGTCTAGCTAGTGGCTAGTAACCAAACGGTCGCTGGATCGAATCCCGCTAGGGGCGAATGTTTCATATTACATTTACCTGATTTCATATTACATGGGCGAATGTACCTGAGTCATGGATGTATTTCTTCTCATCCAGGTCTTATGTACCGATGCCCAGCAAACCGGGCTCCAAAGGAACCTGATGGATCTGGGGTGCTGATGTGTGAAGACGAAAGCGTTCCATCACAGGCAAGACGGCTTTTATGTTAAAAATAAAACCCAGAGCTTAATAGCCACTGACCTGTAATATCACTGGACAGGCTATCCCATAAAAATGACAGATAATTTCGTGCACCATTTTGAAACATCGCCGTACGAAAGTACGGACAACTAATTTTGACGTTTGCGTATTTTTATTCCAAAGATATTTATTTTTTCTCTTATTTTTATTCTGAAGGAGAAATAAACAGAACCACACACACACACACGAACTTATCAAACCCTACCCCCCTCCGCCTTTGTTTTGTTTAGAATTAATAACTAGTATATTCAACTTATTATATAATTTTGAATTGTATCTGTTTATGTTGTTTTATGTTTTGCTGTTGGGTTTGTAATCAAAGTAAATAAATAAATAAATATGTATAGATTTAGGACTGACTGACTGACCTGACTGCTTTGGACTTGACGGACCTGTTTTGGAAAACTAAGAAATATTATAGACTTGACTTGACTGACTAGACTCGGGATCTGCTACTTTTGATTTTTAATTTCAATTTTGCCTTTTTTTGTTACTAATGACACTGGCAAATAACATGACATTGGCAGATAATGGCCAATCCCAAAATGAGCCGAAATTCCATTATACATAAAGAAGAAGAAGAAGAAGAAGAAGAAGAAGAAGATATGTTTAAGTGTCTGTTTTATTCTATTTGTTGCTGTCTCTAGGGAGTGTTTAAATTTATTTGTGTCCTATTGAGCTTTGAAACATGAGGAAATGTGTATTCTGTAAATGTTTCATGGGCAATTTTAAATTATTGCATGACTAATTCTAGTTCCGAGTAGCCTTACAGCGCCAAAATGGCGTTGTTCAAATAGGCATAAAAATAATTTGACAGCAGCCTGTCCAGTGGTATTTATTATATTACAGGTCAGTGATAATAGCCCTCGCCATACCTCGTTTATAGCGACGTTAAACATTCTTAGGAGGTCTTCTTACGGCCTGCTTTGGGGCTAGATGGCTCTTCGATGTTTATCGTTTTGAGGATGATTCTGACCATCAGTCCAAGAACAAACGCTGGACTAACTTGCCAGGGCTGAACCATTCCAAAGCGCTCATAAAAGCCTACAGTCGTAACGTGACTAACCAGGCTATGTCGCTTAGTAGGAGCAATTTGTGTATTATTACTAGGGCACTAACGGGGCATTGCCGCCTCAATAAGCACCTTAAAGTAATGGGTCTCATTAGTACGGGAGAGTGTCGCTTCTGTCATGAGGCAGAAGAAACACCAATGCATATCCTGTGCGAGTGTGGCCCCTTAATGCACAAGCGCCCGTTGGACGAGTGGCAAGGGTGCTTGCCTAACGTTTCAGGGGCCCCGGGTTCGATTCCCGGCGGAGTCAACTTTGGAAATTTTAATATAATTTTCAAAATTGACTCTGGTCTGGATTTGAAAAGTAGTGGTAGGGCACACTGCGTTTCGCAGTCATTTGGGCAGCCCGTCTGGCGGCAGTAACCACCACCTTACAGAATACCACCGTGAAATAACAGAATTATGTGCTGTTGTGTTTCGGTGAGTGAGTAAGGGATGTCAGAGCCCATTACCCCATCCCTCCCTTATCCCTTACCCTCAATCCTTGTATGGTCGGCAGCGCACTTGTAGCACTTATGGCGTTGCTTGTGTTATAGGCGACGGTGGCCACCTACTATCAAGTGGACCGTCAGCCTGTCTGTCGACCTTAACATTAAAAAAAAAACGTGGTAGGTATAGGTAGAGAGCTTTTTAGTTTACGTGGCGATCACAATATTTCAGGAATGGACGAAGTGATACTGGTTCTCTAGCAGACAGAAATAGCCACTAAGCGTATAATAATAATCAGTCCAAGAGGCAGACGCGAACAAATGATTTAGTATCTTTTTTACATTTTTAAAGCGCTGTAACTCAAATACGACTTTCATTTACATAAACTTTCATCCCTATCAGTATGAAAGACGAACCAAAATGGCACCACCCAGCTATCTACTAGATGTCCTAATAAAATAAGAATAAATGTGTAGGGGTCGGTCATGGAGTAATTTACTTTGTTCACAGAAATATCGTGTATATATTATTAAAGGCTCTATACGTGATACTGAAACTAAATTTACCATTTTTACAATTTTATTCCGTATGTATGTATGTATGTTCCTCAATAACTCTTAAACGAATTATCTGATTCTCATGAAACTTGGTACATAAACATTTAGAAGTACGGGACACGTGATAGGCTACTTTTTATCTTTTTGACGCGGACGATGTCGCGGGCAACAGGTAGTATAAAAATAAAATGACTGTCATATCACAGGTGATGTATGATTCCTGTTTGAGTGCCGAAGACAGAGACCTCTACAATGCTGACAACAAATACTTCTTTTGCAATCGTGAGTTATTTTCGTTGTTGAAAATATTATCTATATATTTAGTAGCTGTTGCACGCGACTTCGTCCGCCTAACTTTATGAATGATTGGCAAATAAATGATTTGATAAAATATATGTTACTGATAAATGTAGCTTTCAATAGTTGAAAGAAATTTTCAACTATTGAAAGCCAACTCCAACTCGTTTTAGACTTTATTCAATACTAGCTGGAGCTCGCGACTTCGTCCGCGTAGAAAAGTATAAAACGCCATCTACCGTATTTTGGATAGATGGCGCTATCTCCCGGGCCAAGCAGCTAGTGTTTACTTTTATTTTAGATTTACCGTAGGAATGAAGCATTTTCCCGCGGTAAAAGGTAGCCTATGTTCATCACGGATAATGTCGGCTTCTAATGGTAAAAGAATTTTTCAAATCGGTCCAGTAGTTTTGGAGCCTATTCTATACAAACAAACAAACAAATCTTTTCTCCTTATAATTTTAGATTCTAATATAATTAGTGGTATTATTTTATGTGTTTTTATTTTCTGTATTGTTCTAGGATATTGTCCAAAATCTCTATAACTAGCTGGTTCTCGCGACTTCGTCCGCGTTCTCTATAGCCTTTCTCTATAAATGGACTATCCAATACAAAAAGAATTTTTCAATTCGAACCAGCAGTTCCTGAAATTAGCGCGTACAAACAAACAAACTGTTCAGTGTTACATAAATATTGGTATAAGTAGATAAAAATTTCGTGTCACATGTTTGAGTTGAGGCCAATAAACTCCTTACTAAACTCCAAAATTTCGTAACTGTGTGTAATTTACTCCAACTTGAGTAAACTTGAGGAACATAGACATAGACATAGACATAGACATAGACATAGACATAGACATAGACATAGACATAGACATAGACATAGACATAGACATAGACATAGACATAGACATAGACATAGACATAGACATAGACATAGACATAGACATAGACATAGACATAGACATAGACATAGACATAGACATAGACATAGACATAGACATAGACATAGACATAGACATAGACATAGACATAGACATAGACATAGACATAGACATAGACATAGACATAGACATAGACATAGACATAGACATAGACATAGACATAGACATAGACATAGACATAGACATAGACATAGACATAGACATAGACATAGACATAGACATAGACATAGACATAGACATAGACATAGACATAGACATAGACATAGACATAGACATAGACATAGACATAGACATAGACATAGACATAGACATAGACATAGACATAGACATAGACATAGACATAGACATAGACATAGACATAGACATAGACATAGACATAGACATAGACATAGACATAGACATAGACATAGACATAGACCTGGCACATAGACGCAAAATTGCCAGTCTATATGTCTTTTATAAGATGTACTTCGGAGAGTGTGCACAGGAGCTGCATGAGCTCATACCACCTTCTCCTTTCTTCCATCGGACATACAGACGTACGGCTGGTTACCATCCTCATCTTGTCGAAGTCCCTCCTTTTCTGACTAAGCGCTTTGAAACATCCTTTATAATGAGCACTGCCAAGGTTTGGAACTCCCTGCCGGCGTTTGTATTTCCGGGCTCATATAACCCTAATCTTTTCAAAGTTCGAGTGAATAGGCATATTCTGGGTGAGCTTGCTCCATCTTAGGCCTCTCCCTTGCTACCCAGCTGGTTGTTGGCCAAGAGCAAACCCTTTCTCTAATAAAAAAAAAATAATTAAAAGATAAGATAGTTTCTATTTTAAACGCGAGCGAAGCCGGGAGCTTGTAGCTAGTGAAATATATTTTTCAGGACACAGAGTTGAAGGTCCCGACTTACCTAGGAACGGCAGCACCGTCATTGGTTGCGCCCCCATAGAGAGGACTTCTCTTAATTATACCATAAACAAATGCACTCTAGAGGATACCGATGACGTGGTGGTCCACTACAGATATTACCCCGACAGGGTAAGGTGAACAGATAAAAATGCATAAGTAAATGAATAAATAAATATCTCAACACATTCCACACACAGCACCATCTAGTTTCACACTAAGTAACTAATTGTTAAGGTTGTTAAGGACTAAGTGACTTGACAATTCGACAATTTTCTATGTAAGGGAACTACACATATACTTATATTAATAAATAAATATCTTCCAACATTCCACTAAGCACCATCTAGTTCCATAAAGCACTATCTAGTTCCACAAAGCACTATCTTGTTCCAGAAAGCACCATCTAGTTCCACAAAGCACCTTCTAGTTCTACACAGCACCATCTAGTTCCAAACAGCACCATCTACCACACTAAGTAACTAATTGTTACTAATACACTACACTAATATTAATAAATAAATAACTAGCATCATCTAGTTCCACACAGCACCATCTAGTTCCACAACGCACCATCTAGTTCCACACAGCACCATCTATTTCCAGAAAGCACCATCTAGTTCCACAGAGCACTATCTAGTTCCACAAAGTACTATCTAGTTCAACACAGCACCATCTATTTCCACACAGCACCATCTATTTCCACACAGCACCATCTATTTCCACACAGCACCATCTATTTCCACACAGCACCATCTAGTTCCAAACAGCACCATCTACAACATTAAGTAACTAATTGTTAAAGTTGTTAAGAACTAACTAATTTGACAATTAGACAACTTTATAAAATAAAAAGTAAAAAATATTTTACTACCTATTCTTTTATATATTTGAATTTATAGGTATACAAATTCGTAACAGAACTGGACCCCGACCACGAAGTCTGCGATCATTGGAACCCTTGTCAAATTGGATACATTTACAGCTTGCCTTCCTTGGATCAAGCCATACCTGCTAGCGATTTGTGGCGTAAGTATTATGTCCATGTCCATGTCCATTTCTATGTCTAAGTATTTATTTAACCTATAGGATATTTCTTCTTCGCGGAAGACGCGATAGACACAGACACGATCTATCGCTTACTTTACGTTTGTGATGATTAATTGATTACATGTTCCAAAATTGCAGAAAATCATCTATTTATTGCAAGAGTGCCAATCTGCAGTAGTTGGTGCTAGTGTCTGGTGTGCTAGCCTGCTAATTTCCTAATATGATAGTAAATTAGTGTGCTTGTCTGCTGGTTAGCTAGCGTGGAGTGTCTTAATTTGCTAGTATACTAGTGTGCTAGTTTGCTAGTATGCTAGCATGCTGGAGTCTTAATTTTCTAGTACACTAGTGTGTTAGTCTGCTAGTATGCTAGCATGCTGGAGTCCTAATTTTCTAGTATACTAGCATGCTGGAGTCCCAATTTTCTAGTATACTTACTATTGTACTAGTTTGTTCATAACCTAGCGTTCTAGTGTACTATAGTGTACTATTCTGCTGGGTGTGCTAACGTGAAGAGTCCTAATTTGCTAGTATACTAGTGTGCTAGCTGCTGATGTGCTAGCGCGCTAGTGTCCTAGTGAGCTAGTCTGCTGGTGTGCTAGCGTGCTAGCGTGCTAGTTTACTATGGTTGTGACAGAAGTGGGAAATAACATAATAATATATCCCATTTTATATTATATTATTATTAAATAAAACTATTTTGCAATAATTATTACTTTGATATTCAGTGCTAACAATTTAAAAATTTATATGTTTTGTGTTTCAGGAGACGTTCGTAAGTATATTATGTTTTTTATTGTTTGAATTAAATTTGTTAAAATTTAAACTTTTATGAGATTTTTTTATATATTTAAAATAAACCTAGGTGGTTTAAATTAAAGGACTAGAACACCTAGTTTGAAATTTATTTATAATTTTAAAATCTCTCCCATCTTTTTTTTTCAGCGGAAAGTGAGTAACAATTAAGTACATATTTATTAAAAAAATAAATCTAAATTTCTGTAAAAAATGTAATTATTTTTTTGAGAAAAAAATTAAACATCTTTCTTTATAAACTGTAGTGCTAAGATATTTGACTACTTAGTCTCGCTGGGCTTTACTAGATACAGCCGCCGTACTTGACAAATGGAGCAACTAATATTACGCCGAATTCGGCGTACCCGAGCCAGTCACACTGCAAACTGTCTGCGATATGTACGTGCCGAATGTTTTATTAAATTTTGGACATAAAAAAAAGCCAATTTGCGCAGTGAAACTGTGAAAAAATATAATTAAACTATGTAAAAAGTGATAAATAGTGACGATGTTTTATAGGTCGTGCAGCGAATAAAGACTTCTCGGCAAATGTGCGCAGAACTCTATTTTTAGGTATTTGAGGGGACAAAGGAGCGTGAGTCTACCAATAACGTGTGCCGACACGTTATTGGTAGACTCAGACGCTCTTCCCCTCGCGCACTTCGTTCGCGCGTCTCGAGTCTCTTGGGTACTGTTGTGTACAGATTGTTTTATCGTATTAGTAATACGTCATGGTGAATAAATGCCTAAAAACACGTTCTTCTTCGACATCGCACGATGATTTTATGGAAGGAATGTCAACACTGCCTGTAATGTTAAGTTAGTGAGGTGAAAATTTACGAAATAAGAAAAAAAAATGTCATTTTCCTTGGCAATTTTGTGCGCAATTGTACACAATGACATGCGCCGATTGCCCCCACAAGTGTCGCCTTCAAACCTTAATATAATAATTCACCTATACCCATGATATACTTTTTAGGCATTTATTCACCATGACGTATTTACTAATACGATAAAACAATCTGTACGCAACAGTACCCAAGAGACTCGAGACGCGCGAACGAAGTGCGCGAGGGGAAGAGCGACTGAGTCTACCAATAACGTGTGCCGAAACGTTATTGGTAGACTCAGACGCTCTTCCCCTCGCGCACTTCGTTCGCGCGTCTCGAGTCACGGAGCTATTGCTTTTAGGTGAGGCTGTATCTAGTCGAGCGCAGCGAGACCAATCATTTATCTATGCTGTTGTGTAACGAAATATTTTGTTAACCGCCCTATACTGAAGATTTTAGTGAAGCAATTGTAATGCCTGTCGAACTAAGTTCTAACGCTTATTTAAGCTATTGTTAAGCTTTTTAAGTTTTAAGTATATTTTTTTTATTTAACACTTTTGTTTTTACATTTTTTTAAGAACCGGAAGGTAAGTAAAATTTTCCTATAAATGTTTAAAACTATATAAAATTGTACTAAGTAATTATTTTTTCTATTAATTATGGAGAATTAAAAATTGATAAAATTAAAAAAAATCACGTGACTTATAACTTTTGAATTATGTATTGCGAAAAAAATTGGTTTTGTTATAAAACATAATAATATATATAATAATATGATCTTTCCATTTATCACAAATAATATTAATTCAAAATCCAATTGTCTATTATTTCAATGTTTAGTTATGGTAAAATATTTTAATCCAAATTCTAGACAAGATCTGAATATTTTTGAATATTTTTAAACTAGACGTTTTCATTTTTGAAATTAGTCGTTTTAAAACAACGAAGGCTAATTAAGGCTAACAATCTATACTAATATTATAAAGAGGAAAGATTTGATTGTTTGTTTGTATTGAATAAGCTCCGAAACTAGTGGACCGATTTGAAAAATTCTTTTACCATTAGAAGCCGACATTATCCGTGATGAACATAGGCTACTTTTTACCGCGGGAAAATGCTTCATTCCTACGGGAAATCTAAAATAAAAGTAAACACTAGCTGCTTGGCCCGGGAGATAGCGCTGTCTATCTAAAATACGGTAGATAGTGTTTTATACTTTTCTACGCGGACGAAGTCGCGTGCAGCAGCTAGTTTTTTAATAAATTCCTTTAGTTATTTAGTTTAATTAGTTGTTTAATTAAAATTTCATTTAATTTTTATTTATTTCACACTTCAGAATATGAACGTAAGTTATTTTGTTTTAATAAATACGTACACATAAAAAATATTACGTTTCATATTACTTTTGGTTGGTAATAAAATTATCATTTGATTTATTTTCCAGGAGACGGTAAATATGGCAATTTTTTATCTCTTTTTCTGTATAATTTATTAACAAGCCTTTTTTTTTTAATTAGAAAAAATAAAAATAAAAATTCTTAGGGCCTGTTCACATCAATTTAACTCGCTTATTATTTTTCCCACTAAGTATAACAAATAGCTAAATTAAATATTAACCGCACTTAGTAATATACATATTATTATATATATAAGATAAATTAATGTAATGAAATAATAAAATATGAAAATTGTATTCAATTTCAGAAATTGTACCACGTATGTATTTATTTATTATTTATTTACAGTAATGTGTTAATTCAAGACAGGATGCGCCCTTACCATACTATAGTTCGTGCAGCGAATAAAGACTTCTCGGCAAATGTGCGCAGCATTCTATTTTTAGGTGTTTGAGGGGGCAGAGGAGCGTGAGCGGCTGAGTCTACCAATAACGTGTGCCGACACGTTATTGGTAGACTCAGTCGCTACACACCTCCGGCACTTCGCGACGCGTTATTGGTAGACTCAGTCGCTACACACCTCCCGCACTTCGCGACGCGTTATTGGTAGACTCAGTCGCTACACACCTCCCGCACTTCGCGACGCGTTATTGGTAGACTCAGTCGCTACACACCTCCCGCACTTCGCGACGCGTTATTGGTAGACTCAGTCGCTACACACCTCCCGCACTTCGCGACGCGTTATTGGTAGACTCAGTCGCTACACACCTCCCGCACTTCGCGACGCGTTATTGGTAGACTCAGTCGCTACACACCTCCCGCACTTCGCGACACGTTATTGGTAGACTCAGTCGCTACACACCTCCCGCACTTCGCGACACGTTATTGGTAGACTCAGTCGCTACACACCTCCCGCACTTCGCGGTACGTTATTGGTTTGGTAGACTCAGACGCTCTTCCCCTCGCGCACTTCGCGACACGTTATTGGTTTGGTAGACTCAGACGCTTTTCCCCTCCCGCACTTCGTTCGCGCGTCTCGACTCTCTTGGGTACTGTTGCGTACAGATTGTTTTATCGTATTAGTAATACCTCATGGTGAATAAATGCCTAAAAAAACATTCTTCTTCGACATCGCACGATGATTTAATGGAAGGAATATCAACACTGCTTGTAATGTTAAGTCAGTGAGGTGAACAATTACGAAATAAGAAAAAAAATGTCATTTTCCTTAGCAATTTTGTGCGCAATTGTACACATGTGCGCAATTGCCGCAATTTCATTTTATTCGCCGATACTGACGATACGCACTCCTGACCGTGCGACCGACGCGCTTGTCATTAGTATTCACAAGTCCGTTAGGCATGTTTGAGAGCTCTCCTGACGGTCAGTACTGACGATACGCACAACCGACTGTGCGACCGACGCGCTTGTCATTTGCATACACGTTGTCTGGGACACCAGAAAGGACATAGGGTACCTTTCATTGTTCAACGCGGATGAAGTCGCGGGCACCAGCTAGTATTACATTAAATACTAACATCCATGACTCAGATACCAAGGTATTAACATACATTGGTACCTGAGTATTAACGTACATAAACATTTGTATGAAAATTCACACATGACACACAGCTCGTCTGCCCGTACACACGCGTATTACTACCGCGATCGGTCGTACGTATCGTCAGGCCTGGCGGTCAGTACTGACGATACGCACTCCTGACCGTGCGACCGACGCGCTTGTCATAAGTATGTATGAAAATTCACAAATCGTTACAGACAAACGCGTCGGTCGCACGGTCAGGAGTGCGTATCGTCAGGATTGGTCGTCAGGAGAGCACTGAAACCGGCCTTAACACGTCAAGAAAGCAAACGTATCCGTGCGAATACATGCGAAGGCATCACATACATTGCTTAGGGGCGCATTCTGTCTTGATTAACACATCACTGTTTATTTACAATTTCAATTGTATTTAAATTCACTATACCTATCTTTCACAGCTGTTGCTGGTAAGTAACTTCTTCTTCTTCTTAGCGTGCCACTTCTTTACGAAGGTTGGTGACCATCATGGTTATTCTGACTTTGGAAGCTGTTGCGCGAAAGAGGGAGCGAGTGCTCAATCCGAACCATTCTCTTAAATTCTTCAGCCAGAATGTCCTTCCTCTACCTCTGCTCCGCTTTCCCTGTATTTTACCTTGCATCACTAGATGAAGAATAGGGTATCTTCGCCCCTCATTACGTGCCTGAAATACTTCTACTGTAGGTTTTTTTCTCGTACGAAAATCTGCGATCTTAAGGTTCAAATGAGTCATGCAACATTTACATTATACATCTTGTTATGAGAGAATTTTGAGTTTATGAGAGAAAGTGATAGCATGTATAAAAAAATCCAGTAGACACTTTTTAGCAGAGATTTTGTTTGAGACACTGAATCTAATGTATCCTTTATCAAAGACGTAGACAGCCAATACATTTGAACCGGTGTGAATGTCGACCCAAAAAATTGCTTACCTTGTGGACGCAATCGACACTAGTGTCGACATTTGTGTCGAGTGTCAGTGCAGTGCGTCGTGTATATGCCGCTTTAGTATGTTCATCTGGGATACACTTCATCTGGGGATGGCAAGGCATAATTGTACCAATAAACAAATCTATATTATAGAGGACAGCTTCGAAGAAAACGTACCACCTACATCGAAATATTACCAGTCGAGCCCAAGAAAGGTAGCGATACCAGAATCATCGAGAAGATCAGGAAAGGTCCAATTTGCTGGGGTCCTCATCAAGTCTACTTCCAATGCCGTCAAAAAGGTAAGTATTTAAGGCGCTTGGTGCCATCAAATGGATACTTTCTTAAGGCAACTCCAAGTTCAAGCCCTTTACCATCGGACATACAGACAACTTTAAAACGTCCTTACTAATCCGTACTAATATTATAAATGCAAAAGTTTGTATGTATAAATGTTTGTTAATCTTTCACGCAAAAACTACTGAATGGATTTCAATGAAACTTTACAATGGTAAAAATGGTCACTTGATTGTTACGTAACGTTTGGGGAGGGAGAGGGGGGGTACACAAAAGCGTTACAGTGCGTTACAAAGGGTGGAGGGAGGTCCAAAAATCGTTGAAAATTGCGTTACGTAATATTTGAAACGGGTACGGCGATGATGAACATGTTCACTGTTTTCAGGTGTCTGAAAAGCACATTTCCACTCACACAGAT
This sequence comes from Synanthedon vespiformis, assembly GCA_918317495.1. Taxonomy (NCBI): domain Eukaryota; kingdom Metazoa; phylum Arthropoda; class Insecta; order Lepidoptera; family Sesiidae; genus Synanthedon; species Synanthedon vespiformis. Next base: position 687,078 of record OU906975.1, read on the forward strand.
GCCGATGGTAAATCTATCACGATCACCATAAGCTATGATAAATGGAGGTCCTCTTACTATGGAACCTATAACGCCATATTCACCATAAACGAAAGAGAGGTTTACAAGAAATTTTTAATACTGGGTAAGTTTTTTGAAGTTGAAACCGTTGGACACTTAGCATGGGTGAAAAACACTAAAGTCGCAATGTCACACTCTGTGAGCGACACCCTCAGTAACGTTTAATTGCATGAAATAAGCGCCATCTACCTAATTCATAATATTTTATGTTAACACGTTAATTGCCACATAACGCGACTTCGCGTGAAGCGACCCGTTATAATGTGGGCGATAACGCGACGTCGCGTGATGGTGCCTTACAATAATGTATAAACATTATAAAACTCTGACCTTGAGCGGATATCTTTTGTTTGCGCATGTAGAATTGCGAACAATACGGCTGACCTGCTTTCTCTCGTACAAAATGCGTGCGTCTCACTCATTCCGTGGCTCCCCGATCCTTGCGTCGCTATAGCTCACAAACAGTCCCAAAATCGGTTACTGCGCATATTTGATAAATGACATTGCAGAGACCATCAAGTTTTGCGATGATTATACATTATTAGCTGTTGCTCACTACTTCTTCCGCGTTGAAAAGTGTAAAACACCATCTACCATGGAGCGGATCGCTAAAAATATCACCAAGCAGTTGTCATGTTAGTCGCTTCACCTGATTTTGGATAGATGGCACTATCAAGTGTATCCCGGGCCAAGCCGCTAGTATTTACTTTTATTTTAGATTTCCCGTAGGAATGAAGCATTTTCCCTACGTTCCCCAAGTAGACTATGTTCATCACGGATAATGTCGGCTTCTAATGGTAAAAGAATTTTTCAAATCGGTCCACTAGTTTCAGACCCTATTCAATACAAACAAACAAACAATCAAATCTTTCCTCTTTATAATATTAGTATAGATATAGATTGTAAGATACCATCACACGACATCGCATTATCGGCCACACCATAGGACGCTTCGCGCGAAGTCGCGTTATGTGGCAATTAACGTGTTAACAAAAATATTATGAATTATTTATGTAACATAAAATAGCAGGTATTTTTTTATTTTTTCACAGCACCAAGCGCAGCTAACGTGGTCACTCAAACTGTAGAGTCAATAAGCGGTCAAAATTTGAACAGTTCTCTGGTACCTTACAAGTGTAATAGGTGCAGAATCAACGGTATCATGGTACGTTCTAAGGACGACAACGTATACAATTTGGACTCAGTCAGGTACAGGTCGAAGGAGTACAGTTACAGGTAGTTATATATTTTTACTAGCCGCTGCCCGCGACTTCGCTCGAGCTATTTATAATCTTTTAGTAGTGGTAGGGCACACTGCGTTTCGCAGTAATTTGGGCAGCCCGTCTGGCCGCAGTAAACACCCCCTTACAGAATACCACCGTGAAATAACAGCATTACGTGCTGTTGTGTTTCGGTGAGTGAGTGAGGGATGCCAGAGCCCCATTACCCCATCCCTCCCTTATCCCTTACCCTCAATCCTTGTATGGTCGGCAGCGCACTTGTAGCACTTGTGGCGTTGCTTGTGTTATAGGCGACGGTAGCCACCTACCATCAAGTGGACCGTCAGCCTGTCTGTCGACCTTAACATAAAAAAAAAAAATAATAATAATACTTAATAATAACAGACAATAATAAATTTTCATAGATTTGAAAATTTGTAAACTAAAAAATATTATGTTAAAATAGACATCATATTTACATGATGCCTATGTCTTAAGCCGGCGCCAGATACAGTCAAATGTTTGCACAAACACTTTGAGCTACTTTGCTCACACATTTGAACACTTGTTTGTTGTACTTGCCAGACATGCTTTGCAACACGTTCGCTTCACAGTATTCAAATAGATAACACACAAGACGGGCGACGGCTTTATCTCTATTATTATATTTCTATTATTTAAGTCTACAAAAAATTAAGCTAAAAAGTCCATTTTTTATTATTAAGCTAAGTAAGCTAAGCTAAGTCGGTATTTTTTTTATTATTAAGCTAATAAAGAGTTATTATGAACTCTTGGGACTTTGCGCAAGTGTAGCAGGCGCGCACTGTTTGAACTTTGAACGCTTTGATGTGCTCTCCAAAAACTGACACCGAATGGCAAAGTGCAAAGTGGCAAGTCATACTTTGAATAATAACCCAAATACCCGCGCCTCACAAGTGTTCAAATAAGTGTACAAATATTGTTGCTATGTCTGGCGCCGGCTTTGGGGATGATTTATAACCCAAAGTGATAAATAGTTAAATAGCTATAGTATAGTATAGTTCGTGTAGCGAATAAAGACTTCTCGGCAAATGTGCGTAGAACTCTATTTTTAGGTCTTTGAGGGGGCAGAGGAAAGTGAGGGGCGGGTACGCGTCGGTGTGCCGATTATTGGTAGACTCAGTCGCTCTTCCCCTCCCGCACTTCGTTCGCGCGTCTCGAGTCTCTTAGGTACTGTTGCGTACAGATTGTTTTATCGTATTAGTAAATACGTCATGGTGAATAAATGCCTAAAAAAACGTTGTCCTTCACATCGCACGATGATTTTTATGGAAGGAATGTCAACACTGCCTGTAATGTTAAGTTAGTGATGTGAAAAATTACGAAATAAGAAAAAGAAATGTCATTTTCCTTAGCAATTTTGTGCGCAATTGTACACACAGATGCGCCGATCCCCCCACTAGTGCCGCCTTCAAACCTTAATATAATAATTCACCTATATATATCTCAGTCACTCCAGGTGGGTTGCTGGGTGGGTGAGGGGGTGGTGTGGTACTAGTTAAAAAACTTTTCAATCAAAGGGACAACTACCAGTGCAGGGGGTCTGGATTTGGATACTGGCAATTTCCCTCTTCTAAAAATAAGTTTCAATTTTAAATTAAAACTTAACTTATAACCCTATCCACCAATTTCACCAAAGCCTAAAATTGCAATGGATAAGGTTAACTTATGCTGCGCCTTAGCATGTCGGTTGGGCTATGAACCGCAACGCTAACGCTTAACGGGTCTATGATTAGTATGAATGGCCCTCCAACACGAGGGAGCGTAGTGATAGCGCGATATAACCTTGAGAAACTGCGACATCTAGTAGCTACTTAGGATATTACGTTTTTTTTTTTTTTTTTTTTTTTTTTTTTTTTATAGAACCCCTCCAGCATCATACGCTGAAGCCTATATTTACAATATCTCTTTCATTCCAGTTCTCGCTTGCTTACCTCTCGCACATTCATTCTGCATAGGATATTACGTTAGACGCGACACCTGTTAGAGGGTGGTTGTACTACCCCGTAGGCCCTTATAGAAGAGTAGCACGGGAAGTAATGAAATACATACTTAAATGTCAAAATTATTAAGCAAATCAATATGTTCATTCCACCTGTCGTTAATTATATTGTGAAATTATGTATGGAGTTGGGAGTATTTTCTAATAAATAAAAATCGCAATGATTTGCTTATTTTGACATTTAAGTATGTATTTCATTACTTCATGTCCTACTTCTACAAGGACCGTCCTACGGGGTAGTACAACCACCCTCTAACAGATGTCGCCTCTAACGTAATATCCTAAGTAGCTACTAGATGTCGCAGTTTCTCAAGGTTATATCGCGCTATCACTACGCTCCCTCGTGTTGGAGGGCCATTCATACTAATCATTGACCCGTTAAGCGTTAGCGTTGCGGTTCATAGCCCAACCGACATGCTAACGCGCAGCATAAGTTAACCTTATCCATTGCAATTTTAGGCTTTGGTGAAATTGGTGGATAGGGTTATAAGTTAAGTTTTAATTTTAAAATTAAGACTTATTTTTAAAAGAGGGAAAGCTGCCAGTATCCAGGTCCCAGCACTGAGCACTGGCAGTTGTTCCTTTGAAAAGTTTTTTAACTACCACCCACCCCCTCACCCAGTCACCCACCCAGCAACCTACCTGGAGAGAGACTGAGCTGAGATATACTTACTATAGCTATTTATTTATCACTGGCGCTCGGTTCAAGTAATTTTGGCATTCAGACCTAACCACTCGGAAGGTAATGAAGTAATGATTGGAGTACCCCCAATTTGATTTTAAATGTTAAATGTCTATATAACGGTTACGTTATTCATAAAGTGAATAATACAAAATAAGGGTGAATATTTAAAATACTTAACCAAAAAATTATACCAAATAATTTATTTATTATTATTTTTTACTTTATCAGAAAAATATCATAATATAATAATTATTATAAAGAGTTTGACTTGTATTTTTGTTTGTAATACTTTTGTAATATTTTTGTCGTATTAACTCAAAAACTACTGGACCGATTTTAAAAATTCTTTCACTTATAGAAAGAATAGCTACATTGTCAGCAAGTAACATATAGGCAATATTTTTTTGAAGTTACGCAGACGAAGTTTTCGGGCTCGACCGCGAAATGGAGCCTGCTTAACTCGCAACGGTAAGGTTCATCGCGTCCAGTCCAATACAACCAATTTCCAAATTGCCTGTAATGTCCATACGCCTGAATCCCAAATAGACTGATCATCTCCGCTGGACCGGTTAGTCAAGCAGGTGCGAAGGGTTAAGCCCCCCACCTCTCAAGGTTATGACCCAACTCAAACTAGGGGAGAAACTAAACTAACCCTAGTTTATCATTACCACTTGCGAGGGATAAGCCAAGCCGGAGGGCGGCTTACGGCATATCCTTCTTTCAAAAATTAGAGCAGGGCCATGCGCGCAGTGGCTTCAAGTAGGGAGGAACCTATCCCAAGATTCCCAAGTGCAATGGGATAGTATATGGACGGATGGTCCATCCATATCCACCCACCGGAAGCCACGAGTGCTAGCGGGAAATATTTGCAACCAAATGCTAAAGCGTTTTATCTACGCTTAACGCTATGCAAATGCTACCCCTCAATTGATAGCAATAATAGGGCCCATTACAAAGAAGAAAAGTATTGATAGCACGATATAACTTCCAGAAACAGCGACATCTAGTAGCCACTTAGGAAACTACTATTGGGGTTGTAGTTACAAACTTTTTGTTAGAGTTCGTTTCATGAAAGCAGTGCCACGGCAAACGGCGGAACTAAATAACAAATCATGATAAGGCTTCGTCTGTGTAACTTCAAAAAAATATAGCCTATCTATATGTTACTTGTTGATAATGTAGCTATCTATAAGTGAAAGAATTTTTAAAATCGGTCCAGTAGTTTTTGAGTTTATTCAACAAAAATATGTATTACAAACAAAAATACAAATCTTTTCTCTTTATAATAATAATTCTATTATGATTTTTTTCCAATAAAGTAAAAAAAAAATAGATAAATTATTTGGTATTATTTATGAGATAAGTATCGTATTTTAAATATTCACCCTTATTTTGTATCATTCACTTTATGAATAACGCAACCGTTATATACAACAACCTTTAAAATCAAATTCGGGTTACTTGGGCTGGACTGGACCTAAAGTGTTAGAATAGTAGAACTACTTGGATTTTTTTTGTCTAATATGTTCTATCGTAGAACTAATAGTAAAACGGTTTGGTTGGAGTTTTGGACCAACTAAACTAATCCTAGCTTATCATTATAATAATTATAATAATTTATTTGTTGATCATATGTACAGAAATAGGTATTTTAATTACATAATATATTTGATCTATATTACCTACCATTGCTGGCATACAAAAATCTTTATCTTGTCATTGTCTATCACTTTTGCGAGGGATAATTAAGCATATCCCTCTTTCAAAAAATAGAGTAGGCCAGTGCAGTGAACAGATAGAACTGCAGTGGCTTCAAGTAGGGAGGAACTTATCCCAAAGTGCAATGAGATAGTACTATATTATAAGGAATATGGATGGATGGATTAGTTGGATGGTCCATCCCATCCACCCACCGAAGCCACGGATGTGCTAGCGGGAAATGTCCAAGCAAATGCTATAGCGTTTTATCTACACTATGCGAATGCTACGGTTACTCCACAATTGATAGCAATAATAGACCCCAAAAGAAGAAAAGTATTGATAGCGCGATATAACTTCGAGAATTGAAAGAATTTTTAAAATCGGTCCAGTAGTTTTTGAGTTTATACAACAAAAACATGTATTACAAACAAAAATACAAATCTTTTCTCTTTATAATAATAATTCTATTATGATTTTTTTCCAATAAATTAAAAAAAAATAGATAATTTATTTGGTATTATTTATGAGATAAGTACCGTATTTTAAATATTCACCCTTATTTTGTATCATTCACTTTATGAATAACGCAACCATTATAGATATTTAACCTTTAAAATCAAATTTCACAAAAGACATTTGATTTTAAAGGTTAATAACGGTTGCGTTATAACTAGACAATGGACATTTGTCTGAAATAAAGTTGTTATTATTATTCATATATACTTATTTATTTTTTATCTTAATTCTAAATTTTTTACAATAAATATTATTAAAAAACAAACAATAAATATCGTAAAAAACCTATAACTAGAATTCCGCAGTTAGCGGCAAGGCCCAATTATTATTGTGTACTATACTAGCTGTTACCCGCGACTTCGTCCGCGTTAAAAAAGATAAAAAGTAGCCTATCACGTGTCCCGTACTTCTAAATGTTTATGTACCAAGTTTCATGAGAATCACTTAATTCGTTTAAGAGTTATTGAGGAACATACATACATACATACGGAATAAAATTGTAAAAATGGTAAATTTAGTTTCAGTATCACGTATAGAGCCTAATAATATATACACGATATTTCTGTAAACAAAGTAAATTACTTCATCACCGACCCCTACTCGTTTATTAAATAGTATAGATGACTGATATTATTATTACATTCATAAATTATTCATAAAGTGAATGATACACAATAAGGTTTATTGTCTGTTATTTTTAATATTTTTAATTTAATTTCAGTGGTGGAAAACAGTGAGTTTTAATTTATTATTTTTTAATATTTTTCCCTATTTTTTTAAATATATCGCGTGGTGAGCGTGGTGACTCTCTCCACGCGGCCGTTACGCTTTTTCTGTCACAAAAACGCGTTTCACTTCAAAATTTCACTCACACTGCTCAAAAATCTGAGCTCAAAATGCAATTTATACTGTCTGTCTCGCTTTCACGCAAAAACTACTGAACCGATCACCATGAAATTTTGCATACACGTTGTCTGCGACACCAGAAAGGACATAGGGTACCTTTCATCCAGAAAAAAGGGACTATTCCCGAGGGATCATAAAAAAAATCATAAATAATTGGGGGCCACTGTCGCATGGCGGCGCCATCGTCGTCACAGCGACATGAGATGACATGAGATGACGTTACAAGAGATTTTGGTTTTGCAATATTCGTGAAAGTCCAGGGAAGGTTTAAACGGTGACAACATAAATAAATAAATAACGGAAAATACTAAAAAATACCACTTAATTTTCCAATACAAAATATTCCTAGCTGTGAAACATTATTGATGTTCTAAAATGTCTAAAATTGTCACTTGGTTGTGAAATATTTATTAGGTGCGTTCAGAATTTTGTTGTAGCATGAGGTCCGATCTCTGGCCGATTTTTATGAAATTTTTTTCGGTAGGTAAGTGATAGTTGCACAACAACGTTTGCCCGGGTCAAGCTAGCATAAATTTCTTCTTCAACGCGGACGAAGTCGCGGGCACCCACTAGTATCAATATAAAAGGCAGAGAGAGATGGCCAAATGTATTTAAAATGTAGCGATAATGGGATAACTATACTCCTGCGAGTGAGTAAGTATGCTCTCTCGTTCCTTCTCGTATCCTTATCACTTATCCCTTATGGAATAAGAAATATGGTTACCTAGACTTGCCTGGGCCTGTATTCTCTATCTGTGGTTTTGCTGTGGTTATCGACTGGATGCGGTTACCCGACAATTGTCTAATTTAGCTCAGCAATATTAGGTTTTAAACATAAAATCCTTCATAACTAGCTAAACATTTGTATACAAACTCATAATACTTAAAAAATATACCCTTCCGCCGCTTGCGTTCCTAAATACACCTCCCTCGCTTTTAGACCAGTCATCTAAGACCAAAAAAAGCTAGGTGGCAATAAATTGCACTGTCTTGATTTTTTGCGATATTGTTAGGATTAGGATAAATACCAGTAGTGTAAAACCAAGTTTGCAGTTTCGAAAGACTTGTGCTAACGGTACTCGAAAAGCTCTAAATTTTCAGACTTTTTTCAAATTTTATCTTCTTTTAAAAACCACAGATAGAGCAGAGGCCCGCAGGATTAGGGCCAAGGTTATTTGGCTATTGGAAGGTTTTGATGGAGGCCTATGTCCAGCAGTGGACGTCCAAAGGCTGTCAATGAATAATATTGATGAAATAATGACGATAATGATGATAAATCTTTATAAAATTGGACTATTTTTTTTTAGACTACGTTCAAAGGCTGTCAATGAATAGTATTGATGAAATAATGACGATAATGATGTAAATCTTTATAAAATTGGACTAATTTTGTTTTAGACTACGTTCAAAGGCTGTCAATGAATAGTATTGATGAAATAATGATGATAACGATGTAAATCTTTATAAAATTGGACTTATTTTGTTTTAGACAACAGTTTATTGAAGTCGACATGGTTAATTTGCAACCAAAAAACTTCGGCGACTACTTCTTGATTATTCTCAACGGAGACGGCTACGAGGAGAGAGTGAAAATTTTAAATGTTCAATGTAAGCTTTATTTATCTTATACTAGCCACCCGCTCCCGGTTTCGCCTGGGGTGCAATTTTTATTCATACAAACCCTTCCCCGTTTACCCCCTTTTCCTTAAGTGAAATCAGTAAGCATTTAAATAAGTTTTTTCTTACCCCGGCGCCAGACACAGTTAAATGTTTGCACAAAGACTTTGAGCTTCTTTGCTCACACATTTGAACACTTGTTTGTTGTACTTGCCAGACATGCTTTGCAACACGTTCGCTTCACAGTATTCAAATAGATAACACACAAGACGGGCGACGGCTTTATCTCTATTATTATATTTCTATTATTTAAGTCTACAAAAAATTAAGCTAAAAGTCTCTATTTTTTATTATTAAGCTAAGTAAGCTAAGCTAAGTCGGTATTTTTTTATTATTAAGCTAAAAGAGAGTTATTATGAAAATAACTCCACTGGACTTTGCGCAAGTGTAGCAGGCGCGCACTGTTTGAACTTTGAACGCTTTGGTGTGCGCTCCAAAAACTGACAACGAATGGAAAAGTGCAAAGTTGCAAGTCATACTTTGAATAAATACCCACATAGCCGTGCCACACAAGTGTTCAAATAAGTGATCACATAAGTGAACAAATGTTGTTGCTATGTCTGGCGCCGGCTTTATGTTAAAGTCGACAGACACTCTGAGGGTCCATTTGATGGTATCTATGGTCGGCAGTGCACTTGCACTTGCTTGTGTAGGCGACGGTAGCCACTTACCATCAAGTGGACCGTCAGCCCGTCTATTAACCTTAACATAAAGAAAAAAAGCTGACAGAACGATAAAATTTATAACCTTGTACTAATTTCTCTACACAATGTCTAATTACATATATTATTTCAGCACCAGGTAAGTTGATTGTAATCTTTGCAAAAAGATGGAAACAATTTTTTTTATATAAATACTTATAATTATTAACTAGAAAACGTTTTACATTTAATCCAAATTTACCTAGGTATTATTAGCATTTTTTTGTAATCCAAAATTTTTCTAAAACCAATTTTTTATACCAAAAGTGAATATTCTATATTGAATTATGCAAAAATTGAGTATGGATTAGTATGGATAAGACCCATATACTGATTAATTTCTTGTCAACTTAATACTTTGATAATAATATATATGTTACATTTAGTAAAAAGCAGTTATTTTGAGATTACACACAGACACTACAATTTTATTTATTACTACACATTCCTAACTAATATACAATTTTATTGTTATTTTCAGAATTAGGTAAGTTTTTTTTATCTAAAATACCACGCTTGGTCATACGAGGGCGAGGGGTCTTAGGTTTTTGTCACGTAGTCTATTTTTACATTACTTTTTTTCTTGATAATATACAATGTATTTTTCACTTGTAGTCATAGGGTAATCACGCACTAAGGAGCCAAATTATATATGTATATTTATTTTCTGTTTGCAAAAAATTATTTGAAACCATATTTATGAATTACTACGTGAAACTAGAAGGAAAGGGGGGAGGGGGATTCTTGGCACATTTTACGGGTGGTCACCAAAGGGGAGGGGGGTAACAAATTGTAAGAAATGGGATGGGTGGTCACGTTAACATAGTATGGATACGTTCCCTGAATATGGTAGCTGAGTTGCGCTCATCGCAATAGTACGACACGAATATTATTATTACTTTCGTCTATTATTGATTCTAGCTCATATATGGGTCCGTGGTGTTTGCCCGCAGTGGTGTTAGCACCTGTGGTGTTTGCCCACGATTTGAATAAATTAAATTTCATACTCTTTTGTGCTTTTCGACAGTAAACCACAATTTAAAATATTTGTATTAGATTTGTACTTAAAAAACTATTTTATTTTATAGGTTCATTAAATACTTATTGTAAATTTAAAAAAAGGCATCTTAATTTTATTTTCTTATTATTATTATTTTTCTAATACAATATTTAATTATTACAGATACTGGTAAGTTTTGACTATATTTATTTAAAAACTGTTGCATGTTGCATATTACCACGATTACTTTAAATTTCCTAATTACTTTTATGCTCTCGAAAAGAGTTTATAGTAAAATGGTTTTACTGCCATTTTTAATTTAGCCATTTTATTTTACCATTTTTAATTTGAAAATTAGCGATTTTTGCTCACGCATTGACTAATATTAATGGAGTAGTTCCTAAAAGAATAGAAATCGAAGTTAGCCTTCTGTTTTTTTGTTTATAGCATTAACTTCTCATATAAACACCAACCAGTCACTACTGCTGCTGCCCTGTTCTCTATTTGTGGTTTTTATCTCTTTTTAACAAAAAAAAAGCCGACTTCAAACCGTTTTCTCGTGGATTCCATTGTCAGAACTGGACCAAATTGAAATGGGACCACACGGGAAGCACCAGATTTCAAATAAAAAAAAGAATAATCAAAATCGTTTCACCCAGTCGAAAGTTATGAGGAACAAACATAAAAAAATTGAGTCGAATTGTAACCTCCTACTAAATTTTTGGAAGTCGGTTAAAAACGTATCGACTCCAATGTCGATATTAAATTGGAAAAAATACATATTTTGTCAAAACTTCATGGACATGACGACATAGACATAAGAATTTGTCGAGTCTATAACCGCATCGAGTCGATAACCACAGTAAAACCACAGATAGAGAATACGGGCCCAGTATTAAATAAAAAAATATTAAATAAAATAAATGAAAAACTAATTTGACAATTAATTTCCCAGTAATAAATTACTTATATGTAATTTGACAATCTTCAAATTTTCCAACCATTTAAACAGTTTCTGTTTTAATTTTCAGGTGGCAGTAAGTATTACCAAAGTTGAATATACCTATATATTAATATTTATTTTTATTATATTGATGGTATGGCCTTTAGTTTTTATAAAATACGCAGTTTTTATAAAATGTTAATAGCTCTATCTATTAAAATTACCTAAAATTACTATCAACTCTTAATACGATTTAATTTAGAACCTAAACTGGATTACATTTGCTATTTCATACAAAAACGAAGTTGATGGTACGAAATAGCCTTATGGCCTTTAGTTTTTATAAAATACGCAGTTTTTATAAAATGTCTATTAAAATTACCTGGGGCCCTACTATCAACTCTTAATACGATTTAATTTAGGACCTAAACTGGATTACATTTGCTATTTCGTACCATTTGCTATTACGTGATAAATTAAATCGTATTTAATTAATACGATTTAATTTAAGACCTAAACTGGATTACATTTGCTATTTCGTACCATCAACTTCGTTTCTGTATGAAAGCGATTTTGTTTAGGAACCCAAATTATACTGCTCTGAATTTGAATCGTCTTTTAAAAGTTGATAGTAGGGCCTCATCGTTTTTTCAGTCGTGAAGTTGCCTCGTCTTAAACTATCGTGCAACGTGGGAGGACACTACGATCGCACAATGAACTATACCTGCGAAGACTGCGAAATCACCGATATACTTTGCAACGGTGAGAGCGTCCTGTCTGCGGGCAGAGTCTCAATCATAGCTGTCTCCAAGATGATAAGCTTCAATTATCCACGGTATGCGAATCTTGAAAAATGGGAATTTTTGAATAGCCGCGTTATACGACTTTGGGCAGGGAAAAAATGTATAGGTTCGCGTCAGCAACATGCTAATGCTCACAGTTATGCGCGCGCAGCTGTCTACGTACGCGATCGCGCCAACACATTGCATATATATATAATACCTGATTGTATGTGTGTGCGTTGGACGCTCAGTTTTAAGATTTCACCTCTGTCAGCACTCCCAAAGTGCCACTGTTTTGAAGTGAAAACTTCTATAGCCGCGTTATACGACTTTGGGCAGGGAAAAAATGTATAGGTTTGCGTCAGCAACATGCTAATGCTCACAGTTATGCACACGCAGCTGTCCACGTACGCGATCGTGCCAACATATTGCATATACCCGATTGTAGTGTGTGCGTTGGACGATCAGTTTTAAGATTTCACTTCTGTCAGCATTCCCAAAGTGCCACTGTTTTGAAGTAAAAACTTCTATAGCCGCGTTATACGACTTTAGGTAGGGGAAAAATGTATAGGTTCGCGTCAGCAACATGCTAATGCTCACAGTTATGCGCGCACAGCTTACTACGTACGCGATCGCGCCAACACATTGCATATACCCGATTGTAGTGTGTGCGTTGTACGCTCAGTTTTAA